>OX465529.1:12405000-13605000 GCA_950022985.1 Udea ferrugalis
GTTACAAACATGTTGTAAGATAGAATGGACTGTTTGTATAAATAAGATTTCGTTCTATTAAATTGTAGGCGACACTGTAAGATAACTTGGTTTGAACACAAAATACGGTTTACTTACCACTAACGAGACTATTGACTAAATAGATTATTAGATTTATATTATACATAATTTATGTATTACTTGAAAGAAAGAAAGAAGTCTACACAGATAAAAATACATTTTGATCGCCCTGTATACAGCATTTGTAAACTTACGTTCAGATCATGTATATGAAGTAGATATCATTATAATAATAATATATTTTATACATTCTATATTGCTCAGTTTAGAACCCGAATTAATTTTTACACGATTTTATATTAATGTTATGTTAGCGAACATAGTTCAACTTATAGACGAAGCGAAATAAATATATTTTTAAAATTTTAACTTAAACCTACAGTGTACCATACTTCCATCGCATTTTTGGATCGTGTACAAATCCTGGCATAAAATATTATAAGTGGGGACAATGGAAATATGTTAACACAATATATTACTCTTAGTAATATTCTAATAACAAAGACACTGCATATTATGAGAGTGACTATTCATAAACTGGGAACCTAAATGCATGTAGGGAGTACTAATCACTTATTTTCATTGTTTTAAATAATATTCCATACTATATTATAGTATCACATCTATCACTATGTAGTCACTACTAATAAAATATTATCGTAATAATTTAATCCGAAATAATTACACTAAGCAACCTGAATCCAGTAACACAAATAGTATAATTGTGATGGTGTTGGTACTGGCAAACGAGGTTATTCTTGATTCACTGAAGAACCGCTACCTAAGTATAGCTTTATTGACCTAAATATAATTAGTAAACATACGTGTAAGTAACCGAAATTATGGGTTGTCTTTAGTGGACTAGAGTATGGTAAACATTTTTTGTCTACATATCGCGACAATAGACATAGGTAATAGAAAACATTTAGCAACAAATTTTGAATTGAGAATTCGTTCTTGGAACTTATATGTCAACAAGTGATCACAGGGCCGGCTAGGGCTATGCCCCGCGTGCTCCATCAGGGTCTTATCCCACGTCGATTACATCCACAGAGTAACTTAATATTAATTTTCATACTCTTAAAAGCAATTGAGCAGAAAAACGCAAAGTGCTAACGAGAACGACATAGAAGAGCGCACTGGTTTTTTTTGTAGAAACTTGATGAAGGCGGAAACATCACTGAAGTATGGAAGCGAAGTCATACGACTCACCATTTTTTGAAGTTTACATCGAATCTCTGATATAGTGCATTTCGCAACCAGGCGGTAGATATAATGTTATAACAACTAGGATAATTTATATTCATCTCAACCTGGAACCCATCCCATATAACTAGCCATAATTCAAACATTCACTTGAAACCGAATACACGTCTTTTTTGCAAATTGTTTTATTATTGACGTGGTTGAATAACGCGACTGACGTGGAAGTATACATAGATTGACCCGCGTTTTTGAAATTATGTGAATAATATTGAATGGGATATGTCGCTTAATTTTTCCAGTTTTGATTTTATGTGTATCATACCTGAGAATCTCCGTCAGTCGAAATGCGTGCGTTTACGATGTTCCCGTCGTGTTTCCCATAGGGGAGAAATACGTTTTTATAGCACGCACTGCACTCAGGATAGTTTGTCACGAAGCTGTGCAATAGCCTGAGAGCTACATACTATTAATAAAAATAATCTAAACCCGCATAGCCACTAGGATCAACACGATGAGCAAAATGTTGTGAAACATGTCCCGCTTCGTATGATTCGTAGTGGATATGCGGTTTAAAAAAATACCGTTTCAGAATTTTCAAAAATTAGGTGAGTCATTTCATAGACAAGTATGTTAACTATTGCCTTGTGCATGAAAAGTTTGATAATTACGCGACAAACGTCCTTCTCTGCAAAAAGAAATCTGTATTTTTTACCGCAATTAGCTAGATGCGAGGTGTGATGACGTCACGACGACGGATGAACGCGCGCTGCAGTGCGTCTGTGACGTCAGAGCGGGGTCGCGACGCCAGCGCGGCGCGGGGTCATTGACCGCGCGGGTTGTCCGGGCTTGCGCGTGACGTCAGCGCGGGCGTGCGGGGTCGTTGACCCGGGCGGTGCGAGAGGCTGTTGCTAGCTGGGCAGGTGGTGTGACGTCACGGGCGCGGGCACGCCGGCGAGGTTGAGCAGCGCCTCGGCCGTGCGCCGCTCCTCGCAGCCGCCGCTGTACGAGTGCTCGTCGCGCAGGCAGCGGGATATCACCAGGTGCGCTGCGGGGGGCAGCTGGGAACAAATTAAGTAAGTCATTTTAATCATACATAAACGTCCCACTGCTGCGCACAGGCCTCACCTCAACTATGAGGTGGAACAAGCCATACTCCAACACGCGGGCTCAGTGCGGATTGTTAGAGGGGTGTAAGGTTAGTGAGCAACCTTAATGTCAGATGTTATCAAGTCGTCCCAAGGCCTCTGATTAGGCTTAAGGACTGACATCTCGCGATGTCAACCGGGACCAATTTCTTAACGAGCATTCCGAAGCACGGAGATGTCCGAAATACACATCACTAAATTTCGGTCGGGGTGGTCACCCATCCCATATCCGACCCGGCGTGTGTTGCTTTTCAACAGCGATCGTCGCCGATCACTGTCACAACGAGCACCTTTAGTGAGTACCCCAATCAGATACTTGAAATGCTCAATGTCAGCTAACAGGCTATGGAAAGGGCTATGCTAGGAGTTTCTCTGGTTATCGACATAACTCTCAGAATGAGTAAGCTGAAGTCACAGTTGGCTGGCCACATTGACCGTAGAACCGTTAAACTGTACCGTTACCGTTGGACACAAGCATCCAGCAGTGAACAAGAAGAGGATGATGTAAAGAAAAGTAAAAATAATCTTCATTCATGTAAACTTATTAAAAAGCACTTATGACAAGTCACAACATAAAAATTAAAAAGTAATAATGTGATTCTACCACCGGTTCGGACGTGTTGATTCTACCGAGAAGAAACCGGCAAGAAACTAGGTAGTTAACTCTTTTTTAATCTTGTCTGTTTGTGCTTGATGTGTCGATGTGCTTGATATGTTGTTTTTGTCTGTGCTTGATGATGGGCAACAACGAAGATACATAACTAAATAAGTATCAATGAGTACCTGTTCCAAGACATTAGGTCCGTACTTCATAGCGAGCACAGTGGCGGCGGCGAGATACTCGTCGGCGGTGGGCTCGGGCGGCGGCGGCGAGGCGGCTAGCCGGCGCGCCAGGAACGGGAACAGCTGCGGGTCCGGCGCGTTCTTGGCCGGCGGGGGCGTGTCCGGGGGCAGCGGCGGGATTGGCTGGCGGCCGAATGCCTACGAAGATGCAACGCTTTCTTATCTCACATATCAATGGTGAAGTGCTAACGCCTTCTATATTACCACTTATGTCGGTCTTTGACATAAAATGAAGAAACACTGCCTAAGAAATCATCTTCCGGTTACTCCCAACGGGTCACACTGTAACCAGTCACACTGGGACTCGTTGGACCAAATAAAAAAAACCCAACCAGTCACACTGGGACACGTTGGGACATCTTTTTTAAATGCACGTTACCAACCAGTCACACCACATAATGTAGCAATGTTTGCTTCCGCTAATCTTAATAGCAAAAAAATTGCTCGGATCAAACCGACAAACGCACTAACTATTATAGACTTGCCACCGTTGTAAATCATATTGTTTCGTTAAAAAGAACAATGTTTTATTTGCTCCCAACTTGTTTATCTAATTCCCTTATGTCTTTTTGAAAGTCGCCGAAAGGGTGTGTGGCAGTCCGCGCTTTGTTTGTTGATACAATCGTCAACCGTCGTCTTATCTTTGCGCAGTAGCTCAATACTAAGTATAATATTCTCTATTATTCTCTCTCTCTCGTGGCCCCCTCTTACTTTTAAGCCTGACAGAATACTTGAACTCTTTTGCCGTTTTCCAAAGTTCATTTTCCTATGACAGTGGAAGCTGTCAAAGCGGACTTTATAAACAATTTTTACTGTAGTGGGGGCACTACTTTCAGTCTCCCTTTTTATTTTTTAGGCCGAAATAATGATCTTATTCTAATATAAACATCAGAATGTAAAAAGGCTGACCTGTAATAACGACGCCCTATGTTGTGGATCAACCGTCCAGAGAGAACCCTTTCCAAGGCCTGGAGCAGCTGCAACCTGTAATGAAAAGCAAATTTATTTTAAAATCTTTCCCACTCCTGTAAAATACACACTTTAAGGCAACATACGCCCATATTTTTATTATAACGAAAAAGCCAATAAAAAATAATACATTTTGATATTTACTTTTATGAACTTTTATGACATGAAAATATGACGTCATGACGCTTATGACCCGCGCCTCCTAATCACACGATGTCATATTTTGTTGACGCGCCCTCAACCTATTATCGTGTGATGTAATTCCACGATGACCCCAAAAACATATGTCATTAAAAAATAAGCTACATACCTTATGGAAGCACTTGTTCAACGACAGATTATGGCGAACGCTATTCTTCCAGCCTTGCGGCGCGTGCTTAAAGTACGGGAAGTGTTTGACGATCCACGCGTAGATCTCTTTGACGGGCAGCGCGCGCGCGGGGGCCGCCTCGATGGCCATGAAGATGAGGCAGCTGAAGGAGTAGGGGGGCTTGGTGTGCGCCGCGGGGGCCACGGCGACGGCGGGGGCCGGGGGCGACGGCGGCGACGGGGGCGCCTTGCACGGCGTGCGCGGGGGGGACGGGGCGTGCGCCACCGGAGGGGGCGTGGCTGACGGCTCCGACTGGAAGAGGGAATTATTGATAGTCTTACCTACATAACTAATCTTAGTTAAGACACTTTCAAATGTAAAACCACCTAAGTGAGAGGATAATAAACAAATTTAATATTATTATTAATTATTGAGAAACGGAGGTGTGGCAGAGCAGTACAGGTCCGTGTGACCTTTTAAACATGTCCACAATAAAATGCAGCACAAATGTATATTATTTAAACTCGAATTCATCTGTCTAGGTACTCACTACAATTTCACCACTTATGAATAACTTTCCGTTATGCGAGATTTACAAAATCACTCTCCAGGTACCTACAGAAAGTCAAATTCGAAATGAGTTTGCAGAATCTAGCACTGGGAGTAAGGTACCCTATATTCCTAGTTGACATAACCCAATTTTGTATGTGATGTTTTCACGTTCATTTATCTTGTTATAGCAAGGAACCATGATATTGATATTCTACAACCGCTGAGAAACATCGCTACAAAATCTATTATAAATTATTTCCGTTGTACTTGAACCGACTGATTAGTACTAGAGAAGGAAGTACTAATGGTCGTGGATGTAACTTGTAAACAAACGAACAGTGTAGTTATTATTTACGCCAGAATGTCATTGACCAAGTATCAAAATAATCCCGCTGATTAGCCGGTCACTTCACGCCATTAGTTCATCTCGTTGGCACAGCATTCAGGAAATAGCAAGAAAGCAACGTCTTTATTTAGAACTTGAGAAGTCACTTGAGGAGACGCGGTCCCGGTATTTAGGCTACGAAGGGTCGGGGACTTTTTGCTAATCGTTTTAGTATGTGTTCATAACGAAACCGCAAAAAAGTTAAATGGTATTTTAGGTTTTCCGAATCTTCCAAAGGATTAATAACTATTTTATTGATATTTTTATGGTACAGTCAGTGCCCTTAGAAATGCATCCAAATACATTCGGTAGTGTAAAGTTCTACTAAGCCACAAACCATTCGACAAATTTAAAATTCTATTTGTATTGATTTGAATGAAATCAATACGATAATTATTCTTAGGGCACTGACTGTACATCGACCGATTCGTTTTTTTTGTATTTCTATTCCTTTGATGTCTGATCATTAGTTACTAGCTGTACCTCGTGATCCCTTGAACCCTATCCTTACGGTCTTAAATAATAAACATGACGTGTGGCGTCGCATCGCAGGACACTTGTGTTCATATCATGTAACTACACTGTACATTGTAGTCTTCTCTCAAAACAATAACAAGTCGAATAAAGCGTATGAAACCGCTTTGCACTTGAATAAACATAATATATCTGTCCCCTACTAACACACAAACTTAACAAATGTAATCCGCTTGTGCTGAATCAATAAAAAAATTATTACGTGAATCCAAAGTTTTTCAATTTTTCCAATTTTGGTAAGTTACGTGCCTAAAAATAAGTGGACTGATTTGATTTATATATCATCATTCATCCAAAAGCCGTAGTCATTCTTATCTTATGTTTATCAATTGCATTGATTTTGAGGTAAGAGTGTGTTGGTAACTCGTCCTTAATATGGCCTTGTCGTAAAATTAGAACTACAAAACCTAATTTCTCACTTAATGTTAAGCAGCCCTTATATGAAAATCCTGCTGTCATTATCAATGTAGCAATGTCTGATTTTTATTGTTAAACTTTAATTAATTATAAGGCATATATGGGCTTAGTGAATAAGGTTTTCGTTGGAGTGGAGCATAGTATAAAACATACAATAGCAATAGTAAACAGATTAGTTAACGTTCTGCAGTAAGCGCTAACCCATGCGTGCCTGGCGTAAAATGTTTTGTACATAACTTGACATTTTATTAAATCTTAATAATAGTTTGTAAAAACTAGACATTTAAACTACGTTTAAAGTTAACAAAGCTTAATATGCACAGATCTAGTGTATGTAATAAATAAATATCCCTGGACATTTTTCCACACAGCGCCACCTAGCACCAAGTAGAGCTAATTAAAGCCCGTTGTTATGGGATACAGACAACGGATAAACATACTTGAATACTTTTTCTTTTTAAAGTACATACTTAACATACATTAACACCCAGGCCAATACAAACAGACATGTTCATGCACACAGATGATTGTACTGTGCGGGGATCGAACCCGCGACCTTTGGTGTAGTAGCCAACTTCTCAACAATTACACTAAATCGGTCGTGTGTACGGTTTATGTATACGCGACTCTGTACACAAGGCAAAGCTACTGGCAAGGAGTGCTAATATTGGTTGAGTCTGCGATCGCGTTAAGTGCTACAAAATGATGACGCTATGACTTATCTTACCTTTATGATGACTTGACTGGCAACAATTTTCGGGTCCTCCATGTCACTTTTTGTAAGGTTTATTCCTGAAAAGATATTATTCATTGAATTAAACTATTACCATTTGTAACTATGAACATCTTTGTTTTATTATCAAACAGAAATCAGTACAAAATTCGTTATTTTTTTAGGCTCAGTAAGAGCTCCGTACTATCTCAGCTTCCTGTAGGACTAACAACACGATAGCTGAGATAAGCTCTTGCAGTGAGTTATCTAGTGCCGCAATGAGTAATCGTAAGAAGATATGTGACGAAATTATGAGGTTAGACATAACTATACTGAGCAAGAAGAGAGACGTACTTTAAATTGTTGAGAACTGTTATTTGTTCTCCAAACAATAATTACGATCTTCGCCAGTGAAGAAGGAATAAATACTTTCTTGGAAGAGTTCTCTCATATCACGAAAATATTTGTGACAACATTATTACGTTATGACTTATGCAGGTTATTGCGTTCAGTGAAAGAGAGAGCCATGATTGTCCAGTGCAATATTGACGGTACCTATATTACCATTGCGAGCGACATCATGTATTACACGGCGTACACCGCCATCTATGTTTGAACGAAAATAAATAAAATGTGGCTTTAATGGCCCCTAGATGTCTCTTTTTTTAAATGTACTTGTGGTAGTGGTAGTACTGACCTCTTAGTAGATTCCTGTCTTGTAGCCAGCTGAGGCTAGTGAGGTCATCGTCGTGGTCTGCTGGGGGCAGGTTCCCGGCGTTCCCACCACATGCTACCCTGTTAAACACAACGACTTTGCCTTAAATTTTGTTCAACGTTCACTGGTGAAACAAAATTAAATTAGTGCTTTTCAGTAAATAACCATTTTACTAAGTTTATTTATGTTATGACGACGACAACTTCAAGGTAGTTTATGTAATGTGCATTACATAACATGGCCTTTAGGTTTTAGCTACCTTTGAATCCCAAATGATGGTACAGACAGTCATCATCAGATATTAATGAAGTAATCAATGTTCAGATATTTATGGTAACTTATTGGCTGTGAAACTGATCTGAAGTATTTGATCAGCTTGCCTGCTTCGATATATCTGATGGCGACTGTAACAAGGGCTGTAACTACCTATGATATTTAAAAGAGGTATCTACCTCATGTCAGTCAGTACTGATGCGAAGTCGAAAATTCAGCCTTGGCGTTCGTACCTATAATTTGACCGTGTGTACAAGATAGTATGATTATTTGTTAGAGCGTAAACGAGACAGATACATGTTGCGCAGTCTCGTCTCAAACTGTCAATGCTTTGCTTAGGTGTTCGAAGTTCTCATTTCGGGTGCCACCTTGTGGCACCCGAACGTCTTTTTTATTATAATATCATTGCTTACTACTATTCAGTAGGTATCTATCGGGTCACTTCCATGATTGAGTAGATAGACTTATCAAATCCGGACTTCCGTAAGACCGACCTAGATTAATCAGATGTAATAATCTTACATAACTAAGAAAAGTGAGCATTTATATGGTATATTTATAGCTTGCAGCATTCTCTTAGGAATACCTTGCAGTACCATGACAAAACAAAACATTACTTGTCAAAAGATGATCATAAAAATTAGTTTCCAGACGTGTTAGTAATAATTCCTGAGAATTTGATGTTCTGCCAGCTAAAAATTTCATTCCAATGTTTTAATTAACAAAACACAACAGACAGATAAAAATACAAATTGCTGTGAATACTGGTTCACGTTTCGCATAAATAACTAATTTGATGAATATGTAAATCATCCGCCCGTTATCATTCAACACAAACAAACAAAAAACAGGTTTAGGTACTATAAACAAACTTTAACATTATTGAGCAGTGTTTAAGTGGCGCCAAATAAAACAAGCTGCCTGTAATCTACTTCTTATCAAGTGGTGCCTTATCAGGCTGTTGTCTTACCTACTAACCTAGCGAAGTGATAATTTATTTATCTTTAAGAACATTTTCGGAAAAATGGCGGGAGTGTGTGACATTGATGGATTGTATCATAGCTTAAATTACTAACTAAAGATTTTTTAAATTATTTTTCAGATTCAAAAGAAAGCGAAGAATAATGGCTGTTAATGCAGTAGTAACAAAATAGAGATCATGTCATATGAAACGCAGAATAAGGCAACCAATTATATTATGATAAAAAACACCAATGACACAAACTGTCGACAACAGCATTGACAGTTTGAGACGATACGGCGCAACGTGTATGTCTCGTTTACGCTCTAGTAAATAATCATACTATCTTGTACCACGGTCAAATTTTAGGTACGCCAGGAGACAATTTTCGACTTCGCATCAGCACTGACATAACGTCTCCACCTCTTTTAAATATCATTGGTGGCAACGAAGCGTGCACGAATGGCATGATGAAGATGACGCTGACATTAACAAAGTTTTCTAATATTTACGCGAACACTATACATCGAAATAAAACGTGCCCCGTGATCACGACTGCTGTAAAGGAGTCGAAACGTCGGGTTAGAAAATGAAAGAAAATATAACACCGCGAGTAGAATCCGTAAAGTTGTTTTATTTCGATTAACAAAGTTAATAAACTTAACGGAACATACGCCCAACAATCAGTATAAGTTAATTCAAAGCATCTACCTGCTTAATTACTAAGTAGTTCAGCAAAGGTTTGCTCTGTTTGCTTCAGTAATTGTAGATCAATTAGATCGTCAATCGATCGTAGGCAGTGTAGTGCATTTAATTGCATTCGTATTCACGTAAATAGGGATGCCAACATTCATAAGTTAAATCTACAGTACCACCTGCGTAGGTATGTCCTTTTTGTTTGTATAATTTTTAGTGCCTGGCAACACTTGTGGGAAAGTCAGAATATTGCAAAAAGTAGTGGTCCAGTATCAAATCAGTTTTCAAAATCAAAAAACGTAGGGTGTGTGGTTATTATTAGCGAAGTAAGCTATAATTCGCGGTAAAGTAAAGTAAAAATAGTCTTTATTCATGTAAACTTATTAAAAAGCACTTATGACAAGTCACAACATAAAAATTAAAAAGTAATAATGTGATTCTACCACCGGTTCGGAGGTGTTGATTCTACCGAGAAGAAACCGGCAAGAAACTCGGTAGTTACTCATTCAACTGAATGTATTAAAAGTAGATGAAATAAAACTACTTCCTGAACATGAGACAGTGTTTTAAACTGACGAAATACTTATTCAGTAAAATAAAATCGCGATCTAGTAATGTAAATATCGAGGTCGCTACCCAGGGCTGAACTAGCGATTTATTTCCGGCGTTTTCAGTATCTTGATGATGTCAACACCCACATGAGGAAATGAGGTAAAAGTCACTGAACAGAGAATCGTATCCTGTAATTCCAATCGATTGACAAGATATCTCGTAGAACTTCTGTTATTGCCATGTTGATCTTGAAATTATTCTACGCCATCACCTCTTTTTATCCAGACCATGCACTTTGTCCACTTATACTTTTAAGATCAGACCTTCTCTTACAACAGCTAGACACCAATAAATCTTATGGTGAAAGTTTTCCTAGCCAGGAGGCCTAAAACCTGGCTAATTATTACACCAGCCATTGCAAATGCCAAGTCTTGGCAGCAGATGAGCTAGAACAGCTAAGGTACTCACGCAGGCTGTGGCACTTCCATATCCGACTCGTCCGAGGCGTCCTCGATGTCATCGAAGTTGTCTATGACTCGTCCGGACACCTCGAGACGCCGCAGCGAGCGGCCACTGGAGAACAGCTAAGGTACTCACGCAGGCTGTGGCACTTCCATATCCGACTCGTCCGAGGCGTCCTCGATGTCATCGAAGTTGTCTATGACTCGTCCGGACACCTCGAGACGCCGCAGCGAGCGGCCACTAGAGGCGACATGTCGGGCGATCTGCCGGATCAGCCGCCGGGGCAGCGGGAGAGCAGGCCGGGCGCCGCGGGCCGGGGAGCCGCCGCGTTCGCCGCGCATTGGCGCCATCTGGGAATAAAATCAAGTTTGGACTATAAGTACAATACAGTTCTGAAAGTTTGATTCATGTATCTGATGAGAGTAAAGAAAGATGTGTATATCAGGATCAAGTGGAAAGATGAGGGATATGCCTACCTCGTGAGGAAAATGTGTGATGGTATGTACTATGTATGTCTTGATTGTGTTTTGTGATTTTAACAGAACAATTACGATTAAAATGCGTAGTGAACGCTAGGAGCCGTATAATAAATTGTCGCAAATGTCATGCCATTTTATGCCATGTCAGTGATCTGATATCATACAAAATAATTTGGTTTTTTTTTTACTGCTACTGCAATTGTCTTTTTTATTTCAAGCCCTGGCAACCCTAGCAACCGCGTATTATCTCATCATGAAACATTGAACATCAAACGTGCCTTTTACTGGAGATGCTCGTAGCAAAGTCGAAGCGCGATTGTCATGAATCAATGAATGACTGTAAACCTTAAAGTATATCAAAAGGTTTAGAAACGAATATATGTATCATCCTCCATGAGGACTAATAGCTAAATCCTAAATGGGATATAAAGGGTCAGGTTGACTTTCGTAACCGGAACTCAGAAGCCCACATTTCGTTGATACTTAATCAACGAGTGAGGCGTGCATTCTAAGGTATGCTTGGCATTTTTTGACGGTGTTTTTGTTTTTCAACTAATAACAATTGGCGTCGTTTGTTTGTACGAGTACTTGGTGCATCGTGAGGCGTCAGTCAGATGGGTGTAGGTAGGACTTAACCTTAATCGATACGAGGGGCATTAATGCATCGGCATCGAAGTGGGGTGGGGCAGTGGGCCGTTGCGTGCACTAAGAGCATCGGACATCATTAATAATTTCAAAATAGTTGTTGAAGTTTTTAGTACTTTCACTTTATCATTTTCATCGTTAGATATAATTCTAATTTCACAATAAAAAATTGGCACGTTAACTTTTGACATAGGTAGTTCGTGGGTATCGCTATTCAAAATCTAACATGAAAATATTTTTAATCATAAATTAATTTATTGCGAACAAATTAATTAAATAAAATGAAATTAAGCACTTTTTCCAATGGCATTGTGAAATAAGCCTTCTTTTAATAGCTTATTACGAAGATGGCAATAACGAACTCATATAACGCGTGGTAGTAGAGCGATTATCTGAAAAACGAGCTTATCAGATATCCAGCTAAATAAATATGAACTACCTACGATGTGCCTCGTCATGAGCAAAAACGTCCCTTGTTTGGTTTATTCCGGGAATGGATGGATCCGCTCCGATTACGGAAGGGTTATACATACATATACATTTCCTTTGCATCCACCATCTTTCTATTCTATATTAATGTCAATCCGAAATTTCACAAAGCCGACGTCTGTCGGGGCACCTAGTTCTAAATATTTTTAGGGAGAGTAAGTCACGAACCTAGCGTCTAGTTCCACTGCTAGGTTGGTACTTGGTATGTGCAGTCGATATCAGATATATTGAAGCAGACAAGGTGACCAAATTGTTCTTATCAGTTTCACAGCCAATAACTTCAATACACCCAAGATACCCTTAATATCTGAACAACAGAAGTTAGTGATTCTAGTGACTAGCATCTTTTCAGATTCCAGATACATGTAGTTATGAATGTTCAGATATTAATGATTTCTTGGATATATTGAACCTATCGCTTGTGACTGTGACACCAATCAGTGTCACAGTCACCTTGTCTGCTTCAATATATCTGATGACGTCTGTACCAAATGGATCCCAAATACTAAATTGTACCAGGTTTCGTGTTTTACTAATCTTATTATCACAAACAAGCGGCTAAGGTTTCATTTACAGATACACAACTAGACGTCTTTGAAGCCTTACTTAAATGACTATCCAAATAAACAAGGTTATTAAGTTACTAGGTATAGTTAACAGGAAACTTGATAAAGACTCATTTCACCCAAAAAACTGGATCAAAATGCACTTTAAGCTTAAACAGGCTGTCAGTGAAAGTAAGTATCAAATGCAACAGGTTCTTGGTAGGAATGATTTCAAAACTTTTCACTCAACAAATAAAAATAAAGAATTTCAAATGTAGTTTTCCCTTGAAAATAGAATTAAAAATATTCTGAACGAAATATTTCCGCTATTTACATTCTTGTCAATCGACACAATCATGTTAGCATGCATGTCTTTTAAAACCAAGTGTTAATTGTTTATTTTTTGTAATTTTTTAAGGTTTATTGCATTTATTAAAATCTCTAATTGAGCCTTTGAAAGCCTCACATGTTATGTTTATGGATCAAAAAGTAAGTAAGTTTGAATCCCCAATAAATAAAAAAACCCTGTATAAATATTTTAAAGAAATGTTTGCAATTGTGTCGCGAGTCACATGTTTGTTTGCAGGCCACTACCCCACAAATGCTGCCTAAGTAATGAGAGATATTTGTACTAGAGCTGGGCGTTCGTGGTACCTACCTACTCATTTTAGGACCAGACCAATGTCGGTACGTCATGTCTCCTATTTATTTGTGCAGGATCTCGTAATGGAAATCCCAAAAAAGCGTGCAATAAATTACCCAGACGTTAGCAAATGCGTAAGCATAGCTTAAGGCGAAGTTCTTATTATGCTGCGGTAACCACTCACCTAACACCAGATACTTGCATGTTAGGCAGTGTGTGATCGCCGTTTCGATTCTACACCTAAAGTATAATATAACAAGTCTGTGATAAAATCAAGAATACCAAGTAAATTACGTAACGAATTACGATAAATGTAAATAAAACGAAAAACACGTATAACGCAGATATCATTTACCGCGATACATTGGTACAATCACCTACGTGGATGGCGGCGACCTTGGCATAGTAGCGAAACGCTAAACGGTTCTTGAGATGTGTACACAAGAACAGTTTACAACTGGCCGACACTGGTGGTAGTCACGTTATTTTATGTATTGTATGTTAACTAATAAGCTCGACTCACTGAGCACTGAGCGACTTTATCAGAAAACGGGTACCTCAGGGGCTGTTCGTCGCTGTCATTGTGTGGTCACTTTAGACCCAACGTGGTAAGAGACGACCCTACCGCCGTTATCCGGGTTCCTTAGGGTTTTTTTCGGTGTTTTCTTTCACCGGACGCGGAACCCAAGTCAGAATGGTAAACCACTGGGCTATGACGCTCTCCAACAAGCCCATGCATCAACTGAATGGGGTCTATTTTGGACATCGTGTCACAACTCACACGGCGCGGTGCACCACCAGGACTGGTAGTTTTGTGGTTTTTGTTATCGTTACTTGGTAGCTACGATAGTTTCAGTTTTACATCGGATGTTCAATCCATATTTTTTTATTACATTTAAGTGAGGTGGTGGTGTTTGAAAGCACACTATTACGTCTGATTGCCGTCTTTTAGTAACCCCGTCTGCAACGATCTGTGATATTTCTCAGAAGTTCAAAACTGCACTGAACCAGAGCGTCTGGGTTTAGTTAGATACGCGTAGAAAACCAATGTAACAGTGTGACATTTTACACCGAAGATATTCGACTAGGATTTTGGGGTATACCCAAAAAGTGTTGGTCAGACGTCGTGAGGGATGACATGCGAGCCTATGGCCTCACAGAGAGGGATGCACAAGACCGGGCGAAGTGGAGAAGCAGTTTCTGAACAGCGGACCTCGGGCGCCGTAACGGCAGCGACCGGGATAAGCGCTAAGATGATGATAATGATATACGACTAGGATTTACAGTGGTAGAATGCGTAGGGAAGCTGTGAAGCAGTGTTAAATCATCAGTATAGGAAACCGTATTATATTTCAGTAAAAGCAGTGTGAACGAGTTCTTAGTCTTGCGCGTGGCGCGGCGCACTGAAAAAGTTAAACGTAATAAATTGACTGTTGCCAACGTTATCTTGTTTTTAGCGTCTTGTGTACTGCGGACTCGCGTGATTTTTCACTAAAAACGCATGTGTAAGTTACATGATTTATTTTTGATAGTAACCTATCTACTTGCTGTCAACCTTCATATTTATCGTTGTATAGTTAACAGAATCAGATAACAATAGTTACTTGGTTCACACTTCCCAAGTTTTACTAAATATTTTCAACAACTAAGGTTTGGTTGCCTGTGAAAACATCTTGGTGCTTGTAATGTTTTTTTAGTGGTTTGCGACATAGGTATTAGGTGCAACCAACATTTGCTATTTCATAACAAACACATTTTAGTTAGCCTTTCTACTAAATAAGCGACAGTAGCAGGCGCCTTTGGGTCACCGCGGTGCACTGTTACTCAGGCAGCTCTTACGTGGGTGGCCTGAAGCAGTCATTTATAATCAACGTCTGCAGGGTGACAATCAACAGGCGATTTATTGAGTCGAACGATAGAGGTCTATACTGCCACACCCCCACACGGTTCCTTTATGGGGCGCGAAAAAAAACGCTACCGTTCGTTGTATTGAGTTGCAACAGCTTTAATGATAACTATCCACTAATATGATAATTGAAGGTTAATAAAAGTAATGATTAAATTGAATATAAGCTTATTAAAATTAAAATGCTGTCAGGCTGGCATAGATTAAATGGCGAAGGCTCAATTAGAGATTTAAAAATCAAAATAATGTGTAAAACTTTCAGTCAAAAGCACTAATTATATTGTGTAAAAATAAATGAATGATATAACTCTGTATGTTTTGTCTTTCGTGTTTTTTAATTAATTAATAATTGAAAAAACACCCTTCTTATTTCATGAAAGTAAATATTTTTGTGGAAAACAAAAGAAATTATACAAAGTTGCTGTAGGCGTCGGGCCAACATCTTCCACTACTTTTTTATCAATAATAATTATGATAGCATTCCTCAGTTACTTGAGTTTAACTATTTTTATTTGATGTAATGCGCAAGGAGTGTGCTACTACACAGCTACACCAGAAGTTGCAGGTTTGATCCCCGCACACTACAAATGTTTGTGTGCAATACATAATAACACACCATGCATATTTTTTATTTATACTATCATACAGAATCTCATAGGCCAAGCTTTGCTAGTTTAGGGCTTGATAGTAATGTATGGAATACTGTCCTATGATATTTATAAGTTTAGAGACTGGTTACAGCATAACACTGCTGGCATAAGTTAAGTTCCAGTCAGCACTATGAACTTGCATATCACCGGGCTAGCATAGGATACACCTGCATGCGCTTTAGTTGAATGAACAATAGAAATTGCATCGCAGCATAGAATGCTACATAAAATTGGTACTATAGTCACATGATGACATTATGTTAAACAAATTTGCGATATTGTATCAACAGGAGTGACTAAGCAATAGGTGCTGAAATAGCCTTTTTTAGTAAACACTTCGTCATAGGTATGCATGCCCATGTGTTTACATAATATTAGGGGGGGTTCTAAAATGAGATAGGTATAATATTAACCTGCCATTAAAAGTCAATTTGAACAGGAATATTAATACAGGAATTTAATAATTATGCTTCATTTAGTACAGGTTTTAGGTACTGAATGCACACAGGAAAACAACAATGTTTTTGTTTATTATTATAGCATGCACTGTTTTGTAACTTGTTTGTCATGTGATTTGAGCATTGCTTGTAACAAAAAATACTTCATACAATAACAACCGCCTTAATGAATTAGGAACTTATGATTAAGCAAATCCAACAATACCAAACCATTGAATGTCTTGTAGGCTATTGGCCTGTCCAAAACAGGCCATTAGCCTACTGAAACATTTACCTATGTAATGAAATTCCACTAAAAGTACTTACATTTTGGTAACAATATAGCAGTTTTACTATATTGTGTAGTTGTCTTCAGTACACATAAATGTAACTTATCTATCGGTGAAGATTACTTGGCCTTCATATCTTAAGATAATATGATACAGGCCTGGTACATTGAATACAAATTCATAGATTTACCATGTGCAATAACACTGTTTGTAAGCAGCTATTACAACCAGAAATGAAACACTAATTAGGCTGAGAAGTAGAGCATTGTCTCTGGATGATAATTAAATTTAGAAATCCTACAGGAAGTGTTAACTGAATGTAGGTCACACAAAGGTCTAACAGCTATTTTTACCATGTGCACTTCTATTTCTTATCTTAAGCCACTGCACCATTATAAACTATGCAAAGCACATAAATCAAGGTCACCCTAGGGATCCACACTGCACTAATTGTGCAGAAACACATATTTGTACAACAATGTCCAGAGTTTAAATACCTTATTTGCTGAATAATACTGTTTGCTAATGTTTAACTGGGTCTGTTATGGTCCTGACTCCCTGGCAACGTAAGCAGAAAAAAAAACAACGCCGTATGAGGCGTGATGTAACAACTATTTACCATGATTATGTTTTTGTATTCATTAGGTCAGCAGTGGCGTCAACAACGTGTTGCTAGGAAACTGTGGATCCGGGCAGCACGAACGACCGCGTGCGCGATTGCGTCGTGCGTTGCGCGTCGTGCTTCTACGTGGAACCGTCCGCGTGCAACCACCTGCACGTGCGAGCCCGAACCAGCACGAAGGGCTGTTACATAACTGCAGGGACACAGGGCCTGACCCAGACGCGATCGAGGACGCCAGCAACGCTCACTAACACCCGTTCCATATTTAGAAGGAGCGCCACCGAGTGCGTCTCGATGTCCCTCATGCGCGTCTTGTCACATTTTTAGAACCGCATGTAAATGATACTTCGCACACTAATCTAGGAGAATAAACGAACGCAACGTGATACCTTGTCACTTTAATAAAGGGTACAAAATCCAAAATGCGTAGTAAATATTCCGTTTTTATATCGAACGATACCTTGTAATCAAGTAGCAAGCTAAGTTGTTAAGTTATGGAACTGCTAGAATGGTGCAGCATTAGGCATGGACTTACCTCTGTTTTGAAGCTTTTGATAAACACCACTTAAAATTTAATAACAACAAACAGCATTCCGCGTCCGCTGTACTTGCAATCAAATCAAATCAACACGCAACAAACATCTCCTCGACACCCAATACAAACCATAAACTAAAGAGTAACCTACATAAATAAACATATGATTTGATAACCGGACACCACTCTATAAATTGTTTATTCCATGACGACTGAGCATTTTTGGCAGGCAGGGGTTGCGAACCTGACTCATGGACATCATCATGATGATGATGCATGGATGAAGTTCCACGACTGAATGATCCTCCTTTTATACATTACTGTAAATTGTCCCTATCTCAAACAGGGCTTGTTCATCATTTCACAATAACGTGTTTGTGATATGCTTATGCGTTAAGTTTAAGCTTACAGCATGCTTACAGCCACTCTGACGCCTGAAGTCTGATTTCTTGTGGGAAATTAAGCCCGACAACTGGTCAACTACCTGGAGCAAGGGGCAACGTCACTGATCAGTTAAAACGCTCATTTGTCCAATCAAGTCACGTCATCGCTTCACGGAATTGGTGTAATGAAAAAACTCGTTGAGTGGCAGATTCCGATGATAGTCGTATTATTCTGACTTTGTAACCATAGCTTCTCGCCTGTCAATAAGATTCATTGGCTGTGAGTGCGATGAGCCCATAGTACAGTCTGTAAAAAAGTCGTGAAATTACTTGTTCTTCTACTGGTGATTTTAAACAACAACAGGGTCACGCTGCGCTTGGTCTCAGGTCACTGCAATATCCCGAGGAACGAAGCAGCAGATGAGCTGGCCAGGGCTGGAGCGGAATCCTCCAAGCAGGCCTCAGAGCAGAGCCGATGGCGGATATACTCATCTGCGCCCTGCGTCAGCCACCAAAAGCCTGGGTGGCGACCCTTGGCATGATGGCCTGGACCAGAATAAACAGGCTGGTGCACGCCAAGGCTCTGATAAAGGGCTACTCACATAAGTTCACCGCGGAGGCCCTAGGGCTGAGTAAGTCAAATCAGAATTCTCACCAAACAAACATGGTCACAACAGGATTGGCATCTCAGAGGTGCCAACCTGTAGATTTGCCAGGACACGGACGCAACTCCGGTCCACCCACGTCCTCTGCGAGCATGTGCACTGTGTTGCAGCGAGCGTGAGTGGGAACAGACGGGTAGAGAGCCAAGAGCGAGAAGTAAAGGCACAGTGCTTCAGTAAGAAGACACTGAGTTTGGCCACTGGCACCCGGCTACACTATCTTAGTTTGTCTCAATATGTTACAGCTTGAAATAATGTGAGTGTAATTGCACCATAAAAAGGCATTAACTCTGTCTATGGACCGAGAGACAAACACAAAAAAAAAATATTTCTAAAATTAGCAAAGGAAACTCCTTCGATGTGCCGAAATTGTCACTTGGAATAAAATTTTCTTTAAAATGGGATTTTCATTACATTGAATTTTCTCAAATTTTGTGCTTTTTCATTCAATGTGTTTTATCGATAGTTTTAAAATTATATGGAAGCAATCGGGACAACGCTCGAGTTTTTGAGAGTATTCGTTCTTGTGTACTGGCAACAACGTCATTGACCAAAAAGAAGAAAACACGTTAAACTTGACGTGGACTAAAGTAGCTGGCCCACTTTACTACGTGAAAATACAGTGGGTTTTATTAATTCCACTACATTAAAATTACAGATTCTAAATCGCTAAAGGCCTAGATGTTTAATTCTTAAAATAAGATGGCCCTAAATATTGTAAGTACATACTTTTTCATTGAACAACGATCGATGTGACAGCTTAAGTTCGGAATCATTAGTGTGTTTTATGCGGATTTTTGGTGCTATCGCGGTATTTTCCTTTTTCCAGAAAATGTACGGGGTGTTGTGTGCGATTCTGTTACCTTTGCTGCTGGTTCAGCGCACTGAGGCTGCAGCTGTGATCTCTATCGATCTCGGTTCGGAATGGATGAAAATCGGCATCGTGTCACCGGGGGTTCCTATGGAGATCGTGTTGAATAAAGAGTCTAAAAGGAAGACGCCAGCAGTAGTGGCATTCAGGGACGGTGTGAGGACCTTCGGAGAGGACGCAGTCACAGTCGGCGTTCGATTTCCAAAGAATTCCTACAAGTTCTTATTGGACTTGCTAGGCAAGCCTTTCGATCATCCATTTGTGCAAGCTTACAGGTTAGTGATTGTATTCAAATTTGCATATTCAGTTGCAGACTACCCACGGACCTAAACAAAACAAAAATATCATGAAGAGTGCTACAGCTGTAACCAAGAGCCAAGACTTTTCCAATTTGTGCTTCATTGTTATACAGCCACGAGTTAGACTCTGAAGAAATACCTTACTTCATAATTGCAAAACTCATCTAAGCTAAACCTCAATGATTGTGCCTGGTTAATCTATAGAAATTCCCTGAACACCAAGGGTTGTTTGCCTTTTTACTCCAAAAAGTAATGTAAATGTAAGATGTTGTAATATTGACTTAGACATATCAGAACAAGTGTTGATGCCAAATGTTCTGTCAGATGACTAAATTATAATTTAAATGCAAATTGTTTTTATTTAATTTGTTACAGAGAGCGCTACCCATACTATGAGATTGTTGCATCAGACAGAGGCACGCCAGAGTTCATTCACGACAAAGACACAAGGTTCACTGTTGAGGAGTTAGTGGCTCAGTTGCTCGCCAAAGCCAAGGACTTTTCTGAGATTAGTCATGGTAAGTTTCTGAATTTCTGGAGCAAGGATTGGAGTCACTTTGTCTTTTTACAAGACTTTCTGAAGATAATAAAAAAATGAAAAATGATTGCTTGTATTTATTAGATCAAATGTACGTGACAAATCCTATTTCATTCCAAATTATGTTTTCGAGAACCATCTGTCAGCCAGTTTACTCTATTTTACAGTATTTTATAGCTGGAGTTTACATTTGGTTTTTGGATTGACTGTGTAATAAGCCATGCCACTTGTAATGAAAACCACCTGTGCTAATATTTGTTCAATACTAACAATCCATGTTTTATTTTTCTTACGCAGGCCAACCAATTACTGAATGTGTGATCACGGTGCCTGGTTTCTTCAACCAAGCTGAACGTCGTGCATTGAAAGAGGCTGCAACACTCGCTGGGCTGAACGTTCTGCAGTTGATCAATGACTACACTGGAATCGGTATCAACTATGGGATATTCAGGAGGAAGGTAAATTCAATGTTAATTTTGTTTTAGGTATGAGTGACAGACATATAATTCAAAATCTTGAGTAAAATTTGAGAAATTGCAATAACTACCTTGCAAACACTTTTGATTGTTGACTGTTAAGTACAAAATTATAATTAAGGCCATTGCTAATACTTAAAGGACATCACTAGGTACAATATGATAAAAAACATCAGATATGATAATATTAACACAAAAATAAGCTAGTTTAATGGTCCTTACTGCCATGGACCCTCATCAATTTTCACAGTTCAAAAGGCCAAATCCTCTTGACTTCAAACTAAAATAATATGACCTCTTCTTACCTCAATTTTAATCTTTCCAGGAAATCAATGAGACAGCCTGGCATGCGCTGTTCTTTGACATGGGTGCCCACTCCACTAAAGCTGCCCTCGTTGAGTACAAGACCGTCAAGATAAAGGAGAGGGGCTATGTTGAGACTGTCCCTCAACTGCAAGTTTTGGGTGTCGGATTTGATAGGTAATAACTGCATGTTCAACTTGGGATTAGATTAGATAATTTAGGTTTAGCAAGTCCAGCAAATATTATGAAGGAGAAATCGCGACATCTCTTCAATAGTATAGATTCAGATTTTGTTAGACCAATGTTTTGATTTACATTTTAACTCTGTGTTTCAACCGAAATCCTGATCCTGGCTTTGCACAATTTAACGCACTAGCCCCCTTATTGATAAAAACGAACGCAACGCAACTCTGGAGCATTGTTTAAGCAATTGTGTTGTGTCACTTACTTGCAAATGGCAGCAGCAACAAGAATGACAGTTGCAAAGCGATACAAAAGTTAAAGTGTTGTTGAAGAGCTGTTTAAGTTTTTATGAATAAAGGCGTCGGTGTTTTGTGGTTATTTTGTCTAAAAAATAATGTTGCCCAGAACCCTCGGCGGCCACGAAATGACCCTCCGTCTCCGTGACCACCTGATCAAGGCCTGGGAGAAGAACGGCGGCGGCGATGTCAGGGCTTCGCCCCGTGCCATGGAGAAGCTTCTGCGGGAGGCTGAGAGGCTGAAGGTGGTGCTGTCGGCAAACACGGAACATTACGCGCAGATTGAAAGCTTGCTCGATGATAAGGACTTCAAGCAGCAGGTGAGATTGAATGAAGTCTAGTGTTAGTCAGCTTAGGGAACCGGCATATCAGGCTACACACTTCCGTTTTTTATTTCAAATTCACAGCCCTTAGAGATCTAAAAACGGCTTATGTTCTGTCTTACCAAATGACATTTCTGTGCTTAAGAACTAGGTGGACTGACCGGAAGTGGGTAGGTAGTCTGTGATGCTGTTCATCAACCATCTACATTTTAGCTCTAAATACGAAAGTCCCAGGAAAAATAATGAGAATGCTATATTCGGATAGAACAGAACCTTCTGTGTACCTATTTGTTCCTATGGCATTGAAGCTGTAGAACCAATTCTTTCGGTTTTTAACTCTTTTTTTTTATACTATCATTGATTGGAACACATTTCTCCACTACACAATCAATTAAAAAAAAATCTTAATACAAGATGTAGAAAAATGGTTAAAGGAGTTTTAAAACCAATTTTGACAAAATTCAATCAATCGACAAATGAGTTCCATAATAAAATCATTGAAAATGTTCCAGGTGACCCGTGCAGAATTCGAAGAGCTCTGCGCAGACCTGTGGCCTCGGGTATCGGGTGTGGTCCAACGGGCAGTCAGTGCCGCCGGGGGTGCGGGGGCGGGGGCTAAGCTAGTACTAGCGGGGGGCGCGGCGCGGGCCCCTGCGGTCCACGGGGCCCTGCGGCAAGCCACCGGCCACGAGCCAGCCAGGTCCATCAATGCTGATGAAGCGGCCACTATGGGCGCTGTTTACAGGTATCACCACCCTTTTCAGGCCATTCTCATTTACATACATTATCCTTCAAGAGTCGGAGACATACGAGCTGTCAGGCGCGTCATTGCCGAATCTTACTAAAATGACGGTAGATCGTTGCGCGTCATTATTTGGCACCAAAACGGCCCAAATGCCAAAAAATGACAAAATGCCAAAATGCCAATGTGCAAAAGGTTAATTTTTTAGCGCGAAAGTCATAATTATACTAGACTTGAATTTGCCACTTGGAACTGCTCCAATTTCCGGATGAGCTGAATAAGCTCCTAAAAAGGCCTATGTATGGCCACGAGTGTCCGGTGTGGTCCAACGAGCCGTAAGCGCCGCAGGGCGCGCGGGGGCGGGGGCTAAGCTAGTGCTAGCGGGGGGCGCGGCGCGGGCCCCTGCGGTCCACGGGGCCCTGCGGCAGGCCACCGGCCACGAGCCAGCTAGGTCCATCAATGCTGACGAAGCGGCTACTATGGGCGCTGTTTACAGGTATCAACAGCTTTTTCAGGCCAGTAGGCAGGTATTTCGGGCATCACCGTGCTTCGGAAGGCACGCTAAGCAGTTGGTCCCGGTTGACGTCGCTAGATGTCAGACGTTAAGCCTAGTCAGACGTCGACTGACTAGATATCAGACTAGTCAGAGGCCTAGGGGCGGCTTGATAAAATCTGACATTAAGGTCGCTCACTAACCTTACACCCCTCCAACAGTCCGCACTGAGCCCGCGTGTTGGAGCATGGCTCAATCCACCTCATAGTTGAGGTGAGGCCTGTGCACAGCAGTGGGACGTATATAGGTAGGCCGTTTATGTTTCAGGCCATTCTCGATTAAATCCTTCTAATATTATGAATGCGTAAGTTTGTATGTGTGGATGTGCTGTGTTGCTCTATCACGTAAAAACTACTGAATGGATTTTAAAGAAATTTACAATAATGTAACTTATACATCTGGATAACACATAGGCTACAATTTATAAAGATATTGTGTAAATTGTTGAAAATATCAAGTAAAATATGAAAATGTACGCGGCATCACGTGGTATGGCATGACAGTTGATGACAGACGGCTGCTGTCATCAGCGTAACTATGGGTGCGTTCCGAATTAGAAGGGTTTAACATCGAAATAACATTTGGGCTACAATTTGTAATCGCTGGCTGAACTAAATTCCACGCGGACGAAGTCGCGTGCGGCCGCTTGTACTCAATATACATAGGAAACACCCGGACCAGTACTAACAGACAATATGTTGATGCACACAAATGTTTCTACTGTGTGGGGGTTGAACCCGCGATCACTGGTGTAATAGCCCACTTCTGAACCATTACACCAAATCGGTTGTTTATTATATTTAGGTTTGCAGGTTCTCGGTGTGTTTAAGCTCTCTGTAAAATGTGAGCTTTTGAATGTTTCGTCCCCCATAACTTAATACCTTAATAGTCGGTGTGCCTCTCCCTACCTCATTTTGGATCTGGTCTTAAAGAGATGTATGTATGTGTGTTTAGGTTTAAAAACATTCATTCTCATCAAGACTTATGCCACTAACATGAGAACATATAACACAAAATTGTGATAAACACGTTTGTTGACATACTTGAGAGAAAACAGCAACTATTCAAAGAAAAGTTTCCACCTAACATAACAATGCATATCCAGGTTGTTATTAAATTAGACAACTAGCTCAGTTGAATGATGGTTTATTAGTCCTTCTTCATAATGAGTACACGTTAATATATATAGTGATTAATACACATAGATATGAGTAGGTACAATAACATACGTCACCTCACCTCCGGGGTGAATGAAAAAAAAAAAAATAGTTACAATTTTTTTTTTTTTTAAACATTACAGAGCTTAGTCCTATTTTTATGTATTACATCGCACCCTTAGAATGAAAGTGACCGAATCCAAAAAACTCAATTTGTGGGAAATGAGCATGAAAGTCTTCAAAAAAGTGTAGTCTTGGATACAATTTACTATATCTCTTTAGTGTTCCGTCGCATACGATTGATTTCAAGCAGAATTATTGATTGATCTTTTGAGTTAACAGTGGCAGAGTATTTTTTATAATTATACTATATTCAATATATAATTAAACATAAAATAGAAATTAGTTCTAAATTGGGTCACTCTATTACAAAATAATTTTGTATCTGATTATATTTTTTATGAATTAAGTCTGTTTATGACGAATATTGCAAATGAATACTATAACATATTTTAGTTTAGATACAGACCTATATCGTATAAGGTCACTTTATGCCAAGAAAACTTGAACTTACCTTTACCGTATTTTTGCAATAAGCAGACATAGTTCGAGCTCCGCCTGTGTATTACATTTCCAATCGCAAGCACCGCCGACTTAAAACTAGTTCTGCCTCCTTCACACAAAATGCATCCACGAAAAGCAGGAAGAGTAAAAGAGACCGAAGTATGCGCGCTGCCCTGTTTTACTTAGAGATAGGTCACTTTTTCTTTACAGGGTTATAGAGCATGCTTTATAAGGTCAGTTTATGGTAAAATCGAGTGTAACAGGAATTTTGAGTTAAGTCACTTTCATTCTAAGGGTGCGACATGTTCTTTGTTATTTTTCAAGATCTTAACATTAACTCCCATGTCTTCTACTACAGAATAAGGACCTTCATACAATTTGTCCAATTTCTTTGCACATTCATTTTTCACTAGAATTAATTGTCCACTGTTATACGATATAGGATTAACATTTTTATCATATACACATTTACGTTTTTCTTTGCTTAAAATTAAATTGTTACGAGCGTCCTGGTGAGCTACTTGTAACCGGTATTTTAGGTCTAAAGCATAACTTTCAGGATTATATAATGGTTCGATAAATTGACTAACACTACATAATATTTTACTCGGTTTACCAAAAACTAATTCGAAAGGCGTGTATTTAGTCTCTGTGTGAACTGTGTTATTAAAACTGTAGCACCAAAATGGAAGCCATTGACTCCACGTATCTTTTTGACCATTACATTGTATTCGCAAAAATGCACCTAGATTTTTATGCGAATTCTCCAACGCACCTATTGATTGATGATGGTAAGCTGTTGAAGTTAATTTTTCTATCTGCAATAATTTACATACCTGTTCCATTGTTGAAGAGACAAACTCCGTTCCACGATCAGTCGCAATAGTATCTGGTACGCCGAATCTTAAAATAAAATTACTAACTAACGCCTTAGCTATGGTTAATGTCTCCTTGTTCCTTATCGGATAAGCTTCCACAAACTTAGAAAGTTCGCATTGAATGGTTAAAATGTAACAATAACCTTCTAAATCCCTATCCAGGGGGCCAACAACGTCTAAAAATATTTTTTGAAACGCATGCGAAGCCGTGGTGGTTATTTCCATGGGTTCCTTTACATGTCTACAATGCTTCATTTTTTGACAAGTAGTGCACTTACTTACAAAAATTTTCACATCGTTATCTAAACCTGGCCAATAAAATTTTCTCTTTATATTTTGAGTCATCCTACGCACTCCAGCATGTCCACTGGTGGGTAGTAAATGAAAATCGTTAAGAATATACCTTTTTTCATCATTGTTGTCAATTCTTTTGACACCTCTTAATACACAAATTCTGGGACCGGTCCAATCCTTTATCGTATTTATCTCTTTCAATACATCTTTAAGAAATGACTCATTTTCTCCACTTTTTACTATGCATAGTTCAATAATATCATATTTTTTACAAAACGTCTCTAACTTTGTCACAAATTCGGCTCGCGAAAAGTGTGCCCTATAGTTGAGATAAAGGTAAATTCTATTTTTACTCCTATTAAATATAAAACATCCACTTTCTACCATCTCGTCATTATTCTTTCTTAATTTCTCTACCTTCTCTTTGCTAATAAAAGTTAATTCCACAAAATCATTTGGTATTTTTAATAACTCCACTACCCTTGGTTGATCAGACCACTGGCTCATGGGTTTATTAGAAATATCCGATTGAGAATCTCCTATTAATTTTCGTCTTTGTGCTCTAGTCATTACATTAACAACCTCGTTATTCATTTCCTTCAATGAATCTGATGTTAAACAAATGCGTGATAAAGCATCTGCTACCGAATTATTTTTCCCTGGTACGTACAGTATTTTAAAATTATATTCATCTAGCGATAATCGGAATTTTAATAATCTACTAGACGGATCTTTTAATGAGAACAAATAAATTAAAGGCTTATGATCAGTCATTATAGTGAATGTTCGACCATAAATGTAAGGTCTAAAATATTTGATTGACCAAACAATTGCAACCAATTCTTTTTGAATAGTAGGGTAGTTTCTCTCAGCTTTATTTAGCGGTCTACTAGCATAAGCCACTGGCCTCATATCCTTATTACATAAAACTGCCCCAATAGCTGTGCCTGAAGCATCAGTCTGAATCACAAACTCATTATTTTCAGTAAAATCTGGAAACTGTAATACAGGTGGAGTTGTCAGTGCATTTTTTAACGTTTCAAAAGATTTTTTACATTCATCAGTCCATATAAATGGTTCGTTTTTTCTTGTCAGTTTATTTAAACTATTTGTAATTTTTGCAAAGTCTCTAATAAATTTTCTATAGTAGTTACAAAATGCTACGAATCTCTTTACTTCATCTGTGTTAGTAGGCACTGGATAATTTTGCAAGACTTTAATTTTGGCTGGATCTGGCAAGACTCCTTCAGCTGATACAACGTGACCTAAGTAAAGTAATTCTTTTTTGAGAAAGCAACACTTTTCAGGATTTAATTTCAAATTAACTTTTCTCAACCGTTCTAAGACATTTATTAAATTTTTATTATGTAAATTCATATTTCTTCCGAATACAATCAAATCGTCCAAATAAATGAAACATTTTTCAAATGCTAGTCCAGACATAGCTACTGACATGACACGACTAAACGAACTTGGACTCGTCTTCAAACCCATCGGTAATCTTTTCATTTGGTATTGGCCTGTGCTAGTAGTGAACGCTGTATACTTTCTAGAATGTTCAGATAAAGAAAGCTGGTAGTAACCTTGATTTAAGTCGAGATGTGAGAAATAAAGAGAACCAGAGAGTGAATCTAAGATGTCAGTGATGTTTGGTAATGGAAATTTATCGTCAACTATGCATTCATTTAATTTCCTGTAGTCGACTACCAAACGCCATTTATTATTTTGTTCACCCGTTGTTTTCTTTGGGACTAATAATATCGGGCTAGACCATTCACTCTTTGCTTCTTCTATTATGTCATTTTTTATCATTTGGTCTATCTGCTTACTAACTTCTTTTTTCAACGCTTGCGGCAATCGATACTGCTTTACATAAACTGGACTTGTGTTAGGTTTAAGTGTAATTGACTGCTCATAAATATTTGTTGTACTAAGCTTATCACCTGGTAAAAAGAAAACATCTGCATATTTGGAACATAACTCTGTAATGGAATTCCTTTCCTCTGTGTTAAGGTGACCTAGCTTCAATATGTCTAATAAAACTTTAGCTCTATCTGAATTCCTCGAACAAGAATCAAAGTTACACACATCGTAATCCGTAAGTGATTCTAATTTAGGTTGAAACATTGGCAAGTTAATATTCTCTTCATTCGTGTTTAAAATTTTTACTGGTACTCTATTATTATGCACTTTCACTATACTTCCCGCCAAAAAAATATTTTCACCTAACTGTTCCGCGTTTATGACACCTTCATCGTTACTATTGGAATTTACATGTAAGTAATGTATTGTTTCACTTCGACCTGGTAAAACTAAGTACTCGTTGGAACAAGTAAATGTGTCATACATTGGTAAAGAATATTCCATTCCATTTTTGTAAAACGTAATAACATTTATACTTAAGTCTATATTTGATGCATACTTGCGAAATCTAATCCTAAAATTCCATCTGCCTTTAATGGTACCGAATCAAAGACATAAAAGTTGGTGTTGAATTCTGTTGTATTAACATCGTCATGATGAATCAACTCTAGACTAACATAGCCTGTAGATCGAATTTGACCCGCTATACCGTTCACGACGGTATCGTCTCTAAATATGGGCGTGTTTATCGGTATTGCATCGCGCTTAATGATTGACAATGATGCGCCAGTATCTATAAGCCAAAAATATTTTTTATTTGCAACATAAAACGACACAAATTTTGTTTTACCATTCAAAGCTAAGATGTTATGTTTAAGACCGAAAAAACTGAATATCCTCAGACTGTTGTGATGTTTGAGGCTCCTGTTCAGTTACTTGCTCTGTATAGAATACGCGTTGGTTTCTATTGCCCCTATTTCGGAAACTCGAATAGTTATCACGTGAAAACCTTATACCACGTCCACGATTTGGGTTATAAGTAGTTCGCCTATTCGTGGAATTAAAATTAGGCGTCGCCGCATTATGATTATAATAATAATAATAATCTTTATTTACCAAAAAACCTTACTTTCTAATACTTAGGACTAGAAGGTAACAAGTATTTTAAATTTGTATCTGCTGCCGAGCTAGGATTTAACCTGTATAACGGCAAAACAGCGCCAGTGCCCTTCGGACCTTGCTTTAAAATTGAGTTAAAAATAAAATAAAAATGGAAAAAAAAAAAAGAAAATGGTTTACATGCGATGAATGATGATAAATCAGAAATGATATCAAAAATGTGTGATGTGTCCTCTCTGTGTGTGCATAGTGAATGTGTGTGAGTGTGTGTGAGAGGGTGTGTTCGTGTTATTTAAAGATACCTGACCAATCAAAATAATAATTAAGGATTGTTATTAATTTGAGGAACTTACATACTACTACTTTATAAATATTTATATACTACGTTAAAATACTAAGAAGGTTTTCGGTTTCGTCATACGACAGTGCTTTTAGCCATTTAATAGTTTTATATTTGCACTCCTTTTTATTAAGTGGGTAAATGCTAATAATTTTGTTAACTTTAGAATAGATATACGGTCCTAAAAATACAAAAAATCTGTTTATGAAAGCTGTATGGAACCTGGTTTTGTGATTGTAGAGGCGGTCTTTTCTGCGAGATTTGAAAACTAGTGGGTCCAAAGAAGTATTTGAATGCTGTTTGATGATAATGTCTAGGAGGAAGAGTTGTCTGACTGTGAGAACGTCACAATATTCGTAAAGTTCTTGCGTTGGAAACTGGAAGTGTTTAAAAGTGGAAACCTTTAGTACCGCTCTCTGTGCTATTTCCAGTTTTTTTAGTACAGTTTTGCTAGCTCCACCCCAGCTTGATATGCAATAGGTAATTAAGGATTGGCACAGAGCATAATACACTTGTTTCATTCTTTCAGGTTCCAATACGTGTCTAAGTGTCTTAAATATATAAAGCAGTTTTCGAATTCTAGTACTCATTAAAACTATGTGTTCGTTGAAATTTAGGTTCGAGTCTATAATCACGCCTAAATATTTGATAGAATTTGCTCTTTCTAGCATATGACACGAACACGAAGTTGAGCTGTCAGAGCTGTCAGAGCAGTAATGTGCTTTAATGGTACGGTTTTCAGTACTATCTAAATGAGTTCGAATAGAGAATTCTACATATTTTGACTTTTTGATGTTCAATGTCAGTAAATTGTTTTGCAGCCAAGTGTTCACCCTATTCAAACCAATCTGTGCTTCAGCATATACTTGGTTCCTGTCATCCGCCGAAAAAATTAGTACAGTATCATCTGCATAAGAAATTATTTTACCATGACTTAACTCTAATTGAAGAAGGTTATTAATGTAAATAAGAAATAGAGTTGGCCCTAATATGCTTCCTTGTGGAACTCCGTAGTTAAGCTGTAACTGATCGCTCATATAAGATCCCACTTTGATACATTGGACTCGGTTTGATAGGTAACTCTCAAAGATTTTCAGTTGCTGGTTTCTAATGCCGATATTTTCAAGCTTTTCCAGGAGGAGGCGGATAGAGACCGTATCGAAAGCTTTTGTTAAATCTAGAAAAATGGCAATGCTTTTTTTACCCCTGTCCAAATTTGAGGCCACGAAATCAGTCAGTGAAAGAACTGCATCGTTTGTACATTTTCCTTTGCGAAAACCCAATTGATGGTCTGACAGAATTTTCTCTTGTTCAATATACCTAACTAAACGATTATTCAGAATCCTTTCAAAAATTTTGGAAAGAGATGGCAGTATAGCTATGGGTCTGTAATTAGAGACGAGGATCTTGGATCCATCCTTGTAAATGGGGGAAATAACAGCTCTTTTAAGGCAGTCGGGGAAGACGCCTTCCCGTATGCAATTGTTAAAAATAAATACCAGTGGCTGGATTAACAATTGTTTGTACTCTTTCAATATTCTGTTGGAAATTTTGTCTATGCCGACTGAGGAGAAGTTTTTAAGCCCTTGAATTAAACTCTCAACTTCTTTCTGATCTGTATCCAGCAGAACAAACGAATTGCATTTTCGATGCAGAGGGTTATTTGCATTACCGAGACAAGAGTTATTACACTTTTCTGCCAGTGTTTTGCCTACATTTACGAAATATTGATTAACTTGATTAATTGATGTGAGCGGTGAGTCTGATATGGTTAGTAATTCATTTGGTACTGATTTTTCTTTAGCTGTATGGGTTATCTCCTTAATTGCGTTCCAAAGTTTCTTGTTGTTGTTCCCGGCTAGTAAAATTTGCTCTTTTTCATATGCTCTTTTAAGTGATTTAAGGAGTTTGTTGCAGAAGTTTCTGTATCTTATGTAAGTTATCTTCATTATATCATTGTTAGGTAAGTTATTTGATTTTCTATGCAAGTTGTCACGATGCCTAATGCAACGAAGTAATCCAGGTGTTATCCACGGCTTAATAACTCTTTTACGTTTAGATAAATATTTAATTTCAGTATTTTTGGCAATAGCCGATTCTAAAGCCTCAACAAGATATGTCATGGCAATGTCTGGGTCCGTGATACCGTACAAAACATTGAAGTCAATGGCAGAAATGTCGTCCCTCAAACCAACGTAATCAGTATGAGTGACTGTTTCTAAAGAATGTTGACGAATGGATTTAAATTCCATACATAGTATCACTGTCCTATGATCAGTTAGACTAGTCTGAACTACAAAAACAGACGATTTCAATTTAGTTTTTAAGATAACGTGGTCCAAACAGGTACCGCTGACATCTCGGGTAACAAAAGTATGTCCCGGTAGAAGACCATGAAAAGCAGCTAACGTTAAATATTGTGCGGTTGATGAGTCGACCTTTTTAAGGTCCAGGTTAAGATCCCCAACTATGGCTAGATTTTTATATTGAGTAAGATCGTGTAGGGTTTTATCGAGGGAAGACAGAAAAGAGTCAGTGTTTCTATATGCAGGAGAGCGATAGATAGCAACAAAAGCATGATCTTGACCAATTGTGACTACAAGACAATTTGAGTCTACAATTTCGGGTTCTATAACGGTAAACTTAAGGGTGTTTTTAATATAAACTATGACTCCGTCATTTTGTAACTTATTCTTTTTTGTGCAAAAAGCTGTGTACAGATCGAGCTTGGGAATATTAGTTGTGTTTAGAAGCCAACATTCTGTGAGGACTATTACGTCGCATGAAATATCCAGGCCGGCTAGTAACGATTCAAAACCGGGGAAATTACGATTTATACTACGAATATTTTGCGTCATAATTGTCAGACAAGGGGAGATACGATTTATTTGGGTGCTCGCGGTATTTGAACTGCACTCTATTGCTTCTGAAACACTCATTGAATCGAGTTCATTGGATATAGCCACCTGATTTAGCTCTGTAAAAGATGAGTATAAATATGATCATTAAATGAGACTTGTTTAAAGTTGATAATCTGTTTTTTTATTTGTTTATGGGACGTAATATCTGAGCTGTATACCCAGGGAAAAGTCGTTTGTGAAGAATACCCGGCGAGATAAGTAGTTTTAGGTAGGAAAGCACTGTAATGTTTGTAATTTGTATTATGTAAGTTAATATGAGTGTATAATTTTGTAGTGTGTTTTGTGTAGTAAAGTTTGTTATAATAAACAATTTTTTTGTGTAGTTCAGTAATAGTGAAGTGATAGGTTAAGTGTAGTAGTCTAATATTTATTTTAATTAAACAATAAGAGGAGTGTAGTGTATTACGTTGTTTATATAATGGATGTGGATTTACTATTTCATAAAATTTATATAAAGGGGCATGCAGACAACTTAATATATAGGAACAAGTAGGTAACATATCAAAAAAGTATTGCGTTAACTTATTTAGTCAGGCTTTCTTACGCAGGTTCTCGATGTCGTCCTCACAGGTAATCCTCAACTGCGGTGAATTTTCATCTTTGCGCAGGTAGACCACACCATGTGACGTCCAACAAAAACTGTAGCCCATGCTTTTCTGGAACTCTCTGCTGAGGTAAAATAATCTTTGCGCTTTAGCGGTTAAAGTCTCCGTGACATAAACAGGCGCCAATGGTTGCATAAGCTTTAGATGAGATGTGTTGAGTTTGCTGCCTTTGGGTTTGTTTTTATTAAATTTCTTAAGTTCACTCAAAATCATCTCCTTCTGCAAAACGGTTGTAAGTTCCACTATGATAGGTAAGGTAGAGTTCTTAGTGTTCACTCTGTAGATGTCTTTTATATCTGACGGATTAATGTCAACCTTTATAACCTCGCCCAGTTTTTGCACTAGATTGCATAAATCATTTTTGGTTTCACCAGTATGCTTCTGTACGTTGCGAATTTCAAATCCAGTCGCTCGAGTCTTTCTCTCCATAGATTCCAATTTGTCTTCCAGTAAAGCAATTGTTTTTTTATCTTGTTTTTTATCCGCCTCTAGCTGCGTAATCCGAGCTAAGAACTCGTCGTGTTTGTTTGACATAACGTCAACGCTGTTTGTAAGCTCAATATTTTGCTGTTTTATTATGCTAATAGTGTCTTGCAGCCCTTCTATTCTACTCTCCAGCTTGCTTGAAAAGTCGCCAAACATTTTTTCGATAGCCGCTATCATAGTCATTTGGTTGCCTTCCTCAAACTTCCGCTTTTTGCGTTCGGTGATGTTGAGCATCAGTGCTGGCAAGTTTGGCTCTGATCCGCCGTGAAGAAAGGGCTCCCATTGAAGTGCACTTGAATCAAAATTCTGTGTATTTTTTTGTAGCGTAGCCGCCTCAGTGCTTTCTGAAGGAGTAACACTAACTGACGGGGTGGGAGGGGGAGAGCGTCTTAGTGGCATTTTGAGTTTATTGTAATAGCAAAGTACCAGGATATCATAAAACAGCAAGAAATTTAACTAATGAGTAGGTTCACTAGAAAAGCAAGCAAGGGTCAACCTTAATTGGTGGCAATCGACGATTTCAAACTAATTGGCTTTCCGTCCAAGGTAAGTTGAACCCCGGGGCTCAAGTGTGAATGGTTGCAATCGACGTAATGGAACAAATCACCTTTCCGTCCAGTTTAGTAAGGCCTTTGCTGCTGTATCTGAAGCGCATTCATTTTGTAGATTTATCCTTGTCTCTCAAGTTGTTTCCTTGTTTAATCCGTGTCCTTGTGTGCGCGTTCTCAATCACAAAATCTCCTGCGCTTGATGTTCGCCTAGTATCTTTTGACTATAATAATGATTTAATTTTAAGTATTTATTTAAAAATTGAAATGAGAAATACTGCGTGATACGCGTCCGAACTGTACGGAGGTCCGAGGGGAAGCAAACGATCGTATATGGACATAGGAATGTAAACACACGGCACGACCCACTCATTGATATTGATTAAAATAATTATGCTTAAATTTTACTTACATTCATTTGCATCTGCTAGTATGCAATTTAATATAAAATATTGATTAATATATTATTAAGTATTATGCACTTAATGTTCCTATAATAGTCATAGTTATTAATTTTTTTTTTCAAGTGTTCACGATGATACCGTATTGATAACGCACTTTCACCTTTATCGCGCACAATTTCGCACTATATCACTTCAATCTTTACTGGTTGTTGTGGGGGAGGGCCATTGCTTGGGCGCAGACGAAAAGATTTCCGCAACTCATGAAGTGTAATCTCTCTTCGCATCCATTTTTTGTGGGTTTTCTTATATCCACGGTATACTCCATACACTCCTGCCAAGACGAGAAGGGTCACTATGATGATCAAAAGGATATTCGTGGTACTCGCATGGAATTTCAAGTCCTGCGTCGCGGACGCTGAGTTAGTTCCTCCAGACGCGGTCTGAGCAATGATAACTTCCTCTTGTTTCGACTGTTCTTTGCCCATTTTCGATGATAACTTCTTGAGTTTTTTCCAAAATAGATTGCAATGTTATGCACCACGATTCGCTCGAACAATCAGACGACGTGTAAAAACTTTCCATGATGACCACTCAGTCGGCCGGCGCCGAAACACGAGATCACTTCGTCACGCGCTCCAAACATGGCAGGGTCGCCATGAAGGGAGGTTGTTATTAAATTAGACAACTAGCTCAGTTGAATGATGGTTTATTAGTCCTTCTTCATAATGAGTACACGTTAATATATATAGTGATTAATACACATAGATATGAGTAGGTACAATAACATACGTCACCTCACCGGTCTTTGATAATTGCGCTTATCGGTCCTACAAGAAGTCTGTCGTGTGCGGACAGCATTTTCGATTTGATTTAGTTTAAACGGCGCGCTCTTCGCATGTTATTGTGGTCTCACCGTACTTTCCTCGAGTTGTAGGCAAATCCCTGGATAATCACACATTTTGCTTCCCAGAGAAACTATAAATTCCTTGTATGTAAATCGGTAGTTAGAATGTAGACAGGTTTGTTTCACCAATGTTTAGGCATATATCTCACATAATTTAATTGTTTGAATAATATAATCGATAACCGTTGTTTTTTCTCTCTAATGTTAGCGCCAGGGTTGTAAATATGCAACAATAGGGATTCCAAAAACGGATTTTTCTAGAAGTGTGTTTAAGTACATGTTAAAAGTTTTTTTTGATGTAGGTAAGCTTATTTTTTTTTTATGAGGGTAATCAATAAAAGAAAAGAGGGGAATTTCGCATAAACGTGTAATTTTGCCCATAAAATCTAGTTTGCTGTACTGATTGTTTCACATCACTATAGTTGACCTTGAAAATACGTGCTCGGCGCTAGGGGCACATTTTGTTGAAGAATTGCCTGGCGGTTAAAAGGTTAATCTCGTTTCCAACAGGTTACTCATTCCCAGTTATTCCTTCTTGCACTATAGCAAAGATTCGGCATTTGGCAAGAGCAAGAAAAAAACGGGCTTAAATGCATACCGTGATAAGCCGTTGACTGTACTTGGACATGTCACAGAAAAATCACTAACATCCCCAAGTACCTCTTAAAGACTTGTAATTCTAAAAAGACTGAATAGATTGTTGTTGTTCGCAGAGCTGCATCTCTCGCCACTGGATACAAGGTTGCTCCCCTAAACGTCCGCGACGCTGTGCTGCTGCCCATCCAAGTCACTTTCACCAGGCATGTCGATGGAGCCGATAAACTGGTAACCACCTTTATGAAAACTATAAAATAAAAATACTAACCCCCTCATATAAAGAACAGAGAAAACTCCATGTCTAATCATACCAATATTTATTTTATTTTGCAGGAAACGGTAATTTTTCAAGAAACTTATATTGATGATGCTTTTGGTAAAATAAAAAAACGGATTATATTTTTCTATAATTTAATTTATTCATACTTGTTACAGATCAAGAGAACACTTTTCGGTCCCATGAACCCCTACCCTCAAAAGAAGGTCATCACCTTCAACAAACACACTGACGATTTCAGCTTCCACGTCAATTACGCTGAGTTGGATCACATTCCTTCAAACGAACTGCTTTACATTGGTTCCTCTAACTTAACCCAAGTAGTACTAAACGGAGTCGGTGCAGCTTTGTCCAAGCACACTGGCGAAAACGTCGAACACAAGGGAATTAAAGCACACTTCAACATGGACGATTCTGGCATACTCAATCTGGTTAATGTGGAATTCGTAGCCGAAAAGACGGTTGCGGAAGACGAAGATAAAGACAGCACATTATCAAAAATAGGTAGCACCATCAGTAAACTTTTTAGTTCTGATTCAGAAACATTAGAAAAGGCAGAAGAGAAATCTGAAGAGAAACCGCAAGACGCTGAAAGGAACGATACGGCTAATGCTAATGAAACTACAACTGAGAAACAAAACGCGACGGAAACTGAAAAACCTAAACCAAAGATCGTAGTGCTCAAAGAACCAATTAAGTCTAACGAGGAAGTTTTGTACCTACAACCTCTGACGCCAGAACAATTCAAGGCTTCAAAAGCTAAGATTGGTGCACTGAATGCGGTTGATAAAAAACGAATTGAAAGAGAAACCGCATTGAACAACTTAGAGGCCTTCGTTGTTGATGCTCAAATGAAAATTGACATGGAAGAATATGCAGAGTGTGGTACACCCGAGCAAATTGAGGAAATCAGAAAACTGTGTAGTGAAATATCAGAATGGTTGTATGAAGATGGTTATGAGGCTGCCACAGAATTGTTTGAGGAAAAACTGGCCACAATTAAAGACAAAACCACCCCGATATTCTACAAACATTGGGAGCACCAGGAAAGGCCTGATACTATTAAATCCATCAAAAGCATGCTGAATAATTCTCAGGAGTTCTTAAAAATGGCCAAGAACTTCACTCTGGAAGTTAATGCAGAAAAAGATATATTTACTGATGTCGAAATCGAAGTCCTTGAGAAGAAAATTAAAGAAACCCAAGATTGGCTAACCAAGTCAATAGCAGAACAGAAAGCTCTGAAAAAGAATGAAGAAATTAAACTGACGGTAGAAAGTATACGGGAGAAAATGTCTAATTTGGATAGAGAGGTTAAGTATCTGTTGAATAAGATGAAGATATGGCGGCCGAAGAAGCCAGTTAAGAAAGAGTCGGACAATAAGACGGAGGAGACAATCGAGGCTGGTGATGAATTTGAATCTGAGAAGGTGGAAGCCCAAGACGAGGCACCGGTCGGTGAGACTGAGACGGAAGATGGAGAGACTGAGAAGGACTCGGGCGGGGAGGCCTCTGAGGCGCCCCCGCAGCTCGGGGACGGCCAAGAACATTCCGAATTATAATATATTGATGTGGAGTAATTTATATTAGTCTAATTTATTTTGTACTTCAAAGTCAGAGTGACTTGTTCGCATTTCGTGCTGTATCAAGCGTGCGGTTCTCTCAATAGTGTCTTACTCTTATAGATTTAGAGGCTTGTGGAGTGTTACAGGGTGAATTTGACAGTGTTAGGTGTTCGAGTTATTGGCATGTTTTGTAAGATTTCATTATTGAACTTTATCTATCTTCGTACTTACGATATCACAACTTATAGTCTATAGGACTTCTATTGTAATCAATGCTATAGTTCGCTCAATCCAAGAAGATGAGAAATATCGCGTAATTATTTTAAGAGAAAGTGCAATACTGTTTTTGTGTTAGTAAGATTACTACACACTAATAATGAAACACAAAAATTAGCATAGGAAGAGAAAAGTGTTTAACCGGAAGTCGTAATTAAATATAATACCGCGCGTTTTCATGAGTTGAACGAGCTATATCTTTAGCTTATTTTAATGAGTGACTATTATGGTTGATTTGTAAATATTACTACTTACATAATGTATTAAATCTACTAAGGAATTCTAGCACAAATTTATCTATTTACGAAAAGAAAGGTGCGAAAAGCGAACATGTCAAAGAAACTTAATCTCAATTCAACTGTGGCCGCCTCTCTATTCTTGGTTCCATCTAAAATAAAATATTTATTGTTATTTATTTTTTACCGTTTGATTTATCAGAGCGGCTCCTCTGTTTCTTTGAGTTATGTTTTTGCAGTGGCCCCAGGACGCGAGAATGTTATATTTATTGTAGTTGACTATTATGTGATAAATAAATGGCTATAAGTTTGTGAGAGTATTAAAACGTCGCTACAGACTGCGGACAGCGTACTGGACCGATGCATAGATGTTTCAAATAAGTAGTGCAATGGAAGATGTTGAGCAGACTATAAGAACTATGGTGGCCGAAGTCTGTAGCGACCGAACTCATAAATAAAATGTAACTCGATAAGTGAGATTTGTTCAATACCCAGTCGCAAAAGAAAATAAATTATACAATGAATAAAATATCTGAGTTTCATTTCTTTCGAATGAGCAGGTTAAGCTTTATAATGAACTCGTTCTACAATGGCAGATCAAAAAGATTAAAACAAGAACGCGACACGGCGCGTGTGCAAGTGGCTATATTTGTATTTGTTTATTTTTATTTGGTACACAAAACAGAATTATAACAAAAACATTAATATGTCATGTCATCCGTGACATAGTTGCAGTTGCCTTTAGGGCGCGTCTTGGTTAGGTAAACAGTGTGCGGCTGGCTGCTCCCAGTTTGCCGCCTTATACACTGTAGATAGTGTCCATACAGCGCGTCATGGCGCAGTTTGCGACTTTTCGCTTGCCGACTCATTCTGTGAGCGAATGGTGCTCGCGGTCGGCGGCAGTTTGTTCAGTACGCCGAGCTAGCGACCGATACGCTACTCAGAGTCAGTCAGCCACTCACTGTACGCCGAATCGTGACGCGCCCTTGTTATTAGGGTTAAAAGCTCTCTGCGCTCACCCTACAGCCCAGTACCTAAAGCTATCAAAGCCATCAGTGGCTAACCAGCAGCAGCACAGTACAACCAGTATGGCATCTTCATTCATACGCATCGAGCGCAGCTAGTTTGTGAACGCGGCCGAGCCGTCCTGTACGTACGCGTTGTCGCACGCACACACTGACGATTTCATTGATTCTAACGATACTCCAGTCATGGCAGTCGCGGCAGATATATTATATGCCTGTTCAACATATCTGCTTCTTTTCACACCTAGGTATAATTATTTATAGTTTTTTTTAAATGGTGTTCTGCTGTCATATCAAAATTGCACGTCGACTCTAAACGGATGCTATAACTAATATAATTTAAATCCGAATGGGATTTCGTATGCCTCTGAGGGTGTCAAAGTATGGTTTCCCCTTGTGTACGGAAACTAGAAACAATCAAAATAAGTAATGCAAACATTCTGACCCTGCAATCTGTTTCATCAACAGGCATTTGTGTCGCCGAGGGAATTGATACAGCAACCCTTTGCGTCTGGACCGGCGCGTGGCATATTCATGTATACTATGTAACTACCGCGATAGAGTGTACTCATTTTCGGTTTATTTTAACTAGATTATTATTCACTTAGCGTGAAAATACTAACCATAAGTGCACATATACAGTCAAGGGCACATCAGGCTACCCATTCACGTTTTTACCCGCACTCTTGCCCAACGAAATTCCTTTGCAATAAAGCAAGGAGGACTGACTGGAAATCAAGCATCAATCAGCATCAAAATTGTACAGTGCATGTCACTGTGATAACATGCTCTAATATCTTAAAATATTGATGACCAGCGGCCGCTTGCGACTTCGTCCGCGTGGACTAAAGTAAAAAATTAAAAAATATATGTCGTATTTTTTATAAATTGCAGCCTATGTGCTATTCAGATGTATAAGCAACTTTATTGTAAAGTTTCATTAAAATCCATTCAGTAGTTTTTACGTGAAAGAGCAGCACGGCACATCCACATATACCTACAAACTATAATAGGTATTAGTAGGATTATTAGTTCAGTAACTCTTCAGTACCTACAAATTTGTAAAGTTCAAAGTTTCGCATTCAATCAACTAGATAGTCGGATTTGTCATGTTATTTAATATGTATGTGTTTGATCATAATTCACGATACACACCTACTTAAGATTCCTAGTACATAAGTGGAAATATGAACTACCTAGATACTTACTTCTCTCTTCGCTTTCAAAACAGCTATTTTTTAAATTCATGTTTGCTAAAGGGCTTGAAATGCGGATCAGGGAAAACAGGCAGTTTCATAATCTAATAACCGATAAAAACAAACCGGTACAACAGTAAATAGGTCATAGTTCTGCAGTGCGGCGGCCTTTCGACTCTTTTGTAAACTACCCTATCAAACAGTTAAGTCCTTAGTACCTTTGGTACTTAGAACCGGCATTAAAATAAGAAAAAACTGATACTCAGCTTCTCGAAGGCTTTCGAGTAATTACTAACTAATTAATATTTAATGTGAATACTAATTCAACTAGGTACTTAATGTTTAATTAATGCCGTCCTAGCAAAGACTTCTAAAGGCACGCATTTAATTCATTACAATATGCCCTTACTTGTATAATGGCTTATTTTTGTGGCGGTTTGATGAAATGATTTCTCCGTATTGATGTTTAAGAATCAAAGTTCCGAGCTAGTACTGAAAGCTGAGAGCTTATTCTAGAACGGTTAATCTTCCAGTAATTAAGATTGGCAATTAAAAAGTAATCTGGAATCCGTCATGTGGAAGGAGCAGCAAAAAATTAACGTACAGAGAACGCAATTGAAAATGAATACAGACGGAGTGGTCAGGAATGCAGTTGTGGCGGTGCTGGCTGTGGAAGGAAAGGTCTTAGCTCATTAGGCGAGCACCAATGATATTTAAAAGAGGTAGATAGGTACGTTATGTCAGTACTGATGCGAAGTCGAAAATTGACTCCTGGCACACCTATGATCTGACCGTGTGACCGTTACAAGATAGTCATACCTAGTATGATTATTTACTAGAGCGTAAACGAGACCGATACATGTTGCGCAGTGGTCGTCTCAAACTGTCAAAGCTTTGCTCAGGTGTTCGAAGTTCGGATTTCGGGTGCCACTTTTTTAGCCTATCTATCTATGTCTTTTTTATTATGATATCACTGGCAAGCACGGTAAATTGTACCACCCACAAGTTAAGGTTCAAATTTGATTGGCAAGATAATAGGGTAGATGACTATGAGTGATTTTGCATGTTTTTTTATGTTCCCCAAACATAATAATTGATTACAAATGTTATTGTAAAACCACAATCGAAATTCGTTTCAAAATGAGGCTACAATAGGCCTGCAAACTTTGGTGGGCAAGTCCATTTCATATGTGTTAAATTTTTGTAAAACAATATCACTTTTTTGTAACCCAAACTATTATGAAGGAATTATGTTAGGAGACCATTATCATAAACGCAATATTGAATATAGCTGTCGAACAAAGTTATTACGCGCTCCTTACAAAAACAGCGACAGTGACGTCACTGTCGCTGTCACTTTTGTATGGAGCGTTTTTGGGCAAGTCCAAAAATGTGCATTTCAAATTGTGATATCTCTGGTGGTATTGATCCAGATGAAGTGATTCTTTGAGGATTGTTTACATAAATGTAAGGTCTTTCGATAATAAACAAAAAAAAATACAGTCATCATGCCTATTGCTGGGTCGGGTGCAGTTACCGTGCTTGAAAGTGTGCTACGAGCTTTACGGACGTGACGTCATCATGTGGAGCGTTTTTGCGTATCTTCTCCTAGATTCGTTCGTTTTGGCTATGCAGTTCACTTTTGTTTCTGCTGTAGTGTGGTTCTGGTTACTTAAGTCAAAGTCGAGAGAACTTAATGTACAGTCAGCATCAAAATAGTGTGTGCTTAATACATAGTGGTGGTACGATCGAAGGGTGGTACCTACTTTTGGCTAACTGTTCTTACTTTACTATCAACATGGACTACCATATTGAGTTTACTTATGTATAGAACCTTTCTTATTATTACAGAATTACATTGATAGCTTAGAACTTTTCATAATAGAAAGGCTCTAAACTATCTAGAATTATTTATTGATAGTTCATTAAATAAACCTCAAATTAATATTTGAGAATTATTTATTAATTGGACTTTGCCAAAGATGTAATAAGGAAATATACTCATAGGTAGAAGCAATCTACCTGACGGACGAAGTTAAAGGAACTACTTCATAAGACTAATAACATTAATAATTACAGATAATCCAGAGATCAAGGTTTACCTAATACCAACTGTAGTATTCTACTAAACTACTATTGACATGACATTGACATTGACATCTGTCGTCTCGGCTAAGCACTGCGCGGGCCACGTGACATAGCGGGGAGTGAGCGCTAGAGCGAGTCAGTCTATCACTGGCAGGCGTGGAGTGAAGACGTGGTGCATAGCAAGCGAGCCGATATTAAAGTACTTCCACATTATTCCTAGTTCTAGTGTTAGTGTTCATCAGTTAGTGTTACACGAGAACACTACATTTTGGCGACGAGGTAAAAAGGATATCTGTAAGTAAAAAGCATGATATATTTTTGTAGTTTAAAACAAGGAGGAGAAGACTTGTAATGATAAACACAAAACTATGATAAAACATACAACTTCTACTGTATTTTAAACCAATTGCGGGCGTGATACTTGCTAGACAAATTCCAGTGTCAGGTGGAATAAATTATTAAACTTAACATTCATATGCAGAAGTCCACACGTACACACAAAGTGTACGTTACAGGTAAAATGCACGTTGTATTAGCTATCCTTTCAATTCCTGAAGGTACGGGAACAAAGACAACAATTCGTGCAAATGCTCGGTTGAGGCGTAAATAACAACTTCTCCCCGTTATATTTATTGACTACCTTAGCTTGTACTTTAAATAAAGAGATTAAAATTGCAAAAATATTAACAAACGTCCCATTCTCATACTCGTATTAGGTTATTTAAAAATACGAGATTGAATAAGAAACCACAGTGGTTTTATGAATGTTTTATTAATATGTAGGCAGAACCTATTAGTTTATTAGTATGCATTGTAGAGATTATGCAACAACACGGTATTGTTGCATTGATTTAACAATAATCGGTATTCGTTATCTCTTTACATAAAAGAATCAATAGCTGTTCATTGGTCTATGTAGGGCTTGGCTCATTTTTGTTTTGAAATATTGGCGGAGGTTAGGTTGGAAAAGTGAGTGAACATGAATAAATGCTTCTTAGTGGCTACACAGCTCTTGCCAGAGTGGTTGAGGTCACCATTATGTATCAGGTATGTATGTATCATAGATAGATAGATAGACGCTTCGTTGCATACTAAATTGACATATTGGTATGTAATATAATATATCCACATTAATGTACAATTTAGGTCTTGTCGCTGGAGGCAGTCTCTTCCAGACAGCCTACAAGCGAAGGAAATATGATAGAATGGATTCGCAAGTGCACAATTAACATTTAAGATTGGAAATTGTCTACATAAATAAGAAATAAAATACCTAAAGGTAAGTACTAACCTTAAGCTTGTTACGGGTAAACAAAATAAACATAATGTTTGAAATACCCAAATGAACAATAATATACAAGTATACAGTGGTCTGTCCACCTCATCAGCGGTCTACTACGTGGATTGGTGCCTTGCATTTTCCCTTGTACCACCAGAATCACGAGATGTTCTATGTAATCGTTACCACGACGAGATATATGGCTGAAGAACGTCAAGATTCGTGACGGCACTGTGGTTTCGAAGAAATGCTAAGAAATGGATATGGTGGAACACATTTTGGTTTTCTCTTGGTGGCTGTTTCTACCGGTCAAACACTGTGTGTTTGACAGCAGAGCCACGTCTGTCGGGACAGCTGGTAATTTTACAATAAATTAAAATTAAAAAAAAAAAAAAAAAAAAACATGAACTATCGATGATAAAATAATAAGTAAATTATTAAGAATCGTTGTAGTTTAGTCGAAATACATATGTTGAATAGTTTATTCCGAGTATGTTGTTACATGGTGCGTACTTCTCTACAGAAGTAAGGGTGTTGTCTTCTGAAATAGCAGAGCTTTACTAACCACCACCACTTCAGGGTAGGAGGTGAGAGAACGCTCTAAGAGAACTGATCAGAGTAAGTATTGTTGTTTAATTTTTACACTTAATAAATGATAAGATTTGAATAGTAGGTACTAATTGTATCGTAACTCAGCGTATCTTTTAGCTATGTTACCTACACTATATGGGGCAGATATTCTGCAGTGGCATCTCACTCCACTTCGAAGTGAGATTGTATTTTTACGTTTAGTGGAGCTCAATGTTACTGCGAGTGTGATCATTTGAATGATGAGAGCTAGGCAAAATGTCCAAGATTATTTTGTACAAATTAGGGAGAAAACCCTAAACCTTCAAGGTGAAGCCAAGGGACGAATAATCTTCTCTAAGGATCCGGTTGATTACATCTCCTACGATTTAGGCTGTAAACCAAGAAATAATGTTTTTGCATTTGAACAACGATTATAGCAAACGTCAGGTACCTACTTTGTACCATAACTAGGTAAAGCATATTATGTGAAATGTTAATTCAGGTTATAATATTATATTTGAGTCGCAACGGTCTTTTGAGCGCAAATTGAAAAGGGTGGTCATGGGTTCAACTCCCATTGCAGCACTGGTTTTCGCTGGGGAAAACAAATAATTGTATTGAGTCAGGATGTTGATGATGTAAGCACAACTAAAGACCTTGATTGGAGTAGGAGAATACATTGTAATATTCAGTAAATTCACTTAAGAATTTAATATACCTACCCTGCGGTATTATAAACGAATCTCTCATATAGTTACTTGTATACCTAACTATTACAATGTGATGCATCGAATGATTCGGAACTATATTCAACTGAAGTTTTACTCGTTCAAAGGCTGCGCGTGGGTCTGACTCGTAAACAGCCTACATATATTCTATAATTTTATCTAAGCGGCTGTTATTATATCCTAACTGGACTGGTTCTGGTGTTCTTATTCTATTGAATTCATTTAAATTTTAACTTCATAGGCTATTTTCTGAAGCGTACAAATTCTATTCTTTTTGAAATGAATAGTGATTTTCTTGTATTTAATAAATAACTTATTGGACTATTCGTATAAAACTTAATTTTATGGCGTCAACCTTAATAAGGTTGTCCGACGCAAAAAAGGGAATGATAGGTATGATCATTACCTTGTTTTGATTGTAATAACTTGAGTTTTGGGAAAAAACTAAACATAAAAGGTGACTATGTTTGACACAACAGTATTTTGTTGAGTTGTGTCATAATTTAGATCATTCCGTCCGGGTGTTTTGCTATATGCAATATATATATAATGACGGTACGAACCTTGTGACGTTAAATCCAAGTACAGATTGCACAAGCTAATTGTGATAAATATGGCGGCATTTAATTGCAAAACCAGGTAGCATTAAATTGCAATAATAGTGGCATTACATTTTTGTTGCAGTGGCATTGAATGGCGGTTACAGCGGCATTGAATTGCGGTTACAGCGGCATTGAATTGCGGTTACAACGGCATTCAACTGCGGTTACAGTGGCATTCAATTGCGGTTACAGTGGCATTAAATTGCGATGACAGTGGCATTAAATTGCGATAACTGTGGCATTAAATTGCGATGACAGTGGCATTAAATTGCGATAACTGTGGCATTAAATTGCGATGACAGTGGCATTAAATTGCGATAACTGTGGCATTAAATTGCGATGACAGTGGCATTAAATTGCGATAACTGTGGCATTAAATTGCGATGACAGTGGCATTAAATTGCGATAACTGTGGCATTAAATTGCGAGAGGCATTAAATTGCGAGAGGCATTAAATTGCGAGTGGCATTAAATTGCGAGAGGCATTAAATCGCGAGTGGCATTAAATTGCGAGAGGCATTAAATTGCGATAGGCATTCAATTGCGTTGGCTTGTGTATAAGAGGTGGTTAGAGGCATTGAATTGCAATGAGGTAACCCATCCATACATTAAATTGTTGGAAGGTAACCCATGCATTCGAGAAATTGCAATCAATTATTGCGCAGAAGATTAAAATGCATTAAATTGCGTAATGTAATGTTCTGCATTCAATTGCATTAAAGTATAATGGGGACCGTACCGAGAAGGAGTCTCTACGGTTGGCATTAGATTGCGGAAAAAAAAAAAAAATGTTGTTTGTAAAGTAGGTTTACGATCGAGATGTTTACGTGATAACGGCATTTCACGGAATGACTGGCAGCGCTCGAGATGAGACGGGAGATCGGTCCATCTCTCTCTCGTTATACCTGCGATCGCGCTCGTGAGGTTTTGGTGTGACACAAGTTTCTGAACATGTCACCTGACTAAAACGATTTTAAAGACGTCAAAAAAAAAAAAAAAAAAAACAATATTAGGTTTAGTGTCTACAACAGATTATTGCCCAAATAGTGTGCCGAACGTGAGGGTGAAACGAGCACGGTAGCTGTTCGATTGGAGAAAGGAAAATGTTGGACGGAAAGAGGATGCGGGATATCGCGGATGAAATAGTAAAAATTGTAAACTGCCCAGCAAAGAACCAACTGTGTTGGAATGATTTGGAATAATGCAACTGTTACACATCTACATTCCAATCTTCAGAAAAGGTTCCTGCCATATGGAAGTGAATACCTTACCTTAAAACTACTAAGATTTTTTCAGAGCAACTTGAAAGTGAAAACAGATCGAAAATTCTGAATTTTACGTCACCAAAGGCGGTCCTCGCGACTTACTAGGGCGTGCAACAGCATTATTATTAGGCTACATAAGATCGATGTTAATGTAAGGCCTTTGGAGTATCAGGCTTTTCCAAGGTTCAGAGGAGACTTTGTAAAAAAAAAAAAAAAAAACCGGCGAGATTCGCTTGTGTGCGATAGATATGAGACGGGCTAATTTAGCCATCAAGTGGGAAAATCATCTATTGGCCATAATGGATCAATTGTTACTAGTCCGGGTGCCTTAGGAGCTGCACTTGTTCAGATCGATGACAAAGGACTTCGCATAGTCGGTTTTGATAATTAAACACGAGCTTTGTTCTGGGCAGCAGAATTTTTCAATAATATGTTCTTATATGGAAAACTGATACCTAGTAAGGGACCATAGGCCCTTAGGAAATCACTTTTGGTCCCAAGTCCAAGCCTTGCGCCTCTATTGAATGAAGAGTGCTGAGAATGCTGTCGTATAAGTCGAAGTCGAATACGTTAAGACTATGCAGACGATCACAGTCCCGACCGGCGTTATAATAATTAGATACGGCCATCATATTGTTGAACAAACTAGACTCATTGCACTACCTTTGAAGGAAAAACTAGTGCAATCACGCAGGACTCGGAAACACAAGCAGTTAAAGCGGGACTGTACACCGATAAATGGGACAACACAGAGAAGAACTAAGGTTATTTTATTTATTTAAACAGTGTATCAACAGTATATTTGTACATAGAGAACAAGGTATTTGAACATGAGCCAATTACTGAAACATATAATGCTACTTAAAATAATAACATGCAAAATTTGAGTAGGTAATTTAGTTAAATTAATTATAAAAATGGTTGCTAGTGAAAAATTAGTTATTGAGTGCAAGTGTGTGTAGTGGTGGGTTTACAAGGACGCTCGAAGTGAACACAAATGCTATACTAAGTGCGACTTATTTAAATTTTTCTAAGAACAGAGTCAGAACAGAACAGTTTGTGCAGAACAGGAAATAATGCTCTATTTTCAGTGCTGTACCTCACTTACCGCCACAGAATGGTGAAGTGGAGCGACAAAATCGCACAGAACAGCCCTATTTATACTGTAACAGGAACTATGACTAATAAACTACCTAAGATGCAGGATATGACATCCAAGGATCTCGAAACAATGGATTTAGTGGAGATTAAAAAAAAAAAAAAAAAAAAAGAGAAAGTAGCGTAGCATTGACAAGTGACAAGTGGTTGATAACGCTAAGGCTAGTTTAACAGAATATAACATGTAAGTGAGGTTGAGGAGGAAGAGGTATAAATAAACCAAAGAGCAAATTTAATTGGATGATTTGAAACAAACGTAAATGATAATGTAAATTCATACAAAAGTAAAAAACTCGTTAGTTAGATTACAATGTAAGAATGAGACACTTAAATAAAACACAGGTTGGAGAAATTGTTTTCATCGAACTGAATAATAATATTCATAAAACTAAAAACAATTTGAAACAACTATAACAGAAGTTAAATAAAAATAAAACAAGGGAGGGATGTAGTATTCTACTAAACTACTATTGACATGACATTGACATTGAAATCTGTCGTCTCGGCTAAGCACTGCGCGGGCCACGTGACATAGCGGGGAGTGAGCGCTAGAGCGAGTCAGTCTATCACTGGCAGGCGTGGAGTGAAGACGTGGTGCATAGCAAGCGAGCCGATATTAAAGTACTTCCACATTATTCCTAGTTCTAGTGTTAGTGTTCATCAGTTAGTGTTACACGAGAACACTACATTTTGGCGACGAGGTAAAAAGGATATCTGTAAGTAAAAAGCATGATATATTTTTGTAGTTTAAAACAAGGAGGAGAAGACTTGTAATGATAAACACAAAACTATGATAAAACATACAACTTCTACTGTATTTTAAACCAATTGCGGGCGTGATACTTGCTAGACAAATTCCAGTGTCAGGTGGAATAAATTATTAAACTTAACATTCATATGCAGAAGTCCACACGTACACACAAAGTGTACGTTACAGGTCAAATGCACGTTGTATTAGCTATCCTTTCAATTCCTGAAGGTACGGGAACAAAGACAACAATTCGTGCAAATGTTCGGTTGAGGCGTAAATAACAACTTCTCCCCGTTATATTTATTGACTACCTTAGCTTGTACTTTAAATAAAGAGATTAAAATTGCAAAAATATTAACAAACGTCCCATTCTCATACTCGTATTAGGTTATTTAAAAATACGAGATTGAATAAGAAACCACAGTGGTTTTATGAATGTTTTATTAATATGTAGGCAGAACCTATTAGTTTATTAGTATGCATTGTAGAGATTATGCAACAACACGGTATTGTTGCATTGATTTAACAATAATCGGTATTCGTTATCTCTTTACATAAAAGAATCAATAGCTGTTCATTGGTCTATGTAGGGCTTGGCTCATTTTTGTTTTGAAATATTGGCGGAGGTTAGGTTGGAAAAGTGAGTGAACATGAATAAATGCTTCTTAGTGGCTACACAGCTCTTGCCAGAGTGGTTGAGGTCACCATTATGTATCAGGTATGTATGTATCATAGATAGATAGATAGACGCTTCGTTGCATACTAAATTGACATATTGGTATGTAATATAATATATCCACATTAATGTACAATTTAGGTCTTGTCGCTGGAGGCAGTCTCTTCCAGACAGCCTACAAGCGAAGGAAATATGATAGAATGGATTCGCAAGTGCACAATTAACATTTAAGATTGGAAATTGTCTACATAAATAAGAAATAAAATACCTAAAGGTAAGTACTAACCTTAAGCTTGTTACGGGTAAACAAAATAAACATAATGTTTGAAATACCCAAATGAACAATAATATACAAGTATACAGTGGTCTGTCCACCTCATCAGCGGTCTACTACGTGGATTGGTGCCTTGCATTTTCCCTTGTACCACCAGAATCACGAGATGTTCTATGTAATCGTTACCACGACGAGATATATGGCTGAAGAACGTCAAGATTCGTGACGGCACTGTGGTTTCGAAGAAATGCTAAGAAATGGATATGGTGGAACACATTTTGGTTTTCTCTTGGTGGCTGTTTCTACCGGTCAAACACTGTGTGTTTGACAGCAGAGCCACGTCTGTCGGGACAGCTGGTAATTTTACAATAAATTAAAATTAAAAAAAAAAAAAAAAAAAAACATGAACTATCGATGATAAAATAATAAGTAAATTATTAAGAATCGTTGTAGTTTAGTCGAAATACATATGTTGAATAGTTTATTCCGAGTATGTTGTTACATGGTGCGTACTTCTCTACAGAAGTAAGGGTGTTGTCTTCTGAAATAGCAGAGCTTTACTAACCACCACCACTTCAGGGTAGGAGGTGAGAGAACGCTCTAAGAGAACTGATCAGAGTAAGTATTGTTGTTTAATTTTTACACTTAATAAATGATAAGATTTGAATAGTAGGTACTAATTGTATCGTAACTCAGCGTATCTTTTAGCTATGTTACCTACACTATATGGGGCAGATATTCTGCAGTGGCATCTCACTCCACTTCGAAGTGAGATTGTATTTTTACGTTTAGTGGAGCTCAATGTTACTGCGAGTGTGATCATTTGAATGATGAGAGCTAGGCAAAATGTCCAAGATTATTTTGTACAAATTAGGGAGAAAACCCTAAACCTTCAAGGTGAAGCCAAGGGACGAATAATCTTCTCTAAGGATCCGGTTGATTACATCTCCTACGATTTAGGCTGTAAACCAAGAAATAATGTTTTTGCATTTGAACAACGATTATAGCAAACGTCAGGTACCTACTTTGTACCATAACTAGGTAAAGCATATTATGTGAAATGTTAATTCAGGTTATAATATTATATTTGAGTCGCAACGGTCTTTTGAGCGCAAATTGAAAAGGGTGGTCATGGGTTCAACTCCCATTGCAGCACTGGTTTTCGCTGGGGAAAACAAATAATTGTATTGAGTCAGGATGTTGATGATGTAAGCACAACTAAAGACCTTGATTGGAGTAGGAGAATACATTGTAATATTCAGTAAATTCACTTAAGAATTTAATATACCTACCCTGCGGTATTATAAACGAATCTCTCATATAGTTACTTGTATACCTAACTATTACAATGTGATGCATCGAATGATTCGGAACTATATTCAACTGAAGTTTTACTCGTTCAAAGGCTGCGCGTGGGTCTGACTCGTAAACAGCCTACATATATTCTATAATTTTATCTAAGCGGCTGTTATTATATCCTAACTGGACTGGTTCTGGTGTTCTTATTCTATTGAATTCATTTAAATTTTAACTTCATAGGCTATTTTCTGAAGCGTACAAATTCTATTCTTTTTGAAATGAATAGTGATTTTCTTGTATTTAATAAATAACTTATTGGACTATTCGTATAAAACTTAATTTTATGGCGTCAACCTTAATAAGGTTGTCCGACGCAAAAAAGGGAATGATAGGTATGATCATTACCTTGTTTTGATTGTAATAACTTGAGTTTTGGGAAAAAACTAAACATAAAAGGTGACTATGTTTGACACAACAGTATTTTGTTGAGTTGTGTCATAATTTAGATCATTCCGTCCGGGTGTTTTGCTATATGCAATATATATATAATGACGGTACGAACCTTGTGACGTTAAATCCAAGTACAGATTGCACAAGCTAATTGTGATAAATATGGCGGCATTTAATTGCAAAACCAGGTAGCATTAAATTGCAATAATAGTGGCATTACATTTTTGTTGCAGTGGCATTGAATGGCGGTTACAGCGGCATTGAATTGCGGTTACAGCGGCATTGAATTGCGGTTACAACGGCATTCAACTGCGGTTACAGTGGCATTCAATTGCGGTTACAGTGGCATTAAATTGCGATGACAGTGGCATTAAATTGCGATAACTGTGGCATTAAATTGCGATGACAGTGGCATTAAATTGCGATAACTGTGGCATTAAATTGCGATGACAGTGGCATTAAATTGCGATAACTGTGGCATTAAATTGCGATGACAGTGGCATTAAATTGCGATAACTGTGGCATTAAATTGCGATGACAGTGGCATTAAATTGCGATAACTGTGGCATTAAATTGCGAGAGGCATTAAATTGCGAGAGGCATTAAATTGCGAGTGGCATTAAATTGCGAGAGGCATTAAATCGCGAGTGGCATTAAATTGCGAGAGGCATTAAATTGCGATAGGCATTCAATTGCGTTGGCTTGTGTATAAGAGGTGGTTAGAGGCATTGAATTGCAATGAGGTAACCCATCCATACATTAAATTGTTGGAAGGTAACCCATGCATTCGAGAAATTGCAATCAATTATTGCGCAGAAGATTAAAATGCATTAAATTGCGTAATGTAATGTTCTGCATTCAATTGCATTAAAGTATAATGGGGACCGTACCGAGAAGGAGTCTCTACGGTTGGCATTAGATTGCGGAAAAAAAAAAAAAATGTTGTTTGTAAAGTAGGTTTACGATCGAGATGTTTACGTGATAACGGCATTTCACGGAATGACTGGCAGCGCTCGAGATGAGACGGGAGATCGGTCCATCTCTCTCTCGTTATACCTGCGATCGCGCTCGTGAGGTTTTGGTGTGACACAAGTTTCTGAACATGTCACCTGACTAAAACGATTTTAAAGACGTCAAAAAAAAAAAAAAAAAAAACAATATTAGGTTTAGTGTCTACAACAGATTATTGCCCAAATAGTGTGCCGAACGTGAGGGTGAAACGAGCACGGTAGCTGTTCGATTGGAGAAAGGAAAATGTTGGACGGAAAGAGGATGCGGGATATCGCGGATGAAATAGTAAAAATTGTAAACTGCCCAGCAAAGAACCAACTGTGTTGGAATGATTTGGAATAATGCAACTGTTACACATCTACATTCCAATCTTCAGAAAAGGTTCCTGCCATATGGAAGTGAATACCTTACCTTAAAACTACTAAGATTTTTTCAGAGCAACTTGAAAGTGAAAACAGATCGAAAATTCTGAATTTTACGTCACCAAAGGCGGTCCTCGCGACTTACTAGGGCGTGCAACAGCATTATTATTAGGCTACATAAGATCGATGTTAATGTAAGGCCTTTGGAGTATCAGGCTTTTCCAAGGTTCAGAGGAGACTTTGTAAAAAAAAAAAAAAAAAAAAACCGGCGAGATTCGCTTGTGTGCGATAGATATGAGACGGGCTAATTTAGCCATCAAGTGGGAAAATCATCTATTGGCCATAATGGATCAATTGTTACTAGTCCGGGTGCCTTAGGAGCTGCACTTGTTCAGATCGATGACAAAGGACTTCGCATAGTCGGTTTTGATAATTAAACACGAGCTTTGTTCTGGGCAGCAGAATTTTTCAATAATATGTTCTTATATGGAAAACTGATACCTAGTAAGGGACCATAGGCCCTTAGGAAATCACTTTTGGTCCCAAGTCCAAGCCTTGCGCCTCTATTGAATGAAGAGTGCTGAGAATGCTGTCGTATAAGTCGAAGTCGAATACGTTAAGACTATGCAGACGATCACAGTCCCGACCGGCGTTATAATAATTAGATACGGCCATCATATTGTTGAACAAACTAGACTCATTGCACTACCTTTGAAGGAAAAACTAGTGCAATCACGCAGGACTCGGAAACACAAGCAGTTAAAGCGGGACTGTACACCGATAAATGGGACAACACAGAGAAGAACTAAGGTTATTTTATTTATTTAAACAGTGTATCAACAGTATATTTGTACATAGAGAACAAGGTATTTGAACATGAGCCAATTACTGAAACATATAATGCTACTTAAAATAATAACATGCAAAATTTGAGTAGGTAATTTAGTTAAATTAATTATAAAAATGGTTGCTAGTGAAAAATTAGTTATTGAGTGCAAGTGTGTGTAGTGGTGGGTTTACAAGGACGCTCGAAGTGAACACAAATGCTATACTAAGTGCGACTTATTTAAATTTTTCTAAGAACAGAGTCAGAACAGAACAGTTTGTGCAGAACAGGAAATAATGCTCTATTTTCAGTGCTGTACCTCACTTACCGCCACAGAATGGTGAAGTGGAGCGACAAAATCGCACAGAACAGCCCTATTTATACTGTAACAGGAACTATGACTAATAAACTACCTAAGATGCAGGATATGACATCCAAGGATCTCGAAACAATGGATTTAGTGGAGATTAAAAAAAAAAAAAAAAAAAAAGAGAAAGTAGCGTAGCATTGACAAGTGACAAGTGGTTGATAACGCTAAGGCTAGTTTAACAGAATATAACATGTAAGTGAGGTTGAGGAGGAAGAGGTATAAATAAACCAAAGAGCAAATTTAATTGGATGATTTGAAACAAACGTAAATGATAATGTAAATTCATACAAAAGTAAAAAACTCGTTAGTTAGATTACAATGTAAGAATGAGACACTTAAATAAAACACAGGTTGGAGAAATTGTTTTCATCGAACTGAATAATAATATTCATAAAACTAAAAACAATTTGAAACAACTATAACAGAAGTTAAATAAAAATAAAACAAGGGAGGGATGTAGTATTCTACTAAACTACTATTGACATGACATTGACATTGACATCTGTCGTCTCGGCTAAGCACTGCGCGGGCCACGTGACATAGCGGGGAGTGAGCGCTAGAGCGAGTCAGTCTATCACTGGCAGGCGTGGAGTGAAGACGTGGTGCATAGCAAGCGAGCCGATATTAAAGTACTTCCACATTATTCCTAGTTCTAGTGTTAGTGTTCATCAGTTAGTGTTACACGAGAACACTACATTTGTAGTATTCTACTAAACTACTATTGACATGACATTGACATTGACATCTGTCGTCTCGGCTAAGCACTGCGCGGGCCACGTGACATAGCGGGGAGTGAGCGCTAGAGCGAGTCAGTCTATCACTGGCAGGCGTGGAGTGAAGACGTGGTGCATAGCAAGCGAGCCGATATTAAAGTACTTCCACATTATTCCTAGTTCTAGTGTTAGTGTTCATCAGTTAGTGTTACACGAGAACACTACATTTTGGCGACGAGGTAAAAAGGATATCTGTAAGTAAAAAGCATGATATATTTTTGTAGTTTAAAACAAGGAGGAGAAGACTTGTAATGATAAACACAAAACTATGATAAAACATACAACTTCTACTGTATTTTAAACCAATTGCGGGCGTGATACTTGCTAGACAAATTCCAGTGTCAGGTGGAATAAATTATTAAACTTAACATTCATATGCAGAAGTCCACACGTACACACAAAGTGTACGTTACAGGTCAAATGCACGTTGTATTAGCTATCCTTTCAATTCCTGAAGGTACGGGAACAAAGACAACAATTCGTGCAAATGCTCGGTTGAGGCGTAAATAACAACTTCTCCCCGTTATATTTATTGACTACCTTAGCTTGTACTTTAAATAAAGAGATTAAAATTGCAAAAATATTAACAAACGTCCCATTCTCATACTCGTATTAGGTTATTTAAAAATACGAGATTGAATAAGAAACCACAGTGGTTTTATGAATGTTTTATTAATATGTAGGCAGAACCTATTAGTTTATTAGTATGCATTGTAGAGATTATGCAACAACACGGTATTGTTGCATTGATTTAACAATAATCGGTATTCGTTATCTCTTTACATAAAAGAATCAATAGCTGTTCATTGGTCTATGTAGGGCTTGGCTCATTTTTGTTTTGAAATATTGGCGGAGGTTAGGTTGGAAAAGTGAGTGAACATGAATAAATGCTTCTTAGTGGCTACACAGCTCTTGCCAGAGTGGTTGAGGTCACCATTATGTATCAGGTATGTATGTATCATAGATAGATAGATAGACGCTTCGTTGCATACTAAATTGACATATTGGTATGTAATATAATATATCCACATTAATGTACAATTTAGGTCTTGTCGCTGGAGGCAGTCTCTTCCAGACAGCCTACAAGCGAAGGAAATATGATAGAATGGATTCGCAAGTGCACAATTAACATTTAAGATTGGAAATTGTCTACATAAATAAGAAATAAAATACCTAAAGGTAAGTACTAACCTTAAGCTTGTTACGGGTAAACAAAATAAACATAATGTTTGAAATACCCAAATGAACAATAATATACAAGTATACAGTGGTCTGTCCACCTCATCAGCGGTCTACTACGTGGATTGGTGCCTTGCATTTTCCCTTGTACCACCAGAATCACGAGATGTTCTATGTAATCGTTACCACGACGAGATATATGGCTGAAGAACGTCAAGATTCGTGACGGCACTGTGGTGGCGAAGAAATGCTAAGAAATGGATATGGTGGAACACATTTTGGTTTTCTCTTGGTGGCTGTTTCTACCGGTCAAACACTGTGTGTTTGACAGCAGAGCCACGTCTGTCGGGACAGCTGGTAATTTTACAATAAATTAAAATTAAAAAAAAAAAAAAAAAAAAACATGAACTATCGATGATAAAATAATAAGTAAATTATTAAGAATCGTTGTAGTTTAGTCGAAATACATATGTTGAATAGTTTATTCCGAGTATGTTGTTACATGGTGCGTACTTCTCTACAGAAGTAAGGGTGTTGTCTTCTGAAATAGCAGAGCTTTACTAACCACCACCACTTCAGGGTAGGAGGTGAGAGAACGCTCTAAGAGAACTGATCAGAGTAAGTATTGTTGTTTAATTTTTACACTTAATAAATGATAGGATTTGAATAGTAGGTACTAATTGTATCGTAACTCAGCGTATCTTTTAGCTATGTTACCTACACTATATGGGGCAGATATTCTGCAGTGGCATCTCACTCCACTTCGAAGTGAGATTGTATTTTTACGTTTAGTGGAGCTCAATGTTACTGCGAGTGTGATCATTTGAATGATGAGAGCTAGGCAAAATGTCCAAGATTATTTTGTACAAATTAGGGAGAAAACCCTAAACCTTCAAGGTGAAGCCAAGGGACGAATAATCTTCCCTAAGGATCCGGTTGATTACATCTCCTACGATTTAGGCTGTAAACCAAGAAATAATGTTTTTGCATTTGAACAACGATTATAGCAAACGTCAGGTACCTACTTTGTACCATAACTAGGTAAAGCATATTATGTGAAATGTTAATTCAGGTTATAATATTATATTTGAGTCGCAACGGTCTTTTGAGCGCAAATTGAAAAGGGTGGTCATGGGTTCAACTCCCATTGCAGCACTGGTTTTCGCTGGGGAAAACAAATAATTGTATTGAGTCAGGATGTTGATGATGTAAGCACAACTAAAGACCTTGATTGGAGTAGGAGAATACATTGTAATATTCAGTAAATTCACTTAAGAATTTAATATACCTACCCTGCGGTATTATAAACGAATCTCTCATATAGTTACTTGTATACCTAACTATTACAATGTGATGCATCGAATGATTCGGAACTATATTCAACTGAAGTTTTACTCGTTCAAAGGCTGCGCGTGGGTCTGACTCGTAAACAGCCTACATATATTCTATAATTTTATCTAAGCGGCTGTTATTATATCCTAACTGGACTGGTTCTGGTGTTCTTATTCTATTGAATTCATTTAAATTTTAACTTCATAGGCTATTTTCTGAAGCGTACAAATTCTATTCTTTTTGAAATGAATAGTGATTTTCTTGTATTTAATAAATAACTTATTGGACTATTCGTATAAAACTTAATTTTATGGCGTCAACCTTAATAAGGTTGTCCGACGCAAAAAAGGGAATGATAGGTATGATCATTACCTTGTTTTGATTGTAATAACTTGAGTTTTGGGAAAAAACTAAACATAAAAGGTGACTATGTTTGACACAACAGTATTTTGTTGAGTTGTGTCATAATTTAGATCATTCCGTCCGGGTGTTTTGCTATATGCAATATATATATAATGACGGTACGAACCTTGTGACGTTAAATCCAAGTACAGATTGCACAAGCTAATTGTGATAAATATGGCGGCATTTAATTGCAAAACCAGGTAGCATTAAATTGCAATAATAGTGGCATTACATTTTTGTTGCAGTGGCATTGAATGGCGGTTACAGCGGCATTGAATTGCGGTTACAGCGGCATTGAATTGCGGTTACAACGGCATTCAACTGCGGTTACAGTGGCATTCAATTGCGGTTACAGTGGCATTAAATTGCGATGACAGTGGCATTAAATTGCGATAACTGTGGCATTAAATTGCGATGACAGTGGCATTAAATTGCGATAACTGTGGCATTAAATTGCGATGACAGTGGCATTAAATTGCGATAACTGTGGCATTAAATTGCGATGACAGTGGCATTAAATTGCGATAACTGTGGCATTAAATTGCGATGACAGTGGCATTAAATTGCGATAACTGTGGCATTAAATTGCGAGAGGCATTAAATTGCGAGAGGCATTAAATTGCGAGAGGCATTAAATTGCGAGAGGCATTAAATTGCGAGAGGCATTAAATTGCGAGAGGCATTAAATTGCGAGAGGCATTAAATTGCGATAGGCATTCAATTGCGTTGGCTTGTGTATAAGAGGTGGTTAGAGGCATTGAATTGCAATGAGGTAACCCATCCATACATTAAATTGTTGGAAGGTAACCCATGCATTCGAGAAATTGCAATCAATTATTGCGCAGAAGATTAAAATGCATTAAATTGCGTAATGTTATGTTCGGCATTCAATTGCATTAAAGTATAATGGGGACCGTACCGAGAAGGAGTCTCTACGGTTGGCATTAGATTGCGGAAAAAAAAAAATGTTGTTTGTAAAGTAGGTTTACGATCGAGATGTTTACGTGATAACGGCATTTCACGGAATGACTGGCAGCGCTCGAGATGAGACGGGAGATCGGTCCATCTCTCTCTCGTTATACCTGCGATCGCGCTCGTGAGGTTTTGGTGTGACACAAGTTTCTGAACATGTCACCTGACTAAAACGATTTTAAAGACGTCAAAAAAAAAAAAAAAAAAACAATATTAGGTTTAGTGTCTACAACAGATTATTGCCCAAATAGTGTGCCGAACGTGAGGGTGAAACGAGCACGGTAGCTGTTCGATTGGAGAAAGGAAAATGTTGGACGGAAAGAGGATGCGGGATATCGCGGATGAAATAGTAAAAATTGTAAACTGCCCAGCAAAGAACCAACTGTGTTGGAATGATTTGGAATAATGCAACTGTTACACATCTACATTCCAATCTTCAGAAAAGGTTCCTGCCATATGGAAGTGAATACCTTACCTTAAAACTACTAAGATTTTTTCAGAGCAACTTGAAAGTGAAAACAGATCGAAAATTCTGAATTTTACGTCACCAAAGGCGGTCCTCGCGACTTACTAGGGCGTGCAACAGCATTATTATTAGGCTACATAAGATCGATGTTAATGTAAGGCCTTTGGAGTATCAGGCTTTTCCAAGGTTCAGAGGAGACTTTGTAAAAAAAAAAAAAAAAACCGGCGAGATTCGCTTGTGTGCGATAGATATGAGACGGGCTAATTTAGCCATCAAGTGGGAAAATCATCTATTGGCCATAATGGATCAATTGTTACTAGTCCGGGTGCCTTAGGAGCTGCACTTGTTCAGATCGATGACAAAGGACTTCGCATAGTCGGTTTTGATAATTAAACACGAGCTTTGTTCTGGGCAGCAGAATTTTTCAATAATATGTTCTTATATGGAAAACTGATACCTAGTAAGGGACCATAGGCCCTTAGGAAATCACTTTTGGTCCCAAGTCCAAGCCTTGCGCCTCTATTGAATGAAGAGTGCTGAGAATGCTGTCGTATAAGTCGAAGTCGAATACGTTAAGACTATGCAGACGATCACAGTCCCGACCGGCGTTATAATAATTAGATACGGCCATCATATTGTTGAACAAACTAGACTCATTGCACTACCTTTGAAGGAAAAACTAGTGCAATCACGCAGGACTCGGAAACACAAGCAGTTAAAGCGGGACTGTACACCGATAAATGGGACAACACAGAGAAGAACTAAGGTTATTTTATTTATTTAAACAGTGTATCAACAGTATATTTGTACATAGAGAACAAGGTATTTGAACATGAGCCAATTACTGAAACATATAATGCTACTTAAAATAATAACATGAAAAATTTGAGTAGGTAATTTAGTTAAATTAATTATAAAAATGGTTGCTAGTGAAAAATTAGTTATTGAGTGCAAGTGTGTGTAGTGGTTGGTTTACAAGGACGCTCGAAGTGAACACAAATGCTATACTAAGTGCGACTTATTTAAATTTTTCTAAGAACAGAGTCAGAACAGAACAGTTTGTGCAGAACAGGAAATAATGCTCTATTTTCAGTGCTGTACCTCACTTACCGCCACAGAATGGTGAAGTGGAGCGACAAAATCGCACAGAACAGCCCTATTTATACTGTAACAGGAACTATGACTAATAAACTACCTAAGATGCAGGATATGACATCCAAGGATCTCGAAACAATGGATTTAGTGGAGATTAAAAAAAAAAAAAAAAAAAAGAGAAAGTAGCGTAGCATTGACAAGTGACAAGTGGTTGATAACGCTAAGGCTAGTTTAACAGAATATAACATGTAAGTGAGGTTGAGGAGGAAGAGGTATAAATAAACCAAAGAGCAAATTTAATTGGATGATTTGAAACAAACGTAAATGATAATGTAAATTCATACAAAAGTAAAAAACTCGTTAGTTAGATTACAATGTAAGAATGAGACACTTAAATAAAACACAGGTTGGAGAAATTGTTTTCATCGAACTGAATAATAATATTCATAAAACTAAAAACAATTTGAAACAACTATAACAGAAGTTAAATAAAAATAAAACAAGGGAGGGATGTAGTATTCTACTAAACTACTATTGACATGACATTGACATTGACATCTGTCGTCTCGGCTAAGCACTGCGCGGGCCACGTGACATAGCGGGGAGTGAGCGCTAGAGCGAGTCAGTCTATCACTGGCAGGCGTGGAGTGAAGACGTGGTGCATAGCAAGCGAGCCGATATTAAAGTACTTCCACATTATTCCTAGTTCTAGTGTTAGTGTTCATCAGTTAGTGTTACACGAGAACACTACACCAACTTAACTATTATCTAATTTGTCCTTAGGGGATGAATGCAGATGCACTTACAGGTTAATTATTTATGTGCCTACATGCTACATAGGGTCACAGTTTCTCAAAATTTTGGCAGTAAGTAGGGACGTACTCCAATTTTACGGTGCAATTGCAGTTATATAAATGTTTAGTACTACACTACCACTACTACCTATGGTCGTTTACAAATAATTATTCTACCAGTCTGTATTGTATTGTATTACCAGTCGTAATGGACTCTACAATAGAAGACGGACGAGAGGATCTTGAATTACTGCAGTAACTTAAAGGATATTATATAACATTTTAAGATAAGAAACATTTTTATTGCACCCAAAAAGAGTAGGTAGGTACCTAGTTTACAGAATGAGAAATATATTTTAGAGTCAATGTACAATTATATTTATTTAAAGCACGAAAATAGTACAGCATTATCTAAGTACCACTTAACTTTTTTGCAACGATAACGTTTGTATCGTATCGTTGTATAAATGTTATATGTCAAATAGGCCGTACATCATCCCTTTAGCACACGCGAGTAAGTTCATTGAGCCAAGCCAACGTGAATCTTATCGAGAACCACGAGAGGTTCGCGCGCCGTACTTTGAGAAACTGTGGCCTAGGTGTTGACAGCCGTTCAATCATTTAGCGTTTGACTACAGTCTTGGCTGTAGTTACGATGATTAAACGGAGCGCTACCAAGATCTGGTTAATATACTCTGAAGTATGTTGATGCACAAAATAATTAGGTAGATATTTTAAAATTTCAGCAAGTGTTAAAGGTAATAGTGAGATTATTGAACATACCCTCACGACCATATCCCTAATGGGTTAGTCGGAGGTACACTGATTGTTGCCGTCATGGTGAACGGAACATTCAGAAACTCACATTTCGGAAATTTGAACTGAACGTGGTAAGGGGCGAGCCTGCCGCGTTATCCGGGTTGCTTGGGTTGTTGTTGTTCCGGCCGGATTTGATCTCGGAACATCGGGTTCCGAGGCAGAGTGTTCAACCACTGGGCCACGACGCTCTCGACTCGTTCGATTATTGAAAGTATAGCAAAATTTTATAACGTACTGAATTTCAGAAAAAAAGTATGGTTGCAGCTCTTTTAAAGTCTACTTAGGTACTGAACCAATTAAATAACGGTACCTACATTCCTAAGCTTGAGATAAGAGTTTATATTTAGATTTTGAATGATTGATCATTGGAGCATAATCATCTTCGTTTGAAATGGCATTCTTGAAGCTCAAAACAACGTCGCGTTTATTGGTGTATGAATTTATTTCGTCATACCACCTAAGTCGAGAGTTCCGGAAATACTAAAGTCGGCAGCTGGTCAAACGAATGTTAGTCACCATTAAATGAAGAGCAAATCTTCATTAGTTGCAGGTTCAATGAATTTGCCTTATTGTGATTATTTAATCAAAATCACAAGCATAGCCGGGAAATGGCGTTATCAGAGCGTTTAATTGGATCCCACTCATCATCAAGGTTTATTGAAAAATTTAAAAACTAGTGTGATTTTTATAGCAGTTGTGTATTCTGTACTATAAAACAAAATATTACAGAGAGCTGTGACCCAGTGGTTAAAGACTCTGGCTCGGACCCCGGGTGGCCCCGAGATCAAATCTGGCCGGATCACCTAGAAGTACCAACTTGGTGTTCGGTGACTCTGATAAACAATGACGAAAAACTCATATAACTCGGATAATGGCGGAAAACTCGCCTCTACCACGTTGGGGTAATAATATACGCTAGGCGAACTTAGGTTTGTTCCTGACTACCTCGTCTGGGCTATTATAGTGTATGTACGTAGAATTCTCAAAAAATAAGGTTTTCGCACTCTAAGTTTGTTATATTAACGCCTAACGATTTCTGATACTTCAATAGGATAAAAACCGAGTACCCAGAGTTGTCCCTCATTGCGATTCGTAGCGCGCCCTCAAAGGTATCTCATTCACATTTTTTGGTGTTTTTACAACTTCCTCTTTGAAATTCGGAGCTATATGTTACATGTTTTATGTCGATGTAAACATACCTCTAAATGCTTCCATCAAATACAGCGTGATAGAGGTCGGACTTCTAAGACTTTAAAGCTATAACTAAGTTTATTGGTTAAAAACCCTACATCGAGATTCTCATCATTAGGGAAGGGGCCCAAGCACACATTATTTTTTTTTAACTTTCTAATATCGACGTCATCTGAATGAAGCTCAGCTGAAATGGAACTGGGCGCCACAAGGGGCCACCCTTTTGTCGCATGATACAAGAACTCTGAGCTATGACTGTGACAGACTGTTTGCCTGAAGACATAAAGCATCCTTTCGGCATGCCAAAAATGCGATGGGTGGATGTGCTGGACTCATCATCATCAGCCAGTCGAAGTCCGCTGCTGGCTTTTCATGAGGTGCGCCACAACTCCCGGTTCTGAGGCTTCCTCATCCAGTCCAATCCCGCCATACAAGCTGGACTCCTTTTGGAGTAATTGGAGGAAGCATGAGAGTGAGGAGTGGAAATGAGATGGGGAGGCCTTTTCCCTGCAGTGGGAAATTACAGGTTGTTAACGATAAAACTTGTTAACTTATGTTTTTACTGATACATTTGGTATATTTAAAACAGTATAGAGAGCGACTACAGCTGTGCTTATTGACAGTACCCGGCGGTTAATGTTGTCCTTTGGTAATCATTACATTTCCGAGTACAAACGAACTAATTTCCATCTCCATCAATAATTGTTACAATTAGCGTTAATCAGAATTTGAGTTAAGGGTCTAGGTGCTTTATTGTAGTTTCGTTAAAAATACGTCACGGTAGTGTCACGCTACCGCAGATACAGATACCGCTATGCCTGGGGCCGAAATCAGATGATTGTCTTTTTCTTACTCGTACTTTGAGGCTGTGTCTCGTGGGAAGAGGTCCTGCCTATAGCGCCAAAGGTCGTGAGTTCCATCGCCACCCAAAACATACATGATCACTATCATTTTTGTTTCCCTGCTTTGCTCAGTTCAGTTGTCAATGATCTGGGAGTATGATGTCCGAGGTATTTATATTTGATACCCTACCCCACTACTTGGCAGACGGTAATAAGGCTATGTTCTTATGACAACCATATTGTGTCCAACCTGGGAAGACCCTACACATTAGCGTTGGGCACGTATTTTTTTATGTATTTCGGAAATGCCCTCATAGCCGTGCGGCAAAGCACGTATGCCATTGCTGGTCTGTATGATGTCATCGAAAGAAAACTGATTTTGCAAAACTACTTTGGCACAACCTTTCGCGGTCTGCGGTGGCCGGCGCGGTAGTGTTCGATTTTAATGGCCTCTTTTGTCGCTACACACACTCTTTTGTACTCCGATTGCCATATCCCAGTAACGCCCTAAGCCGAGGCTCGGCCCACCCTGGGGCCAGTCTTAGGCACGTTACTTAAATGTTAGGGTTTGTGAGCCTACCAGCACTCACCCCATTGCCTGGCAAAGCCGGAAAAGTCACACCTAGGACTAAAAGCTAGCTCAGTAAAAAAAAACAAAACACTGACTTTTGATTAATTAAATCTATTTCTAGTAATAATAGACCAGTAAAAAATAGATTGAAGTGATCAAAAGTCACAGTGTGTTTGCCCTTTGCGCGTAACTGCAATTTTCCCGTTTTTATTTTTATTGTTATCTCGTTAGAATAGTTTGTTGCTTTCATGGTCATTTGCTGGATAAATGGATATGTATAGGTATACGAATTTGAATCAGTAGCTAGCCTGCAAATAGCTGCAGGAAAGTGAGAAATATGCCCAATCTTTTATAGGGCCTGGTCCGCATTATTTCTCACTTTATTTTCAACATAGAAATAAGGTCTAACACTAACGAAAAAATAAACAAAATCCCTTTTTAGGTTGCCAAATAGATTTCTCAAAATTAGAAAAGAATGAATCAAAATGTTTGGTTCCTGAACTATCACAAGACCTCTCATCTTAGGTTGTTTTGACAACCATCAAAATGTTGATTCCGTATCGTTTCACAACTGCAAAACCAAGGAAAATTTTGTGAAATAGTTTTTTTTCGTCAATTATCCATTTTCAGACGGATCGATGTTATAAGTGTGGTTATGAGTGCTTGAATGAACTCGTCTTCGTTTGACAAAGATGTGTTGTTTAGAGCATTCATCTTGCACGAAGATACTTAGGTATAGTTAAAGGAATGACTTTGCCTGACATTAGAGCATACTAATTGGGTCCACTGTAAGATGTGCCGATTTATGTCCATGGAAGTAAGGTTACGCGCATTTTCGGTATTTATTTATTTTAAGGATAAGCACTCATCTACTATATAAGAATAAGTCGGGTTTCCCTTCCTGACGCTATCTTCTACTCTATAAAAATAAGTCGGGTTTCCCTTCCTGACGCTATCTTCTACTCTATAAAAATAAGTCGGGTTTCCCTTCCTGACGCTATCTTCTACTCTATAAAAATAAGTCGGGTTTCCCTTCCTGGGTAGCGATTCACAACCGAGTTATCGAACGATTCGATAACTTTCATTAAATTCTAATAAATCGCTTGTACCGCGTAATAGCTTGAATTTTGTATATGTTAAAGCCAATGGCATCTGGTATTTATTGGGCGAATAATACAGACATCTCCCACATCAAAAAATGGATATATATATTTTTTAAAATTACCGAATCGTTCGATAACTCGGTTGTGAATCGCTACCCTGGCGCTATAACTCCAGAACGCACGAACCGATTTCCACGGTTTTGCATTCGTTGGAAAGATCTCGGGCTCCGTGAGGTTTATAGCAAAGAGAATTCAGGAAAATTTCAACAGAAAAGCGGGAAAATCTTTTTTCCCATACAGCTAAGTCCACGCGGATTAAGTCGCGGGCGGCTGCTAGTTATTTTTATGAAAAAAAATTGCCTTTGTCTATAGGTATCATGTTTATGTAAATCTAGCTGCGTTCTTTTAATTATTTGCCTATGTATACCCACAATATATGGTCCCTTCGGATCTAATCCTCTGGGACTATTAACGTCAGTTTAACTAATTCATGCAAAGTACTTAAGTTGCTACGTGGTATGAAAATCACCGTTATTTACCTCATAATTGAACGTTGTTATCATTAGATGAGTAAACTTCCCAATTATCATATAATTTATTGGGCTATTATGAGTATAGTTCATGAATTTCATGATCCATAAATAACCATTTAGTTATGGTTAGTTTCATTTCATATTATGGCAATAGGTAAGTAATGCCATTTTGGGGTTTGCGGCACAGCTACACATTTAAACGTTAATTTTGTTTGAGCGCTTATAACTCGAGAACTGCTGGATCGATTTCATGGTTTTTCATTGGTAGAATTAGTCTAGGCCTAGAATTCCTGAGATTCATGTCTGGCAAACGGAATGAGATTGACAAATTTGCTGTTTGTTAAATATTTTAATTTACCGTAACCGTCCAATAACATTTGACAAAAGCGCGTGTGTTATGTTATGAGAGTATGCAGTACCCGCAAAGGCCACTAAGTTAAAAGTTTGCATAATTATTTACAACCCCATGTATCCACTTAGTACGCAAAAAAGTTTGAAGTTTGAATTCTCCAAGTCAAAGTCAAAGCCAAAAATATCATTATTGAAATAGTCCTGTTCCAAGAGCTTTAAAATCGTCTTCAAAACAAACAACTTGGTAAACTTTCAGTCATAAATTTTATCCACATATTACTAAGTACCCTTGATATGAATTTAGGTATTTATCATATTAAACTAATACACACATCAAAAGTGTCTAGGGATATCTCAAGCATTTTCATACAAAGTATAGATTGGGGAGGCTGTAAAAATTAAAATATTGATACCAACGTAGAAATTTTTAGGACACAGAAACTGCTATATCTGCCCTTTCAGATTGTATAAAGAAATTCATTGTGGTAGCATTATTGTACAATCGTAAGGACGTTAAAAAAAAGACAGATTTTTCTTTTAAAAGGTTTCAAAATTTTAGCAAAATCAAACGTTTTTTTGTAATATTCTTAACCTTTATCTTATGCCTGTTTCCTCGAGTTATTCCTTGCTCAGCATTATCTTAATAATGCTGAGCATTATCTAATATCTTTGATTTTGCTAAAATTTTGAAACCTTTTAAAAGAAAAATCTGTCTTTTTTTAACGTCCTTACGATTGTACAATAATGCTACCACAATGAATTTCTTTATACAATCTGAAAGGGCAGATATAGCAGTTTCTGTGTCCTAAAAATTTCTACGTTGGTATCAATATTTTACTTTTTACAGCCTCCCCAATAGCTATACTTTGTATGAAAATGCTTGAGATATCCCTAGACACTTTTGATGTGTGTATTTTTTACTATTATTTGAAATCATAGGTAGCAGAAATACTTTCGCATCTACTTGATTATGATGATAGCTCATGAAAATCTATGTCACAGAAATTCCCTTACCACATGATAGGTATTTTTTGATAATTAATTACACAACTGTCTGAACTTGCACAAGTGTTATATATTCTGTATTTGATCTGGTGACGGCTAAATTAGTACAGATACTTGTTCATTGGTAACTCATCATCATCAATCATTAAGCGACATACTTTCAACATTATTAATAATAAACTATGAGTTGGCTCAAAATCTCTCACATCCATGTCTCTACAAGCAAAGCTTATAGAATGTAGAGTCGTTTGAAAGCGCTGTATGAAGGAATGTGTTGGACCAGATATGCTCTGTGTTAGGGCTTGCCCTTTCCTTTCACAAGCAGATATTGCATGTTATGCGCATTTTCTTTTTCTCATTAAATTACTTAAATCTAGATGAACATTAAAAATAACACGAATAATATGGTCCTTCGGGCCGGATTTATTCATATTAGCTTTTAAGAATTTGTACCTATAGTACCTACGGATAAGAAAAAGAAAGAGCTGTTAATAGTAAAAAAATATATCAAAATATTATATGGTTGTTGCTTTCCTTTATTTTTGTTATGTGAGCTTTGATAAACGAAAAAGCTCCAATGTGATTATTTTTTAAAATTTTAGTTTTATGTTTTAGGAATAGTCATAAAGAAACTTATACCTATTCAGTTGGTCATGATAAATATCAGCCTGCACAGGTAATTTAGTGTTAGGAAAATAAAACATCGCTGCAACTTCGTATAATTGTCCGCGGCAAAAACAAATGGATAACCAGTTATAAGTTCCCAGAGCTCGTTCCGAGCTCGTCAGAGGTTCATCTCAAATAAATGTTAAATCATACAATATCTTGACAGGCACCTAAAGCCCCATTACAGTAACTTGTTTCCAAAGAGCTTTTGTTTTTTTCAAGTCCCGAAGGAAGCAGTCGGCGCCCGCGCCGTCCATTGGCGCCTTTCTCCGAAAGAGGGACCGAGATGCACTGATAGTTATACCGAGGATAACAGAGACAAAGCATAGCATTCCGCGTCAAGACAGGCAGGCAGGCCAAATGGATCCAGTTTGCTTGTTATAAGTCAGCCGGTCGGTTGTGTCGGACGATGTGAGCTGTTTCCGACAATGATGTAAACAAAATAACTGATATTTGTGATCAGAAGCATTTGTTTGATAGAGTGGTGATTAAATTATGTGATAAGAGTGCATTTTTTACGTCAGCTGTGTGGATTTCTGAAGGGCTTCTGGATAAAGCGGTAAGAATAACTAAGAATGCAACCCATTCCCTCCCGTCCCTCTTGGAAGAATGCAATGCACCTCGGTTTTCGACTCGAGCGCACCTTGCGGGTTCAGTTTATCGAAAAAGTTGCTCTCATTTTGTGACGAATACTGAGTTTATTGTACATACATGATAATGTTGATGTGTTTTTGTTCAACCTATAAAGTTTCGTCGCGTTCGGTTTGTTTTGCCGGCATTTTCTGAAACAAACAATGGACTTTTAGTACCTAGTCAGAAGACAAGTCCAGTAGTTGTGCGTGTGTATGTGAAGTTTTGGGTGTAGGTGGGTAAGTAGCTTTCGCTCCCAGTTGAACAAATAATGCTTTTGTTTAATTATGGATCATATTCATTTTTTCATTTAGTTCCAGATAAGGTGGACATTTTGTTTTAGGCTGTGTATTTTATAATAACTGAATGAAATGAGCATTACCACCGTACATTTTGATCCTAATTTTGTAAAGGGTTTTTAAGTCTTTGCTTCGTCAGAGAAGCTATTTATCTGTTTAAGTCTCATCCCAGTTGGTACTTTAAGTTGGTATTCAAAAGTACATGTTTAAACTTTTAAAATTCTAAGTAGCGAAGTACAAACGATATTTTCAGCCTCCTAAAGTTTTCTCTATTTTGTGGCTAAATTGTTCGTTCACGGAAATTTCTTTCAAAATCTCTATGACGATTTTGAATCAGCAGAGAGCAGGTATTAGAGTGAGATCAGCAACGCTCGTTATGAGTTTTCTCTGACAGATGAATTCAAATTCAAAAGAAATTTACTGAACCCTCACTACACAAACTTCAGGATTGTCTGACTCTGATCCCAGACCTAGTAGATCAGCCTTTATTTAGCTCAGTTGTCTATATGGCAAACTGACACAGCTATCAAAACTTGCATCAGTCCATACCTATATCCAGACTAATAACACGATGTAGGCTTTTTGCCAGCATAAATGGTCACCACAAATATCTAATGAGTGTTAAAAATCGCCATATCAAGCGAGAATTATCCCCCATTCATCTAAAATTCAACCTTTACTAACAGTAGCAACGATTTTGCCATTCGCGAAATTGAAAGTCTGATTTTTTGCAGCATCTCGTTGCTTAGGTTAGAGTTGAAGTTAGCCAGTTAGCCTCCAGTGCGGGCGCCAGTCTCCAAAGTATGAAACAACTTTGGGTCCTTTAGTGGTTCGTTGCTGCCTGGGATCGTATTATGATGTTTTATTTTCAAGCAGTTCGTCGTAAACTGAACTGCCTTGCAATTTCGTGCCAGCCGTGTTTTATGAAAGTCTGGAAGTGAAATGGATTGCCTGCAATATGCGAGGATGTGTTTTTTAAGGTTTTAAGATACTTAGTTCTTGTGTCTAAACATAAATTATTAGCCGGTTTGACTCCTATATTTGCAATTATCCCCAAGTTTTACTTAATCTCATCCCTTATTAAAATCCCAATAATGAATGCCTTAATTCCTAAATCCGGATTTGTAATTTGCTTCCCGTGTTACTTTAAAAAGAGCATCAATGACTTTGGAATGACGTCGACCATTCCACTTTTTTCTTCAATTTGATATTGTATTCATGTCAAGTCCGCGTCTCGAGTGACGCGATACAAGTGTAGTGTCGCTAACACGACACAGGCGCATGTTTATAGCAAATAAATTAAAATACAATGATAACGAAGATGCATACGTGATTTGCGGGACGTACGCGTTTTAAAATGGGTTATTTTGAAGAGGTTATTCCTTTTTATAGGACCGAAGCGCGTGGCAATGTTTTTGTTAAAATCACTGATAAGATTTTACGACTGCTTCCTGTTTAAATTATCTAACATTTTAATAGGTGTTTATATTTAGCAAACTACTTAAGATGATCTAATAATGTACTATATCTGTTCTCTAAATATAATAAACGAAATGTATGTTTGTTTGTTACGCAAGACGTTTATGCAACGTGAAGAAATTAGTGATTTAAGATAATTTGAACGTTTGTAGGAGCATATGTGTTACTTAATAATTAACACCTGACAAAAGATAGTTTTTGCATCCTTGTTGATGGCATAATTTGTACTATGGGTGCCGAGGATTGACGTACTTACATACAAACGAACAATATTAAATAAATGCATGTTTGCATTTTTTCTTAAAAGCTTAGTACCAATAAAGAACGCTGAATATATAAGGAACAGATAAATTACTTAAATATAACTATGGATAGTTAAGTCTATTTATTGTTTAGATCCAGTCGAAGTCGAAGACGACAAAACTTTGAAAACATTTTCACATTTTAATAGGTACGAGGAGTACCTACAACATCTAAATTTAGGTATTTGTTTTGTTTCACGTCTGGTCTAAAAAGATAACCAATTGTTCTGCACAAACATTATGTTTACAAGTTTTGATTACTAAAACGTTTTCTTGATTAAGTCTGCCGGCCGGGTTACTATGCAAATAAATAAATTGAGTCTAAAACAAACCTGTCGAAACAACGAAACAATGTTTACTCAAATAAGTAGATGAATAAACATAGTAATCAAGCAAACAATATGTGAATAGGTAGGTGGTAGCTATTTTGATTCAAATACGAGCTCATAACTTCAAGAAAGCCAAAAAAGTATGATTCTCGGTCTCGGTAGCACAGTGGTTAGTGCAGTCGCTCGGTAGCACATTGGTTAGTACAGTCGCCTGGTTTGCGAAAGACGCGGTTTCGATTCCCGCCTGATGCCAAGACCGAATGTCTTTTTCTGGTTTTCGGATCTTTAGTTATGATACTGCATGGAAAATGCTAAAAACCATTTTCTTTAATTTCATTTTATTAAAAATCAATTGCGATATTGTTAAATATTGATAGTGTGATCTAAATGTAAATGATACATCAACTAATACCATGTTAGTAATTTTTGATACAAGGGTCATTTTTCGAGGCCCGAGCCGAGAAGTCAAGACTCAGGATGACTGACTAATACAAAATTGTTTCATACATTTGCCAAAAAAATATAAGAAAACAATAATACGGATGTAGATTTTACAAAATATAATCATTAGTCTTTACTCGTGATTCTAAAGTGGGCATCAAAAACTTTGGATTGGCAGATTTATTCGATACTAGCGGCCGCCCGCGACTTCGTCCGCGTGGACTTTAGTTCAGCCACCGAGTACAAATTGTAGCCCAAATGTTATTTCAATGTTAAACCCTTCTAATTCGGAACGCACCCATAGTTACGCTAATGACAGCAACTGCAGCGGTCTGTCATCAACTGTCATGCCATACCACGTGATGCTGCGTACATTTTCATATTTTACTTGATATTTTCAACAATTTACACAATATCTTTATAAATTGTAGCCTATATGTTATTCAGATGTATAAGCAACATTATTGTAAAGTTTCATTAAAATCCATTCAGTAGTTTTTACGTGAAAGAGCAACACAGCACCTCCAGACATACAAACATTCGCCTTTATAATATTAGTAGGATGATATTGGTCGTAATGTTGTAGGTTTTATTTAACCCAGTCAAATTAACTATTTTGGGAAGAGAGGGATATGGTAATTTAGATATACTAAACGTGGAAATTAATAAATAATTATTATTTTAATTAAAGTATTCTTTGGTGAATAATACCTACTCGTTCATACCTACACATTTCCGTTCTCCAGTCATTGATAAAAAAAAGACAACTTTACGAAAACTGTTTGAATAATGTGATTGAACAAACAACCTCTTTGGTAGGATGTATGGTTTGTAATCAAAATTTATTTGAAAAAATGAAAAAGTAAAAAGCACTAGTGCGTAAAATCCATCTTTCCGCACGATGTACTACATACAGCCTGAGCAATTTTAAGCGACTGTATTAAAAATATCTGTTTGTAATTTGTTATTTCCAGAATCTCGTTCACGTTAAACTAAACCAATGATATTTAAAAGAGGTAGATACGTTATGTCAGTACTGATGCGAAGTCGAAAATTGACCCCTGGCAAACGTACCCATAATTTGACCGTGTGTACAGGATAGTATGATTATAGACTAGAGCGTATACGAGATACATGTTGCACCACTGTGCAACATGTCTGTGCATCGTCTCAAATTGTCAATGCTTTGCTTAGGTGTTCGAAGTTCTGATTTCGGGTGCCACTTTTTATCTACGTCTTTTTGATTATAATATCATTGACTGGACCTCGAAAAACGTAAACGGCTACCTCAGTTAAACTAAAGTAAAGTAAGAGGCACAGTCAGTATTGACATGAAAACAGCTTTGCCCCCTTCCGCGTTACTCCGCGGTGGGTCGCGTGTGCTTGAGTGGCGCTCGGCTGAATGGCCTATTGAGCACGGGCTGAGGACAACGGACAATCTGAATAGAAAGCTGTCCCTTCGACTGCCTATTCCGTTATGTGTGGTGTATGAATTTGGAACCTGTCTGTAAATAGTGTCGGATTTTCAACCGCTCGAATCGATACCTAGTTAAACTTAGTATTTATTTACCCCTGTGTAAATATCCCCAACTTTTTCAAAATGTTACCTCAGATGCTCAACCCAGAAGCAGTAGTCTGCTACTGGTGGGTGGCAGAGTATTATTTGTCGATTTGACAGTATTAATTGAGAAAGACTTCTTTGAATATTTTTCTTTTCTTTTTCATTATTTTGCCTTCTATACGTGAAACTAACTCATTTACTCCTGAATTTCACAAACGTTAATCAACGCTAAGCACGCGCTCACGCTCATGTTGTCCGGTAAAATGTCAATATAATTGAAAGGGACAGCTATACTTTTAAAGGAGGCTCAACGTTGATTTCCGTTTGTTAATTCTGGGGTTACACAATCAATGAGATTGGCTTATCATAGTTGCAAATCCTATAGGCTGATGATCACTGGCTGACAATGTGATATAATTTTAATACCTAGGATGTGAACCCAGTACTTCTGGATTTTGGAGTTCAAGTAAAAAACTAATTAATTGGCTTGTTTCTCCCAAAATAAAAGGTAAATAATATTCGGATACTGTTTGAATATTTTTCTCCAATAAGAAAACATTTTAGCTGCCGGCTGTACTGAGAATCTTGGCAACTATGTTCTCAATTCCCCGGAGAGGCAAGTTTGCCATCAATACTTATTAGAGACTTACGCCATCTCATATAATATAGATCCGCTTAAATTACATCTGACTTGTGTTCACTTAGTTTATTCGTTATTAATGACAATGTATGATGGAAACATTTACTTCTTAAGGCGAAAATGGGCGTCAACTTACTTATCACTAGTGTATGGTAGGGAAGGTAACTGCCACAACTAGTGAGGTAGAAAAAATAAATTATACGCTTAACAATGAAGCTCATTATGAAACACAATATAAAGTTACAAATAAAACAGATGCAATATAGTACCTACGAAACAAATAAAAAATAAACAAGCAAAAAGGTGCATGCAGTGCGGGTCCACCGAGACCCCTGTGTGAGCTTATAGTTACTTGTGGGTACATACCTAGATGTGCCAACATTCTGACGATTTTGGCGGTAAAGTTTTCAACAAGACCAACAACAACATCAAATGAGGAAAAAAAATGCGAGTATTGTTAGGAAAGTAAATATTGAAAAGCTTGAGATAGAACAAATAAGACGTGACAGCTAAAAAAAATGCAATTTAAAATGTGTCCCATGCTACTAATATTATAAATGCGAAAGTTTGTATGTGTGGATGGATAGATGTGTGTTGCTCTTTCACGTTAAACCTACAGAATGTATTCCAATGAAACTTTACAATAATATAGCTTTTAATACAACAACAATTTATTAAATATACCACTTTTTTAAAAACAATAGTCCGCACGGACGATGTCGCGGGCGGCCGCTAGTGAATCATAAAAATCAAACTAGGCTGCATTCCTTCCACAGCCTTTAATAATTGTGTACTTAGGTTTTATAAAAAAAATCGGCCGTGCACCGCGCAGCGCTCGGTCCGATTTAAGCTAAGAGCGCATGTCATCCTGTATTTGCTGTGTCTGGCAACTAATAGAGTTAATAATTAAACGGCACTCAAGGAAATAAGATAGATCGTAGTTCTCTATACCACAGCCGTAAAAAATGATTGGTAAGCTCGAAACGTCAGCACAAAAGAGAAGAACAAAGGAATTGTCCATTTTTGTCAATCGTCGCCCCAATCTCTATTGAAACTGGAACAAAAGAGATCCCAGACCAAACAAAAAGACTTGATAATATCCACACCAAATGTACGCAATATTTCTTTATTCAAAGGTTTTCTTTCTGTTAATTAACACAAGACTTTAAGTGGTTCGCTTGTTTTATCTAAATTAGTGTGTTACAAGTCAGACTCACTTTTGTGAACTATCGCTAGGGTGGTTGATTCTTATACGTGGCATTTAGTTAGACTGCTATTTAATTAGAACATGATTAATTAATGAAATCCGGAGACTACAGACTAAGTCGGCCGAAATTAAATGATTTTAACTATGATACTTTTTAACATTGCTTGGTTGTTCTAATATACTGACTGATAGGTATCTACCTATCAGTCAGTACTGACTGATAATATAAATATACCTACTGACTGATAGGTATAGATAGATTTAAAATGTCAGGACGAGATTAAAGGGTATTAAACACTACGAGATTAAACACTAAGCCGTCGCATTAGAACAGTCATTTTGTCTAGCGAGTTCAAAGTCGGATTGCCATGAGAATGTCTCTGAGACATTTTAACCTAAATGATATGCCTTTCTATGCAAATGGCAGTACCGTTTTCCTCACTGTGGAGTAGCTAGGCTAGATGGAATCGCCCAGGGGGGCTAAAACAGCAACATTTTAGCATTTCATATTATGAATCATCTAACTGACGTTTCATCTAGACCGCGGTCCGTTTCGAGTCAAAAGTGAGTAACAGCGCGCTCACACGCATCCCGAATTGATAAATTGTATGAACGTGAGCGACGTCAGCGCGCTATTACTCACTTTTGACTCGAAACGGACCGCGGCCTAGATGAAACGTCAGTTAGATGTTTCATAATATGAAATGCTAAAATGTTACCGTTTTAGCCCCGCAGAACATCACCTCAAACAATAGGTGCTCCCAGAAAAAAAACACAATAGCTTCCGCTTCCGACTTCGCGGTGGTCCGGGAGCAATCTGCGCGCGTGGACGAGTGACACCACGCTGTGTAAGGGTTGAACCCCTTAATCAATGAGGTCGATCTGATTGTGGAACCTACTCGTACATGCTGTGTCTAGACACATTATGGTATTCCGGGTGGCGCCAAAACTCACTTTGCTCGTGGTGAGTTATCTTTAAAATTCAATTTCTTCGCGACTGTGGTCGTTTGAGACAAAAGGACTAAGTCAAATATTTTTTTTAACTATTTGCATACAAAAAATGAGACTAAATACTGATTCAAAGTGAAGCGTATTTATAATTGATGTAAGCGTGAAGCACCGAGATGTCAAGTGATGTTAGCCACCCCTGTCCTGACATCATATTCTACGACTGTTATAGATTATTACCCTTCACCACTTTTGTGTAGCATAGAATTTAACTGAAATATTTCATGATAATATGTGCATATTATCATATAGCATAGCCATAGCATTTTTACCCTTCTGTGTGCTAACAAAACAAAAAAGCTTCCGCTTCCGACTTCGCGGTGGTCCGAGACCAATCTGCGCGCGTGGACGAGTGACACCCTGAACAAAGGGTTGAACCCCTTAATCAATGAGGTCGATCTGATTGTAGAAACTACTGATATATGCGACGCTATGTCCTGTCCTGACATCATTTTAAACGACAGTTTTAGAATTTCAATTTCCACATTTTTGTGTCGCACAGAATTTACCTGAAATATTTCATAATAATTAATACATAAGTAATAGTATTTTTTCCCAGCCGTAGAGTACACAAAAGCTTCCGTTTCCGATTTCGCGGTGGTCCGGGACCATTCTGCGCGCGTGGACGAGTGACACCACGCTGAACAAAGGGTAGCAGCCCTCGATCAAAGAGGTTGATCTGATTGAACTTATCCGTGACGCTTTCAATATGATAGGATTTTGAAGAATGTTTGTTTGTTTTTTTATCTATTCTTTAAAAAGACGTATGCTTCAGAAGGCACGTTAAGCAGTTGGTCCCGGTTGACGTCGCTTAATGTCAGTCGCTAAGCCTAGTCAGAGGCCTTAGGGCAGCTTTATAACATCTGACATTAAGGTTCACTTACCTTACACCCCTCCAACAATCCGCACTGAGCCCGCGTGTTGGAGTATGGCTTGTGTGTGTACACTGTGCCCAGCAGTGGGCCGTATATAGGCCGATTATGTTATGTTCTTTAAAAAAAGAGTACAGCGATCTACCAGTCAACCATCGGGCGAGATGGACAGTAGACTATACACTACTTGCAAAATTCAATAATATATTATTGAGAAAGGCATTTAGGCCTTTCTCTGCAAATACGAGTACTACGAGTAGTAGTACCCTTAGTACCTAATGTAATGTTGAAGGTGGATGCCTTTAACATTGATGAAATCACTCTAGCTCATAGGGTAAAATATATTCATATTCATATTCATTTATTTATTATAACATGTGGTGTATAAAGATCTTAAATACTAAAATAAGTCGCACATGGACCCTGTAAGGGCACTATAAAATAGAGTAGGTAGGAAGGTATATAAACTTTAATAATACACTTTATTTACACATTCATAGAGCAGAGTGCTATACCAGAAAGATTTGGCCGGCCTGTTAATGGTCTCGATAGCACAGTGGTTAGTGCAGTCGCCCGGTTTGCGAAAGATGCGGGTTCGATTCCTGCCTGATGCCAGATAACCAAATGTCGTTTTCTGGTTTTCAGATCTTTAGTAAAGATACTGCATGGTAAATGCTAAAAACAATAATAACCAAAAACCTAATGTATGTACACGCTGTGGACTAGCTAGAAAAAAAAAGCTCAAAAGCATCCGCTTCCGACTTCGCGGTGGTCCGGCATGAAAGCACTTTGCCGCGCGTGGACGAGTGGCGCGACTGCACAAAGGGTTGCAACCCTCAATCAAAGAGGTCAATGCAATCGGACCTATGGGTGACGCTTTGTTGAACAAAAATATAACAACAATAACAGACTCATGACTTTTGTTTTGATAACAGATATCAGTGATACAGATCGCTTCTTGTGTGCTTATAAATCTTGTGCAATTTTGGTTAACGCAAATCTCAAATCCAAATTTCATCTCGATCGAATCAAGAGAAAAAGACAACTTTAATCGTCTATTAGCTTCACCTCTTCACTTGTAGAGAAATAATTCTAAAATGTTATTTGGCTTAATATTTTTTACTCAAACGACCACTTTCGCGTAGTTATTGAATTTTGCAGAATGCCAAATTGAAATCTCCCTTTGAATTCACTTCTTAAAGGTTCGATGTGCACATTTAGGATGCCGCCCCAGGTCTGCTATGCTATTCCGGTGGTCGCCAAAACTCACTTCGCTTGTGCGAGGTAACTTTAAAAATCCATTCCTTCGCCACCGTCGTCGTTTGAGAGAAAAGAACTAAGCCAAAAAACATTTTTTGATTATTTACATACAAAATGAGAGAAAATACTAACTCAAAGTCAAGCGTATTGATGATTGAGGTAATCTCATTTCAACATCGATGCTCGCACGTGCGATGTGCACCGCCGGAATAGCACGGCTGGAACCAAATAATGTACAGGCGTATTTCAGTGATCATTGTATGTAAATAATCAAAAAATGTTTTTTGGCTTAGTTCTTTTCTCTCAAACGACGACGGTGGCGAAGGAATGGATTTTTAAAGTTACCTCGCACAAGCGAAGTGAGTTTTGGCGACCACCGGAATAGCATAGCAGGGAACACATATTAAAAGTTTACAACGGATTTAAAGCCTTCCTTCTTTTTTGGAGTCGCCTAAAAATCATATTTTGCGACACGTTAAAACAGGATTTTGACGAAAATTATTTTTCGAATGCAAAGCTTTCACCACTTCGTGTCGCACGCTACACTGTCTGTTCGCATTGAAATAGAACAAGTTTACGGATAACACTCTGATTTTTAATATTAACGCGGTTTGACTGAAGACTACGAATATCTGAGAATGAGCGTGTGGCGTGCAGGCAGCGTACACGCCGATCTCGCAGTGATAAGTAGTTCAGCGACAAAACAAACGCCGCGAGAACGCTGCGAGCACGACGTGAACTCGCGGAACTATCGCTGCAAGATCCCAACAAACGCTAGACGTGAACAGGTTCTTAAAATCATTAAACTGACCTCTTGTTCTAAAATTAATGTTCACAATGAAGTTCATTTCATGTGAAAGATTCGAGACATTCTTCACATGGTGCATGTTAAAGCACAATATAATAGGCCCAAGATTCGGTGCACCTGTGCAATTATGTATCGTTAGCCTCAAAAGGTGCAGCTTGCTCTTATTCCGACACACAAAGGTCGACAATCGCTCTTGTTTTCTGCCAGTAAATGGGCTGTGACCAAACGTGCATTGAACAAACATGTTCTAGTGAGGAGACAGCAAACAAATGCAGTATGGAGTTTCTGTGTAGAATAAATACGGTTACCCCCTGGCGCCAAATCATTTAAAGCATGACTAGCCACCGTTGAAGTTATGCTCTTAATCATTAGGTATCTTTTTTTCTTTCGATAATGTTATTTTGTAACTAGCTTCACTAAAGCAAAGATGGGCCTGACCCTTTCTATCCTTGTTTTTCCTTTCCTTTTTGAGAATGTCTTAAAGTTATCTCAAGTATGTACAGACGCCTTTAGATTTAAGTGACCTATGTTGGGCAGATGTCGCTACTGAGATAGGTCACTTAATTCTAAAGGCCTTCCTACCTATCTACCTTTTACCGAGCTTTTATGAAAACATTCATGAGTGTGCAAGAAATGTAGGACGTGTGCCATGATCGTAGTAAATAAATACAAAGCAAAAATGCACAACTATTCTATACCAGTGCCAAATGCGCCCAGACGCGTGCTAACTGGTCTAAATCGCACAAACACACCTCCAGCGCCTGAAAGGCTAATCAACGTATTAATTAGCTAATTTGTGATCAAACGAGCAAGGGGTGTGATTGGTTGACGAAAATTTAAACTGGAGTTGTAGTTTCAATAATTACTGATGAAGTTTGGTAAGACCTTTACCTATACTGGCGTTCTATTTAGGGACAAAGGAGTATTTTTGTATTCTGTATCTTGTATAGTTGATTAAGACTTGATACTTTTCAGTCAGTAAGCTTTACAGACTTTCGTGTTCATTTTTGCTACCTGTCTCTTACCTGCCAAGTCCAAAAATACATTTCACAGACTTGTCTTCCTCGCCAAACGTCGTCGGGAGTTTTCGTCAGGTTTTCTTGGATTTGTCCTAGTTTTTAGAGCTTCCTGAAAACGTTCAACAAGCTCCTGAGTTTTTAAACTTCGCAAATTACTTCAGTGTAATAACTGACCTTTGCATTTTCCCTCCGTTATATTTGCGAAATGAATTGCTATTTCGACAACGGCAAATTGGGTTGGAGGAAATATGGACGAGGGCGGTCTTCTTTGTTCTAATTTATGACATAACGAAATTGGCTTTGTAAGCTTGTAGTTACGGTACACTGTGTTAAGAGTATTATTTACCTACCTACATTAATGAAAAATATGGTAATTTTTCTGGACATTTTACGCTTCTCTAGATCATTCGGTCTCTAAATAAACAGATTTTGTGATATTGGTGCCAGTTATTATAGAATACGTTCAGGAATTTCCTTCAAAGTATTTTAAGCCCAATTTTGAAACTCGTTTGAAGCGCGCTTTTCAAAACCGGTGACTTTCATTCAGCCTCAAGAAAAAAGAAAAAGAGTCGAGCTTTCTGGTCTATAGATCGCAACATATTGAGCCAACTCCAAGGCAAAAGTAACGTCAAAGTAATCTGTAGATACCCGATAACCCGAATCAGAAAAAGCCCAGCCATTGAAAAGCTTTCGTTAAGCGTTTAGCAATCAACGCGGAGCGAATTAGGAAACTCCTAGTTTAACATGTTCCGGAGTCGGAACAGCCAGGCAAACAGGATTGCGCTAATCAACTTACGAGCCCGCAAATTTTCCCGTTTGCTACCTACTGGCGTGTTTTTCTGACTTTTGGCGCACCTTTTGCACTTTTCCTGTGTTATCTTTATCTCTTTCCGTTTTTTGGAATTTAAAACAGTTTGCTGGTCTTTGTGATTGAAACGTTCTTTTTAATACAACCCAACGTCTGTATTTCACGATCTGCTGTTTGTTAATCCATTTCTGAATTAATGTATGGCACATGAAGTGAGCATTTAGGTGTAGGCATTTTCAGTCGGGTTTAATGTATTAAGTTGGTTTTGTTTTTGTTATGAGTTGGTTGGTGAGATTTTTAACAATTTGTTTGTGGTACTAGGTATCTCCTATGATACTGCAAATGGTTGTTTACCAACATAACCAACCGTTTCAAAAAGTCGCCTGACAAAGTAAGGCCAAGTGTTGGCTGTGACAAATCAATAATTATTGTTTATTTTGAAACCCGAGCCGGTATCGAGCGACCACCTGCACGGGCCGCGGCTCGCGTTACTCATGGACTTGCATCGATTCCATTCTTCTGCTCACTTCACTATTATGTGATGTGATGACAGGCCTACTTTGTATTCATTGTACGCATGTAATTTGGGGCTTAACCCTCGGTTTAGGAAGAAAACAAGAGGAACAACATTTCAAAGCCACTCAACGTGGTAGCTTGGGTTTAACCAACCCGGATAGCGTCGGTAGGCTCGCCCTTTACCACGTTGGCTTTGGAATGTTTTGGGTTGGGTTTGATAATACCAGGTGCAGAGATCTGCACCTGGTATTATCCGGTATCCGGTATGCATCCGGTGGATACAGGCCGTACGCAACCGGGTGCTCTGGGGAGGCTCTATGTTCAGCCATGTACTTCTTGCGGCTGCTAAGGAATAATAATGATGTAACATATCTATAAGCAGACTTTAATCAGGTGCAGTAAAATTACAGGTAATTTGACAGACAGTTACAGACAGTCACGGAATTACTGTGAAATAAAAAGCTTATTATAAATAAGCTCTGCTTACAGTGTAAAAATAGTCTTGCATTGTTAAAATTTGAGTTACCTTAAATTTTATGTTATGTATGTAATCCTTTGACAAAAAAGGGCCATTAGCCATTTATTAATAAAAATGAGTGTGCTTCCATTTTAATTTTTCGACAACATGCACATTACCTTATTCATAAACGACATCTCAGATGCAGTTAAGAAGGCAGCTGACTTAACGCAACATTAAACCAATAAACTTTATTAGAAACTTAAAATTCTTCCACGCTCTTTTCAAATTCGAAACAATTAACAATCAGCCGAGCAGTATCCATAAAATATTATTATATCGTAACTGTTGTTGATACTTACAAAATTATAGACGTAATTAATTAGCAGCTTGCCATAACAGCACAGAAACACAAAAGCGGACTTGGAAGTACCTATAAAAACCACCGTAAAGTTGTAATGAAAGGAGTGGAAAACAAAATTTTTATTGTGGAACTTGGCGTGTGGTATGCGGGGCCATACAACGCCGGCCGGGTCACATTCTAAAGGTTGCCTGTGAAAATGGAGATTTTACAACAGGGGTCGAGTCTTCAAACGTTAACTGAGTAGTGTTGGGTTACGTGCTCTTCATAATCACGTTTTGTTTAAATTATTTTTATATTGTTTTGAAAATGTATTATCTATCACAATTATGACGATTTATATGCTTGCCCTAAGGCACTGGAGCCTCGTGAATTAACGCAAAAGCTGCATACTATAGGGTGCTCATTAAATTTAAAAAAAAAACTCGATGTCATGATACTCATTGATGATGTTATGTCACACCAATAGAGAACTGTCTCGTAGAAAATTTCTTCTGTGAAAAATAATGAGAAAGATCGGTCGCCAATGTTTTCTATCTGACCTTGTCATTCCCGCTGAAAAAATGTATACTTGCTGAATTAGTTTCACATTCTAAGATGCAAAACTGTTTTTATTACATTATAGGCTTCAAAATTAGCAAAACACCACTAGACCAAACTGAAACAAGCAATATCATGATATTAAATTGCAGTTTTATTGATCGGAGCTCTTCGAAAAAGATAATATAATCAAAACTCATTACTTTCTCGCAGAGCTACTTCAATAACAGGCCTTTATAACTTCTATCTATCATTCCCTTGGGCTCCGGTATACTCGTGTTCTGCCGTTATTGGATTTTATATGCGCTGCGGGCGTGTATATCTGTATATTGCAATTACAATTGCTATAAAATGCTAGAGGTACTAGAGATAGAAGAATTCAGGCTTCAGCTTAGTTATACAGCGAAACAACCTAGCAAAGGAAACAAATAGTATTACATAATCATTAATAGAGAAAAGCTTTGTTATTTTACGGAATGAGCGATTCGGTAGATTTGACTAATACCTGAATGATTATGATTATTTGTGAGACATTTCATACATGAAAGCTTGGACATGGCGCACGTCAGTACGAGTATACACGTCATTAAGAAATAACTTAAATTAAAATAAAATAAGAAGTTGATACTGCACTCACGACCCACAACCGAAATTCTGAGTGTTGCATTGGTTTGTTTCCTTAGCAGCGATTATAGCTAAGGTGTCTAAATACGGTGTTGTAAAACTTGTGACTCATTATTTTGTTGTCCCAATGAATATTAGGAAAACGTTCTGGTATTCTGAAACGTATATGCGTGACTAAAGTTTTGTTTGCTTCTATAGTTAGCGCCTCAGTGTCTTTGGCATAAATATGTGCCGATTTACTCAGGAGCTGTGACGGCTGAAACTGAAAAAGGTGTAGATTGTAATATGGAAATGATAATATTCTCGATGTAATTTATTTAAACTGTAATTGATGAAAGGCTTCGTGCGGATGCATTCTACAAAAGAGCTTTGTAGCGCAAACTCCTTTCAGAGTTATCTTACAATGGAATTTTACAAGGATATTGTATTCAACAATTTGTTTGCCTGTGTCGGAAAAAATAAACATGCAAGCGCTAATAACTCCTAAATAGTAAAAGAAAGACGGACGGGACATCAAACGAAAAAAATGTGGAGCATGCAAGGTGCTACAATTTCGTTCGTTGTACACGACCTGCTACACTCACAAAAACACACTAGGTGCTACAAACTACGCCATTTCACTCCGTGTGACAGCGCCAATGACAAGTGCTAGTCACGCACACACCTAAACTGGCAGCTGATAATATGTTTCACTCATGATTAGAGGAGGTGACGTCCGTCTCTTTTACGTCCGTGGTAGCGACCAATAAAGCCTGGCAGGTGATTGCCTTTCTTGCTTTGCAATGATTTAATCGAACTGTCAATTATGTCGACGACACCTGTCAAGTTGACCGTTAAAAAGGGATGCATTAACATTTCGAAAAGTATGCAGGTATGCGTCGGTGTCTAAAAAAGTACGAACTTAGCGAGGATATGTCACTTACGTTCGCTATATCCTCAGCGTGTGCCTTGAATTATTAATGTAAGTTGTTACGTAGATCAGTTATAGGATGCATATCAAACCGGCTGTATTAGCTCATGTTGGGCCGATACTTTATTACAAACAAACACCACGGGAAGGGATGTAACCTATTGTGTGTTGGGCAAGAATTAATTTGCAATCATGAACTTTAAAGGGCACTATAATTTCGGGAAGGGGTAGTTTGAGGTTAAGCCTGAACCAATAATTGGACGGGTTGCTTTGTTTCCGGTGAGGGAACATTTCAGACACGTGTCATTAGTAGGGGTATTGATCGGATTGTAAAATCTACAATGGTATCGTTTTTCATGGAGTTAGACGTTAGACTACTCAATAACAATTTTTGAGGTAAACTATAATATACTATTCAATTTGCTGTTGTTAAGCAACACACGCCGGGTCGGAAATGGGATGGGTAATTTAGTGATGTGTATTTCGGCCATCTCCGTGCTTCGGAAGGCACGCTAAGATAACATCTGTCATTAAGGTTGCTCACTTACCTTACACCCTTCCAACAATCCACACTGAGCCCGCGTGTTGGAGTATGGCTCAATCCACCTCATAGTTGAGGTGACGCCTGTGCCCATCAGTGGGATGTCCATAGGCTGTTTATGTTTAATGCACAAAAAATGTACAAAGGCGAACTTAATTCTAAAATAATTCTCCACTAGTAAACCATTGGGCGAGACAGAAATGCTGTTGGCAATATCTAATACACTCCCCGTCCACTTTCACTCTGAAATGATTGTCATTTAATATTTTTACCCAGTAACCTTGCACAGGAGATCGTGAAATATGTTGCCCCTGGTCCTGCGACGTCGCCACGAGCTCCTTTGATCTCGAGGCTTTGACGTCAGATCCTGATAAGATATATTATATTGTTCCCGTTTCAAAAGATGTTAGATTAAAACCGCTTTGAACGAGGCCTTAACAAAAGCAACGCACGGAATATTCTTTGGTATTAAATTGGTTTATGAACAATATTGGTTTGACTTTTTTATTATCTTTTAAGTGATAAAGTTTTGACGAACACAATAGATGGCTACGGATTAAACATAGGAATACCAACTTTCATCTTATGTGTTTACAACATTACAACCGTGTTATATACTAGTACAAGTAGTAAAACTATTTCAAACAGATTTGATTTGAGAGAAAATTTTAAAATAAAGAGCTGTTCGTTCTTGAATTATAAAAATGCTGCATGGGAAATGCTAAGCACTATCTTTAGTTATTTGTAAGTTCAGGACTGTTTTGTCAGGAGCCAAAACAGTCATTAGTTCTGAAAAGTGCCCTGACGTAACATTATGGTAGGAAAACCGTTGTTCTATTAGGATACATTTTTGAAGTAGCTTTCTTGGTCAATTGCTGTAAATCTCAGGTCGTACATCAATGCCATCATTAGCTAAGATGGTTATAATGAAGAAATGGCTATCGGTATGACGGTGGCATCATTAGCACGGAATGACGATCTAACAATCATCTAAAGCGCTGATTTTCTACTACTCTGTCAAACTGTCAATTTTCCACAATAGATTATGATTTTAATTTCAACGGTTCAAGATTCAAAACAGATTGTAAAACATATAATGAGTCTTCGTTTTTTTATTTTAATTTTGTTATGGCTTTTTAGTTAGTCGTATGTTAAGTTAACTTGATGCGTTGATCTTTGTATCTTTATTAGAATAAATTTTCAAATGAGAATTTTCCTTGCTGCTGAGGTACATGCTTTGTGTAGGGGTTATTTTAATATTGTTTTATGTTATGTTGCTGTACGGTCAACTACGGGGCAGGCTCCCCGTTTCCGGCTAGTCATCCTGCTTAATTTCATTTGGTAAGAGCCAGATATAAAATGAAAATCGGTAGCATGAGGAGCCGTTGACTGTAGACAGTTATTTCCTACCCTATCAGGGTTTCCTACCCTATCAGCTTGTTTAAAATACAATTTCTAATTGTCGAGTTGTCAAGAAGTAACAACTGACGAGATTGAATTCCAGCTTGATTAAGGGTTAGTGTGTAAATGGGCTTTAAGGCCGTAAATCATTAAGTGAGTGTCACTGTACCGTCATTAAGTGAGATGAGTTATAATGAACAAATCGCGATCTCTTGCCGATATCGCTGTCCAACGGGCAGTTAGTGCGCTAATCGATGTTCACCGAGGACCGGTTAAATTATTTATATTCAAATAGATGTCGTAAATTTGAAAGGGCTAGTGTTGTGTGTTATACTTTAAGATAGCCAGGTATCGGCCCATCGAGTACTATTGGTATGCATAAATAAAAATGGACGAAAAAAGCCTCTTCACGACCTAAATCAATTTTTAGGCTTGACCAATCATACAATATTTAAAAAAAACCTATTATTTTAAATGTTTGTATTTTTGTTTTTATTTGATTTTATATGCTGTGTTAAGTTAAACTGTCAAGTGTTGGATTCTTGGAAAGTACCTATTGGAAAGACGTGTGAAGCCACTTAAGTGTTATTGTATTGCTTTGCTAAGCAAGTGCGTAAGTAAAGTCACGTAAGGTTCCCAGACTATAAAAATGCTAACTATATTCGTTTATCGGTTGACAACACTAGTGGGAACCGATTTGAATTCTCGCCACGTTAAGCGTGCCAGTGGGTGCGCAGGAGTGACGCGCAGTGCGTAATGTGACTCGGCTCGATCGTGACAATAAAGAGATAATGGGTTTTATTTTTTTGTCTATTTGCTTGTTGACAAACTTGCTATTCGCAAACGCATTTGTAGGGCGGCAGAAACCCTAACAAAGGGCGCAAGATAGAATGGATGTATGCCACACAACAACTGGCTGACCTAATTCTCTAAGCCTATTTTCAGTAGAAGACGCCTTTTAGCTATTGATAATGATCATATATTGTGATTCATGAATTCTCATTAACTCTCTTAGCAAGTCAGCAGTTAGACATACTTATTTATCTTAGAGAATTAGGTATTCTTAGGTAAAAAAATGTAGGTAGGTACTCCTAAACTTATCATTGTCACTTTCTAAAACAGCAGCTACATTTACAATATTGTTTTTTGTTTTTCTAGCCAGTTTATCGGAAACAATATAGAACGTCATAACGTAACCAACCACCGATGCATGCGGCTATCCTATGCGGTTGAAACAAATAAAAATGAAATATAGCTTCTAAAAAACTACGGGGAAGTTGAAAAGTTATCGGTATGGCAAGCTGCCAGTCCAAACGAGATTAGTTGAACTTGTTGCTTTTTTATATATTTTGCAGTTTTATTGCCTATTTATTTTATGGAAATCGTTTAGAAAAAATATCCCTCTAAAATTGATAAAATGTTTTCAAAACATCGCTCACGTATTTATTATTAAAACATTAAGCGAGTTACAGCTGTTTACATAGGTACTTCAAAAATACGCAGGGTAAGAAATTAGGAAGTAACTTTCTGCTGTTTAAATAACGTGAAGACTTAATCCTCTTTGGTTACCACGATCACATAAAAGATTATGAAGAAAAAAGTTAAATGTTCTCTAAATAGGTTGAATACCTATTTCATGACATAACCTACAAGGAAATACTGGCCACACGCATTTTTTTAGCTCACACGAGAAAAGAAAATATGATGAGTTATAAAAATAGAGCGTTTTGAAATTGGAACCGACGCGTGCCCGAACTCGTAAATATGTCGTTATTAGCCGCTAACTGTTACCACCGTTATTTACAAATAAAATACAGCCGTGTGGTGTGATACAATGTAAGTAAGTGATGTGAAGAATGCATTGACTTCAACCATGCGTTCTTTTGTGAACTGATTTGTTTACCAAATTCCGAAAGCGTCTTTATCCACTGTTGCTCTTGCCATCACATTCCTATTTATTAACAGAATCATTAACTTTTTTCGAAGTGGAATTTATAAAAAAGTTTTTTTTTTGTTTCAGATTTCAATCATGGCGTGGACATTTTATCTTCAGCTGATGCTGGTAGTATTGTCTCCAGTTCTAGCAGGTTAGTAGATAAATTGTATTTCAATACTACCCTTCGATTGATTGGTCTGTTAGCTTTTGGCTCTGAGGTCCATTAGGTTGGGTATGATAATAATAATCTGAAAATCTAGAGTCAGATTCTCATAGGCTCTGATGTAAACGGTCGTAAAAGTTGTGTTTGATAAATATTCCAGTTGACGTCGCCAGATGTCTAGTTTATCACTAATCTTATACACCTCTCCAACAATGCATATGCAACATGCTTCAACTTACGTGTTTAAGTATGGCTAATACCACCTCATAGTTTATCAACTATAGGTATCCCTTTGCCCAGCAGTGGGACGTTCATAGGCTTTAGTTTGTTTAGTCAATTTAAAAGTTACCTTTTTCGTCCGGACTTTGCCCGCGTGGACTTAGGTTTTAAAAAAAGTTGAATATCTTTATAAATTGTAGCCTATGTGCCATTCAGATGCATGAGCAATACTATTATTATTATTGAAAAGTTTCATTAAAATCCATCCAGTAGTTTTTACGACCTATTCCTATCCAATACCAAAAACTAATACCAGTGGTATTTGTTTATGATCGTAATTAAATTCTATTCCGGACGAATACCAAATTTTAAATATTTCAATGTAGTTTTGGTATTCGTCCGGAATAGAATTTAATTACGATCATAAACAAATACCACTGGTATTAGTTTTTGGTATTGGATAGGAATAGGTCGTTTTTACGTGAATGAGCAACACTGCACATCCACACATACAATCTTTCGCATTTATAATATTAGTAGGATAACAATATAAAGCCGTCTAAAGAAAGTACGTGCTTCATATTATATATTGTATCATATCGTATATTGAAAATGTTTAGGCGAGTGACCCCGCGGGCAGAGCTAGTAGCTCATAAAGCCGGTTTTGTTCGTCCCAGGCTCCACACTGTTCGCTACTTCGCCGAGAGTGCAGAAAAGCTTTAAATACACTTGACAGTGATCTGACACCCGCCAGGATCAGGCCCAGACGTTGTATTATATTTAGGGCTGCAATTTAAGTACAAAACGATTTATAAAAGGCTTGAATATAGTAAATTAAAACGATTCACCTAGAGATTCACTCGTGATATTGAGTACCTACCTGCGTCTTCTTGCCAGACTTTTTCGCGTTGACAACTTTAAAACTTTTCAGACTGTAAAACTACTTTTCATTACTCATACTCTGAAAGTAGGTCATTACTGACCTGAGAAGCGGGCTGAAAGTAATACTTTTCATCCCTAGGGAGAATCACTTTCAACTGACAGCTGTCATATAATTTTTTAAAAAACTAGTTCTTTTTTTACTAAACTATTGAACTATGTTCCAACTTTCTATACAGCCACGATGTAAAATTGAAATAACTTAAAGTTAAGTATTGATTAGAGATTAAATAACTTTATTATAATTAAGTTTCAACAATTTCTTTAAAATAACTTAGCTTTGAGCAAAATATTTACCATTTTTCCAATGATGGAAATAAAAAATAATGGCTGAATAGCGGGCCGGCCACAAAAAAAACAACAAACAAAATAGGCGGGAAAGCGGCAATTCCATCTTCATGAATTAATTAATGTTTTTATTTTTACTTTCCTCGTATTTGTAATGAAAAGCACAGTGTTTACCTCGGGTTAAAGACTTATTTAGTCCCTCGAACTATTGGCGCCCTCACTTCGTTCCGGGCGCCAAACCCCGTCTCGGGACTAAATAAGTTACTTTCACCCCTAGGATAACAATGTACTATTTATTCGTGTTAGGTAGTGTGACAAGGTTACTTGAAAATCACTACAATCCTTTATAAACGGTTAATAGCTTCTATGTCGTTATTGTAGTTAGTATTACTCTGTTTTCTTTGTGTGCAATAAGTGTTTCTTACCTTATCTTTCTACAGAGCCTTTCCTTAGGCGATAACTTTGAAAGTTCTTGGAACATTTTAAATACCATGTATATTGTTTTTAAAATCTGCCATAATGTGCCAGTGGACTTTGACAGTATATTCGTTTGAAAGTAACACCTCTGTTCTGGAGAAACAAATTCCGGGAAGTAATATTAAATGGTAACGTAAGGGTCCTATTCTCGAAGGAAAATTCACGTCAAGGGTAACAGTGCAGGGAGAAATGAACCTTTACTGCATTGGTATACGGTGCAAACTGCAAGCCAAAGTCAGAAAGTCCAGATTGTCATTACGTTCAAGCAGTGGCTGCCTGAACCTTTAGTGTCAATAGTAAAATAACTAAACACCTAAATACTTAGTCATACATAATACCATTGTTTGAGGACTTTTTAATAACACTGATTATGCCGGGGGTGGCATTCCGGCTGACATCACTTCACATCTCGGTGCTTCACGCTTACTTCAATCATTAATACCCTTCACTTCGAATTAGCATTTTCTCTCGTTTTGTATGTTAATAATTAAAAAATGTTATTTGGCTTAGTTCTTTTCTCTCAAACGACCGCAGACGCCAAAAAAAATTATGATAACTCCCCACTACCGAAGTGAGTTTTGGTGCCAACCGGAACAGCATAGCAGCACGGCAACTGCACGATTTGGACCCAGCAATTATTTAGCCATTTATAACCTTAAGTTGTGAGTGGTACAATATATTTTGCAATAATAATATGAGAAAGCCGGTAAGCTGTCAGCGCTCCGTCGCTTGTATACCAATACCACTCAACTAGCAGCTCGAGTTCTTACAACTTATGGTTCAAAGCGTGCAGTTGCCGTGCTTGCAGAGTGTGCTACGAGCTTTAGTGTGACAGTGGTGCTTGTGTCTATAACCTGCGGGAACTGCACATGTCTTTTGTCTTTTAAAAAAAACAAGTGTTTGGATAGTACCTATCGACCCTGACTGTAGGTATATCAAATAGTTGTTCCATTAATGAATTAGTATTTACTTACACTACATCTAAATACACATAAAGGTGTCAACGTTCAACAAATTAACTAGATGTGTAGTGATATTTGTTTTAAGTAGGTCAACAAACAAAAATCCATTAATTTCATCGGAGGCCAAAGTGTTCTCTCTAAACATTATTCTATGTGTCTTTAAAAACTTTTTTTACAATTAGGTATTCACTCTAGAGACTGGCAGGTTTTGGCTGTGGATAGGGACCGCTGGAAGAGCTTGGGGGAGACCTTTGCCCAGCAGTAGGATCTAGAGGGTTACTAAAAAAAAAAAAAGGTATTTACTGAGATCTTCTTCTGCTTCTTCTTCGCCCCCACCCGAAAGGTGGAAGGATTAGGCCATCTGTCCATCTAATATGTGAAATATACATCGCCCCGCTCTAGAAAATGCTGAAAGCCTGTGGAGTGTACATCCTGTGACTGATGATGATGAATGCATTCACAAATCACCACAATATAGCCGTAAAAGTCGCTATTAAAGTTTACCAGACAAAACCGGGGCTAAATGTTTGTTTCGGATAAAAATACCAAATCGCGCTATGGCAGACTGTTCATTCAATGAAAGTGCTAGGCAACTTTCTAAGGACCAACTTTGATAGGATTCCAAAGAAAATAAATGACTGTCTAGATCGAAAGAACTTTGAAAAAAGCTAAGCTATTAGATAGAGTATTTTCAATTAATTCAAGAATTTGTCTAATAAAGCGAGCATTCCGGGCACAATCGAACTTGTAAAACCAGATTTGTTTACTCATTAAATTTAATCGCCTACGCAATTATCCACTTTTTCATTCAGGACAAATTGATGGGACCAGCCCCTTTCCTCCGACAGGCCATTCGGACAGATAAATGCCCAACTTGTCGGCTTACCGGACTTTACGTTACATTGCTGCGTGAATAATGGCTTCTTCGGCGTCTCTCGTCGTCGGCGTGTTATGAATGAGGTGTTAAGCGTTAAATACGAGTTTTTTTCTTTATTTTGGAATTGTAACAGCCGTGACGGGTAGTGGGTAGCTCCCGGATGCGCAGGTAGTCTCACACGCGCTTGTGTCGGTAAACAAAAAATAACTTGAGCTCTCGGTTCCTTGAACTGCCTCTTTCAACGGCTGTCCGATGGTTCGAAGCGACACAATACGCATTATGGTAACACATTCTTACATCTTTGGGATATCTGTAGATTGGAAATCTGGAATGTTTGCTTTTAAACAAAGTTGTTACAAATAAACTATTAATTCAGAACGTGGTAATATTAATGTAATAGATAAACTCAGATTACTTCTCAAGAAGTATCTCAAGATACTTAGATATTATTGGAACCTATTTATGTAAGTCTGAAACCTATTACAGCTCATATTGTTCAAAAATAACTTTATTAATCTTCTAAATGCAATTTCTAAACTAGATCCAATCAAAAAGACGCAGAAATTAATTAAAACTAACAATCATAGCTTTATTGCTGAGTTAGAAAACGACTGGCTGGATCCACCGAAAACGTTCAAATTAAACCATGGCTGTTTGTCTGAAACAAATTAAACCAATAATTGCATGCCAGTATTTGCGCTCAGGGGTGAACTTATTACGGCGCCTACGAGTTTTGTAACCACACGTCCTCTGTACAAAGGCGCACACATCAACCTTTACAAAATCATTGCAAAATGGGCCTTACATCAACAGCGTAAGGTGCCTCTATGTGAAGGTTGATGTGAGCGCCTTTGTGCGTTATGAGTGGTAACAAACCTGTGAGCTGATTCTATCTAAAGCTCCATTTTAAACGACTCTTTTTTGGATATCTTTTTGTCGAAGTCAGTTGTTAGACAAATAGATTAATTCCTTAACATTAATTACAGTCCTAAGTTAGGTTTAGTCCCGTTACACAAGAAAACACTGTAAAAATTAAAAACTTTATGCAAAAATAATAACAAGATAGTCATAAAAAAAGAAATAACTGTGATAGTAAAATCTAACTATTAGGTAATAAAGTATTTTTTCATTAGTTAGGTAGTTTTCCGGAATGGCAGTGTAACCTTCGGGACCGTTCCTGCTCTAGAAGCTCCTACTCTTCGTTTAACGATATAAGTTGTTGAGAAACCTCCGTGCTAGTTCATGCAAATTTTACACATTTGATGGCCTCATAAAGTGTACGATTAACGATTTAAGACGCCGATCCGACGCGAGCTTCGCTTTATCTGTGTGGGAAGTAACATCTTGTGTTGTGTTCCCGGCGTTATTGGCCAATTAAAATTTGAGAAGCGTTATTCTATAAAATTTTGATTTAGATATTCGAAATGGCGCTGGTTTATGGTTTGAACTAATTCTGATTTGATGTTGGCACGCATTGTTTGCTTCGGGAGTAAGGAGATCGTGTGATAGGCAGATAATAAGATAATATTCTTCACTTAAGGCACATAACAGAGAGTGGTAGAGTTACATTTCGTGTTTCTTACCTTATTTTAAAGTTAATTTTTTCAGTTCTTTAATTCCATCGGTTTTCGTAAACATGTGTGAAAGTTTGCATGATATAAAAGCCTTAAAGTGTTCTTTAGGAACTGCGAAGCTTACAGCTAAGTACTACGTTTAAAACCATGCACAATTAAGTCAGGCTTATCGCTAATAACGATCTTTAGCAATTTAAGCGAATGACAGACATGGACAATATTTATAAATTCGAATGGACGCATTACAGGTAACTGCTTTGTCCGGCCAGCCAAGATATCTGATTCAAAATCGTGTTGTGACCGATTCGAGTAAATTCCTTTTAATTTTTATAATGTTTTTTAGTGTGCGCGGCGTTCTAGTTATTTATTGTCAAAAAATAGGGGCCATTCATTTCACATTTAAAAAACTGTACTTACGTTACCATCAAAGAAGTGTACTTTAATTATTATGTGTTCTAGAATCAGACCTGGGCATACGCACACGTGCGAGCAGGGGAACATTTCTTTTATTTTCTCATATCGGGATCGTTCATCACTTAGAAGCTAACCTAGAAAAATCTAGTCTTTTCGCACAAGTGAACTTCTCATTGAATACTATACGAATGAAAAAAATGCCAATTTTGTTTGCTCGCTTAGTTAAGAATAAATTATTGAAGAAAAGATATCGTTTCGTTATTCAGAATTATTTACCTATTTAAGGAAGCGCTCTGAAGACGTTTTATTGGTTTTAACTAAGCTGTACTTAATTAATGTCGTTATTTACAAATTATAAATACACTTAGGCAAAATTATGAGTAGACTGTTACGAAAATAAAAGATTGCTAAAAAGATGTTGATTGTTGGTTACCAAGTCTTAATAAAAGGACGGTTTGTCAGAATGCTGCAATCTTGTATCAATGTAAGTATTATAAACAAGTAGGTATGTAGTTGTTCGCTCGCCACCTATACAAGAGCATTTTGTTAGGTTTATTTTTACTCGTAATTGGTCGCATTCCGACTGACTAAGGATTGAGATGAGATCTTTAATGCCTCACGGTCGTTGACTGGACGCACTAAAATGAATGATTATGTTACACCTCACGGGATATAACCCAATGGGAACGAGATAAGGCTGTGTTTTGCTTGTTTAAATCGAAAGTCTCCGAGTGAATCGGGCGTGTGTCATCGAAATGTGTGGGTAACAAGGTATCAAGGACAACAGGATATTTTTTATTTCGTCCGCCGACTGTTCGGACTCGGTCGCTGTTGATATGCAAACGAAGTGGTTTTAATTCGAACTCAATCAAGTGTTAAAAGGTATTAGAGAATGAATTAGCAATGTAAAGCCACCAGATCTATTCCAGGATGTTGTTTGTTATGACTTGTGTTGAATGTAAAATGGGTATTCGGTTCATTTGATGCAAAATTTTGCAGTTATTTTGAGAATTGCAATCGACAGCTGCCGTGTTTTAACGAACCCCAAGCACAAAGAACATCGTGTTTTAATGGATTAATAATGTAGCGAAAATACTTTTCCCAAAATATCACATCGCGAACAGTTTTTTTACGCAAATTTTCATATCCCAAAAAGCACTACGGGAAACAAGTTATTGCAATTTTTCAGTTAGCATAATGTTTTTCGGCAAGTTATTGTTTAACAAATTAAATTGCTCGTTCAAGTTTAATTAACCCTGTATTTTATTAAGATGTATGATTTTCCCAACATACTCTCCAAAATACTGAATGGGATACGATTAGGATATTGGGGCATTTTGTTTCTGGCACTCGCCGCCGGCCGCATTAAACAATCATTGGTACTAATATTATAAATGCTAATGGATGTTTGTGACTCTGTCTCATTAAACTTGACAGTAATATAGGTAGTTTAAACAGCAGAATAACAACAATTTCGGAAATATTTTTGTCAAATATTGTTGTTTAACGCGGACGAAGTCGCGGGTGGCCGTTTGTAATGGAATACCGAATAATAATGTAGCTTAATACACCTAAAGAGGTTTTTTTACGTAAATTATAGTCTTGCAAAAGATCCAAGTCCTAAAGATCCTAGGTGTTGACTACATTGTTTTTTTAGTATTCCTACTGATCTTTGTAGAAGTAAGGATTTCATTTCCTTTGTCTCATTATTACCTACGCGATGGCATTTTCGTGTTAGCGAAGCCTGATTTAATAAAGGTATCTTAGCAACGAAATTGCGATTCAATGTCATATAAATAATGTCCTTGTTATTCCGAGTCTACTTCCACATTCGAGATAAATCATTCTTAATTTCACTAGAAAGAAGTAAATACGCCTTTGCCAGGGTCTGGCCTCAACAGCCTCAAGCTAGAAATGCTTGAAGAAAGGGGTAGGAAGGCCTTTGCCCAGGATGGGCATCCTAATGACTCAAAGGTGAAGCCATTTCCTAACTCTATTGTATTGGCTGGGAATCAAATTCCACGAAATACCGGGACGGTCACTAGGCTATTTTTGGGTGACCTCATGTTCAATCAATTCAAAATCTATGAGATATCATAGATTTGTAGTTCATTCAAACATGAGGTCCTTTTTTTGCTTTTCTTCCCGCCTTCGGGGTGAAGAGCTGAGGAGTGTGGGACTCACCCTTCCCAGAAGTGGGGTAGGAATACCCACTTAATCCCCGGGGTGGCCCTCTTCTACGAGTGTCCAGGGTCCACCGAGAACTCTCCCTAGGATTTACTCTACCGGTTTAACCCAGGCGCAGATGTGTCGGCATCCCGGCTCTGTTCGAGAAGACTTTTGCCTCCCCTCTTACATCCGTCCGTTGTTAATGGCAGTGCGAGGCCTCAGACCTTGTTGTCCTCCTCGGGGTTACTTGTGCAACGCAAGCACACAAACCCCGCCGTGTGCACTCCCAGCGACCCTGGGGGCCACCTTTAATCGCCTACTACGACAGGCGGGGCTGGACCTGTGCACTCCGAGCGACCCTGGGGGCCCCCTTTAGTCGCCTAATATGACAGGCGGGGGTGGACCTTGCTTGGATTCTTACGCCCTAGACCACAGGGCGAGACAAACATGAGGTCCTGCCTTAATAAAATGTAGAATCGCACTTTCCAGGTAACTTCACTCCCTTGAGATATGATGAATACCATATAAAAGTAAAGTAATAACAATACAAACAACATCGTATAATAAAAGTTTCCACAAGGAGAGAAAGGAACCTATAAGGAGAGAAATGTAAGTATGATCAGATATTTGCATAAAGGAATCAATTGCACGAGAATTTCTACAGAGATATAAGAACTCTCAATTCCGGCGACTTTTCCCTGAAAGCGATCTCTAATTGGTATCTATGCTCTGCACAGCCCTAGGTAGTTGTAGGAAAAGTAGTCAGTACGAATCTGATATGAATAATTCCTGGAACAATTTCTCAGGACGGCATAACCACAGTATAAACACACAGTAGAACATCTACATACAAACGTGCCGCTTTCGGTTTGAATGTGTGAGTGCGCGTCGCGCGCCGTGTCGCGATTTCACGCACACGCACGCACTCGCTAGCATAAAATAGGGCGGGATAAGGTGGTAGCAGTAAGGACGGGCTGTGCCGCTTGTCTGTGTGCACGCTAGGCTAATAACTCGACGGGTGGCCTTAGAAAACCTACTGCATGTTTATACTGTGGCATAACATTTCAGCCCACCTCAAACGTTAATATCTCGCAATCTACAAAGCTAGATCAGAGCTTTTCACTTTGTCATTCTACACAATGGATCAGAGATGTAGCTTAGTTGGAATTTTGACAAATTCCTACCGAACCATTGTTTGGTGGCCTCGTCGAAATGTGAACGAAACGGAGGAGGAACAAGAGTAGGAGGAGACAGTAGTCTCTTGTTTCGGTTGTTATGAACAGAATTCGTCTCTTGTGCATAAATAGAACAGTTGACGAAGAGTCTGATCAATTTACGATTTATTAGATACCAGCTTTTGCCTGCGAACGAATTACTTCAAACAATAGGAGATCTATCGATAATCGGACTTTATCAAGTAAGTTCCAGCCGTCTTTTTAGTCGTTTAGGCGGGCCGGTCTTTTCGACCACGAACGATAACGCAATGGGAATTCTATGCTACCAACGCTCACGAACACGAAGGGCAAAAAGTCCGCAGCGCAGATGCCCGCCGGGCACTTAAATGCTTTCGCGGTGACGGGCTTTAATATTGTTTCCCTTGTTTTTTTTCTCAATATTTTTGGGGTCCTAATGGTCATAGCGTGATGTTATTATTTATGGGTTAGGGAACGCCAACAGTACATTTATTTTTACCACAGTTTAGAACAACGTTAACAATAATATGTTGATGGTGTGTATACAGCCGTATTTGTCTACTCGAATCTGTTGTTCCTGAGATAAGCGCGTTCAATTAACTCACAAACACAAACAAATCAACTCTTCAGTTTTAAAATATTGGAAGAGATCAATTGGGCTAAGTTATTAGAAAATTACTTGTGATGAGCGTCCACCTACACATGGAGATTTACTCTCCCTATGTGTGGGTGGTGACGATTTGGGCTGCCCGCCCACGTTTGACTTTGTAGAACCGATAAGTAGGTAATCACAGATTTTTTTCCTTCCTTATTCCTGACTTACTTAGGGCGTGTACGTTGTACTTCTGCAATCAGTACGTTAAACTTCTCTCCAACAAAAAATTGTTAGCGTTAATCGGACTTAGGCGGGCAGCCTGAAACGTAAAAGACTGGTAACAGACAATCTCCATATATAAAAATGGATTGCTGTTCGTTAGTCTCGCTAAAACTCGGGAATGGCTGGACCGATTTGGCTAATTTAGGTTTTGAAATATTTGTAATGGTCGAGGGAAGGTATAAAAGGTGAGTAATCATGAGAAAATGCTGGGAATATAGTAATAATCTCAATTTTAGTTTCCTCTTAGTAAATGTTACTACCTGTCACGTGACACTAAATGTTTGACAACAGAACGAAGTCTGTTGGGACAGCTAGTGTATGATATATTTTACTCTACCTGTACCTACTCTACTATAGGTAATTGACGTGTGCAATATTAGAAGCATTACCAGCGCGATCCGACATTGGAAGCCTACGAAAGGCTTTGTTCAGTCATCATGGGCAATCATGGGAAACTTTAAGCTTATGAGCTGGCCACGAAATAGCTTCCAGCTACCGTGCTTACAAGCCCGGGTCTGTGTTAGATATTAACTGTAGCTACTATAATGACTGCAATAGGATATTATTATGGTGGTCTTTCTATTGAACATCAACTACCTGTTTCAATATTTTTTGGATGAATACCTATGATAGGAAATGCTAAAAACCTATTATTGTTGCAGACATTGGAATCAAGTTCAAGAAACACCCGCAGCCAGTAGCTGCTCCCGTTGGCGATGAAGTGGCCTTCGACTGTATGGTGAACGTTCCTGGAGACAAGCTGACGTGGCGATGGCGGCCTGTCGAGGAGTCGCGCTGGAGGGACGTGAATGGCACAACGGACAAGACCTCTGCGCGGCTGGCAGTCACCGTCACGGAGGACACGCCCACTTCGCTATATCAGGTTAATAAATGTTTTTATTTCTGAATCAAAGGAACAGAAATATTGCTGTTTATCTACCTCAACTTATAAAATCGTTTCCTGTAAACGTGGTCTGCTGGAAGAAATCTCTTTTAAGAGATAAACTCACCTGTACTTTTAATCTCTAATTCTCTAATTGTAATTGTCTTTTTATGTACGAACTAATAAACAAATAAAAATAAAGGTGACAGTTTTTAAAAAAATATATATTTTGGAACTAATTTGAGAGTGGTATGTTTTCTATAACAACACCGGTTCCAGAAGATCTTTATGAGGGGTTAAAATGTCATAAACACAACATTATTTTTCATTGTTGCAGTGTGTCGCCTGGTACGGAGGCGTCAGCCTAGTCTCGCTGCCAGCCCGTCTGTCTGTCGCGCGAGTCGACTTGAGCAGCATCAGGCCCAACACACGTGCCATATCCTCACCACCACACAACACTGTCGTGCTGCATTGCAAGGAGCCGGCCTCGGAACCACCCGCTGTCATCACTTGGTGGAAAGATAATAAAGTGAGCTTAAACATTTCCCAATCAACCTAATTATTAATACCTTTAACCGACGAGCATGTATGAAAGGACAAGTGGAAAGTAGTGGTCTCTGCCTACCCGTTGTGAAAGAGGCGTGATGGTATGTATGTGTATGTATGTATGTATGCTAATTTTGAATCACAATGAATAATAGGTTCAAAGCCATTTTTTGAAACAAATTGGATGATAAGTTTTTAGATGTACGTTGATTAATTACGAATTGGGCGTATTATATGATTAGAGATAGGAAAACCAGAAAAAGGCATTCGGTCTTGGCATCAGGCGGGACTCGAACCCGCATCTTTCGCAAGCCGGGCGACTGCACTACCAAGATGATAATACATTATCCCTAATGCTTAAAATTAAATAACCTATTATATGATTAGGTTCTTAAAATAACCTTCTGGGACGACACAGAGTCACATCACACTGTTTTATGTTAAGTGTAATGTCGTAGTGTAATTCAAGTGTGTCTAAATAGCCAGGCCAACCAAATAACAAACTAGAATAAAAGAGACTTGGGTGTCAGTTTATACATGTTATGTTTTTTTTTCAGGGTTCCAAAAGGCTTCTTGATACTCCCCACGGGGTGTTAGTGCTGCACAACGTGACGTCGGACGACAGCGGCGTCTACGGCTGCTCAGCCACCAACGAGCCCTCCGGAAAGACCGTCGACTTGCCAGAGAAGATACTTCTCAAGATACAGCATGCGGACAGCAGAGAAGTGAAGTGAGTGGAATCCCCTTTTTAGCAAACGTCACTCGAAGTTAGCAGCCTTAGAAAGCATGGTTTAAAATGAATTATGAAGTTTTTGACACGGATTGGGTACCCATAATAGGAATAAATTGTAATGCTTACCTGATGTCTGCGGATTATATTGGTTTATTTTCTTAACTTACGACTTTATTGCTCATTTGTTTCTATTGTCAAGTTGCTATTTCCATTCCATCTGATGGAAAGCAGGCAGGTCCAAATATGAGGTTGATAAGTACATACACCAGTACGGTTTTTGGGACTTTTTGATCTTCCAAAGTTTTACAAAACATAGCCTAGAGTAGAGGCCCTGGTTTTGTGATCATCAAGCTCATGATCAAGGACATAATTTCAATGATGAAGGCTTTTTACCGCCAATGAGACAGTATTTTGCTAAAAATGAACTTCTATCTATAAATAATTTGTTTATTTTTTACCGTAGGTTCCTAGAATCAGAAGAATACGTAGGCACGATAGATAACGAGGGGGTGCTGACGGTGTCGGTGAAGCCGCGCTCGACGCTGCGCCTCTGGTGCGGAGTGGTGGGCTCGCCGCCGCCGCGCGTGGCGTGGAGCCGCGAGCGCGCGGGGCAGCTCCACCGGCACTCGCAGCTGCTCACTGTCGACCCCTTCACAACGGAGGATGAGGTTGGTCTACTTCTGTTGAAGACTAGCTTTTCACTCTCTTAGCCCCTGGAGTGTCGGAGGAGCTGATTCAGCTCATCAGGAAATTGGAGCAGTTCCAACCGCAAATTTAGACCTAATATAATTGTCTTGCCATTTTGTAATTTTTGTCATTTTGCCATTTTTTGTCTTTTTGGCATTTGCGCCATTTTGGCGCCAAATAATGACGCGCAACGATCTACCGTCATTTTAGTAAGATTCGGCGATTACGCACCTGACAGCTCGTATGTCTCCAACACTCGAAGGATTAGGCACCATAGACAAGTCGGGCGTGGTGACGGTGTCGGTGAAGGGGCGCTCGGCGCTGCGCCTCTGGTGCGGAGTGGTGGGCTCGCCGCCGCCGCGCGTGGCGTGGAGCCGCGAGCGCGCGGGGCAGCTCCACCGGCACTCGCAGCTGCTCACTGTCGACCCCTTCACAACGGAGGATGAGGTTGGTCTACTTCTGTTGAAGACTAGCTTTTCACTCTCTTAGCCCCTGGAGTGTCGGAGGAGCTGATTCAGCTCATCAGGAAATTGGAGCAGTTCCAACCGCAAATTTAGACCTAATATAATTGTCTTGCCATTTTGTAATTTTTGTCATTTTGCCATTTTTTGTCTTTTTGGCATTTGCGCCATTTTGGCGCCAAATAATGACGCGCAACGATCTACCGTCATTTTAGTAAGATTCGGCGATTACGCACCTGACAGCTCGTATGTCTCCAACACTCGAAGGATTAGGCACCATAGACAAGTCGGGCGTGGTGACGGTGTCGGTGAAGGGGCGCTCGGCGCTGCGCCTCTGGTGCGGAGTGGTGGGCTCGCCGCCGCCGCGCGTGGCGTGGAGCCGCGAGCGCGCGGGGCAGCTCCACCGGCACTCGCAGCTGCTCACTGTCGACCCCTTCACAACGGAGGATGAGGTTGGTCTACTTCTGTTGAAGACTGGCTTCAAACGCTCGCATCTACTTAGGTACCTTAGTCCATGCGGGTGATTCGGCATTTTTGGTGCTTCTGGAGGTTGGTCTACTTCTGTTGAAGACTAGCTTCAAACGCTCTCATCTACTTAGCCCCTTGAGTGTCGGAGACGAAATGTGAGCTGATTCCAGCTCATCAGGAAATTGGTGCAGTTCCAAGCGGCAAATTTAGGCTTAGTATAATTATGTCTTTCGCGCTAAAAAAATAAACCATTTTGGCATTTTGCAATTTTTTGGCATTTTGGCATATTTTGGCATTTATTAGACATTTTGCCATATTTTGGTATTTATTAGACATTTTGGCATTTTGTAATTTTTTGGCATTTTGCATTTTTTTGGCATTTTGCCATTTTTGGCATTTGCGCCATTCTGGCGCCAAATAATGACGCGCAACGATCTACCGTCATTTTAGTACGATTCGGCGATTACGCGCCTGACAGCTCGTATGTCTCCAACACTTGAAGGACTAGGCACCATAGACCAGTCGGGCGTGCTGCCGGTGTCGGTGAAGGGGCGCTCGGCGCTGCGCCTCTGGTGCGGAGTGGTGGGCTCGCCGCCGCCGCGCGTGGCGTGGAGCCGCGAGCGCGCGGGGCAGCTCCACCGGCACTCGCAGCTTCTCACTGTCGACCCCTTCACAAAGGAGGATGAGGTTGGTCTACTTCTGTTAGAGACTAGCTTCTCACTCTCTTAGATACGTAGGCACCAACATCTGCTCACTGTCGACCTCTTCACGCTGGAGGACGAGGTTGGTCTACTTCTGTTAGAGACTAGCTTCAAATGCTCTTCTCTACTTAGGTACCTCAGCTAATGAGGGAGATGCTGCATTTTTGTTGTTCTGAATCTGCTACTGTCGACCCCTTCACGCTGGAGGATGAGGTTGTTCTACTTCTATGGAAGACTGGCTTCAAACGCTCTCATCTACATAGGTACCTTAGTCAATGAGGGAGATGCTGCGTTTTTGGTGCTTCTGAATCTGCTCACTGTCGACCCCTTCACAACGGAGGATGAGGTTGGTCTACTTCTGTCGAAGACAGCTTCAAACGCTCTCAGCTACTTAGGCACCTTAGTCAATGAGGGAGTGCTGACTATCTCAGTAAAGCACGAGAGGTGCTGCGTTATCGGTGCTTCGGAATATACTCATTTCGTGATCAAAAGTTCTATGAGTTCAGGATATTTAAATAGACCAGTCATCGTCCTCTGAGACCGCCGTCACGGCCTGCTAGCTCTCACCATACGGGGAGTCTACTGGGTCAGCAATCACGAGAGTGCGTCTTGGTTGCGGGCAAAAGCTGGTCCGCTGTCTCCGGCGTCATGATCCAGCTAGGCCGCATATACAAGGGAGCCTAGCCACGGTACTAGCCCCCTTGAAGCTTCAATGCGCTCGCAGGCTCTATTTTGTCCGCAATCACGAGACACCCTGACCGGCAGCGAGTGGTGGGGAAGTCCACTACACTGCCACACCCAAGTTCTGTTTGCTTTGTATGGAAGAATTATTCCTAATTGCGTACACATTGCAAAGAATTGTCATTTGACAAAAACCACAGATAACACGGACATTGGTAGCCTGATGAGCCGTTGAGTACACACGTACGTATGTGATACCTATCTGGGTGTTGCTAGCCCCCTTCAAACTTCAATGCGCTCGCAGGCTCTACTTTGACCGCAACCACGAGACACCCTGACCGGCAACGAGTAGTGGGGAAGTCCACTACACTGCCACACCTAAGTTCTGTTTGCTTTGTATGAAAGAATTATTCCTATTTGCGTACACATTGCAAAGAATTGTCAACACAGACATTGGTAGCCTGATGAGCTGTTGAGTACACACACGTATACGTATGTGATATCTATCTGGGTGTTAAATAAATATGAATACAAGGTATGAGCATCATATCTCATAAAAAAGTGATGAGAGTAAAATTTATCATGACTAAAAAAACTCAGTAAGAGAGAAACTCAGCAGTCACTCTTTTAAAAAGATCTTTTACAATTCAGCTTGGTAAGCAATTACTGAAGCAACCTCTAACGTACGGGTTTAATATTGCAAATGAATTCATGTAATATTATGCACAAACATTTTCTAGAAAACAGTTTGCATTTTATATTCAAAAAGCTTCTTTTAGTAAAATTTATCGTCCTTTTCAAATTGGGGGTACGAAACGAACGAACACTATGACAATATGTTGTTGTTACGCTTCAGTGTTTTGAGTTCGAAACACATACTGATTTTTCTGAAGTTGATAGGTATATCTTGAGTTTGCGACTATCGGGTTAACAACCCTCTCAAGTTAACAATGTAGGTAATACATCAATAGAAAATTGCGATGACATCCTGTAGCGTATAGGATTGAGTGTAAAGGATCGTCCTTTACACTTAATCCTATACCTATGGTGTAATGGTTCGGAAGTGGGCACCATGCGAAGTTCGGAAGTACGACACCAGTGGCGATCGTGGCACTTTCAGTACGAAATCTTGACATAATGAGCTTTATTTTAAGTGTTGCTTCTGTCAGAAATAAACCTTCAACATTTTGTCGACAGGATGTATATTCCTGTACTGCCAACGGCGTCCGCCGATCCTGGAAGGTCATAGCTCTGCAAGCCCCGTACTGGGAAGGCACGGCGAGGACCAGCGCCAACGCCAGCGAGGGCGGGGAGGTCCGTGTGGCCTGCGGAGTGCCGCACGGCCAGCCCTCGCCTTCAGTCTACTGGCTGCTCAACTCGGAGCCGGTGTTCAGCTCCAAGAGGAACAGCACAGTTGGTAAGTGTGTACAAGAATCAAAAGGGTGCTCTAGCTCAAGTAGCATCTGAGTGAAATCAATGCTCCGCTGCCCTTTTTATATCAAAATGCGCGGATCGAATGGAGCCAACATGACCCCACTGTAGGTAAAGCTTCTGCACCAATCAACAGTAACTTGTGGAAGATCATATTCAGACTGTAGATTGACTATTGTAAGACCTGAAATAGCGAGAAATTATATGTGAGATCTGTGTCGACTAAAGCGTGTCTCCCTACTGGCAGATGTTTTACAGATCCACCAACCTTACACCCTAATTGACTGATTTCCCTAGTCTAGTTCCCTTATTACAATTTTTGTTAAGTATGGGGCTAGACAGTGCTGTGTGGATTATCAATGTCCAATGATATTTATTTATTCATTTGGTTACCAACAAGACTTACACTAATACTATGATCCAGGATCCCAAATTTCAACAAAAATAATGCTAAATGAAGCCTTACTTATAGACAACAACGGCATGCAATAGATTCCATTTGACAACCGTCTTGGTGTGATTGTTGAGAAGTCGGCTACCACACCAAAGGTCGCGGGTTCGATCCCCGCACAGTACAAACATTTGTGTGCATGAACATGTCTGCTCAAATTGGTCTGGGTGTTTCCTATGTAAATAAAGTATGTATTTACAAAAGAAAAAGTGTTTAAGTATGTTTATCCGTTGTCTAGTATCCCATAAAAACGGACTATAATTAGCCCACTTGGGGCTAGATGGCGCTGTGTGGAATAATGTCCAAGGTTATTTACATTAACGCAAATAATAAAAAAATATTTATAATTATTTTCTTTCTTTCTTTCTTTGAATATTGATTAATGTATCGGCTTAGACACGGAGCTGTTCATCCGTCCGCTGGAGAAGCGGCACGCGGGCGTGGTGCAGTGCTTCGCGTGCAACGCGCTCGGCTGCGCGTACGACGCCGCCATGCTTACTGTGCTGCCGCTGCAGATCTCCGAAGACATGGTAGATTACGTTACATTATTTATTTCTCAATATTAATACATTAATTTCAAGTTATATGAATTCATATTGAGATAAATTGTCAATAATACAATTACATAAAAATGTCAATTGATACAATAAAAAAAAACGAACTGCAAAATACACAATAAATAGAAACAAAGATACAGCAAAATAATGTCAACTTAAAAATTTAAATAAATGGGTAGCAGGTAAATGAAAATAAAATAAATGTTTACAGTTAATTGTTTTTAAGTAGGTACTCTGTAATGGAATAAATAGGGTTACCAAACAAAAGGTTTGTACGCGTATGCGCCGTTAGAGGAACCCACCCGGGGTTGGTTTATTTTCCAAATATAATGATTCAAAGGCAATAAGGCTATTGCTGCTAATACTGACATTGAATCGTTATGAAAAAAATATTTTACTATCAGAATGATCCCTTGAGAACGTAGGCCATTTTTTTCAATTTGAAGGAAATATTATTCGAATTCTATGCAAACGAAGTTGCGGGCAAATGTTTTATTTTAATAAAACGATTGCTGCAACTAGCACATTCTCGTTATGAAACTGTCAACTTAATCTTTTAGACGAACGTAAATTCTACGGAACTCATTACAAATCTACTCTACCTACTCACTTAATACTTTCCGTTTTGCCTTGCGCCTTACGTCTTGTTTTTTAGTGCCACGAATTCTTAACCCAATTATGATTTTATTATAAAATGGGAATGGTTCAACTTAATAAATTACATTTTCTTGCAGGACTATTCCGCGGAGGCACCAAAGAGCGCTCACGGCGCTTTGCAAGCACCCAAAAGACATAGTAGAAAGAATCCTAGGAAACACAAAGGTAGGTCGAATAAAATGTTCTTAGGTATTCGTCATCATCATCAGCCTAGACTGGTCCACTGCTGGACGTAACTGGGAGGCGTCCCACCAGAGCTTCTCGCAAAAGGTCGCTCCACCTAGCCGGGGGGTGTCCCACGCTACGCTTGCTGAGACGAGATCTCCATTCAAGAACGCGCTTACCCCAACGCTAATCGGATCGACGGCAAAAGTGGCCAACCCACTGCCACTTCAGCTTGCTTATTTTGAGAGCTTTGTCGAAAACCTCGGTTATCTGTAAGATAGCCTCATTTTGGATTTCATTCGGAATTATGAATTGCCAGTCTGTCAATTAGTTCCTCATAGTGATTTCTGCCCTGTTAACAACGTCGGACATTGTTACATATGGACTTTAAGAGCGTATCCTTACAATACCTACAATTTTCAAACCTCTCCTGAAACCTAGGTTCGGCCTAAGTTTATTGATTCAAGCGAAAAAGAAAATTTATCCAAAACAAGTCATGAAGTTGGTCACTACTCTGTACGCGGGTTCGATCCCTGTATAGGAAGTCCATTCGTGTGCACGAACATGTCTGTTTACTTGTATAAGTCTGGGTGCTATAATTTATTTATTCAATGAAATAATAGTGAAACACAGGACTGTGTTCAATCCCTAGCTCGAGTGAAGTGTGTTTCCAATTTCTCGGAGTTGTGATCTTTAATCCACACTTAGCAAGCTCGGCGGCTGCGCCCCATTCGTTGAGCGATAATTTGATTTCAATGCTGGCAGGCGCGTTATGACGTCAGCTATTAGTAACAGCTGTTGTCGCGAAGCAGGTAATATAGAGTACAAGTCAAGGCTCGAATAGGCGGGTTGGAAAACTCTGACATCAGCAGGGAAGTTTTCTTACGTTGTAGTCCAGTCATTATAGTAAGTTCACCTCGGAATTCGAGATACCCAGCTGTAAGTCTGTAAATACTTGTATATTGACACCCTAAAAGTTGTCTCAAAACCTACATATGGTAGGGTGTACGCAACTGTCAAATTTCAAGGTCAAATGTCACAAAAATCGATTTTTTGTAAATATCTCATTTCCTTTGGGTTTTTTGCTATTTGTATGTACTATCAATATTGTAGAATACAAAATTCTCTACAAATTTCGTTTCAAAATTTTTTTCATACGGTGATTCGTTTTCGAGATAGAGGGCGGAGAGTGCGCGGTCACAGTATCACTTCAGGTCAACCGGTGCCTCCGGTCAAAAACTTAAAAAGTGAAAAAATGTGAAAAGTCTCGATCATCTTCGTTATCTGCATTACGTCAAGTCCACAGAACTTAATAAAGCTGTGCTGCTTTCAAATATTCCACCAACAAGTGCAGCTGCTCATGAACATTGTAAAAACAACAACGTGTATATTATCAAGTTCAAACTTGGTTAGGGCATGATTTGGAACCCCAGGTATGGGGTTGGGCAATGCGAAACGATTTTCGACAACGTTGTTGTTTTTACAATGTTGATGAGCAGCTGCACTTGTTGGTGGAATATTTGAAAGCTGCACAGCTTTATTAAGTTCTGTGGACTTGACGTAATGCAGATAACGAAGATGATCGAGACTTTTCACATTTTTTCACTTTTTAAGTTTTTGACCGGAGGCACCGGTTGACCTGAATTGATGCTGTGACCGCGCGCTCTCCGCCCTCTATCTCGAAAACGAATCACCGTGTGAAAAAAAATTTGAAACAAAATTTGTAGAGAATTTTGTATTCTACAATATTGATAGTACATACAAATAGCAAAAAACCCAAAGGAAATGAGATATTTACAAAAAATCGATTTTTGTGACATTTGACCTTGAAATTTGACAGTTGCGTACACCCTACCATATGTAGGTTTTGAGACAACTTTTAGGGTGTCAATATACAAGTATTTACAGACTTACAGCTGGGTATCTCGAATTCCGAGATTCTTACCTAATTTAAGCTTAAATGACTGGACTATTGGTCATTTTGAACGGTCAAATGTGTGCAGTTTTAGCTACAATGGTCTTTTTTAAGTGCATAGACTTTCAATGTCGGAATCGCTGCTAAAGTTAGATTATACCTATTAAAATTATGAATATAATCATGGTGAATGATTTTAAATAAATCGGTGCGCTGGAAGATATGACAGTTATTATTTTGTCACAGACCACAAATAAAAGTCGTTCCAGCGCATTAGCAATTGGAAGATAATACTTGTTTATACATTAGCCTGGGTGATATAATTTATTTAGTAAGTGAAATAATAGTGAACGGGTCCTGTGTTCAATCCCTAGCTCGAGTGAAGTGTGTTTCCAATTTCTCGGAGTTGTGATCTTTAATCCACACTTAGGAAGCTCGGCGGCTGCGCCCCATTCGTTGAGCGATAATTTGATTTCAATGCTGGCAGGCGCGTTATGACGTCAGCTATTAGTAACAGCTGTTGTCGCGAAGCAAGTAATATAGAGTACAAGTCAAGGCTCGAATAGGCGGTTTGGAAAACTGACGTTGGCAGGGAAGTTTCCTTCTTTGGTGATTGTGAACGGTCAAATGAGTACAGTTTCAGCCACTGGTTTTGATATTTTTTAAATGCATAGTCTTTAAATGTTTGAATCGCTGCAATGATTTCAATAAATCGGTGCGCTGGAAGATAAGATGGTTATTATTTTTCATTACTCATACTCTGAAAGTAGGTCATTACTGACCTGAGAAGCGGGCTGAAAGTAGTACTTTTCATCCCTAGGGAGAATCACTTTCAACTGACAGCTGTCAGATTGTAAAAAACAAAACTAGTTCTTTTTCACATTCCAACTTTCTATACAGCCACGATGTAAAATTGAAGTAATTTAAAAAGTTAAGTATTGATTAAAGAATATTTATTTCTTAAATAACTTTATTATAATTTAGTTTCAACAATTTCTTTAAAATAACTTAGCTTTGAGTAAAATATTGACCATTTTTCCAATGATGAAAAAAAAAATGGCTGGCTAGCGTGCCGGCCACAGAAAAAAAAACAAACAAAATAGGCGGGAAAGCGGCAATTCGATATTCATTTACTTTTCTCATTTTTTCTTTAGCTAATTCATGTTTTTATTTTCACTTTCCTCGTATTTGTAATGAAAAGCACAATGTTTACCTCGGGTTAAAGACTTATTTAGTCCCTCGAACTATTGGCGCCCTCACTTCGTTCCGGGCGCCAAACCCCGTCTCGGGACTAAATAAGTCACTTTCACCCCTCGGGTAACAATGTACTATTGTCACACGCCACAAATAAGAGTCGAAGTTTTTCAGTTCTTATTTGTAGAGGATAGGATGTTTTCTAAAGTTTCATTGTAGATCGTGACGTCACACGATTTAAACTCGCTTGAACCCTTATTTTAGTATGTCATACATAAATTAGATGTACCCAAACTTATTTATACGAGTGAGTGTGAGGCTCCATACGGCTCTGCGTTGCGACACGACGCAAAGGAACGTCAACTGCTGCATCGTCGCGGCGTCGTTTCACGTGTATTTATACATGTAGACATACCATGCCTACATTGCGTTACGTTGTCGGATGAAATGTCTTGCAAATCAAGCAATACACTGAAACTCAACGCACTATGGGGCCTCACCTTACCGCATTTCTTCCAAATAATTGCGAGTCATGAAAAAACTCTACTAATTTCAATTTTTTTACAAATGTTGTTTCTTTGTACAGTGATAATGGTCCCGCCCTCGCGACCCAACGTCACCCGACTGTCGGACACGAGTGTGATGGTGTCGTGGTCGCAGCCCAACCACGGCTTGTCAGTGCAGTTCTTCAAGGTAAGTAATTTAATATTCGTCAATTGCGTGTAGGCCATTTTCTGCCGTAGATAGAGCATTTTTACTCTTAGTGCAAATAAACAATGCCAGAACCTAATACTAAGCGAAAGCAGAAATGGTTCATAGTCCGCTGCTTCACTGCGCCTTTGTTTTGTTTTTTATAAGGTCCTGTTGTGGCTTGACATATGTTTTTTGCTCAGCATTCTTCTCCAAATCTATCTATGAAATTGATAGAGAGATTGCAAAATTCTCACAATATCATTGTTATTTACACTGCTAAGTTTCTGGTTGTGGTCAATAAATAATTCAGAATACCTATTGTTAATGTAATTTTTGTAGCTAATTTCCATACCTAGTTGATTTGGAAAGTAAAGAATCTGAAACTGACAGGCCAATTTTCATTACCGTTAAAGGTACATACACCTAGCAATGTACAGGTTCACTCAACTATTAGGTAATAGCTGTATGTTGGTCACAGGTACAATACAAGGAAGTATCAAACGTGAGTGACTCGTCGTGGCAAACTGGGAATTGGGACATCCAACCACACATCCACGCCTGCGAGGTGGACACGTTACACCCGGCCTATTACAAGTAAGTCTATCTATGTGTATAGTCTATTCAAGATAAAAAAAGGTCAAAGATGTATTTACCAATACGTGATGAGACCCAAAAACATTATGAGCTGACTACTGTTACAGAACTAATAACTTAAATTGCTTTAAATCTAAAAATTCAAATTAACATTATTTTTATTTTTCATCGTGCTACACCAATTGAGTAAAACATTTTAAGTTGACTATTGTTACAAAACTTAAAACTTAAAATGCTGTAAATCTAAAAATTTAAATTAACATTATTTTTATTTTTCATCGTGTTACACCAATTGAGTAAAACAATAACCCCCTTATTCATAAAAACGAACGCAACGCTAATGCATTGTTTAAGCTATTGACGTGTTCTGTCACTTTCTCGCAAATGGCGGCAGCAACAAGAATGACAGTGACAAAGCGATACAATAGTTATCGTGTTCTATAAGAGCTGTTTAAATTTTTATGAATAAGGGGGTAAAACTGTTATGATATCTTCACAGTTTTAAGTTTTATTTATGGCTGAAATTACACACTTTAGCCTCCCATTGCGCGTACAACATATTGGCGATTTCTTTTATATGGAATTATTTATAACTAGATTTTTGTGCATCACAAGAGAATCAGAAACGAATATACATATAAGTACATAGGTCTGCCTCTCATTAGTCACGATGCCCTTACGTCCAAGACAAGCGATTTGCGATTATAACGGCGTGTTTATAACTTTGTGTTGAGTATCGTCGCTAAGCGCTTAATACTTCATGCGACGTGATTTCCGAAGGGATTGTATGAATTAGCTTTTGCACGGCGTAGATTATGTAGGGGGACATCCCAAGGGCATATACAGGGCTGTAAGGAGATTTAGTCGTCCCTTTTACATGGATTTCTTTTGAGCCTCTTATTATTACGTCACAAAATTTAAAATAATTTTAATTTAATTAAGATCGTGTTCCTTATTCTGATTAGTATCTGTTCGTATATCATGGCATGTTTCTCTCCTCAGAAACTGTGCTCAACATGATTAAAATGGTTAATTTAATTTAAAAAAATGTCTTTCAATTTCAAACATCGCAGTTTGACTAATGTAACAATTTAGTTTTATTTGTTTTTATCTTTTAAGTTGCCAGTCCAGATGAAATAAACGTTCTTTCTTTCTTTCTAATGCAGTCCGTTATTTTGCACTGTGTTTGATAGGGACTAGAATACTAAGTATTAAGTTCATATAATAAAACAGACGACTACGAAACCCTACACTGCGCATTACAGCAGAGCATTATTCCGGAATAAAAAGAAGCCTTTAGTTTTACCCGTAGTCCATGTAGACGTGGAAGCTCCATTCTAAATATTGATGAAATATTCTTGCAATCGTATAGATAAGTTTCAACCGCAGACTATATAACAGACACGTGTATTCGTGTTACACCAAATGCATCGTAACGGGTTGCCTACCTCGTAGAAACTTTTTTGGAATTAACACGAGGAACTCGTTCATTTTAGAATCATTACTTTGCAGCACTGTTTAAAATGGTTTAACGGTATTTTTTATAGTTACATACGCTTTGTAAAACTGAAATGACAGTTTTCTTTTTATTTCTAGTTTAACATTCAGTTATAGATCCTGGATTATCCCATCGATTACCCCTTACATCCCAACTTCACGTTTTTAATATTAGCAGAAGGAAAATATTCGTTTACTTATCAAGGACACAATATCGCATCTTACAAAATATAAATCAACAAAGCAAATGAATTAGGCTTAATAATAACAGGAAAAAAGGAAAAACAAATATTCTACCGGATAGCGGTGTGGCGGTGTAGGACAGAGGCGTTCACATCAACATCTACATAGGGGCACCTTATTCTGCTGACACAAGACCCATTTTGCAATGGTTTTGTAAAGGTTGATGTGGACGCATCTGTACATAACAAAATTGACCTTATTCAGCTAATGTCTGGGCCTGATTGTCTCAGTTGCTTGTTCCCATAATAGGTGTTTCCAAGCAGTCATCAGTAAAACACGAAGTGCGCGGTCCATTTTAAGTTAAATGTGATAATAGATTGCACAGGTCGCTCTCGTTTCTGCAATTCATAAATATGGGAAACTTTTTTACTTTTTGAATTGACTGGCTTTTAGTCCAAGGTGTGACTTTCACAGCTTTATTAGCCAACAGGGTGAGCAATAGGCTCTCAACCTCTTAATTTGGGAAACGTGTGCGCGCGCTAACATCACTTGCCTCAAAACGGATGTACCCTCACTCCTCCAAAGATTTCGCATAAAGATAAAGATGAATTTATTGTGTTAGCAAATATTATGGTGGTCAATAAAGAAATTCAGTAACAAGTACAAAATATAAATAGTCAAACAAAAATGCATAGAAGCGGAATAACGACTCTTTTTACAACACTAAGGCTGATTCCCTCGTCCAAAGGTTCCGCATAGCAGCGGTGTACTCGAACCAAGACAACAAGCAGGGCCGCAGCAGCGGGCGCTTCCTGCTGCAGCGCCGCGTCGCGCAGGAGCCGCGCGCGCCCGACCTGCTCCTGGCGCGCGCGCTCTCGCCGCGCTCCATACAACTCAACTGGACGGTCAGTGAGAGTGGCGCCATCTAGCGAAGCCCCATTGTACTCTAACAGGACAACAAGCAGGCCCGACCTGCTCCTGGCGCGCGCGCTCTCGCCGCGCTCCATACAACTCAACTGGACGGTCAGTGAGAGTGGCGCCATCTAGCGAAGCCCCATTGTACTCTAACAGGACAACAAGCAGGCCCGACCTGCTCCTGGCGCGCCCCCTCTCGCCGCGCTCCATACAACTCAACTGGACGGTCAGTGAGAGTGGCGCCATCTAGCGAAGCCCCATTGTACTCTAACAGGACAACAAGCAGGGCCGACCTGCTCCTGGCGCGCCCCCTCTCGCCGCGCTCCATACAACTCAACTGGACGGTCAGTGAGAGTGGCGCCATCTAGCGAAGCCCCATTGTACTCTAACAGGACAACAAGCAGGCCCGACCTGCTCCTGGCGCGCCCCCTCTCGCCGCGATCCATACAACTCAACTGGACGGTCAGTGAGAGTGGCGCCATCTAGCGAAGCCCCATTGTACTCTAACAGGACAACAAGCAGGCCCGACCTGCTCCTGGCGCGCGCGCTCTCGCCGCGCTCCATACAACTCAACTGGACGGTCAGTGAGAGTGGCGCCATCTAGCGAAGCCCCATTGTACTCTAACAGGACAACAAGCAGGCCCGACCTGCTCCTGGCGCGCCCCCTCTCGCCGCGCTCCATACAACTCAACTGGACGGTCAGTGAGAGTGGCGCCATCTAGCGAAGCCCCATTGTACTCTAACAGGACAACAAGCAGGCCCGACCTGCTCCTGGCGCGCCCACTCTCGCCGCGCTCCATACAACTCAACTGGACGGTCAGTGAGAGTGGCGCCATCTAGCGAAGCCCCATTGTACTCTAACAGGACAACAAGCAGGCCCGACCTGCTCCTGGCGCGCGCGCTCTCGCCGCGCTCCATACAACTCAACTGGACGGTCAGTGAGAGTGGCGCCATCTAGCGAAGCCCCATTGTACTCTAACAGGACAACAAGCAGGCCCGACCTGCTCCTGGCGCGCCCCCTCTCGCCGCGCTCCATACAACTCAACTGGACGGTCAGTGAGAGTGGCGCCATCTAGCGAAGCCCCATTGTACTCTAACAGGACAACAAGCAGGCCCGACCTGCTCCTGGCGCGCGCGCTCTCGCCGCGCTCCATACAACTCAACTGGACGGTCAGTGAGAGTGGCGCCATCTAGCGAAGCCCCATTGTACTCTAACAGGACAACAAGCAGGCCCGACCTGCTCCTGGCGCGCGCGCTCTCGCCGCGCTCCATACAACTCAACTGGACGGTCAGTGAGAGTGGCGCCATCTAGCGAAGCCCCATTGTACTCTAACAGGACAACAAGCAGGCCCGACCTGCTCCTGGCGCGCGCGCTCTCGCCGCGCTCCATACAACTCAACTGGACGGTCAGTGAGAGTGGCGCCATCTAGCGAAGCCCCATTGTACTCTAACAGGACAACAAGCAGGCCCGACCTGCTCCTGGCGCGCGCGCTCTCGCCGCGCTCCATACAACTCAACTGGACGGTCAGTGAGAGTGGCGCCATCTAGCGAAGCCCCATTGTACTCTAACAGGACAACAAGCAGGCCCGACCTGCTCCTGGCGCGCGCGCTCTCGCCGCGCTCCATACAACTCAACTGGACGGTCAGTGAGAGTGGCGCCATCTAGCGAAGCCTCATTGTACTCTAACAGGACAACAAGCAGGCCCGACCTTTTCCTGGCGCGCGCGCTCTCGCCGCGCTCCATACAACTCAACTGGATGGACTCAAGATGGACTGATGACCTGAACGCTGGAGGATGCTCTACACTGAGTTTGTCGATCCGCGGTCTTCACTCAAAGACTCGTCAGCTCCAACGCCCATCGGTCCCTGTACAGACGTGACCAGCCCCCTGTCTTCAGCTTGCTGATTCGAGCTACGTCGGTGACTCCAGTACTTCTCTAGATAACCTCATTTCTGATTCTATATTTTTGAAAAATCTGTACATAGCACGGCCCATTGCACGCTGAGCCACATTAAACTTGTGGACTAGACCCGCTGTTACTGTCCACGTTTCGACACCGTAAGTCAGGACTTGAAGGCTCCAAATATATTTTGGGAGAACCTAGCGAGTCTTTCCCCTAAAATAAGCTGGACTGAACGCCGACTTTTCATGACGAGAGGGTCCTCAGACTACGAGGTAGGCAGCCTCTATGTCGCCTACGCCTTTTACCGTTTCAAATCCCATCAGTGAAAGTGTGACGTGACAAATCTATCAGTATTGTGGGCTTGCCCATCATCTCCACACCGGTAGATCATTACCGTTTTAACAATTTGTAGCCAATTTTCGATACAAATTCGATTTTTTTTGTGTATACCAGTGGTCTATCGGCGAAGGAGTCCAAGCGGAAGGGTTCTACATCTACTACCGAGCTCTGTCCTCGGCCGGCCTCTACGACAAAGTGGCGGTTCCTGGCGGGCACATCCGAGGACACGTCCTCTCTTACCTGAACCCCGAAACGGCCTACGAAGCGAAGATACGGTCGTATACTACTCAGGCTGCTTCCGACTTCAGCAGTATAAAGGTTAGTTTCTTGTAAAATGCTCTTGTACGGGGTAAATTTTTCAATAAAGTAATACATTTTACTGAAAATTTACGCCATTTTTTCAAAAACATAGCAGGGTGATACAAAATGCTAGCTGTCCGTACATAGTTTTATGGCCAAAAATTTAGTAGGAATGGAAGATAACAATAAATTCAGATTTAAATTGTATTCGTATAAATTTATAGTGCATGTTTTTTATTTTTTTTATTAACACCAGTGAAGCTACCTATTAGACATTAATTAAAATACGAAACCAGATTTCGTCATTTACGACTATATTTATTTGAATGTTTTTAAAGTTTACAAATATCGATAACCATTCCTAAGAATTAGGTATACTTTTAATGTAAAGTTAGACAAAAGTCGACAAATACATTTTTCCCCGCGGTAGGAAAAGTTTTAAAATAAATTCGATTTATTTTACCAGCAAGCAAAAACTCAGCGGCTAGCAAACGCGACCTCCACAACGACGGAGGCCCCCGTAGAGGACATGAAGGGGTCCGCCCGCGCGCCGGACCCCCTGGTCACGGCGGGGGGCGCGCTGGGGGCCGTGGCGCTGCTGGTCATCCTGGCCGTCACGCTGCTGCTGTGTCGGCGGGCGAAGAGGCCACCTGCTGATAGTAAGTTTTTTATTGTCAGAACTTTGAAAATCAACTTTCGTTATCAAATAATCCTTTTCTTCATCAGACCACTAGGCGCAGACTAGCTTTCCACCCCTATGTTGTTACCACCCCAGCAATTCGCACCAACCGTTGTAACACATTCATAATGCGAACAGCAAGGGAGTGGAATGAGCTTCCCGCTGAAGTGTTTCCACAGCAATACAACTTGGGCCTCTCCAAGAAGAGAGTGAACAGTCATTTGTTAGGCCGGCATGTACCACCTTAGGCCACATCAGCACTTACGATCAGGTGAGAATGTGGTCAAATGCGTGCCTAACTAAGCTATAACTCAATGCCTGAGCCGACGAACCGAGATTGTCTGACTCAAAACATAGAAGTCTTTGACACCCATATAAAAGTGTCAGTTTAATTAGTTAAGACAATGTTGAAATGGTTGACCTGCCACCTGGGTGTAAATCGAACCTACAACCTTAATAAGAGTAACTGCTGGGTTTCTTGCAAGGTCGTCTCAGTAGAAGCGTATCTGCGACGCCTATGTTTTAGAGTTACGTTGTTTTTATTACACAGTACGTTAATGAGCAGAATATTCCTAAGCACTGTAATAAATATGTCGTCTATTAATAAAAAAAATAAAAAGGACTTGCAAAAAAATAAGTCAAGTCCCACGTTGGGCGCCAAACAAAATAAATCATATAGTGGCGAAACACAGCTTATTGATTAATTAAAAGTAATTGCAACTGCAAAAATATACTAACTATGGATTTGGTTTTCAGAGGAAAAAGGGACTGTGCCAGAAGGTGGGGGTGGCAATGGCTACATCCAAGCTAAAGTGCCCATTACAATCACTGCCAATCCTATGCACGCCGAGGTTAGTGTCCATTCCACTTTATTATGCAATCTCAGAATAATATAATTTTATGATATTTTTACTTTAAAAATCTAGGTTCAGATACTTAAAATATGGTATTATTTGCTCAGGGTGGTGACGGGGGTGTGGAAATGTCTTTCCTACACAACAACAACTGTGGCAACACCGGAAACAACGATGATACACTCCCGCACTCCAGAAAAAACGGTCCAGGGAGTCGACAGTACGTGTGAAAACTACTAAAACGACTCTCAGTGTTGCCGCTTAGAGAAAACGTACCATTTCGGTATTTTACAATTGGCAATTGAAATGTGATATTAAAATGTGAGCCATATTCGAAATGTTTACAGACTAATTGTATCAGTACAAAATATATTATTTATATAAATACTTAGCGTATGTCGTCTTGAAGGTGCGTTTTTCGGGAAAATGGTTTCCTTAAATATCTGCTATTTACAAACTGAATGGTAAACTTATTCGTACATGTTTTCAAGAATTGTTTTTTCCTATTAGCTGATTTTTTTATTACCTTTTATATTAACAATTTGGCCAGATTGAACCTTATTCGTGGGTCAATTAAGTTGTGTAACATCTTTTAAAAATATGTACGGGAAATCTTGTCTTTTTTTAGGACTTGAAAATTCAGCGAATTGGATCCTGTTAGTTTTTTAAATGGATCACTTAAAGAATTTTTAAATCTAAATAAATAATACTAATTATGGAAGTAAAAGCATTTCTATTTAAACCGAAGCTATTAAGCTGTTTTGCATAAAGTGATATTTTTACTGCCCTATTTTATTATTTCCTAAAAAAACATGGAGTAAAGTGCTCATATTCTTATTCCTAGCGTGACTGCCGAAAACTAAACATATTCCACTTTTTGCTTTGTCATAGTACTCCTATTCATTTCACCCTCGTTACGAAAGTAAGTAATTACATTTAGTGGACGGCGAAATGGACTCTTGATGATGTGACGTTAGTGCTAAGACTTATAACGAATTATTTATTAATGTTTTAGCCCTTAGCTGGCACTTGGATTAGCGACACACTACAATATGACGAGGCGAAATTAAATAAATTAACTCAATATTTATCAGTATTAAATAAGAATGTCGTGTTGGCAGTTCATTGCAAAAAAGGGTATTATAATTTCAGAATTGTGGACGTCATGCTTAGACTACAATAATGACGTGACACGTGTCGTTTTTCGACAAATCTGGACAGGATGAATTTATGAAAGAAAACAACATAATCTCATTAACTAACATGTCTTTTTTCTTGAAAGCAGTTGTGTAACCGTAGACACGATGGTTCGCTACACATTTGTGTCAACAAAGCCGAGACTGAAAGGTTGGTGTGTCCCTAACCTCGACGCTTCCGTATCGCTACAGGGTTAAACAAACTTCTACTTAAGTTAATTCGACTCTGAATTCGATATTTAGACATAGAATCTCTAATCTGCCACTAAATTAATATGATTTACTTTTAAATTGCATTATGGCAATGTACTTAAATATTACGATTTGTTATTGATTTTGTTAGATGTTGTTTAGTTATTATTTCACTGAATATGTACATTTTTCATTTATTTATATATTTTTCATTCGACTGCTTTCTGTTTTTTCATAAGGTTGTGATGGAACACTGGCATTTAAATAATGACATTTAATTTAGTAGTAAAATACAAAATGTATACCTTCCAGTTATAAAAGCGTACGGTACCTAATTGAACAAATCTTGCTGGTTCTATATTTGTGGTAGGTATACATATTGTATTAATAAGTATAGGTTAAATAGTCTAAGTAATTTAAAACCTTACTTGTGTACGTAAATAATTGTGAATAATACGAAATACTTAGTATTATATTTTATCACAAGTCGATAGTAGGCACGTGATTTGCTTCAAATAACATATTCATGATGTATTGTGTAGTTTAATGAAAACTGAAAGAAATCTCGCCTACACTACCAACTTCAATGTGAATTATTTACGAGGTATGAATATCAATTGACGTGTCGTTTGTAAGAATTTACTATTTAGGTATTTGCTCATTTTTTATTAAAGCAACGAAAAATATTTGTTTTGAGATTTATATGACTATTTCTAAACCGTTCAAATTGCACCGGTATATTATTCAATTTCTTTCCTACTATTAGTGTATATTAGGTACAATGTATTTAATAAAATGTAAACTGTATTTGATAAGCATAAATGACTGACACAGTGTAGCATTATTATTCGATAGATAGCTGAAAGTATAGTAAAAAACAGAATTCAACTTATTTGCTGTAGAGTTAAAATGGGCCTAAATACTACTTATCTAATGAAATTAGTACTACTGGTAGGTAGATTTAGTATCAATGGCAACTAAGCTATTTTGTCTCATGTCATATTAGCTTAGTTGAAGTTCTCACAGAAATTATGGTGTAGTGCACGCCGGGTTGGCATGAATGACCATTCCGACTGAAAATTAGTTATGTATTTTTCGGGTGCTTCCTGCCTCGTAATGCCCGCTAAGCAGTTCATCTAACGTCTGACATCTAGCGACGTCAGCCGGGATGCCTAGTAAGGCCCCCTTAGGGCGGCTTGAAAACATCTAACGGCAAGATTTCTCACCTTCGACCAGCCTTAGCCGAGGCTCAGATCCCTCTAAAAAACCTTGGAGATTGGCTCGCGCCACCTCATAGTTAAGGCGAGGCCTGTGCCCAGCAGTGAGACGTTTTTAGGCAGTTTATGCTTATGTAAATGAACTGATCACTACTGGTAGGTTCAGTCAGCAACTAAGCTTCTGAGTAGCATATCACATTAACTCGAACCGGCTGAAAATAGAAACTATTGAAACTCCTTTAACAAAAAAAGGATGAAAGTATTTTGGCATTGCAAGTTTACTGCACTGCAGATTCTGCCGCAGCATTCATCAGAAAACAATTCGCAAACAGTTTCGTATTGTGTGGCACATCCCTCCATGTTGTGTGGAGTTGTTTATTTAATTAAAAGAGCGAATGTATCTGGCATTCGTAACAGCTCTTGATGTGGAGGTCCATGTCAGACGTTTACCGCTTGACATGGCACGTGGTACCTACTTTTAAGGCTTTGTGGCCTACAGACCTACTTTTGTTAATGTTGTCAAACAAACAACAGCTTTTTTACGTCCCACTGCAGGGTACAAGCCTCATTTCTACTATGTAGATGAACTGCTTAGCGTGCCTTCTAAAGCATGGAGACAACCGAAAAAATATGTCACTAATTTTTGGTTGGTGTGGTCAAACATACGATTTTCGACCCAGTATATGTATTGCTTTACAACGGTATAATGTAATTTTTGGCAATTTAAAGCATCAGAATAATATGTTGTTCAAAATAAATTAAAACCTATAAATATCACACTAGCTTTTATTTCCTTCCCTAAAGCCTTAAAAAATAAATGTTGCAACGAAGTAGCCAACCAATACAAATACCTACTAATCCTAATAATATTATAAATGCGAAAATTTGTATGTGTCGATGTGTGGTGTTGCTCTTTCAGGTAAAAACTACTGAATAGATCTGAATGAAACTTTACAATAATTTAGCTTATATATCTGAATAGGACATGCTACAATTTATAAAAAATGCTTTTTTTTCTTACTTAAGTCCACGAGGACGAAATCGCTAGTAGTTCATAAAAAGGTGAATCACCCTAAAGCAAAACTTAATTTAGCTACTGCAAAGTTTTGTCTCTTTCATTCTTAATGTTTTCAACATTAACGAGCAAGTGATAGGACACTTCAATGACTACAATCACTAAATTAACGCTGTAGCACCTTTGTAGCACTGAATATTTTTTATTGAACAAAGGCGTAAGTAAATATAGTCCTAACTAATTTATTTAAGTAATAATTAAAGCAAGACAAGGATTATCTGAATTATTTTGTAGTTTTTATGAAACCAACAGTCGTGTTTAGTATAATGTGTGATGGGAACCTAAACCGTGTAGGTAGTTAGTATCAAACTAACCACGCCTCCCAGGTTCCTATTTATATTCAATAACTACAGATACCATACAAAAAGTATCTAATTATTGAATAGTCCCTTTTCTCCTAAGTGAATGAAAATGAAACGGCAGGCAATTACAAACTAAATCAGAAGTCAATTTCTTAAGGCATGTTACTAGGCCGCCTACCTAAGAAACCAGCCAAATCATGTCGATGCTATGTTAGGCTTTTCTTTAAGAGTAAATTTGAATATGACCCATTTATTTCAGTGAGGATTCTTACTACATAAGTTTCATATTTTTTCAGTTGAGAGTAGGTACGCGATTATATACCAATGTTGTACTGAAAAAAACATGGGCTGTACAATATCAACTTATTTAATGTCAGACCTTTTTGTTTTTTTTGTAATACACACGACGACCCTTCTCACATAATACCTAACTAATAACTCTGGCACAATGAATTATGGGGCCTGAATATGAACGTAGCTTGGTAAGGTAACTTAGCAGTTAATTCATATCAATGCACTCCCGTAAAAGACTGAACAAGCCACGGCAATGTGTAATGTATATAACGTGTAGACTTTCACGTATGTATTCAGTACAAGGCTACTCTCAAGTCAATGGAGACTGGGCCACAGTATAAACCATACAGTAGAACATCTAAATACAAAAGTGCCACTCTCGGTTTGAATGTGTGCGTGCGCGTCGCGCGCCGTGTCGCGATATCACGCACACGCGATTTCACGCACACGCTAGCATAAAATAGGGAGGCATAGGGAGGCGGCAGTACGGACGGGCTGTGCCGTGTGTCTGTGCACACTAGGCTAATAACTCGCCGGGCGGCCTTAGATAGCCAACTGTATGGTTTATACTGTGACTGGGCATAGATGGCCCGTGAACCAATAGCGACACTGTTGTGCTAAGCACGCGCTCACGATCATGCTGTCCCTTTCAGATCTATTGACATTTTGCGGGACAGTATGAGCGTGAGCGCGTGCTTAGCGTTGATTGACGTTTGTGAATTCCGGGGTAAGACAACCGACATCGCTCGAAGGATTGCATCGTGGAAGTGACAGTGGGCGGGACACATAGCGCGGAGAACCGATTGGCGTCGGGGTGGAAAAGTTCTGGAGTAGTGACCGCGTACGTCGTTCCGTGGGCAGGCCCTCCACAAGTTGGACCGACGATCTTGTCAAGGTCGCGGGAAGCGGCTGGATGCGGACAAAGCAGGACGGATCGTTGTGGAGATCCATGGGGGAGGTCTATGCCCATCAGTGAGCGTCGTTTGGCTGAAATGATGATGATGATGACTCACAGGCCACGAGGGATGGCGGAACAGGCAGGATTTTCATGTATTGTCATGTATGAAATATACAATAGTGAAAAAAATGGTGAAGGTTTAATTCAAATAGGTTCATAAACAAAAAATATAATGGTTTTAATTTCGTATGAAACAAGCCTTGCGTGACGTCACAGTACCCGACTCCATTGTAATTTGTTTAGGGTGACTTTTACCATTTCATTGTTGAGTGTGGCGTCACATGATTGAAACCGCAGAAACCGCTATAACTGAGTTACTCGTATTTATCCGGATATTATATTATTTTGTCTATGGAAGGCATTCTGTTGAATGTCAATATCTTCTCGATCTCTCTCAGTACGCTCATTTCGATTGTCTATTCGCTTCACCTTGAATTAGTATTCGCCCTCATTTGGGGTTGGTATCAACTCGTCTAAAAAGCAACTGGTCTAAAGAGCAACTGGTCTAAAATGCAACTCGTCTAAAGAGCAACTGGTCTAAAATGCAACTCGTCTAAAGAGCAACTGGTCTAAAATGCAACTCGTCTAAGGAGCAACTGGTCCAATCCACTGTATCTTGACTATTGTAAAATTTTTCGGCATTAAAAAAAAGGACAAATTTGCGTCCAAAACCAAAACTATTTTAAACATAATTGAATATAACAAAAATAATACTTTTCAGATCGCGATTTTTCATGCTCACAAATTTATAAATCGTGTTTTTTCTTGAAGTTAGCTCAATTACACGCGGCAATCTGTTAAAGATTAAGCGAAAAAAATTAATGCAATCATTAAAAAAGTAGGCGTGGTAGGCCAAATCCTGAACTATGAGGAATTTAGAAAAATTGACGAAAGGAGCCTTAGCCCAATTTTGGCAAAAACTAAAACTGCATATTTGTTTTTTTTAACTTTTTTTTAGCCAGGGTTCGAAACAGTTGGTTTTGTAAAATGACATCCTGTATTTTTAGATAAGGAACACACTTAAATTAAAATAAAAACTCAGCTTGTGTCTTGACATATGATTTTTACATACACATACACACAAACAACATTATAAAATCAAGTGTTTATTACACTTGTAACTCAAGTGTGAAAAATTCATTGATATTAACAAAAAGAGGAAGATACGTTACGTTCATACTACGGGAATTCGAAAACTGGCACATAACATTGACGTGCACGCGAACAAGTCGCTGTCATATTGAATTGAAAACAGGTCCATTAGACCTGTTTTTTGTGTGGCCAACTTTGGTGCGCGGATGCCGTATACTCATCTTTTTGTTTAAATCAATGAAGTTATACGGTACAATAACTTCTATACTACATAGTTTAGGAGGCTGTTTTTTTTTAATATGATATAGAGTTACTATAGATAACCCATTTAAACACATTTCGTTGCTGGCGATTCTGGGTCTTTTGTCTATGAAATTTTGATCATGTCCTTTGTATTCAAAAAAACAGCCTTTTAAGCCATGTAGTATACACAGGAGGTTTCAGCGTACCAAATGTGACCAAACAAAAAAACAGGTCCAATGGACCTGTTTTCAAGCTAACATGCGACATTGTTAAAAGTCACTTCAGGAGAAAAGACTTCAGGAAAAAAGACTATTTATTAATTTTTCATTCCGGTCTGATTCACCAAAAGCAACTGAAAATATTATTTTTATTATATTCAATTATGTTTAAAACAGTTTTGGTTTTGGACGCAAATTTGTCCTTTTTTTTAATGCCGAAAAATTTTACAATAGTTCAAGATACAGTGGATTAGACCAGTTGCTCCTTAGACGAGTTGCATTTTAGACCAGTTGCTCTTTAGACGAGTTGCATTTTAGACCAGTTGCTCTTTAGACGAGTTGCATTTTAGACCAGTTGCTCTTTAGACCAGTTGCTTTTTAGACGAGTTGATACCAACCCCTCATTTGTATGGAAACAATCAAAATCTCATGCGGCTTAGTTTCACTCCCACAGTCAAAGTCGCAGCGTTACCATAGAGTCATTGAGTTTAGAGACGTTAGCAGCATGAGAATCGCACTCCAGCCATGGTATTCCGGCTGGCGCCAAAACTCACTTCGCTCGTGGTGAGTTATCTTTAAAATTCAATTTCTTTGCGACTGCGGTCGTTTGACATGTTAGCAGGAATGCCATCCCAGCGGGGCTAGCATGCACGCCGCGAGTAAATCCGAGAGAGCAAATAGCCAATCACAGGTTGCCCTGCAGCCATTTCTCTATTTTCTCTACTGTTGCTAACATGGCCGCTTAATGTCAGATTTGAAATATTGTATGGAAAATACGGATTTGTCGACAAGCCCTAACATGGCGCCACTGTTTTATCACGAATTTATCGATTTTTGACATTTCTGTTGGCTTAATTAGGGCCGGCGCCCACTATCGGCATCGGCACGCTTCAGGATTTTAAGGTGGCAAATAGCAATATACTTTAACATTGTGGCAATAAAGTAGAAATTTCCGTGATGTGTTCTCGTAAAAACAAAATGCATTTGTTCTGTTTCTGTTTCGGCATTTTCTACTTTATTGCTATTATGTTAGAGTATATTACTATTTGCCACCTTAAAAGCCTGAAGCGTGCCGATGCCGATACTGGGCGCCGGCCCTTACTCGTCGATCGGAAGGGTGGACGAGAAGTGACGAGACGAGTGAAATTGTATGCGAAACTATTAAAATACAACGCGTGCAGCTTTGTCAAAGAAAGAAAACGATTAAAATACACGTCAATGCTAAAACGATACGACATAACCTTTTAGAATTCAGAGTAAAAGGACATTATATTTTTGAAATTTGCTTACCATCATTAGAGTGAATTATAACGGGGCCGCAATACAACTCCAACTCCCATTCGGTGTCACATCACATCACAATAATTAAAGATAACATTACAAATATTCGTAAACAACAATAAAATGACAATACCGTACTACTTTTTTATGGAAAGTAATCTTCACAGATGGCGCCGCTAAGCCCAAATTAAAAGTTCACCAATTAAATAAACTTTGACAGGCATTGTCTTAACAACCTATTACGGTTGCTTTTATACCATTCATAATTAAAAAGTAATTTTCACATATCAATTTCTTCAATAAACACAAGTTTTATTAATGAATGGCTATGTGAACAAAAAGCAACTGAGATAACAGTGAGCAACTTGATTCGTGGCAAGTGGCGACAGATGGCGCACGCGTGCTTGCTTTTTACTTTAGAGTCGAAATACTCGGCCAATTTTCGTCTCAAACACACAATCAATCTAAAAACAAAATCATTCTATTTTTTGTTATGAGATAAGCAGTAACAAAATATTTTACTTACTCTTGATTGAGTCTTTGTGCGAATTCATTTTACAAGTGTTACCAGTAAAAAAATTGAGTTTCTATTTTTTTTTTTTTTGTAATATGGCAGCACTGTCGAGAAGCAACGAAGTCAAGTCACGCCCTTCGAATCTCTCGAGCGAAAGAGGGGGAGATGGCTATTTTGTCGATGTTGCGCATGCTAGGCCCGCTGGGGTGGCATTCCGGCTAATATCACTCCACGTGTCGGCTTCAGACTTACTTCAATCATTAATACGCTTCACTTTGAATTAGTATTATCTCTCATTTTGTATGACGTAATATTAAAAAATGTTGTTTGGCTTAGTTTTTTTCTTCCAAATGACCACAGTCGCAAAGAAACTGAATTTTAAAGATAACTCACAAGTGAATTGCGTTTTGTCGCAAACCGGAATACCGTAGCTGAAATCAATTTGAGAGCAAATATCTATTTTCTAATATAATATAGGTATTCATATTTCTTATTGAAAGATGTTATAGTGAAAAAGTAAAATAAATCATCCCATATTATATTTCAGTCATGTAATTCGCTTCCATCATTTAAAATATAATTCAAAATCAAATCGATGCTTGCTGTTGCGTATACATATTTCAAGCTGTCCAATAAAATGGCTCTTTATTACAAAACAAACTGTTCCAATGTGAAGTTCCCGTTACGATAATGCAATTGAACGTTTGCCCGAACAGAAATAATTAAACAACAAATACCCGCTTACCTACGTCGTTAACAAGCTTATTATTTCACACACAACACACAAATGAGTTTTGTTGAATCTGTACGATTCACGGAAAAAGTCTGTTTGTGAGTGAAATTTTAAACGAGTCTGAATTTAATAGAGTGGACAACGAACGGCAACGTACTGTAAAGGCCTGTTTAAAATTTAATACGTCGCGATCAGCGGAGCTCTATAGAAGCACTCGACTTCGCTTTGACTCACGTAATATGTTTTGTATTTCGCTGTTTTTGACGTTGAAACTCTCTACCTCTTTCATTGTCGACTCTAGAGTTGTTAAGTACAATTAAAATTCATTTAAAATATCTGGAACTCATAGAAGTTTTTTCATGAATGTGGGCGATAACCGATTTGGTCTATTAGAAGTCGGGGGTTCAATCCTCGCACAGGAAAAGACATTTGTGTGCATGACCATGTCTGTTCATACCTATTGGTCGGGCTGTTTCCTATGTAAATTGTTTATGTATATACAATAAATATATATTAAGTTCAATGACCGTTGTCTAAATTTCAATAACTTTAGTATACGAATAGATGGCGCTGTGTCGAATAATGACCACTGATATATTTGACGGAGGCAGCTCAAAGAGACAGCGCAAGATGGCGCTAGTGAAACGTACACCGGACGTCCGCCGAGTCGCCCCACTACTCCCACCACTGCGCTACGGCGGCTGTCGCCTCGGCTCGGCACGCATTCACTTCGGTTGCGTCCTGGTGTACGGATTATTGTCTCAGTGAACTAAGCACTGCTCCCTCCCTGCCACTTTGGTTGCTCACTATTTATTATATAGGCTATATAAGCTTTGTAATATAAATTTGATTAACTGCGTGTTATAATTTAATTAAAATTAATTAAGTTAATTGTTTAATTAAATTAATAAAAATCTAGAACTGGAATCCTGAACTGTGTTTTACTTCTGATGTCTGACCATTCTCCGACATATTTATTTATTTCAAGGTAGAGATCGTCCAAGCTAAAATGACGCACTCTACGCAAACAAGAGTGCTAGCTTCTATGCGTAGATGCAGTGGAGGGGTGCGTCATTTCAGCTTAGACGATCTCTAATACTTTGAGACAGCTAATACTTTGCATTCAAGCTTTAGTTGTTTTTTAAATGAAGTGAGATTACCAAGAAGAGAGTTAGTCTAAAGCCTCTCCAAAGATAGAATAATTTAGGTGTCGTCCTGTGCAACAAACACGACGTTGTTTAAAGTATTGTCTTAACAATCAATGGTACTTAGGTATGTTAAAAACGTACTTAAACTTTAACTTCAATACTATTTTGCATTGTGAGCTCTGCAAGTAGATCTACTCGGAATGTAAGCGAGGGAAGAATTAATTTTAATTTTACTTCTCGACTCAGCGCAGCGTAATAATTAATGTATTTAAAACAATCATGTGTTCTGAAACATGACCTTTTTGGTCCATAATGGAAAAAAGGTCGGGTCAGATGTAGACCACGGTCCACTATTTTGCAGACCTTCTTGAATGAAGATTCGTACCTGAGTGTTCCTGCAAGATGAATTGATTTGTATTTTATCACAGATGGCTAGTCTAACATCTAGTTTCTTTCGTCGTTGCGTTGTTTTGTCGCAGTGTCAAAACACAAGTCCTTATCATTCAATAGAAAACCTGATTGGAAGTCCTTATCAACTAAACTTCGAAAATCTGACTGAAAGGCCGTAAAGTTAGCTGCCCAGTGTTTAAGAATTTGGTAAAAAGGCTTCAGTTCTCGTTTGGGAACGTTTTATTGCAAAAGAAATACGATACCACAATTTTCCGGCGCAAATAATAATCGACTGGTTATTATAAATGCGCATTCATTATTACCATGCGAACATAAAGACATCTTAATGGATAAAAAATAGTTATGAAAATATGGCAAGCGAATGACGTTGTTAAACATATTGTTATTTGCTTAACCAATTTTAATAATCAATGAAACAATAAAGGTGTTAAACACATATCCGAGTAAAACGTATCAGATCTGAGTTATTGTGGTTTTAATGTATTCAAAATTATTGCTATTAATTAATTATGGATGTAACACAATCATTTTGTGTTGTAATTATTAACTTTTATTGTAGTTTTCGATGTTCGCATAAGTAGGTTATTAATGATTGTGGTAGAGCCATGCTAGGACGCGCACGGTACTAAGGGTCTACAATGCATTTACCCTTACATTATTTCCAAAGATAGCGTTCGAGGTGACCGCATTTAGGCCTGAGGTAAAGAGCGGGAGCACCTCCCCCCGCTACCCGCACATCTGCCCTCACGTGCCTTCAGCTTAGCGATTCTCACTAACATAATTTTACATCTCCATATGTTTACATATAAGTGGGCTTGCATTCGACCCCAGTCTCGCCTGATGGTAAGCGATGACGAGGTAGAAGGTGGAACACGCTTACAGCCTTGGAGTCTTCCCTTGAAGACACCAAGGTTGTATGTATCCAGAACACAGAAACAGAGAGAGCGTTCTACTACTTAGCGGTGCGAACCAGAAAGGAAGCACCATACCACTTAGTCCGAACCGCCGGAAAGTCGACCGCATGAACTTAAAAGACCTCACGGCGTCCAGTGGTCCTGGGGTAGGAAGTAGAGGGTGGTATCAGGTGGTTTTCATTCAGTGAAAGTTATTTTAAAAAGTTATTCAGCTAGGTTTTTTTCACTCAAACGTTCACAGTCGCGAAGTTATTGAATCTTGTTTCACTCCCAGATGGCCGGCAGGCCATCGACTCGTTCGCTACCGTTAGGTACCTATATTTCATTACTACTTTAGTGTTATAGGTACTAAGGATTCTAGAATTGCAGTATGAAATCTTATACAAGCTAGCGTGACCCAGTTTCAAGTATACAAACGTTGGTTAAACTGTTGCTAGTTCTTGGATAGTTTTACCTGAATATAACAGTGTTAGCAACATAATTGGTTGACTGACACTCGATATTAAGTTATTTTAACTATTTAGAGGCTGCATTCTAGTTTCAAGTACCTAATCTTATGAATTCCTATTCTTATGAATAGGAATTCATAAGATTACTACCAATGCCAATATGTTTTGGAACATAAAGGAATCTCCATACTATTTATCAAATTTTTGTAGATATTCCGATATGTGACTTTTAAAAATAACTCTTTAACGTCCCTGTTAGTGATTATGCGTAAAAAAAATTCTCGTTCATTTTTATTTTCACTTAAACGATAACAGTCGCGAAGGTATTGAGTTTTGTTTCATTCCCAGATAGTTTTGCCGGCAATCCACTCGTTCGATATCTTTAGGTACGGTATATTTCATTACCACGTTAGTGTTATAGGTAGGTACTAAGGATTTTCTAGAGTTGCAGTATGAAATCTTATACAAGCTAGCGTGACCCAGTTTCAAGTATACAAACGTTGGTTAAACTGTTGCTAGTTCTTGGATAGTTTTACCTGAATATAACAGTGTTAGCAACATAATTTGTTGACTGACACTCGATATTAAGTTATTTTAACTATTTAGAGGCTGCATTTTAGTTTCAAGTAATCATATCTATCATAAAGGAATCTCCATACTATTCAATTTTTGTAGATATTTCGATCTGTGATTTATAAAAAAACGCTTCAACGTCCATGTTAGTGATTAGGCGTAAAAAAATATTTTAACATTGGCAGCAAAAAGAGTTTGTACATTTTATTATTTCTGGCATTGTATCGAGAAAATATTATGAAAAGGCACCTAAGGCTCATTTTCTATCGAGTGAAATTCGTCAGATTGACCCAATACAAGTGTATGTGAACATGCATTTTTAGAATCGCAACTTATATAAAACTTTTTGATTTTCAAAACTTTACGTCAGCTTTTCAATGATTAAAATAGTTTCTTTCAACGGCTAAGAGCGGAAAAACCTCTTAAAATTAAAGTTAAAATATCAAGCAGCCGCAATGTGACTCACAACAAATTGTGCTAAGTCTGACGAGATGTATTATGTGTACAAAACATCCAGATTTTTAATCTCGTGTCTGTTAAACATAAACAGGGTAAATATTTGGGGAGATTTATGCCAGCCCGAGTGGCGGGGACATGTGCAAAATATGTAAGTTACTGGATCCACCCGAGTGTACGTTCAGAGGCGGCAAACCTTCTTCAACGTTAGTGTGACCAAGGTTTTATGACACAAACTGGGAGCTGTTATAATTTTCTTCAGAATGTACTAAATATTGAATAATTTTGAAGGTGATGCTTTTAGTCGCTAAGGCACTGGGATATTGTCGTTCATATTATAGTCAAGGCATCAATAATCCTACCTGTCAATAAAAGATACAGAAATCAGAAACATCTTTATTCAAATAGTGCTTTTGAATCGTCAAGAACTAAATCAATCATACAAAACAAACTTCATAATAGACTTTAATACTATAATAGAAATAATAAATATATACAGCTCTGATAATGCTAAATATTCTATCACTGGATTTTTACTAATCAATCACTGTATCTCAGACATGGTCACTCATCATGGGCCTCATAAGAAGGCTCAAGGTAACCCAACGGGCTATGGAGAGGGCTATGCTCGGTGTTTCGCTACGAGATCGAATCAGAAATGAGGAAAACCTCGATGACCTCATTAGGATTGCAGGGTCTCGGTGGCTGCAGGCCGCCTACAGCAGGCCGTCCTGGAAATCTATGGGGGAGGTCTATGTTCAGCAATGGACGTCCTATGGCTGCTGATGATGATAATGAGTCAATCATCACAGGAGAGATATTCATGAGTGAGTGCAAAATACATAAAGCTAAAATAAAATATACAACAATGCTATCAACTTACTTGTCAGCCGCATACTATGAGTTCATGCATAGGCGTACAGAAATTCAAATTTTTATACTAAACTGACGTACTGATTGGTCACAATAAGCATGAAAAAAAATCACACATGTTTTTTTAAACTTCCACGGCCACCTAGTAGAAATACATCATCGACAAGCAGTGGTCGTTATCGTTCTGTTGGGGATGACAGGGTAGGGCCTATAAGTTCTCAACCTCTGTTGAAGGCCGCTCTACTGGTAAAAATCATAACCCACCCTCCTTTTTTTCTTAGCCAATATACGAGTGTTATAAGAAAGATGTTTACACTATAAAAATAACATTGAATCTCCAGGACAGTCTCTGTACCAGTGAAATGCATGGACCCTGTAAAATAAAACAATTTTATAGAAGTCGCAAGCGCCGCGCGTAGCGTCGTATCTCCCATTTCGCCTGTCATGTTTTTTAAAACGTTGCTGATTTATGTTAAACGTATTCATGTTAATTAGTGGGGAAGCTAATTTCACTTAGCCAGTCTCTTGTTGTTCCCAGTAATGGAATTCTTAGTGCGCGTTCTACTCAATTAGTTCTGACACGTACTATTACTTTTGTAATTAAAATGAGGGAACAACTCCAATATGGGGAAACAATTACTTAACGAAGGGAGTAATTACTTTACTTTCTGTAGGCGGACTGATTCCTTTATTTGAGAAGAAAGAACGGTATTAACGGGGCGTTTCGAAGTGGGTAGGTATAGACAGTGTGAAAACCATGTGAGTTTTAAGAGTGGCTTAAAATATCTACTTTTGGAGAAAAGCAACTCTATGATTATGAATTATAGAGTCGTTTGTTGTTTGACATCGTGTAATATAGGAGAAAACAATAACTGCGACAAAAATGTGCATTGTGGAAATGACTATTTTAATCAATGCCGTTTTATGTTAAGTCATCTGTGTACCTTTTCGAATTTATTTTATTGGAATAGTAATAATTTTTTTTAGTAAAAAGTATTTTCCAAAACGGACTCCACAAAAGGAATTACTACCAAAAACCCCTAATAAATGGTGTGAGAGGTGCCAAAGCTTTTTTTCCTCGAACTTATTACTAGGGATGCATTTTCTTTTAGTCAAAGAGTTCAGAAAAATATATTTGAGGCACTACGTTTTACTCTTAAAATTCAGCCATAGTGGCGTCTTAGCGCAATTGAATGCAGAGATCGGGAAAGTGATAGAATGTAAGTAATTAAATCGCGAATGTGTCAAGGACAGAACTATCGGAGAGCGCGTGAGGGGAAGGTGTGCGGGTAGCGGGGGGAGGTGCTCCCGCTCTTTACCTCCGGCCCTGACTGCATTCAACACGCGCGTTATCTGTTCCGATGTTACTGTTCATACTCCAGCAGTTTTTGACTACAGGTGCTGAAGGCTGCTGCTTAAGCTAGAGTACTTCGACCTGTGTGTGGTCTGAGGCGCAAGAATTCAACTACGGTCCCCCCCGCCTGTCGTAAGAGGCGACTAAAGTGGGGCCTTCGGGGTTGCTGGGAGTGCCTTCATAACTAGTGGCTCCGGGGAAGGGCCGGTGTGGTCTGACCTCACATCGCCGTGCACACTGGCAGATCTTAGGGCGGAGGTACAACTCCCCTCGAGATGGGCCAAGGAATCGGCAAAGCGCGCCAGGGGTTCACCGGTAGAGCCTATACTGAGGTCCTCGGGGACCTCCTGGTACAACGTAGAAGACAGTCACCGGGGGCTTACTCCGTATATCTGCCGCTTCACGGCAGGGGAGACCGAGACTCCTCCGCCTTTCCCCCGGGGGGCGGGAGGTACGTAAACGGATTCCCCCCGTCAAAAAAAAGGGTACTTCGACAACTCTTAACACCTGCATGCGTCAATACGTTAAAGGGTAATTTGATTTACCTACTTTGTTACGCTTGACATAATGTCTACTGTACATTATATTGCATTCCCAATGTTCGAGATTCAATTTCTGACACTTTGCAAACTGCTGAGCAAAATGAAAACAAAGTTCTTAAATACCAAAGTTAAAGTTATAATATCGAACTTTATCATACCTCATGACATGAACACGTATTTCAACAAATCCTAACTTACACAAAGTCTTAAGACTTGCATTAGCTTGTTGACTAATAGTTCAAATAAATTGTTGAGAACCCGAAATAGTAATGTCAATGTTCCCCAGCACATTTGATGTAGGTATCTCCTTAGGTGAACCACACGTTATTTTTATTTACGCCCGAAGAAAGTTGTTTCGTATAATTTAAGTTTCGCCCAAGTTCCAACTCGTGAATCTGAGTGCTTGTGTCTCTTGAGTTGCGACAAACCAATGAAACTAAGTTGACGTTTTGCAAATGAGATAATTGTAGAAGACGTTTGATGTCTGAGTCTATTCTGGACTTAATTAAATATTTTATTTACATAACGTACCCTCACGACCATATCCCTAATGGGTTAGTCAGAGGCGCACTGATTGTTGCCGTTATGGTGAACAGAACATTCAGAAACTCACATTTCGACGTGGGAATTTGAATCACGTGGCAAGGGGCGAGCTTACCGCCGTTATCCGGGTTGCTTGGGTTTTCCATCACTGGAGAGTAAGCCGCAAATTGTAAAATGAACACAGAGTAGGTGTGTTCCGGCCAGATCTCTGAACCATCAGAAATCATAATCAATATCAATCATATTTTTATGATCAAAATTTTATTAACTACTTGAAATAGCGTTTCCTAATAGATTAGTAATGATTGAACATCTTTCCTAGAAGAATCATATAAAGTTGACTAATCATGAGTTCGGTGAATCATGATTTACTTCCAACAAAATGGTAATACTTATTCAATTTCAACATCACAAGGGTATCAGAATAATTAGGTATTACCTGGAACTGAAACTGTAATTCAGGTACTATAGTAGGGGGATATTAAGATACATGATACACAGAAGGTAAAATATTATGACTACAATAAAATTTTAACTAAATATCAATTCATCATAATAGATTGTATTGGATGGGTTTAAAATATTTTCCTGATTATTATGCTTTTCACAATATGATACTTTTCGATGAACTCAAAATATTTCTTTTAATTTACTGTTCACAGTGGAAAATCATCGATTTTTCAGTGTTTTAATCTAAAACGGGGTGGTTCCAATGTGTATTAAGTATGTATTTACTAAAGTCGGTAACTAAGTTAGTACGTTTAAGACGTACGTAGATAACGTAGATAATCCTGATTGATATTAAGTCCGCCTTTTGTATCAATTTAAGGATGATGATGATGATGATATATATTACCTATATGATTTATCGTATCAATATTTCATCATTAATAATATGTAAGTTATGTCCTCTGTGAACTAACAGTAAAAATAGGATGTAACATCTTATTTTCTTTTAAAATTTAATGTCATCAAACTACATAAATGTGAAAAACATTTATCATATTAAAACTAACGGCAGTGGGACGGCATGGGCTGATTTAGAAACATACATAATAAAAAAAACAAAGCCAAAAAAAAAACGATGATTGACTACGGAACTTGAAAAAGTACTCTTATACTCTTCATGATTCAAATACCTAATGGACCTACACTTCCAACAGATCAGATATTTCAAAACGTCACAAGTGACACAATAAACTTGAAAACAAGGCAAAGTTGAAAATCTCACCCTTATCTCAAGTTACTGCCGACACAGCGCCTCAAGAATTCTTCCGCCCTTGACTTCCAGTAAGTACTTACAGGAAGCAGGAAATGACGTCACGAGTTGAGATTTTAATCCAACAGTGTTTCAATCTAGTCAGCCAGGCATATAACACCAAAGAAAATTGCTAATGGTGGTCCGCAAGTGTTAATATAAAAAATGGGACAGTCAGAGGCATATTGATTTTTGCCGTCATCAGGAAAGGAACCTACAGAAGCATACATTTTCTGAATTTGAAACTTTGGGCGAGCTTACCGCCATTTACAAGTACAGTTATAATAACATTTGAAATCAATGGGTTACTTTAAAATTGAATGATGGAAGTAACTAAACATTTTCCCCTTAACCTAAACAGCTCTTCCACAACACTTTAACTTTTGTTTCGGTTTGTCATTTTCATTCTTGTTGCTGCCGCCATTTGCGAGTAAGTGACACAACACGTCAATTGCTTAAACTAAGCTTCAGCGTTGCATTATTTTTTATGAATAAAATCTACCCGAGTTGAATATCTCAAAACTGGTAGGAAACCCTCAGGGGGGTGGTCAGCCACACAGGCCTGAATTTGTTCTTTTAAAAAAGCTTAAAAACAAACATTAATACTCGTATGTTAGAAAAACCAGTTGTACTTGCCCATCCACAAACGCAAGTAGGTAATTTCAGAATACGTAACTAGTAAACAGCCTTATCAAATAAACATTAATTAATTATTTATGTTGGTGATTAATATTTCTTGTGTGCGCGGCGCGGCAACAACGTTCTCTGCCTTCAATTGTTTTATTTTTCTTAATGTTTTTTCGGACCTGTGGTCACGCTTTTGAGGTGTCTTACAGCCAGGACGTTCCCGCACCGTGGAAGCCCTTTGAGGTTTTATGCAAAGCTTCCGGCTACTTTATTACTAACAAGCTCCTACGACATTTTGCTTTCAGGACCACCCGCTCCGAATTGCTGGTAATTGTGTTACAACCACAATAGATAAGTTTTAAACCTTGCTGTATAAGGAATGGGGAGTGCTCTCAGTCAGGCAAATGTTTATATTATCCATTGTATTAAAAAAACACTCAGACATGGAGTTCAAGCACACCCAACCAAAAGATACTCGTAGAGTTGGCACCGTTTGTAATACTGACTTCTTTAATACGGCCTTCTCATGTAAATTCTATTGTTTTTGTGGATCCTACTTATACAACAAAATTAATAAAGTTCTTTCCATTTATCCGATGCTGAGATATAGAGTAAAGCTGACAGTCACTCACTGGTTAAAATCTTTAGACTATCAGCAAACTGAAAATCTCCTGTTCCGACTCAACGAAATACTGTATTAGCGTTACCTATATAATTTTGTTTACCCTAAACCCATTATATATTTAAATATTTATCGTTATTTATCATAAATATACCCTCGAGCGCACTGTTTAGGTATCACAACTTCCTCACATACATATACATAACAATTTACAAACATTCACACACCCTTGATTTATATAAGCTTTTATTTTTTTTCTTTTTCTTTTCTTTCCGCATAATTTACTTGATATAACTTATTATCTTGAGAACTAACTGCATGACCTATGAATAAAATATATTTCTTAATGTTTGTTTGCTGCTTGACACACTGCTTGCTTTTGTTTGTTTGTTACACTATGTTAAGTCTATATTAATATCCGTTGGGCGGGCCTGGGGCCCAATTCTCGGGCATGCGACATTTTAACACCTTCGACATTTAACAAACAAAATGGCGGATAACAGACGTTACCATGGTAACGTGAGAGTTAATTAATTCAAGCTAATTTAACATCTCGCATGTGAGGGCTAGCGTGCGACAAACAAGGGTGGTTGCCATGGAAACCACTCTCGGGCATACGACATCATAATGCCATACGAGATTTATCAAAAAAAAATGGCGGATATCACACGTTGCCATGGTAAATAACAATAATAAGTCTTCATGCGAGATATTAACAACCGCTAGCGTGCGACATGCAACGGATGGTCATCAGCGTTCGAGATGGTTTGTCGTATGAAACTAACTGTGAATTAAACTCCGTGTTTGTGCAGTAAGGATGGCTTACATTACATTAGGCTGAAGCGCAAGCAGAATTTTATCGCAGATCATATTATTTATTGGTTTACCAACAATTGTACAGTAATAAACAATGACACAATGTACAATATACCTAATTTAGGTAAACACTGCATGCATTATTTAAACCTAAGAAGGTAGTTTAAGAAAAAAGTGAGTACATATTAAAGTGGTTTCTAAATGCAACTGTAATATTATTATTAATCCTCTACCTGAAGGTTGTCTGGAAGAGATCGCTTCCTAGCGATAAGACCGCCTAAATTGTACATTGGTCTTTGTAATTTAATACAACTGTAATGTTTTTGTGCAATAAAGAATATCTATCTATCTATATATATAAGAGTCGTGTGAGTCAGCCCACCAGTGGACTTAAGGCGTGAGGACACCTTTCCGTGGTGCGAACGAATCTTTAAAAAGGATTGGAGGGGCTCTCGGCGCAGTGGCGACAGTGGATCGGCAATGAACGCTGCTGTGAAGCAACACACGCCGGGTCGGAAATGGGATGAGTGACCACCCGACCGAAATTTAATGATGTCTTATTCAGGCATCCATAGTGCTAGATGTCAATCGTTAAGCCTAGTCAGAGGCCTTAGGGTGGCTTGATAAATCTGTCTTTAAAGGTATAGTGAGCACTAAGCTTACACCCCTCCAACAATCCGCTCTAAACCCGATTGTTGGCGTATAGTTCGCGCCACTATGAAGTGAGACCTACTTACGTTACACTGCTGGGCATTGGTCTCCCATTTTATAAATGCATATAACATAACATAAACTGCCTATGTACGTAGGTAGGTAGATTAAGTTATTTTGATGTCACTAGTGGCCACCCGCGACTTCGTCTGCGTCGACTTTTGTTTTTAAATTGTTCCATAAATTGTTTCATAAATTGTAGCCTATGTCCTAGCCAGATGTATAAGCTAGGTATATTATGGTAAAGTTTCACTAAAATCCATCCAGTTTTTACGTGAAAGAGCAACACGGCACATACATCCATTCACACATCCAAACTTACGCATATAATATTCGTAGGATATGTCATATGGTTAAGCCGGTCATACGCCTAATAAATAACGCAATTTGACTTTATGGAAGCGTCCCGTTTAGGCAAACAGTGAGCGGCTGACTGTCCGCCGGCTGACTCTAAGCGGCGTAGGTATCGATTACTAACTCGGCGTAGTGAATATACCTACTACGCTGTCGGCGCCAACCATTCGCTCACCGAATTAATCGGCCTACGAAACGTCGCAAACTGTGTGGGTGACACTCACTCCATCTCTAGAATGAATAGGAAGGCTAAATGGAATCAAATAGTCAGCCGCTCACTGTTCGCCTTATCGAGACGCGCCTTAAAACAAAGGTAAGTGAAGCATTCAGGCATTAGTTTAGATACCTACATCTACTCGTATGTATGAGTTTTACCATGGTTTTATTAATAGTAAAAACTGATTTTCATTTTAAGATATTTATTTCTGCGCACAAGGGAGCTACGAAACTCTAGTTGGAAGAAGCCGTAACATTAGCTTGTCGCCCGTTCACCATATTATTATCTCGATGTATCATAGAAGTGGTGGAAGCTCTGAACGAGCCATCCAACGCCAGGAACGATTCATTGATTGTATTGTTTCCATGTCGCAATTGTGCCACCACTTGCAACACAGTGTGATGAGGAAAGCTACGTCAACAGGAAGCAGAACTATGCCGTTGAACACACAATTTATTGATAATGTGATGCCAATTCAAAAAATATTATTGCTCGTTTTCGTTGGTATTCATTTCTGCTGTGATAGTTCCCCATCTTGCTTCTGTGCAACTCATCATCTACCTGCATCAATTGGATGAGCCGTACGTGTGTCTTTTGCCCATTTTATGTGCAGCTCTTTCTTTTCATAACTGTTTACATATTACAAGATCAACAATTTCAGCAATTTTAAACACAAATTGACTAATCAACATTGACATTGACAACAAGTTGCGTTCCATTTCCTTCAGGCTCATCGTAATATTTATTATTTTTGATAGAACCATTTAATGAGCTCTGAGATGATGACAATGATGGCTGGATGAAAGCCCTGAGTTATAAACTCATAATCATAATCACATAATCAAAGAAAATAAAATTACAATCTACAAAACGGAACGTTTATCGCATAGACAAGATGTTCGGTCTACAACATTCATGTCAAAAAGTCAGTTTGACTGAGCGGTGTTCCATTATCACCGTTTTTATAAATCTGCTCAAGCATTTTTTTCTTCTGCAAGGTTCAATACCATAAATAACGTTGGATTGTAAGTAACCCAAAAGTGACAAATAATAGAAAAATTGAAACAAGTTTGTCAGAGACAAAAGACGTCAATATCTCTTAGGGGCGCGAGAATAGCATAGAGCCCAGGGCCCTAATTCTCGGGAAATGTGACATATGTCGAAGTTGTTAAGATCTCGCATGAAGTTAAGAAATCTCACTAAAATCTCTAATGTTAAAAAAAATGCTATTCTCGCGCCCCTTAGAGATATTGACGTCTTTTGTCTCTGAAAAACATGTTTCAATTTTTCTATTATTTGTCACTTTTGGGTTATTTACAATCGAACGTTATTTATGGTATTGAACCTTGCAGAAGAAAAAAATGCTTGACCAGATTTATAAAAACGGTGATAACGGAACACCGCTCAGTCAAACTGACTTTTTGACATGAATGTCGTAGACCGAACATCTTGTCTATGCGATAAACGTTCCGTTTTGTAGATTGTAATTTTATTTTCTTTGATTGGGTGATTATGATTATGAGTTTATAACTCATGGCTCTCATCCAGCCATCATTGCCATCATCTCAGAGCTCATTAAATGGTTCTATCAAAAATAATAAATATTACGATGAGCCTGAAGGAAATGGAACGCAACTTGTTGTCAATGTCAATATTGATTTGTCAATTTGTGTTTGAAATTGCTGAAATTGTTGATTTTGTAATATGTAAACAGTTATAAAAAAAGGGAGAGCTGCACATAAAATGGGCAAAAGACACACACGTACGGCTCATCCAATTGATGCAGGTGAATGATGAGTTGCACAGAAGCAAGATGGGGAACTATCACAGCAGAACGAAAACGAGCAATAATATTTTTTGAATTGGCATGCATCACATTATCAATAAATTGTGTGTTCACGCCATAGTTCTGCTTCCTGTTGACGTAGCTTTCCTCATCACACTGTGTTGCAAGTGGTGGCACAATTGCGACATGGAAACAATACAATCAATGAATCGTTCCTGGCGTTGGATGGCTCGTTCAGAGCTTCCACCACTTCTATGATACATCGAGATAATAATATGGTGAACGGGCGACAAGCTAATGTTACGGCTTCTTCCAACTAGAGTTTCGTAGCGCAGAAATAAATATCTTAAAATGAAAATCAGTTTTTACTATTAATAAAACCATGGTAAAACTCATACATACGAGTAGATGTAGGTATCTAAACTAATGCCTGAATGCTTCACTTACCTTTGTTTTAAGGCGCGTCTCGATTAGGCGAACAGTGAGCGGCTGACTATTTGATTCCATTTAGCCTTCCTATTCATTCTAGAGATGGAGTGAGTGTCACCCACGCAGTTTGCGACGTTTCGTAGGCCGATTAATTCGGTGAGCGAATGGTTGGCGCCGACAGCGTAGTAGGTATATTCACTACGCCGAGTTAGTGATCGATACCTACGCCGCTTAGAGTCAGCCGGCGGACAGTCAGCCGCTCTCTGTTTGCCTAAACGGGACGCTTCCATAAAGTCAAATTGCGTTATTTATTAGGCGACCGGCTTAACCATATGACATATCCTACGAATATTATATGCGTAAGTTTGGATGTGTGAATGGATGTATGTGCTGTGTTGCTCTTTCACGTAAAAACTGGATGGATTTTAGTGAACTTTACCATAATATACCTAGCTTATACATCTGGCTAGGACATAGGCTACAATTTATGGAACAATTTAAAAACAAAAGTCGACGCAGACGAAGTCGCGGTTGGCCACTAGTGACATCAAAATAACTTAATCTACCTACCTACGTACATAGGCAGTTTGTGTTATCTTATATGCATTCATAAAATGGGAGACCAATGCCCAGCAGTGTAACGTAAGTAGGTCTCACTCTGTAACGAAAGTACGTCTGGTTCGCGCCACTATGAGAGTGGCGCGAACCATACGCCCACAATCGGGTTTAGTGCGGTTGGTGATGGATGGCAGGGGTGTAAGCTTAGTGCTCACTATACCTTTGAAGACAGATTTATTAAGCCACCCTAAGGCCTCTGACTAGGCTTAACGATTGACATCTAGTGACGTCAGCCAGGACCAACTGCTTAACGAGCTTTACGAAGCACCATGGATGCCTGAAAAAGACATCATTAAATTTCGGTCGGGTGGTCACCCATCCCATTTCCAACCCGGCGTGAGTTGCTGATCCACAGTCGCCGAGAGCACCTCCAATCCTTTTTAAAGACTCGTTCGCACCACGGAAAGGTGTCCTCACGCCTTAAGTCCACTGGTGGGCTAACTTACACGGCTATATAATAATATAACAGTCGCATTTAGAAACCACTTTAATTTGTACTTACTTTTTTTTTAAACTACCTTTTTAGTTTTAAATAATGCATGCAGTGTTTACCTAAATTAGGTATATTGTACATTGTGTCATTGTTTATTACTGTACAATTGTTGGTAAACCAATAAATAAATAAATAATATGATCTGCGAGAAAATTCTGCTTGCGCTTCAGCCTAATGTAATGTAAGCCATCCTTACTGCACAAACACGGAGTTTAATTGACAGTTAGTTTCATACGACAAACCATCTCGAACGCTGATGACCATCCGTTGCATGTCGCACGCTAGCGGTTGTTAATATCTCGCATGAGGACTTATTATTGTTATTTACCATGGCAACGTGTGATATCCGCCATTTTTTTTTGATAAATCTCGTATGGCATTATGATGTCGTATGCCCGAGAGTGGTTTCCACGGCAACCACCCTTGTTTGTCGCACGCTAGCCCTCACATGCGAGATGTTAAATTAGCTTGAATTAATTAACTCTCACGTTACCATGGTAACGTCTGTTATCCGCCATTTTGTTTGTTAAATGTCGAAGGTGTTAAAATGTCGCATGCCCGAGAATTGGGCCCCTGGTGACCTGTAGAACCGGTATTTTCATACCCGTATCAGGTGCCAGACTCTCACGTAAATAGGTTCTCCTTATCGTGTACACTTAAGTTAGCACCTAATTGCCTTTGTGATGAGTAAATAAACTTTATTTTATTATTATTATTCTCTTTATTTAATCTCAAACTTAGGTATAACATTTTTACAGTACAATTATAAAAACAAAGGATCATAACAATTAAAAAAAAACTTAAGAATTATAATTATAAAAATTAAATAATTACAATTATAAAATTTAAGTCAGCTATGAAACAAAGTCTACAAAAATACTATAAAAACCTTAACCTAGGATGCCACCGGCAACGGGGCGGGCAGGGCTCAAATTGCCGGTGGTTAGGGCTGCAGAGAAAGAAACCTCCTGACGATACGTGCCGTATCCAGGAGAACCGCCTTCTGTATCTGACCCTTGATCCAACCTTTTAGCGAGAGCCTCTCAAGGTGTCGGTCGAGGCTCTTCGCTATTAGGCCATTAGCCGAAACAACTATCGGAACAATGATCGTTGAATCAACATTCCACATGGCGGTCACCTCGTGAGCCAAGTCAAGGTACTTGCTGAGTTTGTCCTTCTCAGCCTTCACGAGGTTATCGTCATGCGGAATGGTGATGTCAACGAGCACTGCCCGGCGCTGGGACCGGTCTACCAGAACGATATCAGGCTTATTGGCTACAATAGTCCTGTCCGTGATGATAGAGCGGTCCCAATAGAGCAATGCACGACCATTTTCGAGAACTGGCACCGGTGCGTACTTATAGTACGGCACCTCCGACTCGACAAGGGCATATTGAAGAGCAAGTTGCTGGTGAATAATCCTGGCTACTAGGTTGTGTCTATGCAAATACTCGCCATTAGCAAGGTGAGAACAACCGGAAATAACATGACGAATGGATTCGCCAGGACGGCGGCATGCCCGACAAATGTCGACCGTACCGTCCTTCATAATATATTTCCGGTAGTTATTCACCTTGATAACCTCATCAGCAATTGCACAGACAAAACCCTCGGTTTCCCCAAAGAGGTCCCCGAAACGTAGCCAGTTCACCGATGCAGAGAGATCCACATCAGGCCCTGTTAAGGCCCGATAGAATCTCCCGTGCAGCTCCTTGCTCTTCCATATGTCCCTGCGATCATCGGTGCTGAGCACCGGTAGTTGTCGCCAGTTCTCGTTTGCTAAGGAGAGCGGCGTGAGGCCTTTATCAACTGCCACAACGTCGCGGTGCATCCCACACTCGTTGTTTAGGAAAAATCTCCTAAGACTGCACACTTCGCGGTTGTGGAGGTTCTTAGCATTCAAAAAGCCACGACCCCCCCCCTTCCGCGGAATGTACAGTCTCATAACAGACGACCGTGGGTGTAACATGCGGTACGTTGTGAGCAGTTTTCGGACTCGTATATCCAGGGCGTCCAGCTCGGTCTGAGTCCATCTTAGTATGCCAAAGGAGTACATTAGTAAGGGCATCACCCAACCGTTAAAGGCGCGGACCTTATTGCCACCCGACAAAGAACTCCTAAGTACCTTTGTCAGGCGACTAAAGAACCGTTCCTTCACCAATTGTTTGACGTCCCCTACTGATATACCTAACGCCTCCGACATACCAAGATATTTGTAGGTTTCGGTTTCAGAGAGGGAATGGAGTGTCACTATCTCAGAGAGTTGTAGGCTCGGAGAATCTACAACCCTCCCCTCTTGTACATGCATGACCGCACACTTATCTACACCAAACTCCATCTTGATGGCATTACTAAAAACCTCTGTGACTTTTAGCAATTCCACCAAAACCTGGCGCTTTGGTGCAAATAGCTTCAGATCATCCATGTACAAGAGATGAGAAATGACCTCACCCCCTCTACGAAGCCGATAGCCCAGCCTTGAATCCCTTAGCAAGGTACTAAGAGGATTCAAAGCTAAGCAAAACCACAATGGACTCAGACTATCACCCTGGAAGATACCTCGCTCAATCCTTATTAAGTCCTGCGGGGCAGGGGGACCGCCTCCACTACCTGGTTGACAGAGGCCTGTGATCCACTGCCTCATGCATGTGCCTAGAAAAGATCTCAAAGTTGTATCTACTTTATACAACTCTAAAATCCTCTCAAGCCATGAATGAGGCACCGAATCATAGGCCTTCTTATAGTCAATCCAGGCAGTAGAAAGAGTTTTTCTGCTCCGCCGGACTTGTTGGCAAATGGTCGTGTCTATGAGGAGGAGTTCTTTAGTACCTCGGGACCCAGCCCTACATCCGTTTTGAGCAGCGGCCAAAATTTTGTTCGCAACAATGTGTGCGTTGATTTTTGTTGCTAAAATGGATGTAAGGAGCTTGTAGATGGTAGGCAAGCACGTGATGGGTCTATAATTTTTAGCCTCCGAGGTACTACCTGATTTGAATAAAAGGAAGGTGACACCAGTAGTCATGAAACTAGGAAGTGAACCGGTTTCAAGAGCTTCTTGGAATTGCATGGCCAAGCATGAGTGCGAACACCGAAACCACTTAATCCAGAAGTTGTGCAAACCATCCGGGCCAGGACTTTTCCAGTTCTGAGCCGTTTGGATTGCACAACTAACGTCTTCAGGTCTTCAGGATCAATAATGACTGACCCCATGGTTTCAATGGACTCGCACTCATGCTCAACAATGCGCATCCAATCGCCCTCCGTGTGCTCGACAGGCACCGACCAGATGCTGCGCCAGAAGTCAATCATGTCACTAGCATCAGGTCGTTGACCATCATTCACACGTTGATCGGTTCTATCCCAGTTTCGGTACACCTTCCTTTGGTCACTTTGGAAGAGGCGATTCTGTGAGTACCTATCCACACGCGCCTTGTAGCGACGGATACGGTTTGCCCACGCATAGACCTTCTGCTTCAGAAAATCGATTCGTTCCGTGACACAAGCCAAATATTGCTGGGGCCGAATACCGGTTCCAGCAAAGGCTTGGTTCACGTAACGCATGACCCGGGGACGATTATTTCCCCGGCTGAAGCAGACCAGCTTTGCAATGAGAGTCCTAAACGTGTTGATACGCCGCTCGATTCTCATTTGCCATGCGGGTACATTTGTGACGGGGCGTGCCACACGGTCAGAGTCCGGGAACTTGACACGAGCAACACGACACGCCGCAATGGCCCCGCAGTACAAAATCGAGTGAGTATCAACTAAATCTTCACTAGTCCGTAAGTACGGAGCTAGCAAAGCGTCTAAGGCTCCCATTAACGCTAGGTTGCGTCTATTAGTGGGCAAACGAGGTAACCGCGGCCTCGAGACAATAGTGGAACGATATTCCAAAATCGCGTCCTCCAAAGCCCTCCTCAATTGCTCATTAGCCTGGATACTCACACTTTCGTTCGCACTGGTCTCCCCATTGAAACTGGGATCTATCCGTGACGCTACCGAAACCGCTTCGGGAGCCGATACCGGTATCGGCATCGTATCAGGCAGGTCCCGCGTCAAGGCAGAAGACGCGCGAACTGAGAGCGCTTCCAGGCGCAACCGATCAAGGGTAGGTTGATCCAACATCTGCAGACGCTGGATCGCCCGCACTTGATCCGACAATCGTTGGGCGGAAACAGCCAAAGTTGGTTCAAGGGCCTGAAACAGAGGCAGCAACCGGTCACGATACGCAGACATGAAAGTTTCTCCCTCTGTAGCCCCATAATAGGCGCGCATGCAGTTGAGATTTATATCTCTAGTCCATCGCATGCGGCGCACTACACCACCGGTAGCGGGAGCCCCGCGCGGGGCAGACTGCCCCACAGGCTCCAAGCGTGCCGGCAGCGGACGTCGTCCACGTCGCGCAGGTGGTCGCGGCGGTCGTGGTGGCGACTGTTGTCCATCTTCGTCACTACTTGTCACGGCGTCAGGAGGTGTGACATACTCCTCCCCCGATGATGAACTTCGTGACGAAGTAGATGCTGGTGTTGGTCGTGCGCTATTCTCCGCTCTTCTCATCGATCTTGTAATCATTGTTGACTATAAATGGTATTTTCTATTGTGTGAACATAACATTGTTTGACAGTTGTCAATGACTTTTTCGGTTTTATAGTTGTTTTTGTTGAAATTTCGGCTTGAATCCATGTTATCTAATGTGTTTTTGGTTTTCCTTTTGATATTCACACTTTTGTACATAATTGCTATTAGAAATTCAAATAAAATAAGAAATGATTACATATCCGATGCTCCCATGACAGCGGTTTTTTTTTATTTTTTTTTTTTTTTTTTTATTATTATTATTATTATTATACGAGTTTTTTTTCTCCACATCTGAGTGGGTTAATAGCCATTATGCGGGCCTTAGCCAAGCATAATAGTTCCGTGGGTTGATGTGTCTGATGACAGGAATTTCCTGGTCATCCTGCAAGTGTTCAAAATAACAGCTTTTTGGAGCAGGTAAGCTGTATTCTTAGGTATGCCAAGAAGTTCCAGGTTTTTGTTGAGTACTTTAGGGATTACGCCAGTTGAGGAAATAACAATGGGTACGGTGTATACTGTTCGCGCTTGCCATTGTTTTTTCAGTTCGATTGCTAGATCATGGTATTTGGTTATCTTAGTAGATATGGTGGATTGTAGGTTGTGAGTATTTGGTATTGCGATGTCTATTAGGTACACGACTTTGTTGCCTTTATCGTGTACGGTGATGTCTGGTCTGTTGAAATGGATGGTTTTGTCAGTGATAATAGTTCGGTCCCAATATATTTTAATTTTTCTGTTGTCAAGCACTGTGCTTGGTGAATATTTGTAGTATGGAAGTTTTTTATGAATGTATTTGTGTGAGTGTGCTAGTTGTTGATGGATGATAGAGGCAACTTGGTCGTGTCTGTGCTTGTAGTCCGTTTGTGCTAGTTTTTTACAGGCTCCTGTGATATGCTGGATGGTTTCTGGGGCGCTGCAACAGTGTCGGCAGAGATCGGTGGATAATTCTTTAGTTATGTGTTTCCGATAGTTCCGGGTGGCTATAATCTGATCTTGGATCGCAATCATGAAAGCTTCGGTCTCAGGGAAGAGTTCACCGCGTGTCAACCAAGCGTTCGACGCATCCTTATCGACATATGGTTGGTTGAGATCGGCTCTATGTCTTCCATGCATAGATTTTTCCGCCCAGAGGTCAATTTTAGTCTTATCATCTATACAGTTCTCATAAGACTGACAATTTTTGTTTTGGAGGTTCAACGTGCTCAATTTGTTGTCTATGGATGTAATGCTAGAATGGAGTTGAGAAATTTCTGCCTTTTCGTAAAAGAAATGCCTGAGACTAGCGACCTGTTTGCTGTGTAAATTGTGAATGTCAATCAGCCCTCTTCCTCCTTCGCCACGTGGTAATGTGTTTCGCTGAATACACGATTTGGGGTGATGTTTCCTGTTTTTAGTCATGGTTGTATTAATTTCACGCTGTAATGTATTCAAATCTGATTTTGACCAACTAATTATGCCAAACGAGTATGTTAGTACTGGAATTGCGTAAGTATTTATAGATTTTATGAGGTTCTTAGAGTTAAGCTGTGTTTTAAGAAGGGATTTGAGTCTTTGTCGGAATTTACTTTTCAAAAGTATCTTGGTTTGTTTTTGGTGTATTTGGCGGGACTGATGAAAACCTAAATATTTATATGTGGACTCTTCATTCATCGATGTTATATTTTCTCCAGTGTCAAGTAAGTATGTATTTTGCTCTATTTTACCGCGTTCTACTGATTGAATTTTACATTTATCTATTCCGAATTTCATATGGATATCACTTGAAAACCTTGTTGCTATATCTGCCAGTTTAAATAAATTGTCTTTACAGTCTCCATACAACTTAATGTCATCCATGTACATTAGGTGGGATAACATTATATTGGCTATTGTTTGATGTGATTTTGTATCCAGTATTAGCGTTGTTTAGCAGCGTTGACAGTGGGTTTAGCGCCAAACAAAACCACAAAGGGCTTAAAGCATCTCCTTGGAATATTCCTCGCCGTATACAGATTGGATCTGTAGTTAAAGGAATTCCATCTTTCCTGATTTGAAGGACGGTTTGCCATTTCTACATTGATGTTTTCAGGAATGCTACCAAAGTTGGGTGTATTTTATATATATCTAAAACATGTATCAGCCAGCTGTGAGGGACTGAGTCGAACGCCTTCTGATAATCGATGAACATGGTGTGTATATTTTTTCTCTTTCTTAGTGCTTCCCTCATAACTATGGCGTCTATGGTCAACTGCTCTTTACACCCCTGGCTATTTTTTCTGCATCCTTTTTGCTCTTCGGTGAGTATCAAATTATCATCAAGATGTTTATAAATGATCTCACTGATGCAGGCGGTAAGGATTTTGTAAATTGTTTGTAGGCACGTTATGGGTCTGTACTTGGCAGGATTTGTTGTCTCGTCGTCTTTAGGTAACATGTATGTAACTCCTTGTGTTACGAATTCGGGCATAGTATGAGGTGAATGTATGAATGTGCTGATATGGTTGTGTATGTATGGATATGTGCAAGTGAGCTTTTTGTACCAGAAGTTATGGATGTGATCGGTGCCAGGTGATTTCCAATTGTGTGTGCGTTTGATGACTTTAATAAAAGTATCTACAGGGATGTGGTCGTAGTTCATCTCTGGAGTATTTGTTGTGTGGTGAGTTTCATGTATCCAGCTTGCATTTTTATTGTGCTCGATGGGTTTTTCCCAGATGTCTGCCCAAAATTGGCGAAGCTCTTCTATCGGCGGTGGTTCTTTATTTTGTGCATTTGAAGCTTGATCTGCATTCAAGTTCCTATAAAAGTGTTTCTCGTTACATTTAAATAGTGTGTTCTGACTTTTTCGTGCTGTACACAACAGATATCTTTTGAGTCTGCTAGCTGCAGCGTTTAACTTTTGCTTCAGTGTATCTAAAAAGTGTTCTAAATCTGTGTTTTCGTCTTCGTGTGTTGCGTGTGTGCTGTATTTGGTTTTTATTTCTTCTACGGTGTTAATGACATTAATGCTTCTTATTCCTTTCATGTAATGAGTAAGGCGTCCTATGTCAGATCTGAGCTTCTTAATTTTATTTTCTAATCTTTTCTGCCAGAATGGTTTTTTGTCTTGTCGAGTGTTAGTGTTATTGGAGTCATAAATTTTCGAATTATTACAGATAGCTGCTGTGTAAGCTGCTGAATAAATTATTGCGTGAAGTGTCGCAAAGTCCTGGTCAACCTTCAGATGTTTTGGCAATATGACATTGTTTAAGCACTCTATAATATAGTATAGTTTCCGTGAGGGTTTTTGCTTAGGTATGTATGGTCTAGTTGTAGGTTCTACATCTTTAAATTTGTCAAAAACAATTTGAAACTTACTTTCTATCTCACTTATGTCTGCTTGTCCAGTAAATGTGTCGGTGTATGTATTTGCTGTATTTTCGGGTATTTGTATTTGGTCTAAGTTAATGTCTTGATCTTCGTCGAACGAATTAGCATTTTGAGAGTAATCAACATGTAGGTTACTGTTTGTGTCGGTATCTGTATTTGTTCTTGTGTTCATTGTGTTCATCTTTAGCTCCTGTTCTACTTCATCTCTTATTTGTTTGATCCTATTATCACTTAAGAAATTGTTTCTGATGATCACTGTATACTGGTCCGAGATGCGTTGCTCTGATAAGTGTGAAAGGTGAGGACAGTACTGTATAAATTTCTCACGTAATCTTTGCCTGTACATAGTTTTGTTCGTTTCTAGCTCGGTAATTTGGAAATATGATCGTATATTTGCTTCATTCATTTCGTCCGTCCACTGCATTCTGCTTCGTTCTGCTGTGTTTTCTTGTGTTAGATGCGTAGTTTGTGTGTATGTTCTTGTATCTAAATTTCGTCCGTTTTGTAGTTGGGTAGTTACTTCCTTCCGTACTTCTTCCAAAATAGTATCCGATAGCATTTTGTTATTTACAATTGCTCTGCGTTGATCCCCTAAACGTTGTTTGGACGCCTGCATGCTGGGGAATTCTTCTGTAAATTTTTGATGTAGTAAGTCCAGGTGACCACGTATTGATGTTTCGTTATTTGTCACAGTAAGGTATGTGCGCCAGATGAATATATTCATTTCTTTAGTCCATCTTTTTCGCGCACTTGTTTTACTTACAGTGGGTGCAGGCTTACGAGCAGCTGCTCTCTGCACAACATCTGCAAGCATTGGGGAGGTGGTGGATGATCGGGATGTATGAGTAGTTAGGCCTTGAAAGGAATGAGGTGATGAGCTGGGTGACTGGAAAAGACTATGGGTAGATGATGGTGATGAAGGGTCTGAATGGTGATGATTATCGGCTGTCGTACTTTCGGGTTTATCCCCAGCGAGGGCCCGCCTGCTCAGCTCCTCGCCACCGACGGCTTGCATGCTGTAACACCCAGCGTCGGCTCCAGGTGTGCCCCGACGATAGCCTCCGGGAAGCGGCCGCAAATTATACATCTTTTTCTCTCTCTCCATGTTGGGGTTTGGTTTGGGATCGTTGGTTAGGAAGGGTAGCCTGGATGACATCGGCAGATTTACGTTCATTAAGTTGTTTAAAAACAACAATGTGCAGTTAGATGGTCAACTGTCTGTTAGGGATGTACAAGCCTTCCTGTAAGCCCCCCCACCACGACAAGGTGATCCCTTGGGGGGGTTATTATTATTATTATTATTATTTACTCAGCTGCATTTCTTAAGTGGTAATTTTTTCTTGTTTTTTTCACATGACTGTGGCGAATAAGCATGCGGCCCGCCTAATAGCTAGCGGTTCCCGCAACTTCAGTAGTCGCGCGTTGCCTCAGGCATCTCAGTTCAATTGGATTGGAACTGGTATCAATGCTTTATCATAATTGAAGATAGAAATACCAGAAAAAACAATTTGATCTGTTTCACAGGATCCCAACCTTCGTCTTACACAGCTCGGGGGGCTGATCTAACCACTAATCAACCGAGACCCTAACCGACCGGTCGAATCTTTCTTCTTTCTTTCAGCGTTATTTCATCAAAAAGGCAAATACCTGTATTATTTGTTGGTATTTGCTTCCGATGAATATGATGAAACCAGGTTTTCGATTATTTCGATATCTAAATTATCAATGCCGTATCATATATTTCAACATATAAACACCAGAAAAAAACAATCGTTCTACGTATCCGGCGGGATTCGAACCTGCCGCAATGCAGGCTGCTGCTCTAAGCACTAAGCTACCAAGAGTATTATCCCAAATGTTGCGCAGATTAATACTTGCCAGTTACCAAAACTACGTCAAAATAGTTCGGTTTAGAGTCAACCTCAGAATTATGCTTTTCATGCATCTAGCATACCCTTCGAGAATATTAAGTTTTCCACTTTGAAGATTAAACTCCGTACTTAATATTGTGTGTTCGCAAAGATAAAATATTGTGTTAATGCACGTCTTTTTATTAACTCGTTTCGGCTTTGTGAAAAACATTTTAGAACTTCATATTTTCATGAGGATAATTTTGTTTAAAATTAATATCTGCTGCAGGAAATTGTTTTACTCTCGAGATAAAATCATGTTTATCTCTAGCTTGGAGCAAATATACAGGGTGTGTTTGGTGCTTATGATTGATTCTATATTGATTGGTGCAATAAGGGTACAGAATGCATTTATGCCCATTAGTCGCAGTTCGATTCCTGGCTGTAGTATGCCTGTTTTGTCCATTTTTTAATGTAGTTTTATTAATTTTCACATCTATGACATTATCCTTATCCTTATTATACAAGATTTTTCATCGCATGTATTTCACCGTATGTAAGTGAAAGATACTGCATGGAAAATACTAAGAACAATTATAACTATAATCGTAGCTTTTTCATCTTCGTCGGAAGTTAAAATATTTGAAATAATATTTCTTTCGAGTGTTGAAGAAGTATGCCTTTAACATTGATGTAATCACCCTAACTCATAGGGTAAAGTCTCGGTAGCACAGTGGTTAGTGCAGTCGCACGGTTTGCGAAAGATGCGGGTTCGTTTCTTGCCTGATGCCAAGATGACCAAATGTCTTTTTCTGGTTTTCAGGTCTTTAGTAATCTATACTGTTCCTTATACCAAGTCGCTTTACCAATTTGGCATGTACTTGCAAAATCAACCTGTATAAATGAATCTCAAATGCGGATGTAAGATTCAGAAGCTGAGTCGATACGTCGGAAGCCTTACAATAACAACGTTGTATTTAATTAAACACACCCGTTACCACCGAGTGATAAAATAATAATAATAAATTAATTCCCGCGCAATAACGCCACCCCTACAACCCTCAACAACAGTATAAACCATACAGTAGAACATCTAAATACAAACGTGCCACTCTCGGTTTGAATGTATGCGTGAGCGTCGCGCGCCGTGTCGCGAAATCACGCACACGCTAGCATAAAATACGAAGGCATAGGCAGGCGGCAGTACGGACAGGCTGTGTCGCGTGTCTGTGTGCACGCTAGGCTAATAACTCGGCGGGCGGCCTTAGATAGCCTACTGTATGGTTTATACTGTGCCTCAACCCTCGAAAGCAATTCGCTAAACAGGACGGATTAAATCGACCGATCCAAATAATCCACATTTTGTTAAATATTTGAATATTCAGATGGCTGACATTATTAAATTCTGCGGATCTCGTTTATTTATCGTTTTTAGATCATTCTTTTCAGATTATGCCGATCCTTCTTTATTTCGTTCAGAATTATTCTGAATTGGATCGGAAACCTTTTATTTAATAAGTAGGTATACACGGCCGTCCTATGAAACCCGAATTGACGGATACGATATTCCTCTTCAAGATTTACTCAAGTTTTAGTCCAATTTCGAGTTAAAATCAAATCTATATTGGTACCGGGTTTAGGGATTCATTCAGCCTTGTGTTTTTATGGTTCCTGACAAAGATTCTACTGAGGAACATTTATTTTTACTGGCAGGGTGGTGGTGCTACCTTGTTGGAGGCTTGATAACGTTAAACCTTACACTCTTTCAACAATCCGACCTGAGCCCGCGTGTCTGAGTATGGCTCGCTTCACTTTACAGTTGAGGTGAGGCCTGTGCCCAGCAATGGGCCTTATGAAGGCAGTTGTTGGTTGTGTTCATGTTAGTACCATAAACGGACTATATACGTCACAGGCCTCACCTCAACTACAAGTCAGATTGAGCCATACTCCAACACGCGGGCTCAGTGCGGATTGTTGGATATCAAGTTGGGTGTAAGGTTAGTGAGCAACCTTAATGTCAGATATTATCAAGCCGCCCTAAGGCCTCCGACTTGGCTTAAAGACTGACATCTACGACGTCAGCCGGGACCAACTGCTTAACGTGCCTTCCGAAGCACGGAGATGCCCAAAATACTCATCACTAAATTTCGGGTGACCATTTTATCACATTTCCGACCCGGCGTTTGTTGCTTTACAACAGCGATCGTCGCCGATCACTATCACAACTGCGCCACGGGCACCTCAATGTTAGTACTCATGTTAGTATAAAATATAATACATAATAATAATATTGCACGCTACAGGTAGTTGAAAGCTTGGAAGTGCCGCTAGAACACGCCAGAGAGCTTCTTGTTTCTGTGTTAGTTATTGACTCTTAACATCTTTGTAAATAACAAAATAGCTAATATATGAATAAACATGCGATGATATTTTGATTCAAGTAAAGCGTGTAATTCGCAGAAAAAGTAATCAGTATAATGATACGTTTACACGGTACACGATACAACGTTGTATGTAAAACGGAACGTCTAGAGCGACACAAATATCAAATAGCTTTGTAGCTATTTAATAACTTTACTTCCCAGAAGGCATTCGCTAGTAATAAAAGGTAATGTGTTGTTTTGGACCACTAAATATGCAAGTAGCGGGGTTTTGTAATATTAACATTGTGTTTATGCGTTTGTCCCTTGGCATGAAATCATACTCTAAAATTAATAAATGTTTACTTCTAGAAAGTTGAATTCGTACCCAGTGTTCCTAGCTATTCAAGCTTTTTTCCTCAATCTGATAGCCAGCCATAAATTCCACAATAAACACAAACCAGTGTTCTGTCTAGGCTTGAAATCGGGACCACACGGGTTCCAGCCAGATTGCTTAACCACTGAGCCACGACGCACTCTTCGCATATTACATATAAACGGCCTTTTATACGTCCCACTGCTGGGCACAGGCCTCACCTCAACTAGGAGGAACAAGCCGTACTCCAACACGCGGGCTCAGTGCGGACTGTTGGAGCTGTCTAAGGTTAGTGAGCAACCTTAATGTGAGATGTAACCAAGTCGCCCTAAGGCCTCTAATTAGGCTTACCGACTGACATCTGGCGACGTCAACCGGGACCAACTGCTTAACGTGCCATCCGAAGCACGGAGATGCCCGAAATACACATCACTAAATTTCGGTCGGGGTGGTCACCCATCCCATTTCCGACCCGGCGTGTGTTGTTTTACAACAGCGACCGTCGCCGATCACTGACAGAACTGCGCCACAGGCACCTTATTACATTTACCTACAAAGGCAGATACCATAAAATAGTCTCCATAATGCCCTTTATTACTGTTCAATTGGCCCTGCGCTGGAAGTACGAACAGCCTAATGCGTCCGTTTATCTGAAATTGGAATCTCAATCGGTTCAGTTTCATCAAGTTCCTTTGCCTTAGGAGGCATTAAGGCAGCTGCCAAATATGAAACCCTGCGATTCTTAGGCGCTTTGTAGATGGAGTAACATTGCAGCAACCGGCAACTGGCAACTAACCCAAAAACTTAAATAGTGCTTCAACACCTTAACTTATGTATCGCTCTGTTTATTTATACTTCATTGCACTCTCCGGACTTAATGCCTAAAGGCATTCTCTACCAGTCAATCATCGGGCGAAGCAGAAAACTGGCTTCGCCTCTTCATTTTTGTTGCTGCCGCCATTAGCAAGTGAGTGACAAGCCACGTCAATTGCTTAAACTGTGCTTTAGCGGTAGGTTCGTTTTTATGAATAAGGGGGTCAGTGTTTACGTATTTTTCAATGGAACTGAGCACACGTAGCAACTTGAGTTGCGAGTTCTGGGGATAGACAAAAGTTTTAAGCTACTCAATCGATGACTTAGTTAGTTCTTAATTGCCATTTTTGTATCGACTGTGTGAGTTGTTTGTTCCTGGTTTGTACTGGTTGTGTACAATTGTTTTTTTCTTGTTGGTGTATTGCGGTGATGACATAAAATGGGAACAAGTGTTGCTTCTTCTATAACCAACATCTCGCTGTACGTGGATTTAGATTTATTTAGAAACGCAGATATCAAAGTTGCTTAAAGATTGCCATAAACCAGTCTATAAGATTGTTCTGAAGCCAACTTTAAAAAAAATGTTAACTGGCTACTAAAGTGGCTTTATCTGCAAGGCGCCTAAGAGACTCCTTATGCTTCAGACTAAACTAGATCTCCTTCTGTGTAACAGTCTGGTTAGATAAGCGTGCAACTATTTGTTTGGTGATGGGTGCACTCTGGCTAACTAATTGGTTTGGCGACTACATACGACCGCAGGCAATTTGCGGCTCTAGCAGCGAGTGAATACAAGGACTTTAAACGCTCGGGAGACCAAAATCCCGTGGACGGATAAGGAAACCGAAGACTTAATCAAGAGTCTTAGATAAGTGCTTACCACATACGTTCTTGAAAGATCACATGGCAATTCTTGTCTGTAGTTTCATTTAGTAGTATTAGTAACTGTAAATTTACAGAAAATAGTGTTTTGGCCATTTTAATTGTTGTAATACGTAATCGTTCTCACAGGATAGGGACCGTTCACGCGCTAGGATAGGCCGAGGAACATTAGAAAATTAATATGGCAACAAATATTCATCCTGACTTTTCATCAATTAAGAAAATCCGGAGAAAGCGTAACTCGAAATGTGAGGAAGTAAAACTAGTAACATTGTAGTTTTTTTAAGGAATATGAATAAAAGTAAAGTAAAAATAATCTTTACTCATGTTAGCTTAATAAAAAGCACTTATGACAATATTTTGCTTCGGCAGAACAGTCTGCGTGAGCTTCCTTGTATAAACAGGAGGCCGATAGTTGGATAGCTCAGCTGCCATGCTGTCACAGTTTAGTTTTGACTTTTACTTACCTAACATTTGATCCCAAAGTGTGCAGTGTGAGCGAGCTATAAGGCTGGGTTTCCACCAGGAATGCGTTGCGACGAATGTGTTTTTAGGTACCAATAGAATCCCTCCATTTACCTAGCGATAGTAGCGGTTCTTGAAAACACATTCCTCGCAACGTATCTCTGGTGGAAACGCAGCCTTAGGCTCTGTTCCAGGGCTGAAGACGTCAGCTGCAATGCACGCCATCTGCCGCTTGATTAAATCATAAATATGCGGCGTGCGGCATCGCGTAAACACCCGTCAACACAATAGTTGCGTTAGAGGCCATTTTGAATTTTATTAAAAATGGCCGCCGCGTTTCGTGTTAGCACTTTCTGATGCTAACAAGTTGATTGTGGATTGTTTTCTTGCTTATTACGTGTTTATTAGAATCGCTAACGAACTTCAGTTCAGGTTTAATATTGAAATCTGTTGTACAAATATAAATATTTTCACCGGTGTTCTCCTTTACCAGAGAGTTAAATGCGCTTTGTTTTTGTATGAACACAAACTCACCCGATGAATCATGAAGGAATATTTACCTAACTTTTATTCTATGTAACTTAACTTTTATTCGCTTTTTAGCGATAAAGCCGCCCAAATTGTACATTATCGTTAATCTGTGTTTCTTTGTTGCTGATTTCTGTTGTTTTGGTGTGCAATAAAGAATACTAATCTATCTATTTATAAAAATGGCACATTGGTCAGACTTAATGTTTTGTGACTCTCTAGCTACAAGAAGGTCTGAATGTTTAACTGTCGACTTAATCTAAGTTCATGTTTTGTGCAATAGAGATTTTATCTTAATGCAAAAATTGTGTGAGACCAATGTTGTGTGTATAAACAGGAATTTGTAAGTTTCCAAAATAGAGAGACAGTTCCAGAGCACGAAATTAAAATGCAGTAGAAATATTTTTACGTGCGAGATTTATAACTGGTGGTTTTGTTCAGCTCGGACAATGAAGTGGTTTGTATATTTTTTTGCAAACATTTTAGCGGTGCGCCGCAACTTCCAGCCTTTTCTGTTACTTAAATGTCATATTAATTATTCAGTTAGGCTTTTTAAGCTCTCGTGTACGAGCAGTGTTAATAATAATCTCGGCTTGAGTGGTGGTTTTAGGGCTACTTTTCTAAAACCCACCCAAGATTCATAAATCTTCTTTGTTGAGAATTCTAACAATTTATTATGACGTTACTCTGTGACTTCAATAATTGTGAACAAACTATGTTGAAAAGAGTAACTAAGTATCGAGTTTCTTGCCGGATTCTTCTCGATAGAAACAACTTCCGAACTTTTTTTGTTCAAACCTCTCTTAGTCAAGTCCAGTTCTTAAGAGATCCATAGGCAATTGAATGAACATTTCAAGTGATGTAGGCATACATAAGTGAATTTATATTATAATCCTGCACTACTACGCTTTTTATTAAAATTGAGCGGAATTCATAAAAGATTCTAGAACTATAATATTGTTTTCAAGATAGCGCCATCGCCCAGTGGTTAAAAACACAGTTGGAAATAAAAAACATGTTAAAAAACATATTTGGAACATGGGCGACCCCGAGTTCAAGAGTGGGCGGAAAACCCATTTTGTACAATATGCGGTACAATATTGTACAGTACTAACTCTCCGGTAATGGAAAACACCAAATCAAAATCCGGATGATGGCGGTAACTCGTTCGACATACTGTCGGCTTCTGAATGTTCCGTTCAAAATGGCGGCAGCTCAGGTGCCTATCTGTTAAGACAGACGTCTAAGAGGTATGTTAAAACCTTATTCGTAAACTTGTAATGAACAGGTGGCAGAATTCGCAGAAACTAAGTTGTAGAAGTGGACTCCAAACTAAGTTATAATATTTTTTTATCTTCTTCATGCAAGAATAACACTAAGCCCTCCCGAAAGTTTTTATAACTAGAAAAGCTTCAGCTCGTGGAATTTAATAAAATCTTTTGTGAATATTTTCCCAGTAAGTTCTCTGGAAGAGCGGAGTATGCGTTGTACCGACCCTGAATTTCTAATTTAAGGCTGAATCTTCTTAAAAGTATCAATTTTACGCTCTGACATTATCACAAGGTGCTTTTATTTTATAAAAGCCTTCATCGCATTTCCAAAAACAACCAATTGGAAGTTTACAATCCATGAATTTCATGGTGGCGGGATCAGACTGGATGCTAAAGGCTCAGAACCGGGAGTTGTGGCGCACTTTGGGAGAGGCCTATGTCCAGCTGTGGACTATGACAGGCTGATGATGGATCCATAAATTAGAAATTCTCCTTTTAGCGAAGCGTGAGTGATCTAGGTCACTTTAAGTTAGACACAGCTACACGATCTCCCGCTATCTCATCTGGTTGGCAGATTATCGAATGCGACTGAACGCAGTAGGACGCATATCCGTAGGCCTAGCAGGAACCGCTAACGTTTTGGTAATCGAAAAGTAAAAGATGTGTTTTTTCCCTATGTCTTTAAAAAAAAAGTATCGTTTACTTTTCGATTACCAAAACGTTAGCGATCGTACTAGGCCTACAGGTCAGATTCGCGGCATCCCACTACTTTTTTTTCGTAACAGAAATTTTTCATAATAATTTTCATTTTAAACTATGGGAGATAATTACAACTAACTGCAAAGAAAGGATTTATGCAGACCTTCAGATTAAGATTGACCAGCCCAGTAGTATATGCATACATCTTGAAAACATCATTAAGAAAAAATGCAAATATCTTTTTACTAAATAAAATACAGATAATACCTACTTTAAAAAATCTTATAGTAAAATTACAATAGCTTTTAAGTATGATTTGAAAGAAACATGTCGAAATTTAGCAGACTCTGATAGTTTAGTTCAAGTAGATAGTATAATTCATTTTAATTAAGAAAGCAAACAAGAATTATTTGATTTGCAACATTCGTGAAACTGTATTCATTTCGAATTCAATGTGACTTTGGTGTCGAATTTATCTTTATTGCTACGTCTTAATTCGCAGTTAACGTCGAAACTTTGCAGTGAAGTTCTTTGAAATATGCGGCGACTATGATATTGAAATCAGAATAAAAGATTTTCCATTAAGATTTCGGTTGAACAATATCATTTTAAGTACCTACCAATAATGATATACTTAAGAGGTAGATACGTTGTGTCAGTACTGATGCGAAATCGAAAATTGACCCCTGGCGTACGTATCTATAATTTGACCGTATGTACAACATAGTATGATCAATTACTAGAGCGTTAACAAGACCGATACGTCATGCCGCGCAATGTCAACTCAAACTGTCAATGCTTTGCTCTGGTTTCCGAAGTTCTGATTTCGGGTGCCACTTTTTAGCACAAGTATCTATGTCCTACCTAAGTGTTTTTTATTACAATATCATTTTAAGTGCCTACCAAGAATAGCTGCTTACTATAAGTACCATTTGAATTAAACCAAATGTTTTGATTGATAAGTAAGTAGGTAAGTCTTAAAGTAAAGTCTAGCACCGTTCGAAGAAGTTAAAGTTAAAATGTTGTAAAAATATGGTATTGTAGTCAGAACAAAGCGGCTTATGATTTAGTTACTCACCCACGTGGATTGTTTTAATTCAAAAAACTGCTGCGGGTTGCTTTGTGTTTTAATAGTAAAATATGTGAAATTCAAAAACCTTGAAACATTTTTTTTTATTAACCTATATTGTCCCACTGCCACTGCTGAGCGAAGGTCTCTCCCAATTTTCTCCATAGGTCTCTATCCTGTGCCAGGGTAAGCCAGTCCTTAAAACATATGGGTGTTTATTTTAGCAGTGGCTGTAATTACAATTTGTAAAATCAAATAACAGACACTCTAATACCAGCTAAGAAACCCACCCATTCATTCTTAAAATAATAAAACTACTTATCAAAAATCTTATTCTAAGCTGAAATAAACCTGTATTCCGAATGTAAGATTTCAACCACTCTTATAACCTGTCAGTTTCTGTCAGGAGTTCGACTTGGCGGCAGAAGCCTTTTTTTTTTTTTTCGTGGGGAAATCCTCATGGATACCTCGCTGCCCGGGGGGACGATGAGGTTATGTCGGACTCCTACCGACTAAAACCCCACGGCACTCAACGGTGGCACTTTGGCGGCGAAGCTGGATCCTACCGTAAGTAATACCGCACTACTTCGCCGCCAGTGCTAGCCCCTGATGGGGCCCCCTCCAACCGACCCCCCAACATAGTGGGGGGAGGCCACGAAAGCGCCCGGACTACGCAGGCACTTTCGCCGTCTCGGTGGATGCCGTGCAATGCAAGCCAGAGCACCCCCGCACTCCGGCCCGCTGGCACCCACTGTACGCAGGCCCTACTGGGCCCGCAACCACGAGCCACCCAAAGGGCGGCTCCGCTGCCGTAACCGGCGGTACCGCCCCGCCGGGCCACGATGCACAGGGGGGATCAGCCTCGGATTACTGCCCCCCACCAACCGGTTGTGCGCCGCGGCCCCAACCACGCGCCTCAAGGCGCCTGCAAGCCCCACTGGCCCCGCAGCCCCACGTCGCCCTTGCGGGCTGCAGCGGGTGGGTTCCCAGTCCACCACACTGCCACGCCTGGGTTCTCTTCGCTTCCCGGTGGTTCCCCTATCACCGGTACTAGGCCCCCTCGCCACGCCGAGGCGAGAACCCATGAGGGGGTGGCGGCAGAAGCCTAGGTGGAATAAAGCCCAAAAGATAACGATGTACTAAAGGTGTTACTAAGTATCTTTGGTGTGTTAAATAGTATATAATAATCGTAGCACCAGTTTTGTTTAGTTTGGGCTGTAATTATGTGCGATGATATTATTTATATTATATATATATTTATATTATAAGCTAAGCATGACACTTTTTCCGAAAACCAGAGAAAGACATTCGGTCTTGGCTTCAGGCGGGAATCGAACCCGCGTCTTTCGCAAATCGGGGACTGCTTCGATTCCCGCCTGTAGCCAAGACCGAATGTCTTTCTCTGGTTTTCGAATCTTTAGTAAAGACACTGTATGGAAAATACTAAAAATAATCATAACATAACTTTATTGTTTTACAAATGTTTATAAAATTCTTTCAGTAATCACTAATGGGCTTGTTCTCTTCCGATCCTAAATCTTAAAATGGAGTAATATAAACTCTACGACGGCAAAGGCGTATCTCGAAACCAAACACTCCGTCTGAACGACCTCTTTAAAGTAGCCATATTTTTTTTGTTTATTGCTAAGCCAGCGGCCTCTGCAGTGCGATGATAAGCCATAACTCTGTTTTTATTCCACCCCAGTTTAATATGCATTATCAAAATAACTTTAATGGCCAGACTTGAGTGTCTTCTAAGCTTTTGCCGTCATAACTTCCCTTTGTTTTTATAAAAATATTAATTCTGAAGTCTGCTATAGTTAAGTCGTTTAATGTCTTCGTTGGTTGAAGTTAAATTTTCAGACATTTACAAAAATAGATTGGTGCCATTGATTTCAAAAGCTGGCCTTTTGGCAACCTTTATCACTTGTACCCTGAAATGTCTCAAAGCGTCGTGGCTCAGTGGTGAAATACTCTTGCAGAACACCTTCTTTGTGTTTAACGTCGTAGGTTCAATCCCCTCACACGACATGCATTCATGGGACAAACTTTTGTATTTGTTCATTGTTTGGGTGGAAGCTGCTTCGTCCGCGTAGCATTTGGTTAAAAAAAAAGTGATATATTTTTACAAATTGTATTTTTTGTTCTATTCAGATACATAAGCTATATTACTGTAAAGTTTCAATCCATCCAGTAGTTTTTACGTGAAAGAGCATACGGCACATCCATCCACATTCCACACGTACAAACTTTTGTATAAATATTTGTAGGATTCAAAAAATTCAGTTCGTTTATTATGGAGTCGGTTGGCCATGCACCGTTTTGCTGCAATACGTCTGCTGGTCTCCAAAAAGCAAATGTAATCATGTGTCAAATAAAAAGCCTCTGAAAAGTATTATTCTCCAAGATATTAATTCTATTCTTTTAAAATATCAAGAGCTGTTAAATTCAATTAATTTAAGCCGACTTAACTCATCAAGATGGCGGTTGGAGCACTGCCTTGACTAAATTACTGTCTGTTAAATCTTATTCTGAATCTAGGTCGTCTTAAATTAATGGATATTCTGAGAAAAAACTAAAAAATATTTAAATCTTAAGCTTTGCTAGTCCGGCTTTTGAAATATCTTTGACTGATGTAACGGTTGGATTACTGATTAAAATTATATTCAATTAATATTAGAAATCTTTTTAGAGGTAAGCTCACCTGTACTTGTTCTGTCCTAAATGTTATATCACTGTAAATATCTCCTTGTGTACGACTAAATGAATAAATTTAAACAGACAAATAATTATTTGTGACATTTTACACCAACATCATTTGACCCTAAATCATTTAAAGCTTCCAATAAACGTGTTAATGATTGAAAATTCACTCTAAATACTTTATTAAATGAATGAATAAGAAGACACATACAATAGCGTTTATGAGTAAACGGGAATCATCTAAGTGCCGCGGACCTCATCTAAGTGCCGCGGGCCTCATGTAGGTGCCGCGGCCCTCATCTAAGTACCACGTGCCTCATACCAAGTCCCAACTACGAGATGCCATATTCCAACACGCGTGTAAGGTTAGCCATACAGCTTGCTGTCACTAGTTACAAAGCTGCCTAAAGGTCAAAGCTCATAAGAAGAGCACGGCAAAGGCACGGCTCTGACCCAGCCATCTTGCCATTCAAAGTTGAACCTTAAGTTTTGAGTTCTACAATATATTTTGCAATAATAGTATGAAAAAGCCAACGGCGAGCTGTCAGCGCGCTCGCTGCTACTATACCACTAAACTCGCAGCTCGCGTCCCTACAACTTAAGGATCAAATTTGAATGGCAAGATTATTGCTGGGTCGGTCGAAGCCGTGCAGTTGCCGTGCTTGCACAAAGTGTTACGAACCCTCTAACTAACCCTAATTACTAAGTTTTAATTTCGGAAATAGTGACACTGCTGTCTCGAGGAAATTTTTGTTGATTTTTCTGTTAGTGTTTTTATTCGTTTTGTTTGTTTTTATCTTTTGTATTGCGATGTCCAAATGCAATGAACGTTTTTTCTTTCTTTCTTTTCTTTCTTTCTGATTCCTGACATCTAGTGACATCAGCTGGCCGGTGAATAACACTCGAGCACAGAATAAACAAAAACAAATTCACACTAACGATTGTCCAGAATATTTAACACCTCATACACAAACTTTTATTACATTCTGTATTTACTTGTAGTGAAATTACACTCAGCACTCGTTGGAGAGAACTTTAAGCATTATGTAAACGGTTATAGTTGCATGAATTTTACAAATTAGCGCCAAATGTTCTGTGAAATTTGCTACTCAAAGGTATCTTCTAAGCTGTTGCAGGTGTGATAGAAATTTCAAATAATGATACTTAACTTTTGCTGAAACAAATTCAAATTATTAATGTTCTCGTCCTCCTACAATTTATAAATATAGTATTCATTTACTTACACTTACATACACCGCATTGTTTATTTAGAGTTTCGTGGCCCAGTGGTGACCACTCTGGCTCGGAACCCGGTGTCCCGAGATGGATTTCGATCGGAGCAACTACATTGTCTTCATTGTACAATGCAGAGAACTCTCCGGTGTGGGGAAACAACGATAAAAAACCCAAGCACCCCGGAAAACGATGGTAGGCTCGGCCCTCACCACGTTGGGCTCAAAACCGCTCGGCAAAATGTGGGCTTCTGAATGTTCCGTTCACCATGGCGGTAACATTCAGTGTTTCTTGACTGCGATATACCTAGTCATGAGTGTGTGTTATGTTATTTTCTTACCTACATCAACTTTGACTAAAACAAACGAATACTAGGGCTTTCATGCGTGCGGGATCGCGAGGTTAGGCGCGGGATTCATAGAGCCTAGCGTTTGTTGGGCGATTTTACGGCGAGGCGATCTCGCTGCGAACGCGCCGCGAGCGAGAGAGAGAGAAATCGCTGGGGTGTACGAAGCGAGCACGGTGCGCGCTCGCGCTCGTCAAATTCAAAGTGAGCTTCGCGGCGGGGTCGCAGCGAGACCGCCTCGCCGAGAAACCGCCCAACAAACGCTATGTGTGGACCGGCCCATAGCCTGCTCACACGCTCCGCATACTTGCGGCGGGATTCTTGACGCAACTCACTGAAACTTACTGCCTACATTACCGGTGGCCGCCTAGAATAACTAAATTTTACGCAACTTGCTCAAGGTATTTACTTAATTTTAAGCACCGGCGAGCTTTAAGGCTGCCGAGGAATCTCGGGAAAACTAGGAAACCGGTTTAAGTTGTTTCTTTTCAGTTTAAGAGGGATAATAGGTGTAGCGAATAAATAAGCAAGCTCAACATTAAGCCCACCTTTGATTTGAATTACCTTTGAAGACTAATGAAAAAAGGGTGTGTGTTTTTAATAAATGACCGTTTTTTATAGGAGCTTCAGAGAAGATAAATACATCTTAAAATAGTTTGCCTAAAATGGATGATTACCTTTACATCGTGTGGTTGAATATGATGATTTTTTGGAAACATTTTTTTAAATATATTTAAAATGGATTTGCGTTTCACTTTAGTCTCGCCTGATGGTAAATGATGACGACGTCAAAGGTGGAACACGCTAACTCAGATGCCCATTCACTCTTGCCTTGAAGACACCAAGGTTGCATGTATCCGGAAACACAGGCGCAGGGAGAGCGTTCCGCTCCTTAGTGGTGCGGACCAGTAAGGAAGCACCAAACCGCTTAGTCCGGACCGCCGGAAAGTCAACCACATGGGGGTAAAGCCCTCACGTCGGCTCGTGGTCCGGTGGTAAAAAGTAGAGGGACACAGTTTCCCGTGATCAGGTTAGAGAGAGCTAGAGTTTGATTGAACGTACGAAACCTACCTACCTCCCTTTATAAAGAAAATTCTGTGTAACAGCCCTCACAAACTACAACGGCAGGCATAAATATGCGTTTTCTTCACCTGGAGCTGTGTTTCATCATCGTCTTAAAGTTGCTGCAAAACGTCCACAATCAAACTTAGACCTTACTCACATACTTCAGAAGTTGTCTGGGAGAGTCGTTTTGTAGCAATAAGAAAAAACGCAGGAACTGTACAAATGATGTCTTCTCACTGTTACTGGATGTACTGTCGATGTCAAATGGTTGCATAATTTTGTCGAAGAAAAAAAATTAATGTTGCTTTAAATTTCCTAAGTGTGTTAAAGTCAGATGTGTCCACTGAAATCCTCCTTGCACGAGGTAAGATTAGCTATACTAAGAAACAAATATACCTACCTAACGGATTGCTATGAAGTGTCAGGATATAATGGAGGAATACTTAGTAAGCATGCACATAGAAGTAATATGGGTAATCCTGACCGACGCAATGGGTCGGTATGTGCACCACGTTTTGCTAGACCAACAATATCATAAGGCAGGGCCGCATTAAGGCTGCTCCACTTCAGCGAAGCCCGGGATTCCCCGGGATTTACTTCGTTAAGGCAGAGGATACACTCGTGAGAAATGCCGGACCGAAAAATTGTGATCGCTCCTAGTGAGCACTCGTGCAAACATTTTTGCTCCGCTTCATCTTTGGCAGGGTTATTCAAATCAATGATTGTAGAAAATGGCAATTTTGGCCACAATAGGCATGACGACAGTATCAAATAATCAACGATTTGAATACATTAGGGGAAAAAACATATTAAAAGGATTTAAAAGACACATTTAGTTTGATTTTAAAATCTGAGATTAATCAGATTTTCGATAAAGTAAAAGGATAAAATACTCCATTTCGCCATTTTGACTCAAACGTCAATCACGCACTATGACGTCACTGTAATGGAAATCAACAAATGTCACTGTCGTATTTCATACAAATGAGTTTGACAGACACTTGATATTTACATTACAAATACGTCACACGGACGCCATGACACCTGCGAGCGTTTTCGCGCGCTGTTGATAAAATACTAGAATAATGTCCTCAAACTTTGTTAAACTGACCTTTGAAACCGAAATAAAGTTTTTTTAGTATACAATACATGTGTACCTTTATCACGAAAGAAGATTTCAAAATTGTTCGTCATGCCTATTCTTGTTATTATCTGACGACAATAGAAACGAGAAATATCGCAAACTAAGTAATATCATCCTCACTCATGGATGTTCATTTTTAGCATCATCAATGCAGTATCTTCACTCAAGATCGGAAAATCAGAAAAAAAGACATTTGGTCTTAGCTTCAGGTGGTTTTTTCTGGATTTCCTATATTTAAAAACGCGAATGTTCATCCTGGCTGGCACCAATGAACCAGTCAAAAATGCGGCATAACTTACAACTGGCTGAGCAGCGGCCAAAAGGTGAACCCAAAAATGAGTTAGAGCAATCGTGTCTCATGCATGTTGACGAATAAAACGGCGTACAATGAGGCTGATTAAACAAAATGCATCCACCGAGCGGGTCAGATTATTTTTTTCCGGAGTTTGGATAAGTGTGGCACCGTCCTTATTCGCCGGTCGCATTGGCCCACCACCACCTAAAGAGCCTTAATCTTCCGCTAACCATGGGTATAAACTAGTTCGCCTAGTAAGCACGCACTATAATTTTTGCTATGTCTTGTGCAAGCTAACTAGAAGGTTTTGGTTAGAGTCCGACCGAAACTGATTTTCCGGCCGAAACCGAAACCGAAACCGAATGTTCGGCCTGGGCTTCAGTTTCGGCCGAAACCGAAACCGAAACCGAAACTCACGTGGTCAAGTATAAAATACCTGCAAATACTGAATTCTGGAGCATTTTACCCATTATTCTGCTAATAGCAACAAAACCAAGTTACATACTTTTTTTTTCAACACAAGATCCCACCGCTAGGCAAAGGTCTCCCCCAAATTTTACAATTGCCCCTGTCTTTTCCTAAAGTCCACCATTTGCCTGAGTATTGTCCCAGGTCATAGTATCCTTTTTCAGGCCTCGTCCTTCAGTGATATCAGTCTTTGGGAGCCATTGGGTTTTAATTCCGGCCGGATGCATCCTACAGACTGCTCAGTGCTCACTCCTATTTTGTCAGTTTGGCAATTTGTCAAACTACTTTGCTGGTCAGTCTCATTTTGAAGGCCTGCGTAAATGCCTTTTCCCGCCTCGCTTAAGAAACCCCGGGATTGTAGGGAGGCTTGCGTCTTGAATGTCCGTTTTGGCACGGATCGTGGTTGGTGACCATTTTCTGTCTGTGTATTCATGACCTAACACACTGTACTCCATTGCCATATGACCAATTCCAAGCTTTGACATAGGGTGTTCCGTGAGCGACCAGGCTTGTGCACAGTTTGTTAGGATAGGCAGAATGCAAACGTCGAGAAGTTCTCGCTTTAAGAAGAACGCACTTCATGTAAGCCTTGAAAAGTTAGCTCTTCCAGGCATGGGGCGTTCGATTTCCTTATCCTGCTTGTTCTCAACAGAGACGATCTGGCCCAAGTAAATAGACTCATCAAGGTTGCATTTAATTTGTGTGCTGTTTGTCGTCAGTTTCGTTTTCGTCTGGTTCATCACCAGTCCAATGCAATAGCACACCCACTGCGGATGTGTTGGCGAAAAGCACGATGTCGTCGGCATAACGAAAGTTGGTCAGTTTCTATTTTCTATGATTCGATATCAACTCCTTCATTAGACTAGGGTCTTGCCAACTGCCTAAATACTTTCTCCAATGCCATAGTAAATAATCTAGAGTGATCTTATATTAACGACGACAAATTCGACGAATACAACTCGGCTGGGCAGCGTTCGGGAAATTCCGCGACATCTTCACGGGACGTATCCCTCAGAGCCTAAAGACTGAGGTCTTTGAGCAGTGCGTGTTGCCAGTGATGACTTACGTACGGCACTGAGTCCTTAACTGTTGGCCTTTTAAACAAGCTCAGAGTTGCTCAGCGCGCTATGGAGAGAGCTATGCTTGGAAATTCTTTGCGTGACAGAGTTCGCAATGAAAACATCCGCGAAAGAACTAAGGTCACCGACATAGCTTCTTGGGTAGCCAAGCTGAAGTGGCACTGGGCAGGCCATATCGCCTGCAGAATCGACAACCATTGGGAAGAAAGGTTCTGGAGTGGCGACCACAAACTGGAAGACGCAGCGTAGGGATGCCCCAACTTGGTGGACCGATGACCTGGAGCAGTTTTCGGGAAGCTGTTGGATGCTAACGACCCAAAGCCGCTCGCTGTGGTGATCTATAGGGAAAGCCTATGTCCAGCATTGGACTTCTGGAGACTGATGATGATGATGATGAAAACTGATGATGAAAATGAAACGAAAACTTCAGCAACAACCGCACGACGTCCAATGATGAACATCAGGCCTCCCCTATGTGGGAGGCCTGATAGGTTTCCAGAGCGACCAGTTATAGGCGGACCACATCCACCGAAACCCTACGATCCGTATCAGGTCATTCTGCTTCTTCGCTGGTGGGAGTCCCACGCTGCGTTTGGCTTCAAATGATACCCCCTCGAGAACTTTTTGACCCCAAACTGATGGCCCAGTTTCTCGTGCAATGTGCCCCGCCAACTGACACTTATACCTGCTTGCCAGCGTAGCACCATGTCACGATGGCGTGCTTAGTGCCCAGCCGTGTTGGATGCGTCAATTTAATTCTCACTTGTCGACAACTTCGAGAATCGAGCTCCCAACATAACACTCTAAAGAAGTTTTGCGTCTGGCGATAACGCACTGACCAATTTTTGTGTTGCTACGGAACCATCCAAATGTCCCACGACAATTCCCGAACATTGTGGAGGCCGCCAGGCTCTGCCATAGCGTTTTCGCGATATACGAAGTTATATGAGCGCGCACGACAACTTCTGAAATGAGTTTCGGTTTCGGCTAAAGTTTCGGCCGATTTTGGCCGAAACCGAAACTGTGGCCGAAACTCGAAATTTTGGCCGAAACTGGCCGAAACCGAAACCGAAAGTTCAGTCGGACACTAGTTTTGGTCCAGTTTTGAACGGACGCCTCCAGTATTTTTAATGTTGAAGCTCATGATCATTTTGTCTGTGGAGACATCAATACTGGCTGTTTTACGCCGTATTGCAACTGTCCCCGGCGAGTCAGTGGGTTCGAGGTGACAAGACGTCAAACTGCTCTTGGAATCGGGGATAATCTATATTTTAGTTTCTCTTGGTGTGTGCTTGGATTGTCTAGTAACCTGAACCTGGTTGAACCTGACCTGCATAGCCTGTGCCTGACGTGCACGAAACATATTCGGCGGCGGCGACGGACTAAAGGTGAGTGTCTGCCTTATTTTGTTCAGACATCCGTTGAGGAAATAGGACTGACAAAGCAGCCCTACTTATAAATCGGTAGCTATCGTAGAACCTAACATATTTTTATGGACCACTTTGTTGCGAACTATTTGTAAGTCATCATAGACAGTGGTTTCGAGGGTGCTGTGTTGATACCTTCATTCCTTCTAAATAAATGAGCATCAATCAATGTTAGAAAAATTAAATAGTTACGTGCCTTTTTCCTTTAGTTCTTTTTTTGTACATTAGATCCCAGAATAAGATCTAAGGACTAATGGTTATTTCATTTCATGAAAATAGACAATATTAGGGCATTGCGACACCCACGACATTCAATTAGTTTATCAATAGACATTTGTGTGGGCGGTAATCGAATCCCTAAGCGTCTTAATTGCTGCTAAACAAAACCGTGATAATTTCTTACAATCCTCTTCTTATAATTAAAAATTAATTGGATTCATTCAAACAAACTTTTCTGAGGAAAAAAGGGCTTTTACGCCATTAGACGACCGATATGATGTAATGGGCCAGAAGTGGGTCATTACACCAGTGGTTGCGGGTTCGATCCCCGCACAGTACAAGCATTTGTGTTCGTGATTGTAGTAGCCTGGGTGTCTCCTATTCGTATTAAGTATGTATTACGAAATACAAATTACAAGAAGTATCAGTATTAAAGTATCTAAGTATGTTTATCCGTTGTCTGGTAATCGAGAGAACATAAATGGTTTTTATTATATTATTTTTACTAGCGACCCGCCCCCGCTTCGCACGGGTGCAATAGGATGTTATTATACATATAAACCTACCTCTTTAATCACTCTATCTATTTAAAAACCGCATATTTTGATGCGGTTTTGTGTAGTTTCAAAGATTTAAGCATACAAAGGGGCATAGGGACAGAGAAAGCGACTCTGTTTAATACTATGTAGTGATGCTCTAAATAATGCAGGCGCATTCTCGAATTGTCACAGAGTTGCCATATAATTACTGTAATGGGCGTAAAATACCCAAATGACTGGCTAGTTAGTGCTTTGGTATATCAACATAATTAACGCTTTGTTCAGCAAGCTTACTCGCTAACACCTCTTCAAAACGTTGAACACAATTGCGGCCACTTTCAGAGCAAACATTGGGTTACCTTTTCAGCACATTTTAGTTCATAACTTATAAGATAGTAGGTATACCCTGTATTATTAAGCTAAAGAGTCCGGAAGCAATTTTACAGAGCTCAAAAGCCGTATTCAATAAAACCATTTTCAGGAAACCATCTCTAAGTCTAAATTTTTTTGGCCTTTTCTATTCACTTGACAAAGATTTGTTCGCCTTTTTTTGCCACCACTTAATAAGTAGATAATGAATAGAAAACCTCTGTTACTAACTGTGGCTAAGGCTGAATAATGGTAGCGAAGGGAGGAATTACTAGAATTGCTAATAGCAAGCACCATAAAGCTGAATTCAACAGAAATTAATTAAGAATTAATAAATTCTCTTGGTATTTAGATACGTCAGTTTGGGAGTTATTTCGAAATTAGTATTCGCTGATTTGCATGACATTCAAGGTGTGATTGAAAGCTGGAATTTCACCAGCCCGGAGTGGTATAGATTTTCTTATTAATTTGATCCTTTAGGCTTCCCTTACTTCATAATTGGTATGCAAATTATGTACCTTGTTTAAATTGTATAATGCAAAACAGACTTCCAAAGCTCAGTCCTAAGTTTTGTTTTCTCTCTTTTTAAACAACTAATGCAACTATATCTTTAAGTATGACATACCTAAGTAATTTCTCATCTCTCGATATACTAGAAACTGTTTTGAATTTTCTTATTTCCCTTCTCTGAAATTCCATTTATTAGCCATTGAATTTTTGGAGTTTGAAACGGGTCTGCGACAGCAAACAAGTTGAGCGAGCTTGCACATAACAAAAGTCACACGCACAATAGATTCACATTCCGTTCCTAAGAAACGTCCTAGCGGAAAAACTCCGTCCACTGAGGAGGTTAAATGAGAAAAATTCTCAATCTCGATGAGGGATTGTTGTCGAAGTATTTGCGAAGTCGTTATCAGGTGCGACTCGACTGAGCCCGCCGAATGGCACGATAACCAACTTTTTCTCCAACCCTACTTCGCTACGGGAGAACTTATCGCGTAGACCCTAATGAACAGATTAAATGAAAAACTTGAGGCTCTGGAACTTAGATAGACTCATTATCTCGACGGATATTTGCTTCGACAGAGATCACAGGTTTTGCAAACTTGAGTGACCGTTGACCATAATGCCGTAGAAACAATGCTGGGGTAAGCGTGTTTTTGAATGTAGACCGTAAACCTACGGGTAGATAAGTTTATCTTTCAATACCCCAACCGAAGTTTAGTGATGTATTTTTCGGGCATCTCCCTGTTTCGGGAGGCAAGCTAAATGCCTGTCGTTAAGTCTTAGGGCATCTTCATATCATCTGACATTAAAGTTCCTCACTTTCCTTAAACCCCTCAAACATTCGGCACTAAGCCAGCGTGTTGGAGTATGACCTCATACTTAGTTGAGGTTGTGCCCAGCAATGGGACGTAAATAGGCATACATCTTTCATTGGGCATTAATCCATCCAGCACCATTCAGTTATCGTATCTGTAACTATTTTAACAATAAATTGCATTTTATCTTTCCTTACCAATAATAGGAGTTGGTGATGCTCATCCTTGTAAATTGTGTCAAGTTTGCCTTTTGAGAAGGTATATGTCATGTTTTGGCGGGTTTAACATTTTGATGCCATTCGCTAAAGCATCTAAAGACGCGTCGTTTAGTCCAATCAGAATTCAGGTACGACCAATAGAATCCCTTAAAATATCGAAAAAGTAATAGCATGATAGCCACTTCCTGTGGGAACAGTACGTAAGTCAATTCGGTTTTTTGGCTCTCCTGAAAAGTTGCTAAAAATGGCATACGTGGTGTTAGAACTTAAACGACGATATTCGAATAATGTCAAAACATTTACATGAACGCTAAAACTCATAGTAGGTAGACTCTCTGCCATCGTCAGGGGCAGAACTAAGTACCCACATAAATGTTGAGTTACATACGCAAGTAGGTCTCAAGTCTCACGTTTCAAATTTAATTTCCCTAAGCTTCTTTCGGCAGTACCCACTTAGATTAGGAGATGCTTGGTAGCGATGTAGAGCTACTTTCCTCTCTTTCGCGTAATAAGGGATAAACTTACATTACATTTCCAAGTAGATCAAATTCCAGGTAGAACGTGGAATGAAAATAAATGTTTAAACATTTCGCATTCAAAATGCTGTGTTTGCTAGGATTGCGAAAGATGCAGGTTCAACTCCCTACTGAGGTCTAGATTATAATTTTTACTGGAGATAAAAAAAACACAACACTTTAAGAAGATAAATCTTAAAAAAATGTTGGCTAAGATTAATGTACCTACTGATGAATGTCTCGTAGATACATGCTACTACATTAGCCACACAGGTTTCAATACCGGTATATCCTTGGAATGAATACTATTGCATATCTTTATAGAGTGAAATCTTAAGATTTTAAAATTTACATGGAGGCAATTTTCAATGACTGTAATTGTCAATTACTGTAATTTTTTTTAAAATCTGCTTTTTTATTCTAAATGACTTAGATACCATTTGAATTATTTTTCATCGAAAATCAACACCAGTGAAATGAAGTAATTTCCCCTTCTCGCATTCAATGTTCGCACCTCGATACTGAAATGGGTACTTACTGTAAGTCGAAGGGCGCGGGTTCAATTAGGCGGTTTTATGGACCCCTCGCCGAACCGGCGAACAATATAACGCGTAAAACGCCGCTTGTGCGTAAACTTGGCATTGGTACAAGGTAGGTAGGTACACTAAAAAAATGTCCGCCTGTTAGGTACTGATTCAAATTTCACATAAACAGACTTTGTGCACTAAGTTGTTACCGAAAACAAAACCTTGTTTCGTCTTAACCAAAACATGTTTCCTCCTAACCAAAGGTGAAATATGGTTGAGCTGTTTATCATTTTTAGTACATGAGACGCAAGTACGTCACAAACCACTCCGGACTGCTGACTGAAACCTGATCTGAAAAGTCACATGTTGTAGTTGATGTTGTCACGTCGCATTGTGTTACGACGCGATTTCGTTTCACAGCACGACGTTGTGTCTTGGGAATCTACTTTGAGCAAGTGTCGTAGCACTAAGAGCCGCGCGTCGTATCGTCTTATTGTGTACAAGTCCTTACGGCCGTTACGGTGCCGCCACTCATATACCAGCTAAAGTCAATAATTATTTTTTCCATTCACGTTTAGAATCAATCAAATCGTTCCTAATCAGAAAGTCAAGTCCACATTGACCAGTTGGACGCATACTTTCGATCGCAAAAGTTGTGGATCTGAGTTTTTTTGTGTGCAAAAGAATAAAATTTACAAATCACTGCATTCTTAACTCGAACGGACTATAGTCTCAAAATTTCAAATTGCATAAGACATTTTATACATCCATACATAAGTATACCTACACTACACACCTAAAGTATAATCTCCGATGTAGGCCATATTGCTGCAAAATTAAAGTAGAATTGGGCCGCCTGTGTCTGCCGCATGTCCGGACGGCTTGGGGATAAGCTCGTGAGCGGGCGAAGCTCACGAAAACAAAATAGAGGACGTGCTGATCGGCGCTCGTTGAGGGGGCGAGAGGGAATTTTGGAGGAATAGTGGACCACTAAGTTAAGGGTAAAGGGGGACGAGAGGGAATTTCGGAGGTATAGTGGACAACGACAACTAAGTTAAGAGGAGAGACGTAGAAAAAAAGTACATTTAGACGCCAATAAAATGGTATTACATTCTAATTAGACGAATAGTTAATTACAATTCGTAGCCTCAAGTTTCCAAAATTATCTGTCTGTTTCTCAAATAAAAACTTACAGTTTTTTTTTTGCCAGAGTGAAACGGGATCACGATATAAATTGCGGAAATTATTGTATCCCCTTTTTCTGGTATTGAGATCTAACGTTTGAAACGCTGACTCTCCATGAAGATTTTTCTAAACGTAATACGTAGCAAGTAGCAACTTACTCGTAGGCGACTACATCGTAGTTATTCCGTAGCATTCAACAATGGTTCTTCAGTGATTTTTTGGTTCATACATTAACTTAAAATTACTAGTGATATCAGTGGCTGGTTAACGCACTGAATGTGTGTTGTTGTTTAATCAAAAAACTGCCAATTCATCAAAATATGTTCAGAATTTATCTAGAAACGCATTTCAATCAAAAGTTCGCCTAAAACGAAACTAGAAAATCAATCTTGTTTGGAAAGCCAGCGGATACGTTCTAGATGAACGTTGGATATCAATACATGTCTGACTTTTCCTAAAATTTCCGGTGAAATATAATTTCGTGACTCTGTATCTCTCTTAAAAACTGCAGGTTCGAAGTAACACAAACCATACCGTTATCCCTTGTTTTCGTCCAATGACTAAGTAGCCTCCGACACATCCGAGCTAGGCTCATAGCACACTATACCAGCACGGAAACAGGACGGCTCCGACCAAGCAATTATCTAGCCAATCTTTGCTTAAGGTGTTTAAGCTGCGAGTTGAGTGGTATAGAAGCGGCGGCGCGCTGACAACTCGCTTGGCTTTTTCATTTTAATATTGCAAAATATATTATACCACTCACAATTTAATGCTCAAATTTGAATGGGAAGATATTAACTGAGTCACAACCGTACAGTTCCAGTATAGTGTGCTGTGAGCTTTAGTATGTTCCGTCGCTCCTTCACTTTTCCATCGGACTTGATGGAAATCCTCAGAGGGATGCTCTTAGAATTCCCAAGGAACAGACGCCGGGAAAATTGCAAAAAGAATTTTAAGGCACTGATGTTGCTATCTACTTAGATACTTCACGAACAACGAACCGTCTCGCCGATATTAGACTGCGTTGGATTGGCTGAACTAAAGTAAGGGTTTTCAGACGCGAATGCGAACAGCTTGTTTGCTTGTAAACCTGACTGACGGTCCTGGGTAGCTTCTATTGCTATTATTAGACCAGACTGATCACCAGGCCTACTAGTATGGGTATTCTAGTATGGGGATACAAGCAGTAGGTCGGGTGACCAAACTGCTTGTTGTCGTTTCACCTATCTCCCCGAGCTCTACGGAAGCCTCAAATAGGCTTCGGCTGAGGTAGGAATTTCGATTTAAATAAAAAAATAACAAAATTCCAACCGGAAATAGAGACTATTACAAAACAAATCAATCAGGTAAGTAAGGCTCTCGTGGGTAATAGTGTTCAACTGCCTCGTTGAAAAACCTTACCTTTTTATAACCTTACCACACCATATTCCAAATACTTCGCACAACTTTGCAAAACTGACGTGGTTATGATCCCGACAGTTGTACTTTTATTTATTGCAACAGAAAATAAATAAATAAACTCAAAAGTTACGTATTCAGTAAGGACACAACCAAGTTCAATCTACTCAGTAAAATTCAACGAAATTCTCAAAAATTGTGCATTAATAAAGGATTTAAGCACATTTGTAGTCAATCCAAGGCGTGCTCAAAGGCACGCTCGTGAAGACGTTAAGTTCCAGACTCCGAAATTGCTTTATCGATTTTAATAAAGACTACTCGGCTCAACGCGGAATATTAAGAAAGTTAGCTTAAGTCAACACTTGCATAGCGAGGTGATTCGGTTCTGTATTCGATTAAATTAAACAAATATAACATAACTCCATATAACATCTCAAGACTATTTGCAAACGAGATAGGCAGAAGGGCACTCTAACTGTTGCCATCATGGTATCATCATAATCATGGTAACAGAAACATTGAGAAGCCCACACTGAAAAAAATAAGAAGAAGCCCACAGTTTGCAGTGGGAATTCAAACAAAATGTGGTAAGAGGCAAGACTACTACCGTTTTTCGGGTTGATTGAGTTTTTTTTTTTCATTACCAAAAAGCTAGCCGTAGCTGTACCAACAAAGAAGAAGAAACTATTTTTGTTTACTGAATTTTAAATAGCTAGAGTGCTTAACTCCTGTACTTACGTCCATAAAATCACCAATAAAATAAGTTCTAAATACATCAATAAATTCGGAATCTGTCTGTCTTAGCTGTGCTTTCATACAACTAAACCTCCAGACCCCACTTAGATTCAGTCCATTTAACCCAATTAAGTCCTGCTTAGCCGTAACTACCAATTGGAAACTATTAACCTGCTGATCACACACACAAATCCACAACATAACGATAGCTGGTCACCGAAATTAGCATTTGAATCGTCGGTTACGAAGTAGAGCGGCGGAGATAATGTTGAAATATGAGACGGATAAAACTACAGATTCACGTATCTGTGAATCTAAATCTAGGCTATAAATATGACGTATGCGTGTATGTAAATCTCTAAAAGTTATACACAATTTATGCCAAAATACGAACGCAATATGCTAGCAGTCTAGTGAAATATGTTACAGTTTTTTAAGTTATAGCCCGTATTGGTAATTGGCAAGCTGTTTTGGTGAGAGTGGTGATTCTTTTTATATCTCGCCCTTAGCAAATGACAATTCTTTGAAATAGAGAAAAGAGGACTGACCGGAAATAGGTAGTCTGTGTGTCTACTACAAATCAATTCGCTTGTACGAGTATTGTATGTTTGAACATGAAACGATATACAAATTTGTTCCTCCATAACACAAATTGAAAAAAAGCTCTTAAATCAGATATGAATTTGCAGTGTTTAGTCAGTATTGTACTCGATTACTGTAAGTCGTACATTGTGTTAATTTTTCAAATGTGCGTGGTATGCCAAATTATAAACTATGGGTATATAGAAAAACGCTCAAAGTCTCGAGACCGACTTCAATAAAAACAAAAACTGAGTTATTTTTAAACGTCGCATAAGTATCAAATTATTATTTATTATGGCCAACTGACGAAAATGCCATATTTTTAATACAACATGTACTGTATGTACAGAGGCGCACACATCAACTTTTGCATAGGGGCACCTTATGCGGCTGACATAAGACCCATTTTGCAATGGTTTTGTAAAGGTTGATGTGTGCGCCTCTGTACATACATTGTGCCAGAAAATAACCATGAAACGAAACAAAAATGAAGTTATCGTGTGTGTGTCTTAAGAAGAGAAACATCCGGTAGGCACACATACTTAGTTGATTACATAACACATCCTGTAACGTAATTAAGGTTAAGTTTATCTGCCGAATAAGTTTTGTTTTCCTTCAGAGGGCGCCAATGAACATGTGGTTGCCTGAATCTAATAAAGCTGAGCTGATGGTATTCAATTCTTGAAAATTAATTCAAGAAATAAATTATTATTAAATATTTTTAGAGATCAAGCGTGTAACGAAAACGGTTGATCAATAAATACACATTCTAAATAGAGAGAGAAATCTTTTTTTAGTCAAAATAGTAGGATAAGTTTTCTTTTCTTTTAAGATGTATTTTAAAGATAAAAACATCTTCCAAGGAAAGCTTGTACTATTGGGATACTAGACAACGGATAAACATACTATTTGTGTTTTTAATGCATACATTTCATAGGATTCATTACAAAGGAAACACCTAGAACAATACAAATAGATGTTTATTGTTCATGCACACAAATGTTCGCTCCCGAGGATCAAACCCGTGGACCTCCAGTGTAGTTGACAACTTCCTAACCATTACAGGTCATCAGATGAAGTTAGTCTTCAAATACCAACAAATCTAGCATTTAAACCTAGGCATAGTTCCCAAACACTCAGTGTGAATAGCACGGCCATTGCAAGAACAATGTAGCACGGCCATCTAGAATAATGCCCCAGCCAACCGCTTCCTTCACATTTTTTAACGAAAATTAGTGAAGATTACATAATGCGGGTGTTGGCGAAAAGCACCGTAATGGCGGGACAGCGAATCCGCCCCATTCAGCCGCCCGCCCAAATAAATTGTTACGATTTTTCTTTGACGCCTCTAGAATGTTTCTTTTATGCGTAGACACGAAAATCATGTGATAAGCGGCGGCGAATATTAAATTAATTCTGTATAGCTTGTAAACACTTATTTCCGAAATGTAAACGATCTTTGAGCTTTTGTGTTCGACTTATCTAGTTGTTGTTAATATTTAAGTAATGAACACCGGTAACAGTTACTATATTTCTTTCTGTAATTAATCAATTATAATCTCTATGTAGGATAGAATAGGAAAATATTGGTTTTTGTGATGATTGACTGCAGAATTATGAAAGGAACTGGGAAGCTTGGGTGGAACTACATCCACAAATGAGAGTTATTTAGAGTATTTATGTGAAGTAAATCAATATTGTTTGAAGCAAATGTACTGTTGACTCAAATTTTTACCAAATCCCGCATTTTTATTATTGTTTTTTATTTTTATGATTCAACATTTTACTGTCGCTGACATTTAGATATACCATATACTGTAGTTTAGTGGCACGAGCCTGATTCTGTGCGGTCGCATATAAACGCCAAAATTAGCAACCACGTCAGTAAAATAGCTCGTTTTATAGTGCGTTCCACGAGCGTGCATGTAGTTATGTAGACGTTCCGTGCATGGGACAGCGGTAAACTGCAACACAACTGGAACGTTATCACACCACTATACATGGAAATGTTCTGGCTTCTGTAGGTATCTGATGGTCGACTTTTTTTTGCAATCTTTATTTGCAATCTTTATTTGCAATCTTTTGTTTGTTCATCACTCAAATAAATCATCCACTGCAAAATATAGGCCTCCTCCATAGATTTCCAGAGCTGCCGGTTGTAGGCCTGCATTCACCGAAACCCTGTGATCTTTATCAGGTCATCCGTCCACCTTAGGTGGGCGCCGCACGCTGCTTCCGGTTGGGAAATGTACGTATTTTTGCATAATTTATTGTGAAATAGTTCTGTTGAATCATAACAGTGTCACCCACCCACCAGGATAATCATAACAGTGTCTCACTCTACGCTTCAACTCACTCATCAGAAACCTTTCCAGCCCATATCTCAAATGTCCATAACGAATTTTTATGCAATTTCATACTCTCGCTAACCCTTACTCTAATAAACATTCTCTAGTTATCTAAAAATAGTATTTCTTCACGCCTACGCAACATATCACGCTTTATCTCATCGTTTGCACACAACGAGTTAGATTTATTTTCTTAGTAGTTTTTGCTTGCGTCTTTACTCCTTTAGAATGTTAAAGAAGCAATTTTGACCTTACAATACAACCGTGCGGACCTTTATTTTAAACAAAAGATATCTAGGTAATATTATTCATTGCACATTGTTTGGCAGCAGGCGAATATTTTTATTTCTTCGGCCATCTTCTTTCTAGTTTATGTTAAGCTAGAAACAAAGTTCACTGCCAGTTGATATTGCATTCATTTAAACCTTTTTTAGTTTTCTTGCGAAAATGTATTTCGAGTGAAGACACTTGAGTATTATTGTGAGCTTTCGTTATCTCTCTTTTTATGTTTGGTAGGATTTTAGAATTGTTTTCTTTGCATCTTCAAAGTAGAATTGGTATGATATTTGAAAAAAATACAAATAGTTTTCTTATTTGCATTACGTAGAAAAAGTAAATGAACAATACTGTACTTTAGATCCTTATAATATTTCTTTCAATCCGTCAATAATAAAAAGAAAATAAAAATAGTGTAACAGCAACATTCCATTCTGAGGTAAAATGTGAACAAGTCCATTCAAGATAAGAAAACTTACTAGCTCAATAAGGTTTTCAGGTTTTTCTTATCCACGCCTACCATTTTTACTCGTTTTGCATATGTAAAAGGTTTATTGTTACATTTCCTCGTCACTTTAAATACCAGAACTATTTTTAATTTGGTGCCAATTTGTTAACCACGGAATGCCCACCGTTATTACATGCCGAGGTTCAGCGAAACTGCGGTGAAAATATTTAAGGCATTTTTTAATAGATTTTTTCGTTGCTTTTGAACGTTTCCTAGAACTTGAATAGTTGTGCGTGTCTCGATTCCCACCAAACCAATTAAACATAACATCATAACATAACATACTCTCATGACTATTTTTCAAAGGGGGCAGTGAGAGACACACTGGAATGGATGTTCCACAATTGGTAACCCACATTTTGACAAGCGAACTGAAATCATCTTGGCTAGCGGGCAGTTTGCCACAGTTTTTTGGGTTTTTTTTTATAGGTTAGTTAGGCACGCATTTGACCACAATCTCACCGGATCGTAAGTGATGAGTGGTCTAAGATGGTACATGTCGGCCTTACAAATGGCTGTTCACTCTCTTCTTGAAGAGGTAATCTTATTGCTGTGAAAACACTTCGAAAGAAGTTCATTCCACTCCCTTGCTGTTCGCATTATGAAAGTGTTACTAAAACGGTTGGTGCCATTCGCTGGCTTGGGTTTAATCGGTATTTTCCATCATCGGAGAGTAAGCCGCGAATTATTAAATAGACAAAGTAGTTGTTCCGGTCAGACTTGAATTCAGCACCGCGCGGTTTCTGAATGTTTAACTACTGGGTCAAAACTTCATCCACGGAATACAGTTAATTCATAAAAAGTCCCGGAACTTCGACACATGAGACGTCCCGGGATCCGAACCCTATTCCTAGCGCAGTAACTACAAACAGAGTCTAAGACGCGCCATAAGCGGATTACTTCAACAAAGAGGTCATTATTTCCTGCTTTTATTTGATGTCGGGATTTGTCCTTTAATGTAGAAGACGAATGTTCCCGTGAATTGTTGGAAAATCTCCAAAATCTCCGGTAAGCTTCGAGAATCTTCTCAGAATCTTCTGCTCAATTATTTACTTTGTGGGATTCGCGGATTTGCTCTGATGGGCGAATGTCCTTCTCAGTAGTCGTTTTAATTTTTGAATTATGATAAAACTTTCACAACAAAATATTGGGTTGGGTTGACACAAATGGACGAGGCGTGTGCTGAACTAACGTAATACGTTACAAACATAATATACGATTCTGCAAGATACGATTTTTATGAATGAAAAAGTTAGTAACGTATTACTTACTACATCTTAAACTATTGAAAAACATTTCATTTGTGAACATTTGTGAAAGATTTTTTTTACTTTTCAGGTAACTAAGAAATGCGTTTCACAAATTTGCCTTTTAACAACATAAATGTTTTACTAATTCCAGACTGATACTTTCCTAAAGCTTCTGAACTGCTGATTTTTTTAATCAAATTAAGATAAACTAAATCAAAGATAGATATTGTATCCTTATTTTGAAAACCTGCCGTACTAGTAAGTTACATCCAATTTATGTGTGACCAGTATCAAAACCATAAATTCTTAACTACCATTTTTCAGTGTAGCTTGTTATCCCGAACGCAATTGAGATTTCCTCGTTTAGGGAGCACTCAACCGCGGGTGAACGCTCGTGCATAACAAACGTTGGAGGATCGTAGGTTTGAAGCTTTGTTGGTTCTAAGTATATTCGATCGTAGAGACAAGATTTTTCAATTTCACGGACATGACTTTATTTCAGCAGAAAATGCAGAAAACACGGGGCGATGAAATTAATTATTACTCCTGTGACCAGTCCTTCAGGAACAAATCGGAACCCATTTTGTTATCTCTCTGGTAGATTGGATCGAAAAGATTAAAAAACACCAGAGCCTTTGCCGAATTTCACAAAATCCGTTTGCAAACCAACTGATAAACCAAAACTAGACTTTAGAACGTACGATTTAGTACTCGATTCAGCTTGAATTTGAAGTTAGGGATTAGAACTCGAATATACTTTTTAACAGTTGCAGTTACTAGATTGAATCTCAAGATAAGCACCTTTAAATTAATAAATGTATCGTTTGCTAACAAATTTCAACTTAAATTTAAATGTAATAGAAGCACTTTGAGTTCTTAATTAAATCAGGAGATTAATTAGTACACTACTCTTACTTTATTGAATTCTCAGATCTAATGACCACTGAGTAATAAAATAACTCACTATTATCTTCTTCTTAATTAGTAATAATTATTGAATTAAAAGTCTTTATTTAACGAACAATTGAAAAGTTGGACTAGCTAATTTGATTAGCGCGCTCAATCTACTTGTAAGCTCGCTTACCAATATTAATCAAATGAAATCATAATAACTAGGTATTTAGTGGCTCTAAATAGGCTCTTTTGTGTTGTTAGTGAGCATTAGGGGTTTTTGGAAATTCAACTAACTATTTTTTCTAATCCACTGAAGTCATAAATACAAAATGAAATTAAAACTTTTTACAAAAATGGAAACCATTTTTATTTATTTAATCTATTTGTTTGAGTAAATTATACAATTTTGTACACGTTATACAATTTTGCCCAAATTACACAATTTTGTTCAAAACAAGATGGGACTGTCTTCCAAGTAGAATCTCTACCATTTTTTTACAAATTATTTTCATGCTAGTTTCCCATAGATTTCATTTTTAAACTGCTCTTTGTTCTAGTCACCGCTTTACAAACTGTTCTTAGGAGAGATTAGTAAGTATCAGGCAAGTTTAAGCGTTGTAACACTAATTACGGTAGTTCGACGTTCACTCGGTCAGTTTTTATGGTTAAACTTCGCAGATTAAATAGTAAGTTGACGGCGTAGAGGGTTTAGTATTCAAATAAATTTGCGCTAAATACTACAAAGTAGGCAAACAACTAGGTAAGTAATTTGTGAATGAAGAAAATATACTAAATGTATTTTGATCTTGGGTATTTTTTTTAAACTGTATTATTTTCCAAAAACAAATACCAGAACACGTATTTTGCAAAACACATTGTAGCAACATTTGTAGGTCTTTAATAAAATATTTGAGATGATCGGTAAAAAAAAATGTCGTGAAACATTGACACATTTCCGACATTTTGAATTTCTCCGACTAATTGAATTGAATTAAATTAGCTATTGAAGAATGACTCATTGTTGTAAGTAAAACTTAAAATAATGTTAGTTCAATTATGTTAGTTCTAATGTTAACAAAGTGAAGAGCTTTAAGTACTAAGTTGTTTTTCACCTTTTATTCAGTCTTTCGTGAGTTACTCCTATAAAAAGCTGCGAGCACAGCTCACTGAGTGACATAAACTGACAACTATCAAAGGCTGGACAAAAACGTAAACAAGATGGTATGATGAGGATTATTTCTCCAACTTGGATGAGCTAGCCTAAAAAGGCGCAAAATAGACTTGCTTGGTTCGAGCAAAGGCCTCCCTTTGCCCAGCAGTGGTATAGTTAATTAAGTAAGAGTAATAAAATAAATACATCTAGAAATAATAGTGAGTGAGTGTGCTTATCCATACCATTGCTGTGCGAAGTTTAATATAAACAGTTAACGAGCCAGCAATAATGAACAGAACGTGAGAGTAGTAACGTTTTGGATACTAACACTGCGCTCTTTATCTGAATAGGGTTACACATAACATTTTATTGGAAAGGTCAATTTGGAGTTTTAGACAGCATAATAAAAATAAAGTAAGCTATAACTGTTATAAACTTACTCCAAATCCTCAATGAAACCATTCACATTAACAATTAACTTTAGGTTATTATTCCTTATGAATAGTTCAAATGCTAAAGCCAAAGTCAGTCTGCTTACCGGTATAATTATGAGTAAAAATAAAACAAAACCCTAACATAATTTCTGTCATAACCTCCCCCAATCGAAAAGACTTTTTGTAGTGATGTTGTTGCGTTTTCTAATCACAGCCACAGTAAACAGAGAACAGTAAAATATCTACATACCAACGTGCCGCTCTCGGTTTTAGTGTTTGCGTACGCGCCGCGCGCTGTGTGGGCACGCGATTTCAAGGACAAGCAAGCAACACACGCCGGGTCGGAAATGGGATGGGTAACCACCCCGACCGATATTTAGTGATGTATTTATCGGGCATCTCCGTGCTTTGGAAGGCACGTTAAGCAGTTGGTCCCGGCTGACGTCGCTAGATGTTAAGCCTAGTCAGAGGCCTTAGGGCGGCTTGATAACTTCTGCCATTAAGGTTGCTCAGTACCTTAAACCCCTCCAACAATCCGCACTGAGCCCGCGTGTTGGAGTATGGCTCGTTCCACCTCATAGTTGAGGTGAGGTCTGTGCCCAGCAGCGGGACGTATATAGGCCGTTTATGTAAGGTGGCCGCAGTAATCGTGGCAGTACGGTACGGGCTGTGCAGGAGTAGGCTAATAACTCTGCGTGCGGCCTTAGATAACCTACTAATATGTTTACTGTGTCGCAGCTCCTTTGTATCACAACACAACTGAATCAATGCAGATGCGCGAAAGTATCTCTACAAAAAGTCGGTGTTAGACTCAAAAACGCCGACGACGTGCGATCGATTGGGATTCTGATCGGATGTTTCGCGTATCGGACCTATTTTTCACATGACCTCTTGATATTCGGACATTTCGCGCGTAAACCGCGGCGTGGCGGGGCTTGCGGTTGTGTGGTTATTCAACAATGACTGTGGAATCATAATTCGTTTATCCAGATTTCAAATACAGTTGCAGTCCATCGGATGTACGCCTTTAGACTCAAGTGAACCAAATTATTTTTATTTTGAGCATTTAACCAGAAAATCGCGTCATTAGCAAAAATGACGCGCGTTCGATTCCAGCCTGCAGCCAAGACCCAATGTCTTTTTCTGGTTTTCGAATCCTAAGTGATCTATGTTCAGAAAATGTGACTACTGAGATGGGTCACTAAAATTTGAACGTGTCCTACACTTATCAGCATATTAACAGATAAAAAGCCATTTATTCAGTGGTTTATGTGTTATATTACAAGCATTACGACACGTGAACGTACGAATAAATCTACGGGTATCTGCAAATGAGATCTAGAGAATCCTAAAAGCGGTAAGCTCAGTAATTTTTTGTAATAATAGCTGTTTACACGATAGCAGGCTGATGCCCTGACCGTCTGGAGATGGGAATTAATGGTGGATGAGGAGATCAATTTATCATTTGAACCGTGACGTAATTTATAAAGAAGATAGGTGCATTATATTTTCGGGAAACTTTGGCCGAAGCGCGATATTTCACGAGTTCGCGCCGAATTCTCTGGGGGAAGTGGAACTTTTGACGGAAATATATTGAAAGTAGCCATTGGAAAAATATGGTGGAATTTTAACATCAGCCTACGTAATTGATTTATACATGACCTACCATAAGGTCATTTTCTTACAGTCAATCAAATACAGCAAGGTTGAAATTCAGGTGGACATATTAGTATCTTGAAACCGAACATGCTATTATTTCATCAGGCATTGATATCCACTGACTAAGCTATGTTAAATAGATCGAACAGACACTTTACTCAAGTGGACTATGAACAGACGTGACAATCGAAAAATAAAAATTGACGTTGACAGAATACAATCCCCAGTAGAGGGTGTAACGAACGGCCCGTACACAATAACATGAGACGACGTCGCATCATGCTACGCGACATCATTTTACGGTACGACGTCATGTCGTAGTAATCTAATACGAGCAAACGACATGAATATGGTCTTCTTACGATGCCCGCGTAGCACGATGCGACACGACAGTCGTGTCATCTAATTGTGCACAAGCCTTAAGCCATACATACATACCATCACGCCTCTTTCCCAACGGGGTAGGCAGATACCACTTCTTTCCACTTGCTACGGTCCTGACACACACCTTGGGCCTTCTCTATTTTCATGAGCTATTTATAAAATATTAAAAAAACTAAAATTGATACAATCTCCAGTTGACTACCAAGCCTTTTGGTTCTCATACATCACACATTGGTCGAGAGACGGATTATAACCTACAAAGATAAATCACCTGGTTTTAGACCTAGGTAATATGAGATGGAAATAATTCATGCGTTTAGGGACCACTTTGGATAGATTAACGCGTGTTGTATTCATTATATGAATAGTTAAAGCAAATGTCAAGCAATGGAGGTATTTTAACCCCGAACCTGGTGTTTGAACCGACCTGAGGGCAACTATTAAGCATTATCATATAAGCGAATATAATTAATGATTAAACGAACTTACCCTACGTGAAGTTCTATCATAATTATACGAAGCGCTTCGTCCGAAGAGATTAGTATGTTAGTAACAATTTTAACTTGTAGTAACGCATATTCAGACCCACATCATCACTATTTTGAGAGATTCCAAAGATTTTTTCACAGTGGTATCCCCTTCCGGCCCAATCTGTCAACGCCGGAACCAGTCGGTACTTGTCATTAAGTTTAGAGCTTCAAGCAGAGTACCTCCACAACATTATAATTGTTTTGTGATCATTGACATATTTCCCCGTAGAGTTAGGGGTGCAGACAGTTAGCTGGGTGGGGAGGGAGTGTATACTAATCTCTTCGGACGAAGCGCTTCGTATAATTATGATAGAACTTCACGTAGGGTAAGTTCGTTTAATCATTAATTATACTTCGCGCTTCGTCCTCGAGATTAGTATGTTAGTAACAATTTTAACTTGTAGATATTTAGAGACATACGGTGGAAATTTGCCAATGAAATTGTACAATCATTAATGTTGTTTATTTATTATTATTTTTGTCAATACTTAAGTACCTTATACTATTTTGTCAGGAGACTGAAATAATAATTAGGTACAAACTGTGTTCTCCTTTTTTTTTTTTTTTAAGAAAACCGTTTATAATTATGTCATTTAAATTATAGTTGTTTTACAGCTAAGCCCCTTATATTTAACTGAATCACGTCAAGTCCTGGTTAAATTACGATTTTAAACACAAAAAAAAAAGTAATAGCAATGTAATGCTACGTTTTCTTTGCTTTATCTAATCCTAATGATTCAATAGAGTTAGAACCTTATAAAACCAATATGGTTAATACCTTCAGGCAACAGTACTTTCTCAATTAGGTTATAATAATCATATGTTGATGCCCATGTTAAAACGTCACACATGACGTATTCATTTGTGTACATGATGTACATGTGACAGGCAAATGCAGCACTGGCCCGTAAGAATTACGTTTTTTAATTCAAATGAAAAATAAAGTTTGGACTTACAGTCTTACACGTTTTTAAGAAGTGTGCTTTTAATTGAATAGCTTCCGAATGCTTTGCTGAAATTCAAGATAAGAGTCTGATTTCTACAACAGGTAATTACAGCAGGCAGATACTCCAGTGTGTTAACTGGGTGGTGTCATAATAATAATGAGCAATTGAAACTGTAGAACTGTTTTCTATCTTAAAACTTCACAGTCAAAAAGGCGACCTCTAGGCCATACAACTAAGTAATGAAATCTATATTTCTATTTATATATCTTATGAGTCTATACTCATACTCTTGGAGTTGCAATTTTAAACAAAAAAAGTATCAAAATGCAAACCAACATCAGAGGCAGACTGGCGAACGGGACATTCAGAAGCCCACAATTTCCAAGGGAATCTGAACTGAAAATAGATTTAGACCTCAGTATACGGTCTAAACTATGTGCTAGTTTTAATGGCCCAGTTCGTTTTTCAATAGAAATTAGCATTTTTGAAAATAAAATTAAATTTTAAGTTTTTATTTTAAGTGCCTTTCTGATGTTCACCAACAAAATCCTATATTATCATAGGACCAAAAAAAACACGGTCGATATTATATAGACAATCCTCGTAACTTGTCAGGACAAAGGCAATAAAAAGTTTAAGAACAGTTTTGGGAGTCACCTAACTGGTCTAAAGTAGGTATTAAAATGCACGTAGGAAGCAGTTAATGTGCAGGTATATAATATGTTGAATCTTTATGTTGAATGTTTAACTCGAACGATTAAGCCTTTGCGAAAATCTCTGTTGCACCAATAAGGTGAGGTCACCGGTACCGGTAAGGTCCTGTAACTAAATAGAGCTCCAAAAAGATGATATAACAGTAATTATTACATGATTAGTAGACATCTACCGAGGCAATATGATCACACATGGTGATTCAAGACCATGTGGAATTGCAGACGCTGCACTAAGGGTATATAATAATCATTATGATTAATATGTTTCAGTTAAAATCTGTTGTTAACTGGAGCAATTATGTGTGTAAAGAGCAATTATACATTTTTGTCACATGGAATATCCGTCCCGAGAGGGGCAAACCCACGCACGACCCTTAGAAAAGATTGGTGACTAGTCGATATCAAAAGATTCTCTTCAACACCGATCAGAGTATCAATGTCTGCATATACCTGTAAGGGTAAAAATAAGTGAAACTTAAATTAGTTACCAATGTAATGTACCTAATTAGCTATAAGACCAGCAACTGACTGTACTTTAACACAGATAGGTATAAACCTTCTGAAGATAGATTTACAAGAGTATATTATCACACACAGGAGGGGTGTACTTAATCGGAGATACACTTTAACAACGGTTAAAAACAGCAGAAATTATGCAAGGTGTGTTTATAAAATTAGGTTGTTGGGGTTACCTTGCAAGGATCCCTTTGTTACATTAAGCAATCTACCCATCGCGTTGAGGCATCAGAGTTAATTTCGGCAACATGTTAAAGTTGTTTTAAAACGACAGTGTGATGTAAAACAGAAAGTTGCTAATAAACTATTTTAATTCTGGTCTAAATCTTGTCACTAACAGGAAGTCAGAATAAAAAATCAACTATTTTAAACAACTCTTTTAACATTATTATTTTTTACATTGCTCCCTTGTATTAACAAGTTAGTTAACATTTTGATGGGAACGAGGTAAGCCAAGTATACTGGAAGTTTTATTGCTATGACGTTTATTAAACGTTCACAGGACGGGCCTATGTGACCTAAATAGGAAGCAAAGGATGCAAATGGTCGTCCTTCAAATTATATAATTTAATAATTATATATTTGATTGAAGTAATACACTTCAATGACGTCAAACTTTATATGTATCTTGTTATGTAAATATAAAACATAATATGATACTAAAAGCCATATGGTCAGGGTCAAGTTACGTCAGGTGACCTAGATTTAAGGAAATTGAAAATGTTTTCGCTCTTTTGAGCGTACTTTTGCTCTAAGTTAGTAAGCTCAGCTTTTCAGCAGCGTTTCCCTCGCAGAAACCATAATCTTCCATTTTTTATTGAAAATTACCATCTGTTATCGAACCACGGTAATAATTGCACGAGCTGAAGCACTGAGGCAGACAATTGATGACTCGTTAGGCAAGTTCAATAGAAAACATTGCTACTTGAATTAATCAATTTGTTTTATTTTAATTTTCTTAAATAATTACTATTATTGGTGCTTGAAGGTAATCTTCTAATAAATTAGAGCAAAAACACATAGTTTACTTAGGTAAGTAAGAATTATCTACTTAAACCTCCTCAAGCACAGCATTGCAAATAAAAGAATGAGGGTATTTTCATAAACCGTTGGTAATATACACTACAAAGTATTCCAAATCCATTTTTAACGAAATTCAACTATTTTGAATTCTTGTGCTATCATACGAGTACGTATCTAGTTACCTATGTTAGTTAATAACACATACTTATAGCATTTATCCATAAAAATCCTCGAGTCTAACTTGTTTGAAAGACTTTATGTCTAATGTGTTAAGAGACCATTAATAGTCTTGGTAGCTCAGCGGCCAGAGCAACCGCCTGGCCAGCGGAACACGCGGGTTTGATTCCCGCCCGAAGCCACAACCAAATGTCTTTTTCTGGCTTTCGGATCCTTAGCAAAGATACTGCATTGAAATGCTAACAATAATATGAACATGTATGACTGTAGGTATTGTTCCATACTTCATTTTTGAACTCGTAACTCGAGGGTATGTGAAACCAGGAACTAAGTACATCCTTGATTTTGTAGATTTGTTGAACAAATCTGCGGCTGTGTTATTGAGCGACATGTCGTCAGTAACTGCTGTTGCCATTTAAATAATTGCAAGTAGGTGTGGTGATGAATACCACCACCACCAGAATAGTTTGCAGTGAGATCTCATGACTGTCCAAAACATCTTAATATTCCATGAGATTGACATACGCACGCAATATTAGTCATAAGATTGGGTTACAAGGACAAATAACTGAAAAATTGATATTTTCAAGAAAAAATAAGGTTAAAGCTTTGTTTTAAACCTCTTTCAGCAACAAGTCAGTTTGTTTATTATTTTTCAGCGTCGCGGTATCGCAATGACGTGCGATTCATGCTGAGTTTATGCCAAATCAGTGGCATTTTTTGGTATAATATTTTCACTTTAAGTAACACAGATCCGTGCTTGAACGTGCGGGAATAATGCTCATGGTTGTACCAAGAACATTGATTTAATATGACATTATGGTTATGCAATGAAAAATTGTTAATTGAATGGCAAAATGTATCCTCCTTGAGGCTCCTCCTCCTTCAGCAGGCGGTAAGCGTCGGCAGCTGCCTACAGGCGGTGGCAACAAGCGCAGCTAAAAGCTTATATGCGCATATGCTTGAAGGATTATGTCAGCAAGAAAATATCCCAAAGAATATTTCGCAAGCACCTTCATTTTAGACGACAAATACAGCAAGGTGTATCGCAAGATATTTAAAGCACTTACCCCAATGTGGATTTAGCAAGCATTGTGACGTCTTACTCACGATTGTTTCTTCCTCAGTCCCCACGCATGGCATTTGTCGGAGTAAGCAAGAAAATTCCCAAAGGACATTTCGCAAGCTTCTCTTACTGGCCAGAAGTACACCAAAGTGTATTTCGCAAGCCTTGACAGCACGGCAGCGGCAGCTGCAGCGGCGGTGGCGGCAGCTTGCAGACGGTCTTCCTTCCAGTGGTTCACATGCGTTGTATTTGTCTGAGTGAGCAAGAAAATTCCCAAAGGATATTTCGCAAGCTTCTCTTACTGGCCAGAAGTACACCAAAGTGTATTTCGCAAGCCTAGACAGCACGGCGGCGGCGGTGGGGGCGGCAGCAGCGGAGCTGATGGCAGCAGCGGGGCTGATGGAAGCAGCGGGGGCTTGCAGACGGTTAGAAGTTCACCAAAGTGTTTTTCTCTAACCTTGACAGCGCCACAGCGACTGTCATTTATTCAGTGTTTAATGCATAGCATTTAACTGAGAAAGCAGGAAAATTCCCATTGGATATTTTGCAAGCCTTTATTGTTTTTCAACATTTTGTATTTAAAACGGCGCCGGCGGCGCGCGGTTCAGTGTGCATACATATTTCTTTAAGTGTTATTCATATCTATGCACTGCGTATGCACGAATAGGAAGGTAAGAATATAACGACAAACGTTATTTCACGATGACCTTCATTGCAAGCAAAAAAAATATACACCTCACCAACATGTATTTTTCAGAACACTTTTTGTTGTTCTCTGGAACAAATTTCACTTTTTATCAACTTATTTCACAGGATCACAGTTTGTTGTTTCTTATCTTTTAGTATTTTAGATGCAATAGCGAGAACACAGAAATAAAACAGTGCGAGCGGCGGGCACTAAAATGCGAATGACAAGTACCGACTGGTTCCGGCGTTGACAGATTGGGCCGGAAGGGGATACCACTGTGAAAAAATCTTTGGAATCTCTCAAAATAGTGATGATGTGGGTCTGAATATGCGTTACTACAAGTTAAAATTGTTACTAACATACTAATCTCGAGGACGAAGCGCGAAGTATAATCTCTAAATATAATTATTTGTTCTTATGAAACAACTTAATTCTTTGTGGTGTTGTAAATTATTGTGTACTTAACTTGCATGCCGTCAAGAGGCAGATTGCAGCTTATTCCCTTCTGTATCACAAATAAATAAAGCGATTTGATTAGATCATATATAGCGGGGTTCATATCACTACATAGTATAAAACAAAGTCGCTTTCTTTGTCCTTATGTCCCTTTGTATGCTTAAATCTTTGAAACTACGCAACGGATTTTGATGCGGTGATGTTTTTTTTAATAGATAGAGTGATTCAAGAGGAAGGTTTATATGTATACATAATAACATCCTATTGCACCCGTGCGAAGCGGGGGCGGGTCGCTAGTACTTCATAATATGTACCAAATCACGAAAACAATATTTTTACTTACTTTAAACGTTGAATATTTGTGAATGTGAAACTGGTTCCAGTAGGACAGAAAAAACTTAGCGCGATCTCCACCATATTTAAGACAATTAGATATTTCAGCCAAATATCCAATTATTACTATTGCTCCTTTGTCACCAGCCCGGATAGGAGTACAACTAGGACAATGGACAATAGCCACCCTATAATAGTCGGGCCTAGATTATCAACTGACCTGAATAAGCCAGGATTACGGCCGAGCCTGAAAATGGGGTAGGTTAGTTAGAATTACTCTTAGAAGTACGTTTAATTAATTAAAGTAGGTAGATGAGACGCTGTGGTATAAGTTAACTGCCGTTAAGGGCAAGTTCTCGACGAAACTTTTGCTTAAATAGCTTTAATGTTTCAGAAGGTTCGGAAGTAATTTTGTTGATTACTTTTAAGTGAATTGAAGATGGGACATTTTGTTAAATATCAACGGCTATTTGATGGGCGAGTTAGCAAGAGATAACTGAGTTTGTCTAACGGTGTTCCAATTCGCAAAAATGAAATAAATTTCATTTTTGCTTTTTACGAATTGGAACATGATTTTTTACAGTAGACTTCCTTCGCGTTTACTTAACAAGGTGTAAGTGACTATGCTGGTTGCTGATGATGATGAATTCTAGTTGGAATGGAAAGGATCTTATACTTCTTGACTATTTGTTTTAACAACTTTAAAATGGGGTTGACTGGTCATGCAACTAGTGACTTCCGAGACTATTATTGATTACCGACGGAAATACCACTGACGTTTGAACCCAGCGCCAAAGTAAGCAAAGCTTGTAAAATGGGAAAGAGACAATGAATGAACTTTAAAGAAAGTGCATTCATACATACAAAATACATACATAATGTACATAGAAAACACCTAAACCATTATAAACGGACATGTTAATGTACACGAACGTTGGTACTGTGCGAGGATCAAACCCGCGACCTCTGGTGCAGCAGCCAACTTCTGAGGTGTCATCCATGCGTCATGTACCTCATTATGGACCTTAACCTAATATCGACTTTCCGGCTGTCCGGACTAAGCGGTTTGGTGCTTCCTTTTTGGTCCGCACCGCTAAGGAGCGGAACGCTTTCCCTGCATCTGTGTTTCCGGAAACATACAACCTTGGAGTCTTCAAGGCAAGAGTAAATAGGCATTTTCTGGGTAACCGTGTCCCACCTTCGGCCTCGTCATCGCTTATCATCAGGTGAGTCTGAGATCAAATGCAAACCCATTTTGAATAAGAAAATAAATAAAAACCTTTACTCCAAATTGGTATTTTCAAACTATATGAACTAACCTGGCTGCCAGGTATAATATACCTATAAAATTCGGCCGGTCTGTAAATGGTCTCGGTAACATAATGGTTAGTCGCCCAGTTAGCGAAAGACGCGGGTTCGATTCCCCCCTGATGCCAAGACCGGATGTCTTTTTCTGGTTTTCCTATCTTCATATGAAATAAGTTTGAAAGTGCCATTAAACTAAATAAGATCCAATTCCAGAAGACAATTAAGTGGCAATATCAGTTAAGTCCGCTTCGGTCACCGAGGCGATTGTTCATTTCCTGAAGAAGCAATAAACTCGAGCCAATGAGCCAAAAATTCACGTCTCCGTCTCATTTCCGCGACACAATAACTTCGCCTTAACAGAATGCTTTGTTGCTCGTCTCTTATTTAAATTTCTTGCAAATCTTCTTCACGACTTTAGTTGAATTTAGCGAAGAACTAAATAAAAACTTCGGTTGAATGTTTTTTTAAGCACGTTCGGATTTGTATGTGCTTTGTTATTGCTAAATTATGTCTAAGAATGAGTTAGTCTTGTTAAATGTACTGCATGATCTAGATTAGATTTCACAGTTTTTTTGTAATTGTATTAATAATTTGATTTCAACGTTTGAGCGTCTTTTCTAGTTACTTTTTCATCGTCAAAGAGGTGAAATTAATTATTTTTTGATTTTATTTTCTACTTCGTATATTTATGTCCTATATTTATGAGTTTAAGTAATTGTTTTCTTTGTGCAATAAAGTAAATCTTGTGTTAAGTCGAAAAAAAAGGCCTAATTATAATAATGTGGTAATTATGGGAGAGTTGTTTTCCCATAATTGGTCCCACGTAATTGGTTGGGCTAATTAACTGCTCGGTAACGTAACAGTATATTCGGCTAAAGTTTTAATTGGTACAAAATTGAATCTGCCAGCCCAAAGCCGGCACTGAACCCACCGACCGTGCTGCGTCCGGAAGACGCAAACTTTCCTCTTAGACTCAATTTTAGTTCTGTTCGAGGCCACTATTAGCTAGTGGATTTACTTGTAACTAACTTCATATTATGAACAGCGTTCACCCGTGACTTCTTCCGCGCGGACTTTGATGAAAGGAAAAATAAACGTTTATTGATTTCAAACATCGCAACATAGTGATAAAAATAAACAAATCAAAATAGTTAGAGAAAAAAAAAACAATGGAAAAATAAACAACAATTTCCACCTGACAGCAGTGTCACGATGTCCAAAATTAAATGGACCCTCACTCAGCTAATGCCTGGACCCTGATAGGCTCAGACGTTTTTTCCCCTTGAGTGTCGGAGAGCAAAATATGAGCTGATTCAGCTCATCAGGAAACTGGTGCAGTTCCAACCGGCAAATTCAGGCCTAGTATAATATGTCTTTCGCACTAAAAAAAAACATTTAGGTTGGAATTGTCTTTTATTATGGTTTTTATTTAGACAAAACGACGACGTGTGTCGAAACAGCTAGTAAATACTATTGCTGGTAAAAGCATATGTTCAGTTTTTTAGTTAGGTAAGGTAAACATAGAGTTGTTCTTACCCCATGAGCTTCTAGCTCATTTATTTTCTAACTGGAGCATCGAACGCTTGGCTTTTGCGAATAAACATCAAAGCACCGACGAGGTCACAGAAACGAGAAAACAAATGAGATTTACATTTAAAAGTAGGCTTGTAAAGGAGCGTATTCATTACAAAGGACTTAAACAAGTATAGCTTTAAGAGAGGTGAGAAAGATTCTTGAATTCTTTGACTTATATGCTACAACGCCGCTCAAGTTTTGAGTAAGAATTAGTTTATGGTCCAAACAAAAATTACGTATATCTTATCGTACAGAGGCGCCACCATGAACGCTATACACATCAACGTTAATTTTCTCGAGGCGTTTGATCGAAGAAACTTGAGCTCAGCCCTCAAAACACGACGAAGAGAGAAAAGGTAGGTAAACCCTGGCTCTGCCCTTGTTTTGTACTCTAGTAGGGGCACTTGACAGTTAATCCCCTCGCTTTTATACAAAGAATAGCATGTACAGGTTATAAAAGTCAGAAGAATATTACATCGCAAACCTTTGTACACCTACACACTCCAAAACACATACATACTTAAAAAATAATACGATCAGACACGCCTAATAAACTTATCTGTTACTTTACCCAATTGATAAAATTGGACTAACTGCCGCACTCAGAGACGTCAATTAACGTTAATGGTTCATTAGAGTCAAAATTCCATTTTTCAAAAGAGACTTTATAACAAATAGAATAAATAACTTTTAAGAATGTAAAATTTTGAGCCTCTAAGCCTTTTATTTGGCGTAACCAACCCTACTTTAAGGATCCTTTTTAACAATCTGATACGATACCCTAAAAGGGAAAGTCCACCCACTGGTAGCTATGTCATCATCTGCAATAAAAGTCTAATTAATTATATGGGTACTTAACTGACGCAACCTCTCCACCAGTCAGCATGGGTCTTAATGATTACATTTTTCACGAGCGCAGATGTTTGGGTGTTTAGTCAGACGGTGTCGTCAGATGGCGCTGCCTTCAGCAGATTACATTTTAATGACCCCTAACCTTTACTCCATTCAACATAAATTATGTACGTTCGAGTAAGTGTACGCCGGAAATGTATTATGAAAAAAATATTACCAAGTTTCGCGATGAAAATCTCATGAATGAGAATTTTATGTTAATGAATATTACTTTGAGTAATGGCCCTTTTAACGGTATTCAACCGCAAGTTCAAGTTCTTAAACGTCAATTATAGTTAAGTAGCTTCAAACTGATGCTTTCTAGGAGATGGTCGGTGGAACTGAAAGTTGCAGCTGTAAGTTTTTGGTCAATAACTTACGATTTATATACTGTATTGCACGAAACTATTACATAGACGATACTCAAGAAGTCTTAAAAACGTATGTAGGTCTATTTTAAGTATCCATAATGCTTTTCTTCCAGAAAACCTTCATGTAGAGAAACACAAGAAAGGACCAAAAAGGTGGTGCAAGATCGGTAACAATATCTATTATGAGTTCGATATTAGCTAATGTAATCGACAAACATACAACTGCAAAGGAACTAATATAGTAACATGCTAACAACTACAAATTTTTACACTTTGGTACGGATGAATTACCTAGAGTAGCACGCCGGGTCGGAAATGGGATGGGTGACCACCCCGACCGAAATTTAGTGATGTGTATTTCGGGCAGCTCGGTGTTTCGGAAGGCACGTTAAGCAGTTGGTCCTGGCTGACGTCGTAGATGTCAGTCGTTAAGCCTAGTCGGAGGCCTTAGGGCGGCTTGATAACATCTAACATTAAGGTTGCTCACTAACCTTACACCCCTCCAACAATCCGCACCGAGCCCGCGTGTTGGAGTATGGCTCAATCCACTTCATAGTTGAGGTGAGGCCTGTGCCCAGCAGTGGGACGTATATAGGCCGTTCATATATATAGTAAATCGAGAAAGGAATAAGAGAACCATTTTACATACTCTTCCTATCGTCAAAGCGTAAATAAGTATACATAAATGGATGTCATTGGACAATATTTCATACAATACTAGCTCACCCGGCGAACTTTGTTCCGCCTTAAGGGCAATAAATAAAAAAAGAGAAAAAAAAAGTAAAATAAATAAAAGTATCCTATGTCCTTCTCCTGGCTCTAAACTACCTCCATGCCAATTAATTAAGCTAAATCGGTTCGGCCGTTCTTGAGTTATAAGTGGGGTAACTAACACGACTTTCTTTTATTTATATAGAAGATTGCAACGTTTGTTCTCCGGGTAAGTAATAAATTTGACAAAGGATAAACATACTTATACTTTTGTTTGACAATACATCCATCAAAACCCAGGACATACACAGACAAACACAAACAGATTTTCATGCCCCGAGTGGCTTTCTGGCGTAGTAGCTAATTTTAAACCAAGTAAATGTAACTTATTTTTTTAAGTATTTCTGATTTGAAAAGGGCCTTCCCTTTTTGCGTCTATCCTATCTACCGAAGAATTGGAGCAGTCTTATTTATCAGAAGCTCTAATAAATGGCCACACAAATCACTATCGAGGCGTTAGGATTGTAATTAGTTATGTTAATTGGAATAATTAATTTGGAGTCCTCAAATCCTAAGTTGTCCGCCATTCCTGAGCACTCTCGGATTGACCATATTCCGTCAAAAAGATTAGTTAGTGTCATGTAATTGGGTCAAACTGAATTCCCACTGAAGTCTTTCTAAGAAGCCATGAAACAAAAAAGGCATAACGTACTTGAATACTCAACACACAAACAGCATTTATACGTCCCACAGCTGGCACAGACCGGAACTATTTCGCGATCCATACTACAAAACGTGGGCTTAGAGATTGGGGTGTAGTAAGATAACCTTACTGGATGATATTCTTAAGCCACCCTGACCTCTTTGAGTGGGTTTAACGACAGAGCAACGTCAGACAAGAATTACTGCTTACGGAGATGTCTGAAAAATACATCACTTACTTAACATAAAAATCAAATGTGAACTAAGTATAACTTGTTTCATTAAAGATGATTTGAACTTGTAAAGAGGCAGTTCAACAGATTTTGAGTTATCTTCTCAAAGTATTCTACTGTCGTTGGTATCCCAATGATTTTCCTGCTTCTTCATCACGAGATTATTACAAGCAACCCACAGGTGGTTTCCTGAATTTTCGACTTGAATCCGATGCTGTATATGGTAATGAAAGTCGACGTTGCTGAAATGCAAAACGCGACACGCGTGCGGTCGGTTAACCAAACAACGCCGAGGAAGTTATTGCATATGGAAGCTTTAAGCTCCACTGGTTCGGCTACCAATCTCTACTGTGGTTGATTTGGTTGATTGTCTATGATGGTTGACGAGAGCCATCAATCTCTGCTGTGGTTGATATTGTTGATTGTCTGTGATCGTTGACGAGAGCCACTAATCTTGAGTGTTTGATTTGTGACAGCAGCCTTTTTTATCATCGTGAGGTAATTCTCATGAATATCTTGCCGCTCGCGATGACGAGGTTATGACGTACTCCTACCGTCTGAAAAAACGGTACTCGATCTCCTCACGTTGGCGGCGTAGCTGGGTTTCCATAAAGAGGTTTAACAGTAACGCTCTTCCATCCACCCCGCACGAAAAGGCGAGACAAAATGTGACAGTTCTTGAGTTTTATAGCATTTTCTGTAGGTTTAAGTATCTATTTGTATATTAATCATATTATTATCATAATACAAAGCTTAGGTAATTATATTTAAGTTTTCTACTCTGTTCACTTTTTTTAACTTTCCTCTACCTTTGGGTTGTTTGGAAGAGATCGCTTTTTAGCATTAAAACCATTCAAGTGGTACATTCACGTGTCGATTTGTCTACTGGCCTGTAAAATATTGTTGTTGTTTTAGTGTGCAATAAAGAATATTTACTTACTTAATTCATAATTCATTTATTCACTGCATACATGTGGTAAATTAGGTCTTACATAAATAAAGTACAAAAACACATGAACCCTGCAAGGGCGCTGCAAGATAAGTAGGTATGTAGTAATAGTATTAGTATTCTTGATTATGCCCACAAATTAATCACAAGTAATGTACTCACTTACATGTGGAGAGACCACGGAGACCGGAGAGAGAACTCAGCAAAATTTCTACATGAGGTGACGACTTTTTAATTATATTATTATGTATCATGGCGGTGCAAAAGCATATTTTACAATATCTTGTTGTTCATTACTTTACTTTAAATTGGAGTTTGGATTCAGAATAGCTTCTTGCTAAGTTCATAAACTAAGTAGGCTGATAAAAGTGGTATTTGAATCTGTTCACTAGTTTTCCAGATTACCTAGACTTTACGAACAGAACTTGCTACTGATGGTAAAGAATAAGTTTTTGAAATGATTGTTATAGATAAGAAAACGTCTGAAAGATTTAACTTGAGCTTCTTCAAATTGTATTTTAAGTTACTTCATAACTTTAATTGAATTCATCTGATTGTATTCCTAAAGATAAGTGGTCTTAGAAATCATCTTCTGGCTAAGTACAGAATATTTTTTTTAAATGTTGATGGCAATCTAGATTTTAACTTTACCATTTTAGGAATAGCAATCATATTTTTATGTCACTTTAGTTAATATTTACAGTAACTTAAAAATTAGGTACATTAAACATTTGCACTCCAATCACAGAAATGATATTACTATTACTTTAATTAACTAAAACTTGAGAGCCAGTTCACTGCCTCTGGCGCCACTAATAGTTATTTATTGATTGTGGTTTATTTAAGATACGATACAGATTACCGCAACATGTAATCATACAAAATCGGTTACATCAGTGAAGGAAGAAAACCGAGCATTACAATGCGCACCTTGTAATGTTACAATGTGTACTATCTGGAAGCAACTTGTAACTTTAATCAACTAAATCAAGAGTGACTGCTAATTCAATTCTATATCCAATGTTAATTGTAACAATAATGTTGTTGTATATTGATACGCGAATGCTCGTTAGTCAGGGTCAGTATTGTAGTGTCAGTACACGCATTAGCTCGTCAATTGGGTTGGTCCCTAGCACCCCGATCTCCGAGGCACCGACAGGTCACTAACTACACACCCCTTTTTTTTGTTTTTTCGTGGGGAAATCCTCTTGTATATCCCACGCGCCTCAGGGCACTTGCAGGCCCCACTGGCCCCGCAATCCCACGTATTGCCCTTGCGGGTTGCAGCGGGTGGGTGGCAATTCCACCACACTGCCACGCCTGAGTTTTCTTGGCTTCCCGGTGGTTCCACTCTACCACCGGTACTAAGCCCCCTCGCCACGCCAAGGCGAGAACTCATGACGGGGAACTACACACCCCTCCAACAACCCGCCCGGGGGGACGATGATTTGGTGATGATGATGATAGCATTTCTTTTTATTTCTTTGATTTATTTGACTTGCCAACTAGAGACTATAAACCGTTCTTGAAAATTGTAATGCCATTTGAGTGGCATTTAAGTACCGTCGACCCCTAAATACGACTGAAATAATTCAGTGGAAAAAGCTCAATAATATTCGAGAGATTTACGATTTCAATTACCGTGGCAGGGACCACATCGCAAAGCCATTTATTTAAGCCCACACGCACTTTGTCTCAATTAAATCCGTTGTTTAAGAAAATAAATTAAATTCGAAATTCATTTGCTCATTTTTCGCTCACTGTGTATTAACTTGATGTCAATTTAAGGCTTCAAAGTGTTTCACGCTCGTGGTGTGTGCACACCACGAGCGTGAAACACTTTGAACATTTTTTAATAATGTTATTTGATTAGGCATTTCTAAGAGCTAGTTATATTTAAGTTATGTGAATAAGTGAGTTTAGATTCTAAACATAATTTAAAAAACATAATATTTGCCTGATCGTCCTAAAATGCTGGACACAGTCTCACCTCAACCCTTTTGATTGATTTTTGCACGAACCTAAAGAGGGGTCTTTAGGTCTTTATGGGGACTAAGCTTAGCAGCAAACAATGTTAAGGTTTTGTGTTATCAGCCTAACTGCTGGATTCACAATCGCAAATCAAATTTGAGCAGCACTCACCAGTATGACTTCACTTTCAGTTCTTTAGACACTTTTTGGACGGCATTTGTTTCAAGGTGGGAATTCGGGCATAAGACCCGTAGTTTAAGCTTTTTTTAATTTAGTCAGGTCCTTGAAAATGTTTCAAGTTAGTATTTTTGTACATTATAAGTAAATGAACGTAATAATTGTACAGTCTACATAGTACTGGATTGTAAGAGATACTGCAACACACTTTGCTACCTGAAGCCACGTATCACAAGGATATTTCAAAGAGAAGAAACGGTTAGACAGCATGCAGTGCAAGTGACACGAAGTAATTATTGTCAGTATCAGAGGCATCTCTGATATTTATAATTATTTATTCATTCACAATGCCTATCTCCACGTTTGCAGTGTGCTGAACTCTTAGACCTTTGTCCCCGTCTGACATCGGTAAACAACGGGTCATCTTTAAATTACCCAAACTAGTGTTCAATGAAACTGTCAGTCAATCAGTGTCGGTGGAGCAAGCACTTTATATTAAATCGTTTGCGTAAATGAAATACCCTTGCCTATCAAAAAATAAATACCCTTGTCACTGAAGAGGAATCTCTTGGTATTATTTTTATTTTAACGATGTTAAACAAAAACCTTTTAGTCTCTCTAAGCAATGGGAAAGTAAAGGTGTTTGTCGGAAGCTGGCGTTTGCTCCAACCACTATCATACCGTGGTAGGTAATGTATGCGGAAAACGCTGGTTCGAAACCCTGGCCTCATACCTGGACCAAATTTTTTTTCTGCTATTTTAATCTTTATTCAAAGATACAGCATTGATAATGATAAATAAACAAGAAAAATATATTTACGTATATATTTACGTCTAATCATGAGTGAAGCAAATTATCAGTTGCCAGTCCGTCCGTCTTTCTTTTACGTCCGTGACCCTAAACTTTAAAATCTGACTGTTGTCACTCTAGAATATTCATACATTATTCGAATCAAACCATAAAAGTTTAAAATGCACCAATCAGAAAGTAGAGGGCGGCAGATTTATGTAATTATCGTACTAATATTATGTAGGTTTAAAATATCAACATTTATTGTTTGATTTGAGAGATAAACATATCCGTATTTTCAGTGTCCTTAATGTGTACTATTGTAACTATCCACTGATAGTTACAATAGTACACATTTAGTACTAACGTGTGCATAACATGCCAAATAATATACCGTACAGGGTACACGTCTGCAGTTTACTGACAAAAATACCTTTGTATGTTAAAACAAACGAGTTTTACTAACCGTAGAGAAACGTTGGAACAAGATGCAAAGTATTCTTTATTTACCTGTTTCTCAGAAGACACGTAAATAGTTGTCTCGAAAGTACACGACCCGTCGCCCACAAGAAACTTATGAGTCTGGAAAATTTGTGACGATTCCTATTTTCGTCCCACACAATTCTATACAATTTGTTACCCTTTCATATAATTTCTGCCACTGCCAACGTTGGCTTTTCATGCGCCTCGAATTGAATATAATTCTTAGCATAACACAGTGTTAAAAATGTGTACATACTCCTACATATTGACCCGATGGGATGGCAAGAGGTTCTGCTTTCAGTAAGGATGGTCGCCGGTTCAACACCAACCTAAGATGACAAACAATTCACAAACAACGGTTACTGAGTGTTAATATCTATTCACGTAGGTACTACTGGGTGCTAGTATTTTAAATATTTTTAAACGCCAATCACCCTGCCTTCCGCAATTTTCACAGTCAATATGTCCGAAACACCAAAGTTACCATTCATATCTGAACATTAATATCTGAATAGATTCTAGTCACTAGTCAATAACTTCTATACCCAGATATCTGATATTAATGAAGTAATGCATATTCAGATATCAATGGTAAATTGGGTGTATTGACCTTTTTGGCTGTGCAGCTGATCAGAAGTATCTGGTTACCTACGTGTTTACTTCAATAATGTTTCATGTCAAAACTGTATGACTCTGTTGGTTTGTTCAAACATTCACTTTGTACTGTTAAACATAAACAAAACGTATACATTGGACGATATGAAAACAGTAACTGCTGAGTTTCTTGCCGGGTCTTTTCAGTAGAAACAACCTTCCGACGCCGGTGGTAGAGTCACATAATGTACATGTTTTAGAAGTATTGTTTTTATAACATAAACGGCCTATATACGTCCCACTGCTGGGCACAGGCCTCACCTCCACTATGAAGTGGATTAAGTCACACTCCAACAAGCGGGCTCAGTGCGGATTGTTGGAGGGGTGTAAGGTCATCATAACATCTGTCATTAAGGTTGCTCACTAGAGCAACCTTAATGTCAGATGTTATCAAGCCGCCCTAAGGCCTCCAACTAGGCTTAACGACTGACATCTAACGACGTCAGCCGGGACAAACTGCTTAACGTGCCTTCCGAAGCATGAAATACACATCACTAAATTTCGGTCGGGTGGTCGCCCATCCCATTTCCGACCGGCGTGTGTTGCTTTACAACAGCGATCTGATTGCGACAGTACTGATGCATTGTTGTAACAAAAAAAAAACATCAGAAAAATTTCATCCCATCGTTACCGTTACGGAGCGCAGGTACAACATGACAAAGAGTCGTCAATCGTTCGGTCGTTAGCTCAAGAGCTTTCACAAATAGAAGTAATACTTTAGTGTGGGTATAGGGGCCAGAAGGTTAGGTTACCACAGACTTCAAAAGAGATTTTCATTCTTACATCGAAGTGATAAGGTTCTGGATAGAGTAAATTTGTAAATTTTTGGTATAATGATCACGGGCCTTTGTATAATTTTCCCAAAAAAACAGCTACAGCTTAAACACCAAAAGAAGTTTAATACGCCAAGCAGATAGCAAGCTTAGAAAACATTAAAAGCCCAACTTGAGACCTTTAATAAGCCTTAAATAAGCGTTAAGCCTAGTCAGAGGCCTTGAAGCAACTTTATAACATCTGACATTAAGGTTGCTACTAACCTTACACCCCTCCAACAATCCGCACTGAGCCCGCGTGTTGGAGCATGGCTCCTTCCACCTCATAGTTGAGGTGAGGCCTGTGCCCAGCAGTGGGACGTATATGGGCCGTTTTTGTATGTTGCGCTCTTAACTACTGCTCTAAACTGGTGAGGACTTGGAAACTAAATTTATTTTCAGAATTAACTATTAGTTTAAAGGAAAACATTGTTTGGCACTCTGCCTCGTTCCGGATTTACTTCTGTCTAGAATACATGCATACTAAATTATCAATTTGGAATTGCTGATAATTTTACATAACATACGAGTTTATCCCAGAAGGGGATAGTGAGGATCACGCTGATTGCAGACAGCAACTGTTATTTAGGAATAACGGTTCAAAAAAATAGTATATTGACATTCGTATATAGCATGATTGAAAATATGGTATGTTGTTGTGTTGTTTGCGATGTTGTCTAGCGATGAACCGCCTGTGTACATACTCTGCAATGTAATACAACTGTAATGTTTTTCGTCCAACAAAGAATATCTATCTATCTGTCTAGTGTTCCCATGATTCAAGAAAACTGACAAGTTTATTTCATAAAATTGCTACAATCGACTACGAGTAGCTACGACAGATCTCGTAGCGATTCGTAGCAGTCTCGGCTGAACGCATGTTGCTATCAATGACATAATCAACACTTAATTGTGGCATGTTTCTCGTATTTACAGCGACAATGCTTGATTTCAACAATTTCTATAAAAAACTATCAGCTGCCTGCGACTTCGTCCGCGTGGATTTTAGTTTTTAAAATGTATAAAAATAGATTATGACGTATTCGCAGACCTAACAAACATAATTATGAAATTTCATCACAATTGGTCCAGCCGTTTCAAAGGAATTTGGCAACAAACACTATGACACGAAAATAACATGTAAGGTTAACCTCAAGTTATGATCGTAAGGTTATAAGGTCGTCTTGTCTAAACCTGACCGAAACTCCATTGGGTGCTTGCTCAATAAAATTTAGAATCCCACATTATGCGAATATGAACCCAACATCGTAATACGGCTGTTATCCGGTTTGCTTGAGTTTTTATGGGGACATTTCATCACCAGAGAGCTGCAAATTTTACAATGAATTAAAGCCTTCGTGACCCAGCGGTTAAGAGTGTTTAACCGCTGGGTCACGAAGGCGACGACCACAGCTTACAAGATCACACATCAAATAGTCAGTACATTTATCAGCTCTTACTTACAATATTTTCAACGGCGCAAAATATGATAGGTGAATCTAGAAACAATATACACTGACACAAATATGGTAAGGACAATAAATCAAGAGAACAATAGCCCCAACATTCAAACATACGATATTAATGACACGAGGCTCCGCGTGGGCAGCGGCAAATATCGCACAAAACATTGTACCAATAAGCAATGATATTACAATAAAAAAGACGTAGATGGGTTACTCCTCTGGCCTCTGGCGTACGTTTCTATAATTTGACCGGGTGTACAAGATAGTATGATTATTCACTAGAGCGTAAACGAGACGGATACATGTTACGCAGTCTCGTCTCAAACTGTCAATGCTTGGTGCAGGTGGTGGAAGTCCTGATTTCGGGTGCCACTTTTTTAGCACAAGTAACTTATCTACGTCTTTTTATTATAATATCATTGGCAATAAGTATTCAGAGCATCGCTTGTAACCTGGGGGTCTAAAATGGCAACATTTTAGGTGTTTCATATATGAATCATCTAAGTGACGTTTCATCTGGTGAATTGCTAAAAACGGTAAAACGGCGACATGAAAAGTGAAACACCTATTTGACGTTTCATATCTTAGACATATTTTTCTTTTTTAAATTTATTTCATGGCTTGGACTCTTAGACATAGTTTGATGACGACATTGCTACACCAAAAAAAATAGTGTCGCGCCTAATAATTGTAAACTTAACGGTTTTCATTAAACAAATATTTTCATCATTACAACTAATAATTTAAGGCTTAAAAAGTAGCTTATTATTGAATTTGTGTGATTTCTTATCACTAATAATTGTAAAATGTTTTTAATTTACAATTTTTATGTCTGGCAATGAGGACCGTGACAGGTGGCCTAAGAACAATAATGTCACAGCTGTCAATCGAGATTGTAAATAATGTTCGTGAAGAAAAAAAAAAAAAAAAAAAAAAAAAGAGCGCGGGAAACGTGATTCGTGGCGGGAGTGTTTTCTGGGTTTTAAATTTAATTTAAATATTTCAGTGATCAGTTGAGTCTAATTTGCTTTGTATATATTTTATATTAGTGTTTATCTTATTCTGGTGTATTATTGGTAAGTTTTATGTAGTATAAGTTGTATTATGGACGAGCCGCCCGACCCGGGGGAATTCGTTCCTCCGGATCCTTTGCCTGCAGTCCCACCCGTTGGCTTTAATGTTGAGATCTACTCTAACGACAATAATGATGATACTGAAACAGACGCTTCAGCAAAGACCTTGCATTCGGTAAAACGCAAACGTACCCATAAGAGTAGTAGAAGGAGAAAGCATCGATCAAAGTCTAGGGCCTCGGACGGCAATTGCTCCGATGGACTCCCCTTGGTACCGTTGCCGCCCAACCCACCACTTACTGAAGTACTTAAAAACTCAACTCCCACTCCTGTTTTTGTTGGCAGGAAGGTTTATACCGAATCAGACATAGCCCCTTATGTTGTGCATGTCCAAAGAAAAACAAATTCACCTGACGATACCTCCACACTTCACCCTGTAACTTTTGGCAAGTTCCTTAAAAAAACCTGCGTTAAGAACGTAATTAACGGGAGTGTAAAACAAATAAACCGGAATAAAGTAACCATTTCATTTTCCAATTTCAATGATGCCAATTCTTTACTGACGCATGGAAACCTAGAAGGGCAGAATTTAAAAGCATTCATTCCAACTTTTAATGTGACAAGGAACGGGATAGTTAAAGGTGTGCCAGCAGAATGGTCCCCGGAGGAAATCATAGATAATATTTCTGTTCCAACAGGTTGCGGTCCAATTCTGAAAGTTAGGCGGTTAAATTACAAGGTTTTAGTCATAGGTGTACCTACTTGGAAACCATCACAATCTGTACAAATCACATTTGATGGACAAGTTTTGCCCAAACATGTTTACATGTGTTATAATGCTCTTCCTGTGGAACTGTATATTTACCCAACAATACAGTGCTACAATTGCTGCAAATATGGACACACAAAAGCTCAATGCCGGTCTAAACCCCGGTGTTTTAAATGCGCTGATACTCACACTGGTGATTCATGTTCAGTTACAGAAGATAAAGCATCTTGCTGCATGTGTTCTGGTTTCCACTATGCTAATAGTAAAGCTTGCCCTGAGCTAAACCGACAGAAACGTATAAAGACTCATATGGCAGAGAATTCTATCTCATATGCTGAGGCTTCCAAACTTTTCCCGTCAGTTTCCAAATCTTTTGCAGATACTTTATCTTCTAGCCCATCTACTAGCCAACAAAATAATTCTCCAACTTTTACTCATGGTCCGACAAAACAACCATCAACTTCATATAAAAAAACTGAATTTTTAAAACCCCGTCCACCACCTAAACTTTCAAAAGGTTATGACAAAGATGCACACAATGCTATACTGAAAGAATACAGCTTTCCTAACCCATCCAATGGTTGCGGCTTCAGCAGTCAACCTGATGTTCCTTCTAATCAACCTTCTGTACTCGACATAATTTTCGCCCTTTTAAACTTATTACAATCAAATCAACACTCACCGAACAACGTTGCTCCTATTATTGAAAAATGCATGCAAATTCTTTCCAATGGCTCCTCAAGCCAAGATAATGCAATGGAACAGTAGAAGCATAAATAACAAAAAACATGAACTGACTTATTTATTAAACAAATATGAGCCCTCTGTCTTTGCTCTGTCAGAGACATGGCTCAATCCCAACAAAATATTTAAAATTTCTGGTTATCACATCCTTAGAGAAGATAGACCAGATAGGTACGGCGGTGTTGCAGTACTTATCCATGATTCTATCCCCTTTACTCCTATATCCTTGCCTACTCACAGTGTAGATATTTCAATTTTGGCAATTAATGCTCTTAATACTTGTATAGTTTCTATTTATATTCCTCGTCCCTCTCCTGCTATTTTAAATGAAGTCAACAGTATCCTTTCTACATTACCCAAACCTTTCTTAGTAGTAGGTGATTTCAATTGTCAACATCAGTCTTGGGGCAGCTCCCGTACATATCCAATGGGTGAAAAACTTTTGGACATTTTTGATAATCTGAACCTATGCATTCTTAATACAGGGGTTCCTACACGTTACACTGCGCCACACCAAGCTAATAGTGTCGTAGATCTAGCTGTTTGTTCACCATCTCTTGCCAACTCATTTTCATGGAATATGCTATCTTCTTCATTTGGAAGTGACCATTTTCCTATTCTCATTTCATTCCCATTTAACAGTAGAAAAAAAACAAAATATAAGTCTCTACTTAAGCATAGAATTCCTAACAGAAATAACTTGAGCGATTGGGATAGGTACAAGAAAAAAGTAGAATCAAAGGTTTCTTCACTGCCACAAATTTTTAGTGGTAATGAGCACCACTGTGCAGAGCTGCTGGCTCAAGTTTTATTAGAGGCTGCTAATGACACATTTCCTAAGAAGCATGATCAAAAATCTAAAATTCCTTCTCCCCCTTGGTGGGATGGGGAATGTACCACTGCAATAAAAAGAAGAAAAGTTGCAGAAAAAAATTATAGGCTTAGTATGACTGATGACAACTTTATTATTTTAAACAGTATTATGTCTGAAACAAGAAAATTATTTAAGATTAAAAAGTTTGAGGCATGGAGAAAGTTTTGTTCTTCAGTGTCACCTAGTACACCATCCACAATAGTGTGGCGTAATATTAAAAGATTTAGATCTGGATTCTCGCAATCTTCCCGCTTAGAAATTCCGAGTAGCCTTCTTGGGGGATTCTTGGATAATTTGGCGCCCCCATGGGTACCAAATGCTCCTTCAGACAGTCTATTTACTTTACAAGCACCAATAACTTCCACTCATAATATTGCGCATAACCCTTCTGAGTTAGATACTCCTTTCTCCCTTTATGAGCTAAAAGGTGCCATAAGTAATACAAGAGATTCTGCTCCTGGTTATGATGGCATTCCATATTCTTTTTTTTCAAACCTTAGTGATAATGTCCTCAATTATTATTTACAATTAATTAATTCAATGACAGATTCTGGCAGCGTCCCATCATCATGGAAACGTCAAATAGTGTTGCCAGTTCTAAAACCCAATAAAAATCCGACTGAGGTTTCAGCGTACCGTCCGATTGTTTTATCTTCCGTCTTACTGAAGCTAGCGGAACATTTAATTAAAAATAGATTAGAGTGGTATGTAGAAAATAAAGGATTTTTAGCTCCTACGCAGTATGGATTTAGAAAAGGTAGGGGTACTTTGGATAGTCTGAGTATTTTTACTACTGATATAAGGTTGGCTTTTTCGTCTAATGAATCTGTTGTAGCTGTGTTTTTAGACATTAACTCAGCCTATGATAGTGTTCTATTATCCATATTAAAAAATAAACTTTGTTTTTTACGAGTGCCTATCAAAATCATCAACATCATAATGAATATTTTAGAAGCTCGTACTGTTAGCATATCTAACCCGAATTCTGATTCTGATAATATAACTAGACTCGTTTGGAGAGGGCTTCCACAAGGTTCTGTCTTGAGCCCTTTGTTATACAATATTTACACCTACGATTTAACTTTTGGCATTAGTGACCAAGTAAAAGTGTTACAGTATGCTGATGATTTGTTATTGTACTGCACAGACCTTTCAATTGAGTATGCATGCACGGTGTTAACATCTGCCCTTACGGTTCTCAAGCAATGGATGAACTCAAACGGCCTAGAATTATCAGCGTCTAAAAGTGCTGCAGTTCCTTTTACCAGAAAGCTAAGACTTCCACCTGTTCAACTTTATTACGACGGTAATCTTTTACCAGTTCGCAATCATTTCAAATTTTTAGGGGTATGTCTTGACTCCAAGCTTACTGGTGTAGCGCATTGTAGCTATATAGTAAATAAATGTGAGCGGCTTATTAATATGTTAAGATGCCTATCCGGTGTTTGGTGGGGCGCCCACCCTCAGTCTTTAAAGCTTCTCTATAATGCATTAATTCGGAGTATTCTAGATTATGGTGTGTTTCTCTTGGAACCTGGAAATGTTATGGCTATGACAAAACTTGACCGTATACAATCAAAAGCGTTACGTATCATAGTAGGAGCTATGAAATCAAGTCCGATAAATGCACTCCAAGTAGAGTGCGTAGAACCTCCTCTTCATTTACGACGTCAATTTTTAGCTGATAAATTCTTTTTCCGTGCTTTACAGTTTTCTGACCACCCTCTTGTTGAAAAACTCAAATGCTTAACAGACGCTATTACCAGTTCTAGCTACTGGACACATAAATCAACACCTTGCTTAGTCAACAGTTATAAAAAATTTGTTTCTATTTCTTCTCCAACTCATAGATCAAACCGATTACCTCTGTTTAGTTATAATTTTGAATCTCTTGTTAACCTTCCTCAAGTTCATTATAACTTTTTGGATAAGTGTGCCGATGATAAATCAAATGCAAACGTTAATTTCAACTATATTGCAGACCAAGAATATCAAGGTTATCACTTTATTTATAGCGATGCATCTAAACATACAGCTTCAGGTTGCGTTGGTGTAGGTGTTTACCACACACAATTCAACATTGTGCAGAAAATTAAACTTCCTCCGGAGACTTCGGTTTTCACAGGCGAATGCTTTGGCCTCCTTAAAGCAGTAGAGTATATCCACTTAATGAAATTAAAGCAAGCAGTTATTTGTTCGGACTCTAAGAGTGCATTGCAGGCTCTTAGCAGATTTCCGTTCAAATCAAAGTACTATTTCCCTGTAATTTTCGAAATTAAACATTTACTTCACAAATCTTATGAAAATGGTTACTCGATAGTATTTATTTGGATACCAGGTCATTGTGGCATTAAGGGCAATGAGAAAGCGGATCAGCTGGCCAATGAAGCAGTGCAGTGTGGAGATATTTTCCCATATATAAATTATTGTCATGATCTCGCAGCCTTACCCAGAGTTGATCTCCAAGACTCTTGGAGAGAGCTATGGGACGCAAGTAAAAGCATAAAGGGCCGTCACTATGCTCAAATTCAACCAACGATTCCTTCAAAACCTTGGTTTTGTAAAGCGAAGTTTGGCAAGCTCGAAACATCTTCTTTGGTACGCATGAGACTTGGGCACGTTTGTACACCTGAACACCTTGCCAGGCTTCAAATTGTAGACGACGATATTTGTGAATGTGGGTCAGATACAGGAAATCTCAATCACATTCTTTTTGCGTGCCCTGACTTTGATCGATCTTCCTTTCTGACTAACCTCTTATCACTTCAAGTCCCATTCCCCACAAATTACATGACTTTACTTTCTTCGAACGATCTCTCCATTTATAAATATATTTCATCTTTTATTTATTTGAACAATATAAAACTGTAAAAATGTTGTAAATAGTTATGTATTTATTTAGAATAATTATAAACATACCTACTTATCCTATACCCTACCTATTCATATTATACTCTCCTGATCCTGATCCTAATCCATAACTGTAAATATCCGTTATCCGTCTTTTTCGATTCCTTATCCGTTTCCTCGCTTATAACTTGACATTGGCTAAATGCGCAAGCCGCGCGAAGCCATAGAAAAAAAAAAAAAAAAAAAAAAAAAAAAAAAAAAAAAAATAATGTTCGTGAAAACTTGTGATAAAAATTATTTTCCGACCGGAAACTACGAATGAAGACAAGAAATTGGTGCTAGCTAGGCATGTTCTTGAGATTGAAGATATTTGCAAGGAGACATGACTCTGTAACAACAAAGTCCGAGTGATTTGCCAAACTTCTGCCTCGGCAATGGCGTACAAGACGACTTTATTTGGGAGCAGATTTTTAGGTTTCCGTGGTTTTAATGCCGTACATTTTTTAAATAATACACATTTTAATAACAAAAACGTTTTTTATTTACTCGATAATATTGGAATATTCACCAGAAGACAGCTAGTTAACGTAAATGTGATGAACTAAGTTCTCAGGAATTTCATTCAAAATGTGATAAACCTTCAGTGTCGTTTCCGCCACGGTCTTGGAAATAGGTTCAATTTATAGTCACTATTATGTATTCTTGGTGTCATTATAATAATTCACAGTAACACATTTTACTACGAATACTTAAATTTATCCTAAAAACGATTAAATAATGTTTACTGCTATGTGAATTTGACAGCTCAGCGCTGTCACCTAGTAGGGTAATTTCGTCTGTTCGCGTCCATTTAGTGCAGTTGCTAAATTTGACAGTGAATCAAAAAATGCTCCAGCACTGATTTATATAAAAAATATATATTATGTATCCATTATATTCTAGTTTATTTTAGGATCAAATTAAAGTTTTTTCGAAACATTGCATTTTTTAAATAGACAAATTACAGAATTAGGTATTTTTCCAGAAATGACAATTAGCGTCCACTGTAGCCCATTTCGCGGGAATAATTTATCTGTTGCTTTACTGCCAGCATTAACTCTTGGCAGGGGACCCTTGCACATCTAACTTCCGCTTTGCCAGCTAGTCTCCCTAGCGCTGATTTGCATTCCTTGACAATCGCTGATGTTGTCGCTGGTTGTTGAATGCTTGCAGTGCTACTCTTACCCTGCTGTCGCTGTAGACCGTCACTTTTGTGACATGGTTGTGACGCTTGCCTGCTATGTAAGCGCAAACCAGAATGCATACATTTTGGTTTCAAGAACGCTGGCCAGCCTGCCCAAGCGTACTGATCTCTTTATCGCCGAGCCATCATCACATAGTGCGTCTGTGCACGCCAGCAACCAAGAGTTTGATTGATTATTTCCTGAATCCGTCCGTGTAGCATATAAATCCACCTGTGTCTGTTCTCCAGTGGTCTGTCTATGAATGAATAAACAGTAATCAGGTCTCTTCATTTCGCATTTCATTTTACGCTTTCTTTAAATGGTCTTCAGTTTATGTTCTCTCTTCATCATTATTTCTTGTCACCGAACACCTAATTAATGTTTTGACTAATAAAAATAATAAAAGGAATTACTTATTTCATTTAAAATATAATTATTAGCCGTAGTCTTAGTTAAAAATGTATCATAATTATGAACAATACATTTGAAATTATTTTTACAAGCAAGTTAATTTTATTGCATTCAAGAAAGAGATAATCATAAACCAAATTGCGTCCACCAATTTGGTTTCTGATTATCTCCTGTAGGTATAGTTTGCGGCCATAGCGGACGCAAACGCTAAGTTCTAAATAAGGTGTATTTAATTCACGTCTACCTCATTTTATTCGTTAAAAATGTAGCTTAAAATTCACATAAATCAATAAAAAACATCCGAATGCGCCGCTGCACACTATTTGTCCTTATGTGCGTGTGTCTTTGAACTTAACTTTGAAGTATTAGCATTAGTGACGTATTTTTAACTGTTGTATTAGTTTACTTAATTTCGAGGATTTTCCGTAAAATGGACGCGAACGGGGTGGTGGACGCGAACAGGCGAACTGACCCTAAACATCTAACATTCCTCCGATTTGACGTTTAAAAGTGCACCATTTTACGAATTCCCATACAAAACTGTCAAATTGTATGAAAAACAAATATGAATCATAATATGTTCATAATATGATTCACCTAATAAGTTGCCATTTTACGATTTCAAAAAGTGTTTCATATTATGTTTCAGATATGAAACGTCAAATGTCGCTATTTTAGCCCCCCTGCTTATTTCTGCTCGAAGTAAATGTCAATGACCTTTCCATCCACAGGGTTCGTAGACAAAGGTTCGTAGTGGCGATCGTAACGGCATTAGACTACGAAAATAACTGGTCAAGTGCGAGTCAGAATCGCGCACTACGGGATTCCGAGTCGGATCGAAAAGTTTTACAATTCTCGGACTGTCAATTTTATTGGACAATCAACAGATGAGTTTATCACTGAAAAGAGATTTTCCAGCAACCTTGTTGTCAGTAAACGACGTGATTAGAATGACGTGAGGTTTTTCACTCAACTAATAAATTTGTTTATGAATCACACACATCTTTCATCCACTCAATTAAACGCTAATTAAAATATATAAAATATATGTTTACAAACGTTATCTTCATATCAAACCAGCGTAACGCTAACCGTTTAGCGACGACGTCGATATGAACCCCGGCTAAAGGGGTAAGGCCACCAATCGTTTTTTATTAATTGTGGTCTATTCAAGATATTTAAACAAAAACTGTCCAGTTAAAATTCTAAAATAAGATTTTTTATTTATTTTAGATTGTTAGCATAGTTAATTATTTCTGTGTAAATAAAACAATGGGAGTGTTTGCTAAAAGTGACCACTTTTTGGCCAAACTTTGCTAACACAGAGATATTTTTTTCTTTTGACACCTTGAAATACAGAAAATATATTACTTTAGGATCTTCATTGGCCAGTTTTTGTTTAAATATCTTAAATAAACCTACCCCCTCTACTCCTACCGCTTCTTCCATCCCTTATCTTAAATATTCCGAAAAAGATTCGCCTTTTCGGAATAACGAATAAGACTTAAAAGACATTGATGTATAAAAATAACTGAGATAAGTATAATATCCACAACAACAAAGTTAGCTTCTCAAAAGTTTTGACACAAAGCTTGAAATGATAATTTTGCCGTCGCCTAATCTTCCGAGTAAGTGCAATAGTGTGTTTCAGCTTTTGAATTTCAGTCAGTTAGTGACATTGACGACTTTAATTAACATTAAAATAGGTCAGGTTATGTTTAGGAATCTTTATTGTTGGAAAGGTAATATTATGAGAAAATCTCTTATTCGTAAAACTTCTTTAAGCTCCACATCTTTTCAGCATGCTGATAATTTGATACAGAGAAACCAATGAGGGATGACCTCATCAAATCTTCAGTGCTTAAGCCTAATTAACATAGTGTTTAGGGCCATACATGTTGAAGTTAGAATGAGAATTTTGTGTTTTTTTTGTTGTTATAAGTTGGAAGATTCAAATATTATGGCTACTGATACTCATCAAAATTTTATAGAATAACTGTGTGAAAAGCTTGGGGAAATAGAAACTTTGAAGAAGATGACTGTGCCAATCAGAAATTACATGACTACAGAGAGTGTATCTTACGTGAGTATACTAGTAAAATTCATAATAATTTAATTAACGAAGTCAATGTATTTATCATTCCTAGACGTATTTATTTTTTAAATTGTAAATTTTAAGGTTAATTCATTAGTTTTTAGTGTTGTCAAATTGGTGAATGTTGTACGTACCTGTAATAGGTGTACATATCAGACCGTGTATATGTAGTTAGTTAATTATGGTATAGTTTTAATATGTACACTGTTGGTATGTCTTTAAATAAATAAATAAATAAATAAATAGACATTGAATCATATTGTTTTGAATTAGTTTCCAAATATTAGAAGCAAACTTACAGCGAAATTAAAATTTTACTAGAATATTAACCACAAAGTTGAGGGTCAAAATTACAGTTGAAAGCATTACAAGCAGCATATTTTAAGAATTCACAGAAACAATTTATTCAAGTCGACTTAGGCACATTAATAAGGGATGGGCTATAAATTCTCATTACGTTGTCTACAGGCTCACCTAAGATATCACTCGGCAAGTTTATTTAGCAAAATAAACATTAATATTTCAGTGTACCACGGCCCTTTGGTTTTCTCTCATTTGACATTCCTTTCTGGCCGGGTATTTCATTACGCATTCCCCAGTTTGTCTCTGCTCCACTATAAAGCCGAAGATAATATGCTCTGGAAGGGACGTACAAAGTGTGGTCGGTACTAACAGCGCTATCACACTGGAGATTTGCGAGAGCGTTTCTGTTTGGACTATTTGTAAGCTTCTCAGTGCGGACGCCGTGTTGGTATGTATTAAAAATGGCCAAAACGTGAGTCTCGCGGGAAACAAGGCAGTAACGCACGAGCGTCGAATACATTGTGCCTATGCGGCAAGTTGCACGCAGGCGTCACAACGCGTTGACCAATTGCCTCGCTGGGAACATGCTGGCAATCCGCCAGTGTGGCAAAGCCCTAAGTTGCTAATGAAGCATGAGTAGTGGAGAGGACATTTGTTGGATTGTCAGGCAGAACGGAAAGGTCAGCGGTTAGTTTTATGCGCGTTTCGAGATGGGACGTTGATGTGTTGCGTCCTCGATTAATTCACACGTGGGACCGACTATTAATTGTTCATGAGCAAGATTGATGTAGCTTTGTTGAAGGTTATGCAAGTTCTAGAGAGGTTTTTTTCAAAGGAATCATTTCCTTTGAAAAAAAGTAGTACCATGGTTTTAGAAACTTTTAGAATGTAAGAAGTTTGATCGAGAAAATGCTTAGTCCTTTTAGTAAAAGTTCAAAGGCAAATAAATGAAATAAACAAGTAAATATCTTGGACATCCTACACCAAGATTATCTAAACCCAACCTACGCAAAGGGTGTCAGAGACTGATGTACACTAGAGAGCACACGTAAGTAGGTCACACTGACAAAACTGAGTTCAGCTTTTAAAAATAGTATCCTTATAAGATACTTTTGCTGTTTCAAAAATGACCCAACTTTTCGTTGGTGTTTTTTTTTATTTACCAAAGAATAGTTGATTAGAAATATTTTTCAAAGTAAAAACCCTTTTGAGAAATGACCTTTTAGAAACCCGAGATGTGTACTCCTGCTAAATCTATACTGTACAAATACCTTGTTGAAAATTTTGGATCAACTTTGCATTTTATTGCGTACTAAAAAAACCTTTTTAAGAAATCAAATAAGTTTTATAACGAGCTGTTACAGTGTAAGTTGGTAAGTCGCCTTAGGTCCCAGCTCTAGTGAATAAGCAAATATCAGTTACAAGCAAAGAGCGCAAAACTATGCAATACAATTGATGATATACAATAGTGTTACAATATTGCTACGACTACAAGATTGGTGCCTAAGATTTTTTAGAAGCCTATTTTAGGTACCGGTGCTCCACTTCGCAAGTGTTTTGTTATTTTAATGTTAAAACTTGTTAATTACAATGATATTGAGATGATATCCAGATCTTTTCAGAGTGGGTGTAAGTCGTAGAGGGCAAACATGGCAGGTCAGCAACGTCACAGAGGCGTCATGCCCTAGGCAACTATGCTGTGTCTGTCCCAAATTACTCTATGTAAGAGTTCGTCAAACTTATTTGGGCTTGTTTGCCCTTACCTAAATCATGCTATTTGTGTACGAAGTTTGTATACGAATTTGTTTGGTCGCTGTGTTTGTACTAGTTTATTAAAATTACGACTTGTTTTACCTTTTGACTTGTTTTTGTCTTTGCATTTTCGCCAATTAGGGATTGGTAAGCTTTGTATAAAACACACAATTCTTGCCGTTGTTCGTATTTAATCAATTTTTTGCTTTGTAAGCATGACCTTATTTGATCGGAAACCATTATTTCCGATTTTAACGCTGTTCATGTCCAACGCAGAGTTCACTAAATTGAGTTTCATGTTCTGTTTATTGAACATGGATTCGTTGTCACGCTGTTTTAGCTGCTCATAGAGCTACTCGTAATAATAATTTAATAAGTAGTAGTTAGTAATCTCTATATATAAAAATGGATTGCTGTTCGTTAGTCTCGCTTAAACTCGGGAATGGCTGGACCGATTTGGCTAATTTTGGTTTTGAAATATTTTTAATGGTCAAGGAAAGGTATAAAAGGTGAGTAATCATGAGAAATTACTGGGAATATAGTAAAAATTTCAATTTTAGTTTCCTCTTAGTAAATGTTAGTACCTGTCACGTGACACTGAATGTTTGACAACAGAACAAAGTCTTTCGGGACAGCTAGTATATTATAAAAATTTAATGAAATAAATAAATAAGTGAGGCTTTCAACATAAATCTTGAAATTTAGTTAATTAGCAGTACGACCTGCTTACCAAATTGTTGTTGTCTGGCGTGTGGGCACAAAGAGAGGCCATCCCTAGAGGTCGTAAGTGCGATGCCCAACCAAGTTATTAAATTTGTGTTAATTTTCTTTCAACAACATAATGAAGAGACTGTTGTTTTTCAAATCAGAGATATTTTGAATAGTACTTTTCTGAAGTACGTCTAAAAGTTAGCAACAACTAGGTATACTTCAACCTTAAGTCTTAAACAAGAGTTTATTGAAGGTCCCAGGTCGCAAATAACAGTAAAATCCCATGTACCCACCACAGAGAAAAACAAACAGTCGCCCTTTAATAGATTCTAATTTAGTTTTCATTAATCTAACGCTTTAGTCAGGTAGTCTTTAAAGTAAATTACTATTTAAATGAACCCAATCTTCACAGTGACGCATTTCACTGAATTTTCAACTAAACATTCGAAAAATAAAAAGGGTTTTTAGACTGAAACGGAATTGAATTTGGGTTTAAACTAAAACCAGTGGAAATTCTGCACGCAGGTGAACTTGCTAAACATGAAAACTAGAAAATGTTTTCAATTCATAAGGCTACGTTTACATAAATCGTGCCTCGTTTTTATCGGTTAGGCGGTACTTCACACCGGATCAGCTCTTACAGTTGTACCAAGCACAAGTTCGGTCGTGTATGGAGTACTGCTGCCACCTTTGGGATGGCTCTGCCAAGTATCAGCTGGATGCATTGGACTCAGTAGACCGAAGGGCCAGGAGACTGATTGGTGACGATACGCTCGTTGGAACCAAACTCGAGAGTTTGGAGCATCAGCGCGTAAAGTTGCCTGTTTATCGGTTTTTTATAAGGTGTATTTCGGAGAGTGTGCGCAGGAACTTCATGACCTGATCCCACCCTCCACTTTCTACCACCGGACCACTAGACGCCGTCAGGGCTTTCACCCCCATGTGGTCGACTTTCCAGCGGTCCGAACTAAGTGGTTTGGTGCTTCCTTTCTGGTCCGCACCGCTAGGGAGTGGAACGCCCTCCCTCGTCTGTGTTTCCGGATACGTACAACCTTGGTGTCTTCGAGGCAAGAGTAAATAGGCATTTGCTGGATAAGCGTGTTCCACCTTCGGCCTCGCCATCGCTTACCATCAGGAGAGTCTGAGGGCAAACGCAAACCCATTTTAAATAAATAAATAAATAATAATAAATAAATAAATTGTGATCTAAAGTAAAAAAAAATGAGTCGTATTTTGTTATAAATTTTAGCTTATGTGTTATTCAGATTTATAAGCAACATTATTGTAAAGTTTCATCAATATCCATTGAGTAGTTTTTACGTGAAAGAGCAACACAGCACATCTACACATACAAACTTTCGCGTTTATAATATTAGTAGGATAAATCTAAATTGATACTCCTTATTAAATCCCCATTTTGCCAGTGATCCTGATTAAGCCTAAAAGTGACTCCAGTGACGTTGTTGTCCTAATACAACGCGATACCGCGACCATCGCGCAAATTAGCGATGCGACTATCTTACTAATCGACGATCAAACATAAGTATTGATCTGGTCACAATGTAGTGGATAGTGAGCGAGGAGATCGTGATCGCGTATTCGCGTTCTATCAGAACTACGATTGTTTTTTTTTGTTTTCTCTCGATCCTCTACCTGAAGGTGGTCTGGAAGAGATTGCTCCCTAGCGATAAGACCGCCTAAATTGTACATTGGTCTCTTGAATTTAATAAAACTGTAATGTTTTTGTGCAATAAAGAATATCTAATAGAGAGAAGAATTTAAGAAATTAAGAATAATAATAAAGGATAACACGATCGCGTGATTGCGCGATGATCGCGTTATCACGTTGTATCAGAACAACGCTTTATAACCCTGCCGCGAGTAGCGACGTGAGGATTTGGGCATTGACAACAACACTCTCAGCTAGCGATGATGTTTACTTTCGCTCCCTCGAACGTATTGTAGGTGAATTTCATAAAAGAGTGCGATACAGGTAAGATGCTAGAACGTACTTCATTCATAGCCCGGAATGGTACATACAAACATAAACAGCCTATATACGTCCCACTGCCAGGCACAGGCCTCACCTCAACTATGAGGTGGAACAAGCCGTACTCCAACACGCGGGCTCAGTGCGGATTGTTGGAGGGGTGTACGGGTAGTGAGCAACCTTAATGTCAGATCTTATCAAGCCGCCCTAAGGCCTCTGACTAGGCTTAACGACTGACATCTAGCGACGTCAACCGGGACCAACTGCTTAGCGTGCATTTCGTAGCACGGAGATGCCCGAAATACACATCACTAAATTTCGGTCAGGGTGGTCACCCATCCCATTTCCGACCCGGCATGTGTTGCTTTACAACAGCGATCGTCGCCGATCACTGTCACAACTGCGCCACGGGCACCTCGGGAATGGTACATTTTTGTTTGAATTTAATTTAGTGACCTTTAGTATTTTTTGCCTGTGCATAATGGGAATGACATTCCTGTTTGGTGGTTAAATTTTAACCTCAATTATCTTCAGTTCACACCTATTTGTTTTCACAGCTTAGTTCAGTGGCAGTAGGAACGCACCCCAATGTTTTGTAGAAACAAAGAAATGTGAATTGTGTTTACTTGAGCAGGCGAAAGTTGTAATTTGTTTCCAATATGATATTACAAGATTCGAGAAAGCCCCTTTTCTTTGTATGTTGAACCAAAGGCAGACTTGATATATTTTTCATTTTCGTCGTAAGTAACTTGTAAAGGTACATGAACTTTGTGTCAATATACGGGCGAACCATACTAAGTAACTATTTTACCTACCTACCCACGTAACATACATCTTTTCCCAAACTAGTCAAGGGTGCTTCCTCAGAATAAAATTTAGTAATATTTTACTTAACAAAAGATTTTTTTGATGAATTCACACCACATACCTAACACAATATCACATCACGGCCCATTGTACTTTCGTTTGCCAATTGCCGCTCAAATAACAGTTTTTAATGCAACAGATTATTTTAAGTAGTACCAGGAGTGGAAGGTACTTTCTTGACACAATTTGATTGAAAAGTCAAAAGTCAGTCAATAAAATTATGCTGTTTCATATTTATTTGTTTATCACCTTATTCATAAAAACTTGAACAGCGCTTTAACAACACTTTTCTTTTGTATCGCTTTGTCTCGTTCATTCTTGTTGCTGCTGCCATTTGAGAGTGAGTGACAAAACATGTCAACTGCTTAAACTATGCTTTAGCGTTGCGTTCGTTTTTATGAATAAGGGGGTTACTTGTGTGTAATAATAGGAGTTATAATAGGTACGAGTTGAATGGCAAGTAATCCAATAATATTTTATTTGAAATCCCCTCAACGTAAAAAGCTCTGCCATTTTTTCACAAAAGGCTTTTACACAATACTAAATACTACTCGCGTTACCATTCAACATTCAAGTGTCATTGGTTATCAGTTTTACTGCGAAAGTAAAATAACAATGCAATAGGATTATATTCCCAATAAAAAGAGGGTTGAGTTTTTAAAATGTTTTCATTCTACATCTTGAGCGCAGGATGCCACTTCAGTCGGATCATATTAGGCTCCTTTTGATCGATAATGATCTCAATGTTAATGTTTTCTTATATTTACGCGAACACAATACATCGAAATAAAACAACTTTACGGATTCTAATATTTTCTTTCATTTTCTAACCCGATGTTTCGACTACTTTACAGCAGCCGTGATCACGGGATCCTGCGAGACCACGAGTAGAATGCATATTGATTTATTTTGGTCTAAATGTGGCGGGTGTGTAATGTATGATATAACTTGAAATCGTATATCACTCAGAACATATACAGTCGAATGAAATAACATCATTTGATATAATGATTCATATCGTATAATAAATGAATCATATAATCTCAAATCAAATAATTTTAAAACGTATAACGGACAACTCATTTAAAATTGTTTGATATAATAAACGTTTGATATAAAGCTTACATGGTATACTATTTAAAACAACTACCATTTATTTGATATAAAAATAAATGGTCTAACCATCAAATACCATAAACTTTATTGTCATAAATCTTACGATTGTATTATTATATCATATCATATTTATGAATATGTACCCACATAAATAAAAACACATTGTTAAAGATCATAAAAAGTATGGGTATAACGCAAGCAGCAAGCAAATCAAGCAAGTCGTTTTTAGGGTTTAAAAAAAAATTACCACGAAGGTTTAAGGCGGGAGCGAAGCGTAGTGAAGCTCCCGCCTTAAACCTTCTAACCTAATCTGTCCGTGTCGGTTTCGCCCCGACTCGAGTATAGGGCAGACAAGTATACCAATTAGCTTTTATAACAAATAACATTTATTTCATATGAAGGTTATATGCAATATGCAATGCAATTTAGATTAAACAAAATTACATCAGATGTGCTTTATACTAAGTAAGGTTTATATTAAATGTTGTTAGGCGTACTGATTGTTTTCTTAAATGACGTTATATCATTTGATGCATTATCTGAAATGAACATTATGTTGAAGAAAATTATTCGAAGAGTTGTTATACCAAACGTTTATTATATCTCATGAACGTTATTGAAATGAAAATATATCAAATGAAGTTATATCAAGCAATACGCACCCAAATGTGGCTGGTCTAAATTAATATGGTTGCAGACAGTGGTGCTTAGGCGAGCTTATACCTACAAGTCTAGCTCATCTGTATACACATGGCATTTGATAACAACTTTCTATTTATTGTATTATGTAAGAACCAACCATCATGGGGTCGGTATGCTGGTTTACCAAAGTCATTGTATTAAATACACAGCTGAAACAAAATGATTGCCAGTATACCACAAAAAACAGATGAATGCATTCTACATACTTACAGGGTCACTTTCGAAGTACTTGCCAAATTTTTAGGAGCGACTTCGAAAAATCTCTGTGAATTTTTATTTTTTGGTGTTTTTCAATGTAGGTAGTATTTTTTAATATCTTTGTTAATTTTTTGCATCCATGGAAAATACGCCAGCGTCACGATATTGTAGCACGAGTTAATTACAAGTGCAGAAGTAATTTTTGTACAAGAAATCACTTACATTTTAGGTAATTTTAAAACTTTTTCTTAAAAATACCACTGCGTTTTATAAAAAAAGGATGGAGACGAAGTTTAATACTGTTCTTAAAAGCTTTTTTTAGAATTTGGCAAGTACTTGCAAAGTGCCCTGTATAAGTGGCCGTTCTGAAAGTCTGTTATATAACCGAGTAGTCTATTCAGCAACCACAACGTATTTAGGAGACAATAAACAATTATCTAGTCTAGTTTAAACTGAAAATGTCTTTCATAAAGAGGTTAGCGTTATAGTGGGTGCAAGGAGCAGCGGGTTCATATATCGGATGTATCAATTTGCAAAATGGGACCGACCGGGACAAAGTAGAGTGCTTCAGAGGTACTTGTCGAAGAACGTTCTCGAACACTTCAGAGATTAATGCTTTTGAAAGTTTACATCTTTACTAAGAACCAGTCAAGTCAGCAAAGAAGGTTCCGCACAAAGTGCGAGTTCGGTTGACATTACATCTTATTCGCAGGTTTTTCTTGTCGTCGTAAAAAATATAATAATTGCGTACCAAATTTTTTTTTGGATTTACAAGGCTAGGGTGAATGGAACTGCTGGAAGGTGAAGGCCTAGAAAGGAAGGACTCATGAAAATAGAGGAAGCGCAAGGTGTGTGTCAGGATCGTAGCAAGTGGAAAGTAGTGGTCCTAACTTAACCCGTGGGGAAGAAGCGTGATGGTATGTAGGTCCAATTTTACGGGTTTTGATTTCCCTCTTCGTTTTTGCCACGAGTACACTGCATTGCTTCGTGTTAAATTATTTAATTCCTGCACCACAAGGCATACCATATAGGTTTAAATTCACTTGCGTGTATCAATATGACAATAATAATACCTGTGCATTTTTTAAACGCCTGGTAGGTACATTGTTTTCTATATTTCAGTTTCACAACTTAACGGAATCTGTTCTGACATAAAATGGATTCTAAAAGGATTCTATTTTGGGGTGCGGATCCCTAAAAATAGCTCAAGTAGGTAGATAATTGGATTTAACTCAATCTAGAAACTCGGTTTAAAGAACAAAGTTGTTCCACGATATTGTTTAGTTTAACAATGGTTGTCTTAGACGTCAAGCTGGAAATACTTAGGTGCTTCGGGATCTGGGTAGCGATTCACAACCGAGTTATCGAACGATTCGATAACTTTCATTAAATTCTAGGAAATCGCTTGTTCCGCGTAATAGCTTGAATTTTGTATATGTTAAAGCCAATGGCATCTAGTATTTATTAGGCGAATAATACAGACACCTCCCACATCAAAAAAGGATTTATATTTTTTTGAAAATTACCGAATCGTTCGATAACTCGGTTGTGAATCGCCCTCCTGGACTGACTGCTTACTCTCTTTCAGGATCTTCTAATTAAGATAATAATATCAATGTTAAATCACATTAGTAAATTAAACATTTGACATATATGTTAATATACGTTTGTCATATAATGTTACTTCCCCGAATTTGATTGTTATAAGCGACACTACAAGATGGCATGATAATACAGGATGTGTTTTTTTTCCAAATCAACAGTTTCAAACCTGGTTGAAAAAATGATTTTATCAAATCTGAGAATGCGGTTTCAGTTTCTAAAAATTGGCCTGGAGGGACTCCTTGTACCATTTTTTTAAAATCCTCATGGTTTAGGATCTGGCCTACCAAGCTCCCTTATAAACTTACACTACAAAAAACGTAGGATATTTTATTTTTTAATATGGCTTTGTTTTTATTTGCATGCTAATTGATATTGGCTGGATAGGCAATCATATAATGTTGCCATTGTCGATCTTTTTGCACACCCTGTTCAAAGCATATAAATTATTCTTATTCTATAATTCAACAATTTTAAAGTCTCGCATCAACAGTAACCGTATAACGGGTGTGTGTTTAAAACCGAGAGCAGAAACGTGAGGATTATTTCCTTCAAAGAAATTTGCCCATTAATTAAACAACATCTCTCGCTCAATCAGATCCTCAATCCGCAACATTCAAATCCACTCTTGAACCACACTGCCGCTGTTGAATAATAAACGAAGATCTAGTACGGCATCCAACCGTGTGTGTATCCAAATGTAACGTTCAGGAAACATAATGCAATAAGAGCTCATTCACATTAGGTCGCAAGCAGTCGCGCGGCTGCAGTAGCGCGGCAGTCGCGCGGTTCACAGGCGGGTTACTTCCATAGTAAAAAAAGAGAGCGGCTCGGCACAGTCGCGCGGTTTGCGCGGCACTTTAATTGCAAGTTGCGCGTCTGTTTTTGTAATGTGAAAGCATAAACTTTTTAGGCGATGCATGTTTCAAAAATTGAACACATGATATACTTACCGGGTTTTCTCGAACACACTAAATTTAACGGTGAAAATGTTCAATATGTTTTGCACATGCAGTTCTTGGACGTCGGGCTTTTATCAGATTGGATGCAGCATCCAATCCAAAACCCAAATACTCACTATTTTCGCTTAAAATGATTCTTTCATGTCTTACGTTTAAGGGGGGTTAGGCGGTCAGCGAAAATTCAGATTTCGTAGCTCTTCGCGCCTGAGGTGAGAGGGGTCAGGGCCGCGTTTAGTATGGAATCATGGTGCTCGTAGCTAAAAATCGTAAGCGAAATTCTCATTTTTATCAAAAAATGAACGAAAATATTTTGTATTTTCTAAATCTTAAACAGTTACGAAATCAAGAAGGTAAATACCTATGTATTTGTGATTTTATACGAATTATTATCGTAAAATACGGTTGTAATAAGCATTCCTATTATATTTTAGAGGTAACTTCAAGATTTTTTTTAGCGAACAAAGTTTTTCCAATCGTGTTTTGGAGACAGTCATCCCATCACACATACGTTCTGTAATACCTACACATTAGAAATTTCAGTGTGAAAAACATTCAATATTTTCAATTATAGGTCATAGATAACAGTCCATTTTGCCGTTTTCACCTACTAAACACTAGCAAGAAATTCAGAACTACATAACTTGGTTCAATATCATAAAATATTCAACTAATTGACACTTAAATAACAACCCTATGTATTTTACATAATAAATAAGGAGGGAAAATTAAAACCTTTGATTTATGCACATAGTGTTATGTGCGCGAATGGAAGGCTCTATTATGCGTGCCACTGGGGCACCGCAAAACAAAACATAGACCGCGTCACATACATCACACCTACACAAAAATGTTACCGCTCTACTTCTGTGTAAGGAAAGAAAGCAACATTATAATAATATTAACGTTTTGTTATATTAGCGCTTCGAATTAATATTGACGTAGTGGTAATTAATCAAGGCTTCACTGGCAGCATCTTATTTCTGAACCACGCACCCCACGGTATAATTAACGACGATCTAATGCGATACGATACGACATCAACCCTCGAGCATCTGAAGGCTGTGTGACGCGTCAGGAATCTGAAGGAATACCTGACGGTCCAGATGACTAATGAAATTCCACTAGATGGCGCTGCTCTGTTCATGGCCTAGATATATATTTTTTATTGAACGAAGAGTACAGTAGTTTTTGATAGTCAATATTTAATCAACTATTTGAATTCCATAATGTAGTGGTAGATGTGACAAACTTCGTATGTTCTTAACAGACCTACCCTGTCGGGGAGCCTCAAATAGGAAAGAGGAGGTCGCTTTCAACTATTTTGGTTGCAGAAACCAATTTACACGTTAGGCGGTCTCATCGCCAGACAGCGATTTTTCCAGCAAACTTCCGGTACCGGATCGTTAAAAAATAAACCACTAATCCACTATTTTAGTAAGAGAGACCTTACTAAAAGCTCACGATAAAAGCTTTCTTCTAAATGTATCTATATTTTAACACTTGTCATTTCAATAATTTTTTTAAATAAATTATTTAGAACAAGCTGTATGTTTTGTAAAGGACTGTCATAACGTACACAGCCAACAATGAAAATGAAAACATAGGAAAGTTGGATAAAAAATGAGCCAATTTTAAAAACTAATAATTCTAGGAACTTCATAGTTAGATGAAATATTTCCGATTTTCATTCGAAACAAACCATATTTTCCAAAAAACATAGTAAACTTAAATAATGCGACAGGGTTTGCTAAAAGTGGAAACATAGCTAATTTGTGGTATTTGCGCTTTCCGAAACAATTTATGTAAGATTTTCATTTAAAAGCATAGGCGCAAAAGCCTATGTTCAGCAGTGGACTCTTGGAGACTGATAATGATAATAATTGAAGTTCCAAAATTGTCTTTCTTGATCAGCAGTGATTTTTTTGACCATTTTGAAAGGTTAAATGGTTCTTATATGAACGAGTACAACAGTATTGTGCTCATAGTATAAAATAATGGTTTTTCATTTCTTGAAAGGTTAGTAGCAAGTAATTAATATGGACCTGTTATTGTTAGCAGCTGGTTTTTAGACGGCAAACGGTATTCTGCCTTTGTTCTAACTCAACAGCGAAATCATGCAAAAATAATGAATCAAATTCTAACGTCAGGCATGAATGTGTTAGTTATTTAAGCCATAATCCACAACATCCTAATCCACTTTTGAACCTGAAATTCAACGTTCTGCTTAGACTTACTAAAATATTGACAGCGGTCTAATAAGATATTCAGGACACAAAGACGTATAACACAGAAATTGGTGAAGGAGTACTATCTGATTCTTCGATTGAAGAATCAATTTCACGAAAATTAGCTAACAATTCAGCCGACTTCAAGGTCTGAAATCTAAATCAGCCCGTTCATGTCATTTTCATGTCTCAGTTAGCACCAATGATGGATGCGTACAGAGTGGTCAAATGTGTCTAAAATTTTGATGAAAAGCAGCCTTATCACTACAGGATTAAAATAGTGTTTCACTTGTTATAGAGTTTGTGGACGCTTCACATACGACATACGAATCTGTTATTGCAGTATAAAAATTGCTTCTGTCAACCACCAATACCTTTTTGACCACTTTGTTACACATAATTTTGAATCTGACTGTACTAACGTATTGAGAAAAATTTCACCAACATCAGCAGTTTAATGTTTTAAAGCAGTTACATATGTGTAACTGCTTACTATCATTGACCGGGTCAAACGGAGCTCATGATTACCTTAGAGACCAGAAAGAGACTATTTCCTTAATGGCTGCCATTTTGTTTATTCGCTACGTTACCCATGTGCTATTAGCGAGCGATAGAACGGAAAGGTAGAAACCACAGCCTATGTTTTGTCTCACAGTGAGATGCATATTTAATTATGAGTTCATAACCGACCGACAGACCGTTCACACCGATTTGGTGTAATGGTTGAGAAGACGCGGGTTCGATTCCCACTCAGTATAATCGTTTTCATGCATGAGCATGTCTGTTGTCTGTCTTGATGTTTCCTATGTATTTATTTACAGAAGAAAAGAAATATTTGAGTATGTTTATCCGTTGTATCACTTTGTTCTAGATAGCGTTCTGTGTGGAATAACGTCAAGGTCCAGTCCGTCTTGTTATTGTTTTCCTTATTCAATAAAGTTTATCTTAAGTTATCAAAACACAACAATGCGGAATCAGCCAATAAAAGATGCAGATGGTATGATTATACTTCCGATACTTTTTTCGAATTTTGGGGAGTGAGAAGAAAAACCAATCTTTTGCAAAAAACTATATTGCTACTTGCTCAATCTTGCTTCAATAAACAATGAGTTAGTCTTTGTTCTTATGCACAATTCGGTTTTATTGATTTACGATTTGCAACGTCATGAAAAGATTTGCCGAGAAGGGGGAGTGTATAGTCACACTTATATAGTAATTGTAAGCCCTAAAAAAGTCAATGTGAGCCCTAAAAAAAATCATCCTTACATAATAAAAACCATGGCTGTACGAAAAATGCTTTAAAATGGACGTGGTATTGTTTCAGACTAGGTAAAGATACCCTGGAGCTATTGGCTAGCGGTATTATTGAAATGATGAGATAACATGACAAACATTGCTCCTGGTTCCAGAGTAAGGTTTTAATACAACAAAGATACCACAAACACCCAGACCCAGCACAAACATCTGTTTCATCAACAAACATTTTATGCTACGCGAATTGAACCCGTGACCCGCACTCAAAGGGATGGGGCTCAACCTGCGCTTGAACCACTGCGCAAAACATGTCTGCCCTGAACAATACTAGCTCAGTAAAAGCAAAGCAAGTGGTTACATATACTCAACGAAATCTGCCAGATAATTACAAGCTGCTTATTCTAGTATTCATATAGATATTTAAAAGAATACAGTCAAAAATCCGCCAGCCGGAATTGTAAAACTATTATGCGCGTTTACCTACTATCCAAACAATAAAAACAAAAGTATGATAATAATATCGACCAGTGAATTGTTCATCTGTAAATCCGTTTTTTTGGCATGTTTTGTATGCAAAATATTAATTAAAAACATTTTGTAGCTATAAATGGCTTTTGAAATCAGGTTTAAATTGGTTCTATGAATTTTTACATGGCATCATTTTAATTATGGCCTACATTGGCCTATGCCCAGCAGTGGACATCTTTCGGCTGAAATGATAATGGCCTACACTACATTCAACAGACACAGACCGAAGCCCAATTTTGTATCTTAATAAAATGTACTGTATATCCCGTTGCAAAATAACACTGGCATTATTATAATGTGAGTACACCTAGATAAAAATGTAGCGACAAGAACGATGAGAGACAGAAAGAATCTATAACGACAGGGAACGACGCGCAACAAGTAGGGGCGACGTCGCTGGAGTGTTTGTGATGGATGTGCTTGCAATACATTGGGTTACAAATGTTGGAATAATAGAATTGGGTTGGAAGCTTTATTCTTTCGGTATCTTATGTCGACATGAATGTCTTATTTACCGATTGAAACGCATAACATTTTTGGCCCTTAACTGGCCATGTATAATATTTATTGCCATAATTATTAATGGCATTACTTTATAAGGCATGACTCTAGAAAGCCGAATATCTTTGTAAAATCTTCACAAAAATATATGAGATCTCAAAATAAGCAGGGTTTGGAGAAATAAGTGTTATCTGAGCAGTTCACAACTACTCACAAGCTATTGTTTTCCAAATCATACTTTCGAAGTCTTCTGAACATTCTAGTACCTTGCGCATTCTATAGCCGTACGCTTGTTTGGTAGCGACGCTCCCGAAGAGTTGAGATGGTTGATAACTTAGATTTTTGAACACGAGTACAAAGTCGCGACGTGATGTGTAAGTATTTTAGAAACTCATTTTAACCCTAAGCGTACCGTGTAGTACTTTCGTAGCAGTGCGCCGTAGCACTTTGTCGTAGTCCGCTGTAGCACGCCGTTTCGTAGCATCCTCTTAGGCCTCTGGCATTTTTTACACAAAATTCCAAAATACTTTACCACCTTTTACCGCCTCCAAAAATAGAATTTCAAGATACAGATCCACCAGAAAGCTTCCAGTGTCGGTTGCCACGAAGAGCAATAAAAATCCGTGTAATCCATACAAAGCTTTATGGACGAGGGGCAGCGGCGATTTTTTGGCAACTTTTTGTCTTGTAAACGTACAATATTTATGCTGATGGTACACATGTGTGCCGATGTGAGAGTCCTGAATTATTCCCTACTGCGCGGCTGCCGGTTGTTTATTATTATTTATTATGCACCTCCCGCGTCTTTTTCTGTTTTATCGTTTCCACTTATAATAAAAATACATCCTTGGCTACCTAAATAGCACTCGTGTTTTACGATTGCGCTAAACGAAATACGGTTTCGACGAAACAAAGGAAATGTACAGAAGTTTCTATAAATAGTGCGTCTGTTGAGGTCGGTGGATAATCCCTGGATTTGGGTAATGTAGTGCTTCTATTATTTGGCAATTAGTTAGTTTAATTTTGCTTTGGTTAAGCGTGTGTTGATCCATTTATTTTTGAAATAAATTTAACGTGAATCATGATGGCTACTTGCCGGTGAAGATTATAATTATGTTGCAATTAGCAACTATTACAGGTAAATTAAGGCTGTTTATCAGTGGTGGTTATTGTTGTGTTATTTCTACGAAACTGTTTACGGCCGCATGGGAAGGCCTGATCGAATGGTGTTACACCCACTCCAGTAACTGTTAGAGGCTCGGTTCTCGAAGTTGTCGACGAATATGTCCAGGATATTATATATTCGTCGTGTTGGACATATCCAATTTCGAAAAAGAGGTGAATCGTCGAATTTTATTCGTTTGGGGAGGTTTCGGAAACTGCGTAGCGTCTTCTCTTCCAACAACGGGCCTCTCTGGCAATATATGGGGAAGGCCTATGTTCAGAAGCAGAGGTCATGTGGCTGATGATAATGATGAAAAAGAGGCTGTTTGCAGCAAGCTTAGAAAATACGTATCTCATCCTAAGAATGACTTCCATGGCAGGATATCGCCCTAAATGGTAGTCGCGGCTTGGGTTTCAGTTTGTCACAAAACAGCCTTCTAATTTACTAGAGGTCACCCGCGAATTCGTCTGTGTGGAATTGCACCTCCCAAGGCATTGAATTTTTCAAAACCCTTTCTTAGTGCTCACTTACGTCATGGAAGAAACGACCTGTATCAAATTTAAAGTTACTAGTTACAGTAATTTCCGCTGTGCGTTGATATAAAGACAGTCAGGTTTGCCTTTCATATTTATAGATAGCACATAACTTGAATGAAGCCCGACCTGATAAGTAATGTCATTTTATTAGATGTGTTCCATATAGCATAAATGCCAGACTGTCGCGTAAACTGACTTGGGCGTACGTCTAAAATGTGGAACGTTTTCTCAGCGGCAAAATTTCCTGAAAGTTATGACATTGCAGCCTTAAAGAAAAGATTTTCCTCGTTGAAAGGAAGCAACGCAACGGTGACACCTGTGGTTTTGCAGTTGTTCATGCACTTCGCTCATTTTAAAGATGACATAAGTTTGTTTTTTGAGGGTACTCAAACGACGAGGATGGTCTATTTTTTTACTTTCAATCAGTACAACAAAAGAAATAACTCAGCCTGTGTTTTTATGGCATCTCTTGTTGCCGCTTCTAATTACCAAACTCTGGGAAGTAACATTATGACAAACTAAACGAAAGTTCTCAATTTTAATAAATTGTTTTGATTTTCAGTATAAACATAATATTTTAATATGTATTCTTAAGTATTCTTTTTAGAAATGTCGGGTCAGATTTCGGTGGCACTTTGCTTAGGAATTTATCGTTATTGGTTCCACTTCTGCCTAGCCTCCTTTCATTTTGTTGCAAAATCTTTAGCTAGTAAGTACCTAGTAAGAATTGATATAAACAAAAAGAGGAAGTATGAAACAAGTCGCTGTCATATTGGATGAGAACAGGTCCATTAGACCTGTTATTGTGTGGCCACTTTTGGTACGTGGACGCCGTACCCAATGCTAGTAGGTGATAAAAAAATATTCGTAATGTTGTGAAATTTTTAACGTCGGCCGGTTTTATATGGGAGTCAGCATTTATAAAGAGGTATTTTTAATTTCATCAAAAATAATTTGAACATGAACTCCGTTGAAATCTATTTAATTTAAAATGATATTTGTCTAGGTAGTCTATATAGAAACAACAGTCTTCCCAGAGATTCCTGTTACGAGTCTATTTGGACAGTGTTTGAAATTCGGTTTCTGAAATCACGAACTTCCATTTCGTTAGCAAAGAAAGTTTGTTAATATTGTAGCTTCCATAGAAATTCCTATTCCTCTTAACTTTGCTGCAAATACAATCACAATTATATTACATTATAATATTTTCGGTTCTGTTTCTTGGAATTTCTAAATAATATTTCATACATTACAGGTTTTTGGTCTCAATTCATTAGTTTCTTAAATCACAGCTTTAATAAAGAGCTCGATTTCAGTTTCTGTCAAAATCGGTATTAAGTCTTCAAATATTGACGTAGCATTTTCAGGTGAAAAATTCCTCCCTCGTTATCCATAAAATAACATTAACTGGATTTTCACACCATTTGGGCAAAAGAAGAAGAATACAACAAACCTATTTAACATCGAAATAAAAATCGCGTAAATATTATAAAACATTATGTAAACCCATTTAAATTCAATTGGTTAGAAATAAATCAATTTAACTGTCATAATAATGATAGTAACAGTCCGTTTAACCCTTTCGCACCTGAAACTTTTTCTCTCTCCTTACGGCTATTCTTATCAAAAATAATAATACTTAGGGCCTTCAGATTAAGGGAAAAATAGTGAAAAAAATCCATCCTATGCAGGGTTTTAGGAAAGCATGCCGCACGATCGTGAGTTCCCGGGATTACTTCATCCTACGCACGATCGTGAGTTAGGTTAACTTTACAGAGTTTTAGTATGTTTTTCTCATTATTTGTCAATACTATTGGCTAGGTAACTTCATAGTTTTATAATTAAACAATAAATTCACTAAAATCAACGATTATTTTGCTAATTTAGACATAACACACTAGTATTTTACAAAATTTGCCTATTTCTACTTTTTCGGTCGTATTGCCAGTCTTTACATATTTTTTAAATATTAAGAGTATTTTCACAGTTAGTTATAAACTAACAAACAATAAAACATGCCTTATAGTCACTAACAGTGTAGGTATTCTAAAATATGAAAAAGTAAACGAGATTAACATTAAATTAAAAACATGTAGTTATTATTTCGCTGTTCTCTGTATGTATTCACATAACGCTACACGTAGGTATTGTGTTACTCTAAATAAATTAAAGATCTCTAATAGGGGATGCAGAAGGATGGTTATGTAGCTCTTCTATTGTATTGGGCCCGCCTGTAAAGATAGATGTAAGCTTAGATGCCTTTTAGGCAGTTAACAATTTAGGTCTTCTCACGTATTAATACATGAGATCAAAATTAACATTCAAATGCTTCATATAACTTCATCAGTCCCTTGATTTTAGGAATCATCGTAATAGAGGTAAAAACAGTCTTTACCGCGACTCATACATAGGTAAGGACACGTTGCATTTTCATCATTTAAGTTTAGTACGCGATTTGCGACGAGAAACTCGAAGATCTTTCAATTCACCGAAAATGGTTAAATCATATTTCTTTCCCTGGGATAGATTATTTGCAGGCTTGTACTCGTATCTTCCTGCTGCTGATGATCGAGATATGATAGGAGATAGAGCACGCTGTTCTCTATCGGAGGTATTAATCAAAGTTACAGCAGCTCCAAATCCTAGTGCTCTCATTTGGATTTTCAGTTCCTGAAACTTTGATAAGGTCTTTTATCTCTCTGGTTACTGCTCCAGTTGCCAACATATCACATCATTTACCATAGCCAAGTCCGTGATAGTGTCACTGTTGAGGTATTGAACCTCTACAGTAACCATTGACACTTACTCTGTTTATAAAGAAGTTGATTGTCATGTGTGTGTCATTGTAATTGCATGTCTTGTACGCTCTTGTATATTATTCAATATACTGATTTACTTTACCGCTCAATAGTTTGTTTGTACCATGTAGCTTTATTAACCTACAAGAGTGCAAAGAAGTTGTGGTGCTGGAAGTGTCGGTCTAAAGGTCACTTGAAGAAAGATTGTACTCAGAAGAATATGTCTAGTAATCTGGTCCTATCGGCGCTCAGTACAAGTAATGACAACGGTTCTTGGTTTATTGACAGTGGTGCAACTAACCATATGACAGGATGTCGTGAGTGGTTTGATACACTGAAACCGTCTACGACGAAAGAGGTGCGTGTTGCTAATGGCAAGAAGTTAGATGTGAGTGGTATCGGTGATGTTCAATTTTCAGTGGAATTTAAAGGTAAAATTGTTAATATTACCTTAACTGATGTGATGTTCGTACCGGAACTTGCGGTTAACTTGTGTTCTGTTTATTGTTTGACGCAAAAAGGCTATGATGTTGTTTTTACTAACAGAAAATGTAGCATTTCTAAGGCTGGTGTTATAGTTTTAAGAGCTAGGCAATCTGGGAGGGTTTACAGACTTGCAACCGTCGGTAGGGCCAACTTGATTAAAGCAGGTTCAGACGATATGAAAATCTGGCATCAGAGGTTAGGACACCTTAACTTTGAAAGCTTGAAAACTTTAAACCGTGTCACTAATGATATTGATTTTCAGGTTGATGCTAAGAAAGAAGTTTGTGAAATTTGCCTTAAAGGTAAACAAACCCGAGCTCCATTTGCGAGTAATCCTAGTAAGCCGGTGGCTAAGGCGCGACTGGACCTGATCCACTCGGATGTCTGTGGTCCGATGCCGACCGCTTCTCTTGGAGGAAAAAGGTATATTCTCACGTTTTTAGACGACCACACCAGGAAAGTGTTTGCTTATCCAATCGCTAAAAAGAGTGATGTAAGTAAGTACACTAAAGATTTTATCAATCTTGTAGAAAATCAGTGCGGTACGACTGTAAAAGTACTTAGGTCTGACAACGGTACAGAATACGTAAATGCGGACTTAACTAATTTTCTCAAAAGTAAAGGTATTGTCCATCAGCTGACAGTCCCGTACAGTCCTCAACAAAACGGGGTGGCTGAGAGACTAAACCGTACCTTACTTGAAAAAGTGAGATGTTTACTTTATAATGCTCAATTAGATGACAAGATGTGGGCCGAAGCTGTATGTACTGCGGCGTATCTAATCAATCGTTCGCCTAGTTCCAGAATATCGGGTAAAATTCCAGAGGAATTGTGGACTAGCAGTAAAGTTACCCTGAAACATCTTCGTGTCTTTGGTTGTGAGGCATTTGCGCATGTTAATGATTGCAAGCGCAAGAAGTTGAATCCTAAGAGTAAAAAATACGTGTTCTTAGGGTATGAGGACAATGTAAAGGGATATCGATTGTTTAATCCGGAGAATAACAAAATTGTTGTGTCACGTGACGTCGTGTTCAATGAATCTATATTTCCTGGAAGACACTCGAAAGCCAAAACGAGAAATGAACCTATATTTCTTTCAGGAGGTACTGATGATGACGAGTTGGAAGTCATGCCTAATGAGGCGGAGCTACCACCAGTTCGTGAAGAGTCATCTGAAATACCTGTTGAGGCGGAGTGTGAACAAAGCCACGACAGAGAGTCTGTGGTTGATAGTACAACTGAACCGGACACTGTTGGTCATCGGTACAATTTGCGGCCCAGAAATACGAGAGAAACCTGTAATGTTGCTAACGTGAACAATGTTAAGACTGTTGAGCCAAGGAGTGTAAAAGAGGCCTTCAGCTGTGAAGAAAAAGAACTATGGCAGAAAGCAATGCAAGAAGAAATAGATTCGTTTAACACTCACGAAGCTTGGGAGCTGGTTGATATGCCACTTAACAAAAATATTGTTAAGAACAAGTGGATATTCACACTGAAAAGAGACTCTGATGGTAACATTACACGTTATAAGGCACGGCTTGTGGCGAAGGGCTTCACCCAGAAATATGGTGAAGATTACACTGAAACTTTTTCACCGGTAGTACGTCACTGTTCTATTAGGCTGTTACTATCATTCGCTGTAGAAATGAATCTTAAAATTGATCATTTGGATGTTCAGACTGCTTTCCTTAATGGAGATTTGAAGGAAGAAATATATTTGAATCAACCTGAAGGATTTGTCACGCCTGGGAATGAAAATAAAGTCTACAGATTACGTAAGGCTGTGTACGGGTTGAAGCAAGCTTCGCGCGCCTGGAATCAAAAGGTAAAGGATGTTCTTATTTCTTTGGGCTATTACCAATGCAAACAAGAGGAATGCATCTTTGTTCGCAAAGTTGGTAAGTCTGTTGCTATTATTGCACTTTACGTTGATGATTTTTTCATGTTTTACAATGACAGTTGTTTAGCAATAACTTTAAAGAAATCTTTACTCAAACATTTCAAAGTTAAGGACTTAGGTCAGGTAAGAAATATGTTGGGGATAAAAGTTGAACGTGATGACAGTTGCATTAAAATCAGTCAGGAGCATAAGATTGATGCTTTGCTTGAACGTTTTGGAATGACCGATTGCAAGTCTGTCAACTCTCCTATGATTACTAACATTAGTAATTCTTTAGGTAGTCCTACTATTAAGAATAATGTTGAGGTAAAGCTCCCTTATCAAGAACTGTTAGGTAGCTTGATGTATTTGTGTGTTACCACTCAACCTGATATTTCATTTGCTGTGGCATACCTGAGCCAGTTTAATAGTTGCTATACTGTAGAACACTGGAATCATGCTAAACGTGTTTTAAGATATCTTAAGGGTACTAAGCACAAAACTTTAGTATTTAAGAAATCTAATGTAAACTCTGTCTTGGAAGGTTACGCAGATGCAGACTGGGCTGCGGACTCAGACCGCAAGTCGTATACAGGTTACATTTTTAAGTACGCCGGTAATAGCATTTCCTGGGGTTGTTACAAACAGTCTTGTACTGCGCTTTCGTCTACCGAGGCGGAGTATATCAGTCTCAGTGAAGCTTGTAGAGAGGCGGTATTCCTCAAGGCACTGCTGTGTGAATTGGATGTTTTCTGCAAAGTGAGTTTGTATTGCGACAATCAGTCGGCTCTAAGGCTTGCTGAAAATCCAGTCTATCACAGACGTACCAAACATATTAGTGTGAGATATCATTATGTTAGGGAAATAGTCCATAAGCTTGACATTGAGCTGTTATATCTGCCAACTGGCCAAATGGTGGCGGATATTCTCACGAAGCCCCTCGGGCGTGTGAAACATGACTACTTTACAGAGGAACTTGGAGTCTTGTAAGATGTCTTGGTTATGGGAGGGTGTTGAGGTATTGAACCTCTACAGTAACCATTGACACTTACTCTGTTTATAAAGAAGTTGATTGTCATGTGTGTGTCATTGCAATTGCATGTCTTGTACGCTCTTGTATATTATTTAATATACTGATTTACTTTACCGCTCAATAGTTTGTTTGTACCATGTAACTTTATCTACCTACAAGATTGCTCTGTTTATAAAGAAGTTGATTGTCATGTGTGTGTCTTTGTAATTGCTTGTCTTGTACGCTCTTGTATATTATTTTATATACTGATTTACTTTACCACTCAATAGTTTGTTTGTACCATGTAATTCAATTTAACCTACAAGAAACTGTGCTAGGATAGTTGCTATCACACATGCTGCGTTTGCTCTTAACACGCTGTCGTGTAAACAAGCTGTCATTGCCAACATCTTTGCTACCTTTCCACCGCTTGTCTTGCAATAGCTTCAGTTTGACCATATCCGTCGAGATCACTATACCAGAGTGCTCTAATGCCATAATCATCGGCTCATATTCTTGCGGTAAACCTTGAAGCATAATGGCAGCCAGGAATTCATCATCAAGTGGTTTATCCATACCTCGCAGTTGACTTGCTATCGATAAAACTTTATTGACGTACGACTCCATGCAGTCGTAATCAACCAGCTTGATCATACACAAATGACGAAGCAACTTTAACCTTATGTTCAATCCCCTGTCATCAAAAGCCTTTTGTAAGGACTCCCATACTTCTCGTGCAGTTTTCGCATGAATTATATGAGAATAACATGATTTGTCTACAGACAGACAAAGCATAGACCGAGCTCTCTCCTCTCTACGAGTAGCCTTCTCTACAGTCTCTCCTTGTACAACCTCTCCGGTCACACGGCCGCAAATTGTACCGATGACCAACAGTGTCCGGTTCAGTCACGCCACTTCAGAACGGTAATATTCCACGGACTGATCAAGAACGTCTACGCTCCACCCATGGAATTATAGCTTGTTAAGCTTTCGAGCGTTGAGCATCATCATTGTCATCATAGCTAAACAATATATTTGACAGGTGATCGAACTTTGTTCGGCTTATGATGATGATGATGAGGTAGTCATGAGATTTATCAATATCGGTTTTCCTCCTCAGGCTTCACGTTGGCGGCTCTTCACTTTAAAATGTTTTTTTTTGTTTGTATTTTGTTGTTTCTTTTTTGTTTTTTTGGTCTGTGATGATGATGATGATCGTGAGGACCCATCAAGATCATGATTAAGAAGTACTAATATAGAATATCTCATGTTTGAACCCTGTGAAGAGGGATAATCCTTCACAGGAGTTTCATCTTCACTCACAACTGGTGCAGCACAAAATTCCTCGTCAGCCTCATCAATGTCAATATCTAAGCATTCTCCGTTCCTGGAATTGTCAAGGATGTGCTCATGATTCAATAACACACCTGAAAAATAAAATAATTCTTAAATTTACTAAGTGAGAAAAGATAAATATACGCAACTCATTTTCGTGAGTAGGTACGTTCGTGAGTTCCAAGTTTTCACACGAAGCAGGTCGACGGTAATGCGAAATAATTTTAATAACTCTATACTAATTTATTATCATATTAATAAAGATTAAGTAGAAACATTTTGCGAATCGTCTCGCTCGCAGGTTTGACGACTTCCAACCTCCCGAACAAGCCGGGTTCCGAAAAGGCTATAGTACCATAGACCACATTCATACGCTGCGGCAAGTTATACAGAAGACCGAAGAGTATAACTTGCCACTTTGCTTGGCGTTTGTGGACTATGAGAAGGCCTTTGATTCGATTGAGACCTGGGCAGTGTTGCAGTCTCTCCAAAGGTGCCAAATAGACTACAGGTACATCGAGGTTCTTAGGTACTTATACCAAAACGCCACCATGTCGGTCCGATTACAGAACCAGAGCTCTAATCCGATCCAACTACAGCGAGGCGTGAGACAAGGAGACGTCATATCTCCGAAATTGTTCACAGCTGCGTTGGAGGATATTTTCAAGCTTCTGGACTGGAAAGGACGCGGCATCAACATCAATGGCGAGTACCTAACACACCTACGATTCGCCGATGATGTAGTTCTTATGGCTGAGACCTTGGAAGACCTGAACATAATGCTCGAAGATCTCGGTAATGCTTCTCAAAGAGTGGGTCTTAGGATGAACATGGACAAGACGAAAATCATGTTCAATGCCCATGTTGCACCCGCTCCAGTTAACGTTGGGAACATTACACTCGAAGTTGTTGACCACTATGTTTACCTGGGACAGGCAGTCCAGTTAGGTAAGTCCAACTTCGAGAAAGAGATCTCTCGTCGAATCCAGCTCGGATGGGCAGCGTTCGGGAAGCTCCGGCATATATTCGCGTCCGAAATTCCTCAGTGTCTCAAGACGAAAGTCTTTGACCAGTGTGTGTTGCCAGTAATGACATATGGGAGTGAGACGTGGTCGTTCACTATGGGTCTCATAAGAAGGCTCAAAGTCACCCAGCGAGCAATGGAGAGAGCGATGCTTGGTGTTTCCCTGCTTGATCGAATCAGAAATGATGAGATCCGCAGGAGAACTAAGGCAACCGACATCGCTCGAAGGATTGCATCGCTGAAGTGGCAGTGGGCGGGACACATAGCGCGGAGAACCGATGGCCGTTGGGGCGGAAAGGTTCTCGAATGGCGACCACGTACCGGACGACGTTCCGTGGGCAGGCCCTCCACAAGGTGGACCGACGATCTTGTCAAGGTCGCGGGAAGCCGCTGGATGCGGACAGCGCAGGACCGATCGTTGTGGAGATCTTTGGGGGAGGCCTATGCCCAGCAGTGGGCGTCGTTCGGCTGAAATGATGAGAAACATTTATCTAATCAAACAAAGCATTAAAACTATTAAATTAATACAAATACTTACGGCGCTTATTTCGGGGATCGAGAACCACCGCCATTTTGGTCACACCAGCGAACATACGGACCCGAGAATGACGCGAAACGGCTTCTAATTGGTTATTTGACAAACACACGATCATGTGGATCCGGGCGCGCGCGACGAAACAGATTACTCGCGATCTCAGATTTTTTTGAAGTTTGAACTCACGATCGTTTAAGTCAGGTGCGAAAGGGAATTGAAAAACTATATAACTCACAATAAATATTCAGAAATTCGTTTGTCATTTTGCAGAAAAAAATATATGATATGAGGCTAGTTGAAATATTCAACAAATTCCGTACTGTTTGACTTCTCGGAACATTAATAAATAAAACGTATGATTTGAATACAAAATGTTTTTGAAGTTTAATTTCAATAAAAATAGTTTAGATATTAATTTAAACTTATGGCAGCAGCACAAGGCGCCTCTATGTATGAAACTTTCAAGCTTAAGAAAAAATCTGCACAAATACATAACCTTGACCCAAAATGTTAAGGTTAGGATAAACTTGAGCATATTATCTTCGAAAGTTTTGGTGTAATGTATACCGTTTTTACAAATGGTACAATACAGCCAAAAGCTTCAGATAGCCTAAGCATTTCCATATAAAATCATCAAAAGGCTCTAACAAAACATCGAGAGACGTATTCGAAGAGCGGAAGAAGAAATATTTTTTTTTAGGACATCGCATCAAATACGTAATTCTCAAGTTTTTCACAGTTGACATGACAATGATTGGTCATAAAAGGATTAATGATAACAAAAACGTTCATCTTGGTCGAAAATATTTACTCTGTACATTTGGAGGAAACATTGAGTAAATCCAAAACAATGAAAACTAAATACCTCGTTGTCGGTTGAACAGAGACTTCGTTAGCATGTTCATAATTGGAATACTGCTACAGTAAACAGAGAACAGTAAAATATCTACATACAAACGTGCAGCTCTCGGTTTGAATGTGTGTTTGTGCGCGCCGTGTCGGCACGCGATTTCATACATAACGCTAGCATAAAATATGGGGGAATAAGGTGGCGGCAGTACGTACGGGCTGTGCCACGTGTCTGTGAGCACGCTATGCTAATAACTCGGCGGGAGGCCTTGGATAACCTACTGTTATGTTTGCTGGATACTGCATTCTGAGTCTGTTGCCACATTAATATCAGGCATACCTACATTTTCTTTTACAAAATTTCGACCCATCCTCTCTTCTTTGCTCTCTGCTCGGCTAATTTGACATATTTTCTATGAAAAATATGTCAAATGAGCCTATTGAGACTCAATTATGATTCAATTGAGGCGTTCTAAATTTAACAGACTTGGGGCCCTGTTTAAAGCGAAATCTTACAATCCTTTAGGATATCTTCAAGTACTTATTTCTCAGGAGGAATATTAAGTACTAAATTCGGTTCACTAAGCCAGTAAGCAAATCTGAGTTTAGTATCGACATAAAATTGGGTATTCAGCATTTATTTTACTGCTTAACTCTCCAAAGTGATTGCTTGAATTCTTAAAATTTTATTGACAAACGCATCGTTATCGGTTTTATAGGTTTCGGAAATTGTAAACGTGAGGATAAAAAAACGATTGAACGACTATTTAGAGGCGTTTAAAATTGCCCGAGCAGCCTTTTTTAATTTGCTATTTTTCACCTTTGGACAGGACTACAGGAGACATGTTTATAAACACAAATATTTGTACTGTGCAGGACTCGAACGCGAGAATAATGGAGTATAAAATTGATACCATTGCACCACATATTGATTGTCAAATCAGCTACAAGGCCGCCTAAATCGATCATTAATCAAACGATAAAATGTCAACATTGACAATACCTTGTAAATATATTACTTAATTATTCAATGCGTAAAAACATTAGATAATATCAGTATTTCTTTCGTTACAGCTTCCGAGCTAGAATTACTTAGTATCTACAATAGGACCACCTAGCAACTACAAAGCTTAGTCTATCACGGAGTCAGTGGGTCTCACAATGCACAGATAGGATGTACTGTTCAGCCCAGATTAGAACCTTGTGTGACCGTGTGCAATCTCGAAACATCACTTCATATAAGCTAACGGTACAGTCAGCAGCATGATGTGTGCTAATAACATGTGGTCAAAAAGTGATTGGCAGATGGACAAAAGCACTTGATAAACTACAAATACAATGATAGAGTAGTAGGTATTCATAGCACTTCATTAAAACTAAAAACAACTAAACAATAATTTCAATCTATATTCGTGATAAGGTTGTTTTTCTACTTCAGATATACTTAACTATTCAGTATGCACACATAATTTGATCGCTTGTTAACCGTATACTTTAAAACCAAAAAACCTTGTAACTTTCCTTGTAACAATAATAGTAACAATATGTTAGTCAAACGATTTTGTTGCCGATTGATTACGCAACGGATTTCGATGCATTTTTTTTAATAGATTGGAGTGTTTGAAGAGGAGGGTTTATTTGTATAACATAACATTACATCCCATTGCACCCGTGCGAAGCCGGGGCGGGTCGCTGGTATTTCATTATTAATGTGAACTGAATCCTAATATAAAAAAAGCATTTTCCTGATTTGACAACATAGATCCCAAATCTTAGTAAATAAAGACTAACCGGCTACAGTACTATAGTAATTAATAACTAAGAGGGACTTAGGTAATTGGCACCAGTACTCAACTACAATATGTACAACAATAAATGTCAAATTTTAAGTTTACCTAATTGTGTGACTGTAAAACTGTTATTCTTGAATTTTGTTTTGAAATGGGGAACAGACCCAAAGCTCCCTATTCGGTAAAAATATCTTAAATCCCTCAGGACGAAACGCAAACATGTAAGGGGCCTCCGGCGCTTGTCATTTTACTATACTTACTCTTCATTCAAATATAAATATTTGTATTTGGGTTGTGAGCATAAAGGCAAATTGGATGATTTATTGACCTTTAACCCATCTTGTGGATTCTGATACAATTTTCGTCAGTTTTGAATTGTGTTTGCTAGATGAACTTTATTAGAGAGCGGTTGTAAGTTTGGTGAGGTTTATGTAAGTATTTATCTGTTTCGCCAATACAGGTGCCCGTGGCTAAGTAGCCATAGTGATTTGGCAACGATACCCTATTTTAACTTACCTACCTATCTCCGACGGGGAATCGGATGGGTGACCACCCTGTGGCATCTTTAGGCAACTCCGAGCATCGGAAGGCATGTTTGCATGGAGTATTTGTATGTTATGATCATTTTGTGTATTTTTATAAGTTTATTTATTCATGTAGATATTATTTGTATTTATTCGATAACCAACATCATTAAAATTCAGTTTTATTTATATTTTTAGATGTTCAAATTTGCGGTTTACTGGTAGTTAACGCCCCTAAACATTATAATCTACACATGTACAGCCCAATCACAAATTGAAAACAAGATTCAAAATGCTTCCGTTTGTTGGCAGCAGCCACCAATATTTGGAAGTCCCCATCTGCATACAGCATGATACCCCTATGCCACCCACCATTAGCTCGCAGTTCTTGCCCCCCCCCCCCCATAAATCTCAGTAAGTGGATCGTTAGTCGCTCTGGTCAATTCACGTCGGGTTCGAGCTAAGTTTTTTATTGTGTTGTCTTAATAATTTATCGGTCGGATTGTTTATAGGCGGTGAGCCGTGCGGTTTGACTGCGCTACAGTTTTGACTTTGGCAGGATTATTGAAACAGTTTTTTGACATTGACTTATCCCTTTTAGTATGACACGAAACAGTTTTAGAGAGTTTACAAACTTTTGATTTATTTTCAACAAGGTCTTTTTAACAAAAATGACACATTGGCCAACAAACCTGTGCCGGACCACTCACTATTAGTTCTCTATAAACTGTGATCCGTATGCACCTATCGCTGGATTGCGCTGTCATGCACCTGTCTTCCTAATCCGAGATCGCTTTGCTTGATTCCACGACACTTTGTTCACAACACCAGAGTTCATTATAATTAATCCAATCCTATTTGTATGTGTAGTTCAGTCTATCACTGGGGTCCGGAATAAAACACTTTCTATTGTTAATTTGGCGGCAGTTCCTATCACAAATCACTATTATAACTGTTCACTATTCACTATTATTCTTCACTATTTGTGTAGAGTAGTGTTTTTTATAGGTCTTCTAGGCTTTCTAGGTAATCTAGGTATTCTAGGTATCCTAGGTCTTCTAGGTATCCTAGGTCTTCTAGGTATCCTAGGTCTTCTAGGTATCCTAGGTCTTCTAGGTATCCTAGGTCTTCTAGGTATCCTAGGTCTTCTAAGTATCCTAGGTCTTCTAGGTATCCTAGGTCTTCTAAGTATCCTAGGTTTTCTAAGTTCTGGATAGTCCAGGTCTTCTAGGGCTTATCTTCCTATTCAGTCTTCCTATTTTTCCGGTTCCCAGGTAGCTTCCTTGTTCCTTTGGCTCGTAGACTGCAAACTTGACTCGATTCTATGGGGATTGAACCCAAGGTTATACCCTTTTTTTGCCATCAAGTAGTTACTTGTGTGACGAGTTCACACAAGTTCTGGCCTATGGTGATATAGCGGGTCTCTTTTTTCAAGGTCAAGGAAGCTACCTGAGAGCGGTGCCTATCTATCTCTTTTTTCCCTATGTCCTCACGACCTATGTGAGGTTGTGTACCTACGGTTACTAATTATCTGCCCCGTGCCATTCTTTATTCAAATATAATAAAATAAACATAAACTTAAACAGACTAATCTTAAAAAACAAACTATAAACTTAAACAAACTATTTTACAGAAACTTAAACTATGGCCGTCCGGAACAAAACCATTCTTCCTTGTGTAGTCTAGTTCGGCTAAACTTCTAGTATCAGGTTTTATTCATGAAAATATAACTTTTTTAGAAGAGATTTTTACGAACATACATTTTATCATCAAAAATAAATCATGTGTATACTACTACTTTCCTATTAGCGTCATCAAGTGTTGTATGGTCGTAATGAAAGCAGATGGTTTTTTTTATCAAAATTTTTCATAGACTGGCTTTACGCCCGCCGCTTTGCTCGCGGCATTCGGCTATTATCACCTTTCGTGGCGAAGGACAACTTAAAGTCCTTCGACAAAAACAAGCTACAACAGACAGGCAGAGTTGAATGGAATTCTATACGAATTTGTGTCTTTCGTGAAAAACTCCAGATCAAAATATAATTTACTTATAATTCAGTCCCTAAAAACAAAGTTTTTCATGTTTTTCCCTTAGACGATGGCAACACTTCACTAAAAATGACCTTTCCTTTGTTCTTTCCCGAGGTCCACTTCATACATAAAATAAAAGTATAGGTAAGTATTATGTAAACTACTTTTGAAATTAGCATATAATTATGGCATCAAAAAATCCTGTATCAAAGTCACACAAAAAAATCATTAAGTCACCCATCATCTTTGTAGCTTATGTATTTCCAGGGCTGTAATGACGACTGAACATTAATTCTAGTTACTACAATAATGACAGATGATTAAGATAGTTAGTATAAAAGTTCCAAAGCGTAACTCTATAATTATCAGGGTTTGCTACAAAATGGAGTTTCCCTGTATTTACGTAATGACATGTCATTCGGAGTTTAGTAATACTGAGTGAGTGAGTGAGTAGGTAATTGCTTATAAATGCTCCTTGTCGGCTTTTCAACGGGAGTAGGGATGTTCGAAATTGTCTTTTGTATCGATGCACCGTATTATATCGCATTTTTGTTTCACACAAGTCGCAGCGTTAACCATCTACTAGTGCTGCGGCGTGTAAATAGCCAGTAGTAGTTAGGGGGTGAGCGCAATAACATGAAAGCTAAAAAAAACAATTCAAATGGTCTACGCAAATCACTGAATGCTGCTCCACTAACCTGTACAGATCAGTTCAAGACCGCCTTCACCAAATGCTTACAGCGATCGTGGACCCTGCAAGGCGGCAATAGGGGCCTCCTTGCACATCAACGGCTAAACCAGATAGCTTTAGAGGGACAGGGCTACAGGGACCCTAAACTACTTTATCCTCACAAACTGGTGGAGATCATATCAAATAAACAAAACCGTAAATAAACAAAAAAGAACGTAGAAAAGCAAAATAATACTTTTTGACACTGAATTATTTAACTTATCTTAATTTTGGCAATAAACCAGGCAGTAACTAAATAGAGGTTCAATAAAAAGTGAAGTGTATTTAAACAAACAAATTGGGTGCTTATGGTGCCCAACCACCAGAGTATTTACTTGACACACCATTGTGAATGGTGACTCCAGTCAATACTTTACTAAGCCTGAGTATGTATCATTTTGTGCTATGTGCTTTTAAGTTGTTATTTAGCAAATCTACATAAAAGTTAAGGATAAGCCATCAACAAGGGTTTTTTTTAATATTAATGGGGTAGCTATGTGTTTCATTTCAATTTTAAAGACGTGACGGCTAAATTCAGATGTAGTTCATATATTTAATCGATATGCATGTATATAATATCGATACCTAAGGAACGCCCCTAAAGAGATGTCGAGTACCTTCAGACTACAAGAAGTAAAGTTGTCGCAAACTATACGAGTAATGCTGTTTGCATGTTCATGTCTATTTTAATATTTCTTTAGACGTTGCGTCATTAGTACGCTGAAATAATATTTATTTGTTTTGTTCGCAAAACAAGCTTGTGACTGTTTCAGTCTTGGTTAGAAGTGATCCATGGGTCGTGAGTTCAACCCAAGCCCAAGTTAAACCCTAATAAATTATTTGTTTTCGTTTCGCCGACGACAAATCAAATAAACATCATAAGTAACAATCGATTGAAGTCCTCTCAACTTTATATCTCTGGAATTTCTAAATATTTCATTTACATTGTCGAACAAACTGGCACATGGTTTATTTCGCAAATAAATTGATTTAAATATACTGTTTGAGGCCCCTATGACACGACCGTGAATTGCATTTTTATGATTAGGCGTACTGAGGCACAGATCACTTTACTTGAAAAGATCATAACAGTTAGTTAGGGCGTTTTGTTAGTGTTCCCTGATTTTTCATTTTATTTCAAACGTAACTGACATATTAGTTAAGTTATATATTTTTTTATTCATATCATTTTATTTCTTAAACTGACTGAAATATTATGAATACACCAAAACACTTAAGTTGATAGAAGCCTGAGTGCTTGTTATTTCGTTAACAAATCCTAAAAACCATCAACTTTTTCAACATCATTCAGTATTACGAGAGCACTCAGTGCGTTTCATAACATTATGTGAATCTTTCTAAATACCATTTGCGAACATTTTGATTTACAACAGTAACCGATCGTATCATTTATTTGGGATTTGGCCGTTCATCTGGCTGTGCGACCGCCACAAACCGCATATCCGTATCCGCTATCCGTTGCACATCTAAATTTGATTCTGAAAATTGAAATAAAACCGAATATTTACATGTTCTGAAAATTGTGTAGGATTTGCAGTTGCAGTCAATGTTACTGCCTTCATAGAGTAGCGGTTAGAACGTTGGGCTATCAAAAAGGAGGTCGTGGGTTCGAATTCTATGCAAACCAGCAGCGTGTTTATGTTTGTGATGTTGTGTAGCACAGCGGGGACGGATGACCTCGTGTCCAAAAACTAAGATGATCCATGCTCGCAGGTATAGAAAGTTGATCCTGTGCCATATCTTTCTATGTTCGTGTAGATCTGCCATCCCATTGGTGACCAAAGGTGACCGAAGAGAAAGAATGCTTATGCGCTGTCATTTCTCCTGAGAGCCTGGTTAATCTTAGCAGCTGTGGTCAAAGTCCACCAAGAGGTTTAGATTCATGTAGATTAATGAGCAATCAATTTGAAGGAGTGTTGTGCTATCGTCATCGCTTACCCTGCTACCTCATAGATGCTCAGAGTGGCTGGTTGTACGCAGTCTTTAAGAACCATAATTCTGCAACCTTCATCGAATCATCCATCTACCTTGCGTCTCGCATCTGGGGTGGCATTCTGGCTAACATCACTTCACCTCCAGAGCTCCACGCTCACTTCAATCATTAATACGCTTCACTTTAAATGAGTATTTTCCCTTAATAAAAAATACATTTGGTTCAGTTATTTGCTCTCAAACGACTACAGTCCCAAAGAAACTAATTTTAAACATAACTCACCACGACCGAAGTAAGTTTTGGCGCCAACCGGAATGGCATGAATAATTCAGAAAATAATGGCAGTTACTCCACTCAATCAGCATTCTCAAATTCAATCATGATGATGAGTTTTATTAAGTTGCTCTCATTTATAAAACATTTTACATACACAACATAATCTACTTTCCACTTTATTACACAGATTCTATTGAATTTCATTTATATTCAGGTAAATTGAAATGAATTACACAAGCGAAAAACTTAAAATGAAAACAAAGTGCATATCTGAGAGATTCTTATTAACTCATCAATTTCATCGCAAAGAGCTTTCTGTGAAGGTTATTTCATAATATTTTCCTTTACTTTGCAAGTTACAGAACTGATGTGAATGAAATAAAATGACTCATAAAAGTGTTTTTACCCTATTAAACATTATTCTACCTTTTACCCACCCTAGTTTGTTTTTGCGTAAACTTCTCAGAAATAGTAAATACGTTAAAAAGATCTCATGTTCAATTTCCTTTTTTTGGGCTTTATTTTTTTTATAATAAGGAAACTAAATGGATATGATCGCGTTAAACCTGCTGATTGGTGTTAATAATATTTAATCACAAATTGTCACTTAATACAATTATTATGATTTCTCATCATCGTCACTAACTGCTGTCGAGATAACATTTCCTAACAGCTATGCTATTCCGGCGGACGCCAAAACTCCCTTCGCTTATGAGTGAACTTCAAAATTCAATTTATTTGCAACTTTGGTCGTTTGAGACAAAAGAACTGAGCCAAATAACATTTTTTCATTAATTACATACAAAATGAGAGAAAAAACTAATTCAAAGTAAAGCGTATTGATGATTGAGGTAAGCGTGAAGCACCTAGATGTGAAGTTATGTCCGTTGTGCACCGCCGGAATAGCACGGCTGAGCATTGCGAGGAGGTTTTGAACCGTATATTTAATAATAAGTGTTGTTACTAACCCGATTTTGCTTTATAAATAAAAATATAGTACCTTTAACCAACGAGCGTGTCCCTATTAAAAAATTAAAAAGTAGAAATAGAGCAAGATGTGTTTCACAATTAGCCCTATTATCTAACTACTTTTTTGGTGAATACCTATTTGTGATTTACACCATAAATATTAGATTTAAAACGAGTCAAAGCTATATAAAAATAAATAAAAATCTTAGATCAGGGTTTTGGTTTTGTATTAGCATATATCTTTATGTGCACATTGCCAGCTCTATAGAGTTATACTATCAAAAAACCGTGTGCACATCGTCAATTAGTATAGGGTAGTCAGTCGACGAAATATGGACCCATCTAGTGCGGAAAAGGTGACAAGTGTTTATAAAGGAAAACTATTGCTCTAATACAGGACGTCACATAACTACTCATTGTTTATACTCAAATTACCTCAATGCGACATGTAATAAAGCAATTGAATTGTCATCTGCACTCTAACATATTCCATACGCAATTAAATCGTCATTCAAGTCTACACATTGGACCCTGTAAGCGACAGTCCTATAATCATACACTTCCAAAGGAGCCTATTAATATCGCATTTGCCGTAAGTCCGCAAGTGCTGGAGGGACATAAATTACTGCCCATTGATCCCAAAGCTTATTAGCCGGCTCTACAGTGGGTTCCGCAGTTCCTGGTAGTATTGCTGGTCGACAGAATAACAATATGAGAATATCGATACTATCGATTGTAATTAAAATATACTAGATAGGTAAATATAAATGAATTTAATAGCAGCTTAGAGCCAGAATACGTATGTAAAAAGTTATATAAAAATCTGAGTACGCGGTTTTAGTTTTTGTCAAAATCTGTCTCGAGACTCCTTTGATAGTTTTTTCTAAATTCCTTATAGTTTAGGTTTTGGCCTACCTTCTTTTCAAGTTTGCGTCACTTGGAAATCTAGTAGGTAAGTAAGTAAGTAAAAAAATATTCAGAATAAAACTTAACCTATGAAACAACGGTATCAATCTATCAATACATTTATAACTTAATACTATTTACATAATTCAAATCTGCTGACAGATGACATTTAAACATTAAATTTTAATCTCACCGTTTATTATTTTTTTAAGTCATATTACATTATTTAGCCCACATTTTAAATATAGGAAATGGCAGTTTGGCAAGATAAATATTATTATAAGTTTAAAATATTAAGTAAGTAATGTATTAATATGGAAAATAAAACGCAATGGTATTGTATGGTATAGTGTGAAGTTAATGCTATCTATCTATACTTATAATAAATTTTTAGAGAGGCCAATTCTGTACATGAAATATATTTAAAAAATAATTTTCAAGGGGTGATTAGGGATCGCTACTGATGCCAAAAATGCAATCAGTAAACTTTGTCTGTCTGTCTGTCTTTCTGTCTGTCTGTCTGCTGTATATTCTTTATAGAAACAAAAACTACTTGACGGATTTTAACGAAAGGCACAATTAATTTTTCATACTCTTAGGCAGGTTATAGTATACTTTTCATTACGTTACGATCAATAGGAGCAGAGTAGTGAAGGGTAATATTGGGTTAAACGGGAAAAGTTACTACTTTGTTTACACGTAAAAACTATTAGATGGATTTAAATGAAACTCTACAGTTATATAGCTTATGCATCTGAATAAGACATAGGCTACAATTTATAATGATACATCACTTTTTTTTAAACTCAAGTCCACGCGGACGAAGTCGCGGGCGGCTACTAGTTAATAATATAGCTAAATTGTAGAGTATATTATGTATTATGGACAGCACTGATAGTTTAGCCACATGGAAGCGTAAGAATATCATTACTTCTTTTGCATGTCGTTAGTAGTACAAAATAGGTATATGAACTATATATAATTTAACAAAATTTAAAGGTCAACTATCTACAATGTTCCAGATCGATATTTCGACATCACTAGTTCGTAGAGCATTCAATCACATAAACATTTCCAACTATTAGTTAGGTGGATTTATTGAATAGGCCCTCCTGCCACTTCGGCTTAGATGGAACTTGGTTTTCTCTCCAAACATAATATAATAAAGTTAATAAACTCGATTTCCCATAATGGACGAAAGGTTGAGTATGTGTTCTTAGAACCATAATAATAAACAGTAATGTTTGAACCTTGACATAGTTCTAAATTGTTGTTTTCTAAATCAGACTGAGCTATTTTACGGACAAAAATCAGATCGTATTAGCATTTTGTTTTTCTTGCAGATTATGTTTGTTTTGTACGACTAAATAAATCAAAATATTTAGTAAGAAGAAAAAATAATTATTGTCATCACGCTCACAAATTAATTTGTAGTGAAACATGCTAAGTACCTAATGGGTCGCAGGGTTGATTGTTTTTCTTCCGTGACCTACGACGCGACGACAATAGCGCCGTTTTATTATGTGATATAAATAGTAGGATAGTGCTAAATGAATGTGTTGGGCCTGCCTATCAATAGATACACAGGAAACCAGCGCCATGACATCTGTCTTGGCTTAAGCTTTCGAAACATTTTCAGTACAAGGCCATCCACACGTAGCAGTTTTCATTTTATACCTACCGGGAATCCTACTAATATTGTAAATGAGAAATGGTAGCGAATATGGACTAGGACTGGTATGCGTGACCATTCCAACCGAAATATATTTTTACAATTCGGAATAGTCACCATGGTATAGTGATGTATTTTTCGGGCTTCTCCGTGCTTCGGAAGGCACGTTAAGCAGTTGGGCTTGGTGGTCGTCGCTAGATGTCAGTCGGTAAGCCTAGTCGGAGGCCTTAGGGCGGCTTGATAACATCTGACATTAAGATTTCCCACTCAGTTCACCCCTCCTAATAAGCCGTTTGTGTATGTATCTACAAGTATTGTGAGTCATGAATGAACAAAAATCTTCTAGAAAAAATCACGGAGTGAATTTAGGCTTTTGTAGAACGTGTAAGAGGATCCATAAAAATTTCACCCACGTCTCTCGGCTTACAACTGACTCGGTACAACCTTAAGTAATTTGCCCCGAACTAGTGAGTAAATAGTCATTTAACTTGGAAATTGAAGTCCCTTTTGTTTTTCCGTCTCTTTAATGTTGTTTCCGGGGAAAAGGTAGTGATGCCGGCATATGTTTTGTTTGGTCTTAATTCGGGGTTTATTTTTCCTGTTCGTGCTTTTGTGTTTGTTCCATTAAAAGGCTAAAGGCTAGATTAATAGTCATTAGTGATTTTGTTTGAACAATGGAAACAGACAAGTTGTTTTTTTATAAATCAAAATTCGAGGAGAGGAGGAACAGGAAGAGCAACGTGGCCTAGTGGTTAAACACTCTGGCTCGGAGCGCGGTGGTCCCGAGATCAAAACTGGCCGGAACACACCTACTTTGTGTTCATTGTACAATTTGCGGCCAGCTCTCTGGTGACGGAAAACACCGATAAACTAAGCAACCCGGATAACGGCGGTAGGCTCGCCCCTTACCACGTTGGGTTCATATTCTCTTGGCAAAATGTGGGCTTCTGAGTGTTCCGTTCACCATGACGGCAACAATCAGTGTGCATTTGACTAACCCATTAAGGATATAGTCGTGAGGGTATGTTAAAATTTTGCAAAAAATTTAATAATAACCTACTTGTAAACGATAATTGAGATGTCACGCCACGGATAATTTTAAGTTCGGTTTCTTAACTTCCTACGGTAACCGCTTGCTATCCAGCGCGGTCAATTACATTCTTCTTACTTTATGGTACTACTAAAGGTTGTGTGGAAGAGATCGCTCTCTAGCGATAAGACCGCCTAAATTGTACATTGTTCTCTGTAATTTGTTTGAAACGTAATGTTTTCGTACAATAAAGAAAATCTATCTATCTATCTATCTATATGGCTGTTGGTTTTTTAAAATAATGGTAATGTTACTGTAAAGCCAAATAAATTCCAACTATTTTTGAATCCCATTTCAAAAAGAATAACTGCAGAGTTTTGTCCCATTCTCAGTAGAAACCACCTTCTGACGCCGCTGGTCACAGACTGCTCACTTTACAACGGATGGTTTATACCTATTTCGTATTACTATTCGTATGTTTGTTGTGTGGTTAAAAACCGATTGTTTGACAAAATGTGGGGTTCTGGATGTTCCGTTCACCATGACGGCTACAGTCAATGTGCCTCTGGCATCACTGTTTGGGATATAGTCGGGAACGTATGTTATATCATGAAGATATTATTAGTCAGTGTATATTTGTCCATTCATTCGCTAATTGTAAACAGGTACAAGTATGCTAAAATAGCCATAGGCATAATAGGAGTTTGAGTAGGTACATTAACAAATTCCACGTACAATTCAATTATTACTGCAAGCAGATTTTAATCCTGCCTGATGAAGTTTAATATATTTCTGCCTGAAATTGTCCTATGTATAAATTAATTACATTTTCGAGCCGATCAAGTAATTCTGATTTGTTAAATTAAATTGTTCCGCTACAAAATGAAGGGCATAATGCATGCGAAAATGAGTTTTGGAAAATTACAATAGAATTTGAAGCCCGCAGTAACTATTATATAACTTTATAATGCGGAGCGAAACGGTGGCAGGCTATGAAAAACTATCGAAGCCAAAGGTCTTCGTACGAGTTTTCTTTATCAAACGCATCGTACTCAATTGCATATTCTTTAAGTCTAATTGTCTTCGAAATTCAAAAGGTTTAGTTTAATTTCACACGACGTCCGGTGACAAGCAAGAATGCAAAACGCAAGATAGTAAGTGGCGAAGAGGATCTTTTGCTTGGTTACATGAACTGCCTATAACGTTCCACTACTCGGCACAGGCCTCACCTCAACTATGAGGTGGCGTGGGCCATACTCCAACACGCGAGCTCAGTGCGGATTGATGTCAGAATGTTATCAAGCCGCCCTAAGTCCTCCTAGACTAGCCTTAGCGACTGATATCCCAGCGACATTAACCTGGACCAACAGCTTAACGTGCCTTTCCAAGCACGGAGATGCCGAAATGAACATCACTAAACAAATGGTTAATAAAACAAATTATTATGAATTACTCGACCTAAAGCTCGCAAAATAATTAGTAAGTCTAGTAGATTTAGACAATAATTTACGCATCATAAAACTCTAAAACTAAAGTATCCTATAAAGCGATTTTTGAATAATTCTATCTTTTCTATCTTACCCTTAGTTATCCCATACATCCAAAGAGCATCACACAATTGCCCCTGGCTCACTCACAGCACAAACACAGCACTACCTAAGCAGTGCCATGTAGCTGTGGTTCTCCGTAAGTGGAGGTGGCTATTTGCATACAGACGGGCAGCTCAATTAACGGAGAGATCCGCTGTCCTGCCTCTGTTATGTCTACCTGAATCTATGATAGTGAAGTGTGAAGGGTGGTGTTTTTGCACTTACCATTTTTGTATTTTTCTGAGGTGCTGTGAAAACCTAAACTGCATGTGCTTCCATTTTTTGTATTTTTAACAGTTTTCTCTGCTTTCAAATGTTCTGGGATGCACCTTTTAGAAAATTTGGAACTCATTCATTTTTAGACTAGCCAAAATTAGTCATAAAATGTTTCTGGGGTGGTGGCGTTGTGTGACGGGTCATCCATTCCCTAAAATACGTTTGAGTGGGATGATGATGATGATGGCTGGCTCACACGTCAATTAGTGAACTAGCGTCACCTTCGGGAAGCTGCTAAAGCTTACTTGTTTACCCAAGTTTACTTAATAACATTCTGTTTTATTTATGTTCATATCAGAACTGTATGACTCCGTTGGTTTATTCATACAAACACAACACTAAGCAAAAAAATACGATACTATTCACAGGTATTTAAATGTTTACATGCGAACGCATAAAACCCTTTGTTCTTGGTATGCCTAAAACGCAATTGGTCTAGATCGCGTTTTGCCTAAAATTTATTTGTAAATATTGTTAATACTAAGTCGATCAGCTACTTATTTCGAATTAAACCTAATACGCAATATATCTATTTAGCAGGGTTAGGTTTAATGTAAAATGGGTAGCTAATCGACTTAGTTTTAACAATATTAAAAAAAACATTTTAGGCAAAACGCGACTTAGACCAATTGCGTTTTAGGCATACCAAGAACAAAGGCCTTACGCATACCTGTCTACGGGGGGGACAGACGGGTTATGGCGGACTCTCCACTGGAAAGATACCAGTAGCCTTACCGACTAAAACCCCTACCACGGTAAAGGAATATAACAGTATTGTGACTTCATACAAGCGGGCGGAACGCGAGTTATACCTACGCGCCCCGGCGCTAGGCTGATCTTAGGGCGCAGTCAGTCGCGAATGCGCCGCGCGCCGTGCAGTTTTGTGTGTTTTGTACAATTTATAAACATAATATTGTAAATGTACTATGGCAGAGCAGGGTAAAAGAGTTTATTGTGCTGTGTTTGCTTGTTTAAATTCATCAAGAACGCACCCAGAGATATCATTCTTTAAATTACCTGTAACTCCGAAAGGTAAGTTTAAAATGTTTTGTTACGTACCTACATAATAGCAAGTAATTTGTTATTTATTTTTCAAGTAATACTCCTGGATTATTGAATAAATGAGTAGACAGGGTGAAGGATAGGGACAGACAAGTGAAATAGGTGGTTCCGCGGCAGATTGAATAGGCAGGTTAGTTAATTAAGTAATTCGTGAAGTACGCTTGCATTAAAAATTTGCGGGTTTACGGTTTAATTCACCACCGGGTGAATGAATGACCTTAGGTCGGAGTTTCATTGTGCGCACGATACTTATCAACTTTTAGTGAGATTATGTACCTACATACCTACTCTTCGCGTAAAGGATTTGCTCACGCAATAGCTAGTCTGCCGCAAAATTTGGTTGATTGTAGGTAGGTATTAAGATAAAATAGTCAATATTTAATGTGTCATATTTATAACTTTGTTTTTTTAAATACAAAATTATAAACCAACTTCGCGTGCTTTATGGAATATATCCTGTTTCCATTCACATAGGAATTTCATTTCTTTAAATAGAAATACAATATTTACCTTCACAAAAAACAATTTCAAAACAAGTATCCGGATGTTTTAAAATACTACAGGCGGCATCCCTATCGCGTGGCGAAGGACCGCGCGGCTGTAGGCACTTAACTCAAGGACGGGGCCGAGTCATATTACTGTTATATTCCTTTACCGTGCCCCTACTAAGTACTCCCTCTCATCGTGCATACTTGGGGAACACGGTAAGTGGCACGAAGCCTTCTATGCGTTCCCCCGGATGGAACCCACCTATACGGCGTGCCGGAAGCGACCCCCCCTTCGTGAGGGGAGGCCAGTAGGGGGCCCGCAACCCTAGGGCCACCGACTAGGCCTTACGACACACGACAGCCGGGACTGCTAAGCTTCTCTGAAGTGCCGGTCCGTAAGCACGGAAAGTCCATCACTCAAAGTCGATCGAGGTGGTCACCCATCCCTTTCTTTACCTACGTTGCACATCCACTGTCACAACAGAGCCCCCAGCCAAAAATAAATAAATCGTTTCAGATAGGAAATCCGCAAAAGTTCTGAAATAGATTTCCGCGGATGTCATACTTGTCGTAAGCGACTCCTCTGAGAAGGTTGACAAAAAATAAACACCCGTCACTAGATAGCCGTAAACGTGATAAATGGCGAAAGTCACCATGAGAAGGGTCTTAATCCCTATGGGGAGGGTAAGTGAGTCCAGGAGCGTGTGTACCTTTATGGAAATTCAACCCTTAACTTACATGGTGGAGTTTTTTAGAACAGTCACTTGCACTGAATAAATGTGAAGTGAATCTGCAATATTCTTTAGAATTAGTTCAGCTTTGGTTGAATGCGGATGAAGTAGAATGTTTTTTTAAAAACAAATTTTGTTTAGAAGGCAACCAAACCTGGCCGACGTCGCGTGTAGTAGTAGTGCGCTTAATTTCCTTATCTGATTGTGTGGTTGCCTAGTACTATCACTAATTTGTACCCATCTTTAGGCACCAAAAAATAGTAGGGTAGTTAGGATATAAACAGCCCATTGCCAAACAGTGAACTGCAACTTTTAGGATCGGCAACGCGCAAATTATGCCCCTGGTGTTACAGTAGTGTTAAGTATAGGCTGCGGTAACCACTTACCATCAGGCGGCTTGCATGCTTCTTTGTCACCCTATGCATGTTATTTTAATTTTATTGTATTTTTATTGTAATTCCACTTCTCTGACGATCTCAATTTGAATGACCTATATTTTGACATCTAATATAATTTGTAGTGAACTTTAATTTAAAAAATAAATTATCTAATCTAATCTAATCTATGCACAAATCTAGAAAAAAACTCCAAGTCCTTATATAAATCTGTGTAAAAGGAATTAAAATAACCCAGCAAACACGCCAAGGGTTAAGTCTACAGAAGGCTCCGTATTGGCCGAACGTACCCGTGCTCCAAATGGCTCCAACCGATCGGCGTGATGTCTTATTTATGCTGCAGCAAATTTACCGTTTATAGTACGAGTAACGTTTGAATGGAAACAGGTTTGTTACGGCAGAATGCTAACAGCACCTCAATAGGTAATGGCGTTTGAGAGGCAAACATTACAGCTACTGCTTTATCAATTTTAGAGCTGTTTAAAACGTAAACGCGCCCTTTTGAAATAGATTACTTACATAGCCATAAAATATTTTTGTCAAAAACAACCTCATGTTTAGGGGAAACAAAGGTATAATGTGGGTTAAAGACAATTTTGCAAGTTACTTTTTTCGTCATCAGGAATAAAATGTTATAAGACGGCATTTAGACAAAGAGATCTTTCAGAGAGGTAAAATACTCATATAAAATGTATTTACTATATCACTCTAGTATTAGAATTTATTTTCTCAGACTGTACCTAAATAGTATTTTCAGTCACTGTGAAATCTGACGTGGTTTCATAGTTTCACTGTACTTATTATGAGGCCACTATATATTTTTCAATTCAGATATGACTTGTATTTCGTTTGAAGTAGAAATAAAATAACTCACTTCATGAATATAGCTAATTTGGACAATGCAAAAAAATCTAAGCAGTGAATACAAACAGAAAACAAGTGAATAAATCAGAGTTCTTTCAATTAAAACTCTCCTTAAACAAAAATACAAGCACCGATCTACAACTCCCAAAAATACTCGTACCAAGAAATCAAACTCAAATAACAAAGGTAAAAATCCACATTAGGATTTCTTGAAAAAACTGAATTTGGACTTGTAGCAAACACAATGTTTTCGTAGCGAAAGATATTGATCATTTATGCAAAAGCAGCAATTCTGTAACATTGTGCAAATAACCACTCTATCGGCATTCCATTTTCTTTATTTATAGCAGCGCAGTAGCATTAACTCAGGCCGTAGTCTGCCACAGATTAGAAAAGTTACGGTTCCACTTCGAGAGTTAGTTAAAGATAAAAACAATAAAACCGTTTCCAGACTCATAAAAGGTCTGTGAAAGACGAATAAAATAAAAGTTTTACACTTATAACTTCGCCACACATAGTTGTTAACATCGTTTATTTTGTTTTTGCAGATAATGGTAGGACACAACAATTACTTACTTCAAACTTAGAGAAGAAATAAATTACTTGGCTGAGAAAGTTTTCTTTTATTTTGAGTAAGCAAAATAAATGGAAGAGGAAAACTTGTAATGATGCAGAACTTTTAAGACACAATTACAGTTATCACATTTTCATACGTGTCGGATTAGAGTCCTGAGGCGAGATTCCCTAACCAAAAGCACCAAGAAAGTATGCATGCGAATTTGTGTGACGTTTTTGATGGTTTTGCCTCTGGTAGCGAGTAGACTTAACAGTTTTGTCTGTTTTTTTGACGATTTAAAAGCGCTTGTTAGAGGTCTATATAATTAAAGATATTTTCACTTTAACCATGTTAATACGCGTTATCTTTCTCAATGCGTTAGATTTAGGATACTCGCACTTGGCACTCTACGGGATTCTATGTTTCCGCAAGAAGATGATCGTTGACGGAGGAACTCGGAAACTCTGAGAAACTAAACTATGAGGTGTTGCGAGTCATATTCTGCATGGGGTGCTGCCATTTTAGTCGAGATCTTATCCTATTCAATTTAGAAACCAATTCGATTGCAGTCTGCAGTCGCTATCGGAATAGCACCTCAATTGTTGCCTACCCGATATCACTACTGAGGCCCAGACTCCACCAGAGCTGAGCGGAGATGTGCGGCGTCGAGCTGTGTTTTCAACAACCAATAGAATCACATCTCCACATCTCCATGTGTGAATAACGCAATTCCATTGGTTGTTGAAAACACAGCTCGACGCCGCACATCTCCGCTCAGCTCTGGTGGAGTCTGGGCATGAGCCGCACACTTTGAACTACTGCGTTAGTTTAGACTGTGCCATTTTCGGCTGCGTCGTTTGTTTGCGCAGTTTTTATGGAGGGTACAATAAGTTGACCTATAGGTCCACTTGACATAATTTGTTGACTCGATTTTAATAATGCCACCGCCACGAGTTGTCGTCCATTCAGTAATCTCATTTTAAATCGTATTTTATTCTGAATTGATTTCAGAATAATATTAGTTGAAGCGACGGTAGCAAAAGGTGACCACTCGTCTCAAGTAGCCAGCGATTCAATGAAAAGAAACCGTCATTCAATAATGATAAAAGCGTTACGTAAATAAACTTTGATTTTGATGGCAAACCTACTAATATTATAAAGGCGAAAGTTTGTATGTGTGGATGTGACGTGTTGCTCTTTCACATAAAAACTACTGAATGGATTTCATGAAACTTTACAATAATGTAATGTATACATCTGAATCGCACATAGGCTACAATTTATAAAGAAATATTTTCGAACTTAAGTCCACGCGGACAAAACGCGGGCGGCTGCTAGTTAAAAATAAATTTATGTTTGGTTAAGTGGATTTGGTTTGTCTTATCAGCAAGTATGATATCCTATAGGTTCCATCACAAAATTGTCTCTCATTTAGTTTTTTCGTATTTTGCCACTTCCCTATAGCAGTGGACGTCAAATGGCTGATGATGTTTTAATTCGTAAATTACCCATTTTTGAGTGCAATAAAGTGATTCTTATCTCATCCTAAATAAAGTTGCATGTTTCTCATTGATAGACAGACATCTCTCACATTCCGCAACACGCCGTCAATAAGGCACATAGACAGGCCTAAGCCGACAGGCTTCATCATGTCATCGAGCTTCAAATTCCAGTATAGGGGACACCCTATACTGGAATTTGAAGCTCGATGACATTACTAATAGACCGAATAGAGTTGCCATTTGGCTACGCTTTGAACATATATTTTTGCATATGTATTATTATCATACAGTTAGGCTTAAAACATCTGGAAAAGCTCAAAATACTACGCGAAAAGCCCTGAGTAAATGATGAGCTCTGATGTTCCCTGCATTGTACATTTTTTATTGGGTTCACTTATGCTGCCCAGTAGGCAGGTAGGAGCAGATTCTGGTATTACTTAATTACTTACAGAAAAATCATTTGTACTTTAAACAGACTTTAAGAAGGCGGAGTTTTTATATTCTTCATTTGTCATTTGTGGATCGATTAGATCGATTTCGTAAAAATTGGTTTCAAAAATATTATGTTCTTGCTTCTTGTAATCATGTCAGGGTGCGTCATGATTTGGCTAACAGTGAGCGGCTGACAGTCCGTCGGCTGACTTTGAGCGGCGCGTCGCATCGCATGCTATCTCGTCGTAGTGAACAAACTACGCCGTCGACCACGCGCATCATTCGCTGACAATCAGTCACTCCCAGAATGAGTCGGCAAGCAAAACGTCGCAAACTGCGTACATTACGCGATGTATGGACACTCCATCTAAAATTAATCGGTAGGCAAACAGTCAGCCACTTACTGTTCGCCTAATCCGGACGTGCCCTTGTGATGACATTGCTCAATTGATGATCATGGGGGACATGACTTCTCAACTAGTAGGAAGTAAGGAATAATTATCTAAATATAATAGAGATCTACTATCAAATTGTGCGGGTAAGCAGACGATGGAAGGAGATAGTTCCATTTTCTCTAGGTACGGTTCCCAACAAGAGCAATCAAACCATTATTCTAGGTAACTGATATTAAAATACTTAATGGTTTTATAAAAAAACAACACTGAAAACTCAACTCTAAAATGTTCTTCATTCACCTACCGCTTATTTTAAATCTCTTTTTGAACACGCGAATAAAACACAACAATATACCCCTGCAACGATGTGCAAATGTATTTGCTGGGTTCGGTGGATATTTGTCGCATTATTAAATTTCCGGTAGAGTGCGCTTTCGTGTCACAATACTAGGCCAGGTACATAAATTGACAAGTTAATAGAACTGCGCGGTTGAATACATAAAGGCAATGTAATACTGTTAATGGAACAGGATATTAGACTAGTGCTTTTTAGGTTTGATAGTTGATGTTACGTAAGGGCGAAACAATAGACAGTCGGCTGTTTGATGCAAAGATTAGTGATTCTGCCTACTGCGCTGGAGTTTTGGGATCTGTTTCTTTTACTGGACAAACCTTGAAACGAAAATGAGGCAAGTATACTTATGGTAAGTTAATAAATATACCGTAAGTAATACCGTTTTTATGTTGATACAATTTAGGTGGTCTCATTGCTAAAATTACCTTTTCCATACAACCTATAGGCTAAAAAAATATGACATGGTCACTGACCTCCAAGCTCAAAATCACCCTACAGGCTATGGAGAGGACTATGCTCTGTGTTTCTCTACGAGATGGAATCAGAAATGAGGAAATCCGTAGGAGAACTAAGGCTGCCGACGTAGCCCAGCGTATTAGCAGGTGGAAGTGATAGAGGGCAGGGCACACAGCACGAAGGATCGATGGCCATTGGGGCCGAAAAGTTCTCGAGTGGACACCATTTGAGGCTAAATGCAGCGGGAGACGCCTACGCGCAAGGTGGACGGATGACGTCATAAAGATTGCAGGGTTTCGGTGGATGCATGTCGCCTACAACCGACCGCTCTTGAAATTTATAGGGGATGCCTATGTTGGACGGCAGCAGTGGACGTAATGTGGCTGTTGATGATGATGATAATTAAGTTTCTTGGCAGAGTCTGCTCGTATCGACGCCCAAACCGATAGAGGAGTCACTTCACTGTTTATTTAAAGGTTATTTTTCTGACTTGTGAGTCACATCTACTCCACTTTATTTTTCTGACTTGTGTCTCTCCACTTTAGTTATGATACAGGTAATGATGTGCCAATATGTTTAGACAGACACAGGTTTATTAACAAACATTTTGGTAGCCACTCACACCATGGGCCTATTCTATTTTAGTATTTACTTCCAAGGACAGACTCCATCCATTTTAATACTCTGTTGAGTTCCATTTATAAATAAAATGTTTTCTCATTTTTTCGTTGCTTCCTCACAAAGCTTAGCTACGTTTTTTACAACAATATGGTAAAAAAGATATTGTTATCAATTCATGTTGTTACATGAATAACCTGTAGAACGACTATTTTTGTGACATCGCAGCCTTTGGATCAGCTACAAAAGCGTGGTATTTGATATTTCATTTCAGTATAAAGGAAACTAGGTGAGCATAAATCTGAAATTCTAAAATATTTTAGCATTTTTTTATTCTCCTGGTTGTGATGTTGACATTTAAAATCCATTTTCAGAATAACCTTTAATTATTTTTGCCATAATTTTCTTGTAGGTAAAAAATGATACTTATGTTATAAGTCGACACTTAATAATAATAATAAATTCATTTATTTCGACCAGCAAGGGATCATATACAAAATCATTAAACATCATTATTACCATTACATTACAAACTACAATACATTACAAATACAAATCATTACATTAAAATCATTACAAATAAAAATAAAAAATCATTACAAATACAAATCATTACATTAAAATCATTACAAATACAAATTACATTACATTACATTACAAATCATAGCACTCAAGTGGTTGTCAAAACTACATATTAGGTAGTACCTGAACCATATTACAATGGTTCATGTACTGACAGTCAAAACGCTCAGAAAAGAGCCTCAGGATGCCGCTCGAGCTCGCCCGGACTCTGCGCACCAGGGATGCGCACCGCTTACGCATGATTGTGTGAAAACAATCAACGCGATATTCGGCGAACATCCCCGAAGCACTGCAGAAGCGAGGCAACCCCAGCAGCACCCTAAAGGCATTATTGAACTGGACGCGCAGAGCACTGTATTGCTTTTTTGTATAACTGATCCATAGGCTACCCGTGTAAAGAGACGTACAAAAAGCTCTGAAGAGAGTTATTTTGACGCCTACAGAACTGCGAGCAAACCTACGACCAATCATATTAGCTCTAACTGACAGTGCCCTGCGCTCCCTCTCAACATCAGCATCGTCCCTCAGATCAGAAGTGACCACGTGTCCTAGGTATTTAAATTGTTCTACCTTTCGCAAAGGTGTACCATATAGTTTTACAGACGGCATGTTATCTTGACACTTTCCTCTAGATCGAAAGACCATACACTCGCTTTTCTGCACGTTGTACAACAAACCATGGCTCCTGGCATATCGTTCGCATATGGCAATGAGCTTTGACAACCCACAGACAGACGCACTCAGCAGCACCATGTCATCCGCGTAGCTTATATTATTAAGACAAACATCGTCTATATGGCAGCCTACATGGGTGCTGCTGAGCTCCTCTATCAGCGCGTTTACATAAAGGTTGAAGAGTTTAGGTGAGGTCAACCCCCCTTGTCTCACTCCACACTCCAACCTGTAAGGATCCGAGTACTCTCCCGCCCACCGAACTACATTGACCTGGTTCAAATACCAAAATTTAAAAATTTGGACTATGTCATGCGGCATTGAAATGTTATCAAGCTTTTTCCATAAGATGTCATAAGAAACCAGGTCAAAGGCTTTCGATAGGTCAAGGAAGCAAGCATGAACAGGTGTATCACGAACCGTGTAGTACTTTATGGTCTGCTTCAAACTCAAAATGGCGGTCTCAGTAGATAAACCCGATCTAAAACCGAATTGGTTATCATGTATTTTAACATTTTTGTCTAGTTGAGCACCAAGCAGACCATCAAGCACTTTAGACAAGACAGTTGCCAGCGAAATAGGGCGATAATAGGCATGATGACTGTATTTTTTTTTTGTTTATTATCGAAAGACCTTACATTTATGTAAACAATCCTCAAAGAATCACTTCATCTGGATCAATACCACCAGAGATATCACAATTTGAAATGCACATTTTTGGACTTGCCCAAAGACGCTCCATACAAAAGTGACAGCGATAGTGACGTCACTGTCGCTTTTGTATGGAGCGTTTTTGGGCAAGTCCAAAAATTGTGCATTTCAAATTGTGATATCTCTGGTGGTATTGATCCAGATGAAGTGATTCTTTGAGGATTGTTTACATAAATGTAAGGTCTTTCGATAATAAACAAAAAAAAAATACAGTCATCATGCCTATTGCTCTTATCACTAATGTCACCCGTTCTACACTTCACAATGGGCACCACCACAGTCTTCATCATTTCTGCAGGCAAGTATGAGTGTCCTATGCATAGACTGTAGAACATCGACAACACCCTGGCAATATGAGGTCCAGCATATTTCAAATGCTCAATGCTAAGGTCATCATGGCCGGGAGACTTTCCTCGAGACATCATTTTGATGACCTCTCTCACGTCTTTTGCCATAATCTGAGTACTTGGCTCCCGACTATGCCGAGACTATTAAGACCGTGTAAGCTGAAGATTGGGAGGCCACCCCTCCTAGGCCTTCGCCCCATTTTGAGACGGAACCAGCTAATATAGATTTACAATTGGCGATGGGAAACCCTCAAAAAAGTGGCTGTGATATACAGATGGACAGACAGACAGACATGAAGGAAGACATGATATAAGGGTTAACCCTAAAAATCATGGAAAGCGCATCAGCAGTTCTCGAGTTATTTATACCTAAGTAGGTACTCTAACAAACCAGATATGTCCAAAAATGTTATTCAAAAATGCCTTAAACCTGAAAGCTGCCGCCAACCTTGATTGATGTAAATCAACCAGTTAATTCGGTACTTACTTTAACCTGAAATGGTCAATTAACAAAGCTTCCGGAAACAGTGAAACCAATCACAGGTTTATTTCTGTTTATTTCCTAATCAAAAAGACTAAATTCATCAGATTTTGAAAGCCCATTCGTCTGAAAGATCCTTTTCAAATAAAACAACAATAAAATACACTGGCTATTTTGTAAGGCGAAATATAAAATACAACAGATACAATCAAAAGTGTACCTTCTTCCCTGGAAATAAGCTAATGTTTATGATTTTCTTGTTAGATATCTTGCCTACGTAGCATTTTCTTGGTATTTAGCTTCAAAAATAAACATTTCCAGGTATAATTTGGTGTTGACATAATCTCGAGTTCGTTATCTAGTTAATTATAGAGGCTGCGTTGGTTTAGGATCCAGCTGCTGGTTCAAGTGCGAAGATACTGTCTCTCAAGTCATTTCAATGTTAGATAGAAGGCATACCTACATACGAATACGTTCGAATTACTTTGACCAAAAAAATTCCTTACGGAAAACCTCAGTTGACGCCTCCTTTCTACCATCGCTCCGCCTGCCATCGTCAGGGTTTTCATCCACATACTCTAGAAGTCTAGAGCCACCATTGTCTAGTACACTTCGGTTCCCATGATGCTGATGCTGAAGAAGATGTTCAACGAGCATCAGGGGCCCTATGTCCCTGTGTAAAAGTTGGTGTAAACGTACATAATTTTTGTGGAAGGAGTAAAAGATTTGTAGGAACTACCCTCTCGTTCTTTTATACGGTTTTTTTGTACCTACCTAAAAAAATTGACATAGTTAATTTATACAATACCTTTTTATACAAACCACCCGCAACAAAAGCTTCAGTACTGTTCCGCCCGGGGCACACATTCTTATTAGATGAAATAGGATGTGCTTGGTTACAAATAAATCGTCCAAATTGTGTATACGTTTGGTCATAACATTTCGAGTCCCTTTTTATTTCTTTGAATCTTGATTTTGAAACGAGTGTTGTTTTCGGACTTGCGCGTCTTCCATAAAAGGTTTGTATGCCTGTAAGTCTAAGAAATTGAAGAAATAAAGATTTTTCCAATATAATTACTAATTGTAATTATTATGCTAAGCCGTGTTTGTGCAGAGTAACAATACTTTTATCAATTTAGAGCTTCACAGAGCTTTGTCAGGTTAGTTAGATAAAACTTACTTTCAGATGTTATCGAGCCGCTATTAGGCCTCCGAATGGGTTTAACAACTAACATCAAGCGACGTCAGTTGATTTACAAATAAATTTAATCAGACCATTTAATATCAATAAATAGTGGCCAGATGACCTGGGGGGCTCACCATGAGCATAACACCGATCGGCGATATGTATGTAGAAAGCGCCAATTCCAATTTCTGAAGATCATACGATTGTGAAGAATAAATACCACTTTTATTCGAAGGCTACTTTCATAGAGGAGGCCGATGATAAGCATGAAATATAATAATTTGTCTGTCTATGGTTGAGTATAAAGTAAAGATGGCGCGCAAGTAGAGTGCAAGCAGTCGAAGCCTGAAGTAAAGAGCGGGAGCACCTCCCCGCGCTTCCCGCTCACCTCCCCTCACGCACCTTCAGAATTAGTGCTATATTTGTCATTCTCGCACTTCTATTGCATTTTGAGCTCTGCATTCAACTCACGCGCTATCTGCAGCTTTATTACGTTTTGAATAAATATTTTTCACACGTTCAACTTTAAAATATATTTATTTTTCATGGTTACCAACATTAATCCCGAAAGATCCTTAGTTACTCCGTGATCCGCTTGCAACAGTGCCGAAATATCGAGAACTCGTTTTGAATAAGGTAAGTTAAGTATATTAAGGTAACGATCCCGATTCAAACGATTTCACTTTAGAATGTATCAAACTAAGTTGAAAATAAGTTATACCGTTATCTGCTAGTATAATTTAATTTTCTTTATTCCAGGAAAAAAAACTTGAAACCAGGCTCATCCCTAAATTAGCGAAGTATTTTTCGCTAACTTAGCTAAACTTAACATATACTTCAAGCATAATTTTTTGAAAACCGAGAGGACGTGCGACCGACGGCTAAGATTGATGGGCCTCTTTGTAAGCATAGAAATACTGGAAGCATCATAGAAAGTTACTTTTAATATTATGCTCAAACCTCTCCTGGGCAAATAATATTATAAGGCTTCGTATTTACAAAGTACACTGTCATTTTTTTTGATGTAACTGAATCGTCTTTTCGTTACTTTTTTTTTCCATTTATTATCACATAAAATATCTTAAAATATACAGTAGGTAATTTAGCATAGCAAAACCACTAAGGTTTGTTATTATACTGAGTGATGAGTTGACAGCAAGCCAGCCTGCTGGTAGGTAGGTACTGGGAACAAAAATTTAGACAAGAATTGGACGCATACATGCTATGCGGTTATAATTTACAGAACCTTAAGTAAAACCGAGATATTTCCCTGAACGATTTTTATGCGACACGACACGTGTCGTTTTGAGATGCTGGTTAAAGTTGAAAAAAGTCAAGTCTAGCATCGTTGGCTGATAAGAGTTATACACATAACATATACATAATCGGCCTATATACGTCCCACTGCTGGGCACAGGCCTCACCACAACTATGAGGTGGAACAAGCCATACTCCAACACGCGGGCTCAGTGCGGGTTGTTGGAGGGGTGTAAGGTTAGTGAGCAACCTTATTGTCAGATGTTATCAAGCCGCCCTAAGGCCTCTGACTAGGCTTCGCCACGGGCACCTCGCCGTTATATGGGCTACATTTTTTGCATTTTGAAGACGTGATGACGAGTAACCATTAGTGTCGTTTGCAGTTCGCGGTTGCAGTTTGTGGTCTGCAGTCCGTCTGGAAATTGTACCTAAAAAAAGCCTGTTTTCCTTTTTTAAATAAAATAATTCGTACTGACGATTTTAATCAATCATGTCAGAGATAGTTCCTCTGATCTTGTAAATAAGCGAATCTGTGTAGGTTAGACTATTAATTCCTAGAGCCGTATATTCTTATTCTAACCTGCAGAAGCATAGAGACCACTCAATAAAGGCTTAAATGAATTTATCACCAGCATGCGACATTTGAATATCGAGCGCATGTTTCACAATAGACCACATGGCATAGGGCCGCGAAATGATCGAAACTTATATCGATAGTTTAGGTTGCCTGGACCTATTGAAACTACAGTTAGAGTACCCTCGCCCTATAGCCCTCTTATATGATGAGGACTGCTCTTCCATTTTCCATTTTTCTTCATGTAAAAGGGACGTTGATAAAAAAACTGGCTCTCTATACAATATTTTTTTCACCTAACTAAAAGAATTGTGTACATAAATGTATTCTTTAGCTCGAATCTGACCCTCCCTTAGTGAAATTTTTGTAGGTTCTGAAATCGACAGCAAGTAAACTCGTATATCTTACTCGTCACCAGCTAAGCACTCTAGTAGGCCTACCGTTTTCAAAATCGAAAAGTAAACGAACGTTTATCAAATCGAGCAACGCACCGCAACGTCGCAACGCAACGAACTTATTAGGGCTCAGTTTTAGTCTAGATAAATATTATTTACCCATAATCATTGCCTTATAGTCGTGTGCGTAATGGACTCGTTTGAAACATAATATTAATGCTTGCATCAGTAAGTTAGGTGCGGCGTCCTGTTTACCCACTTAGGTAAGCAGAACATTCCAATTGATTGGAACTAAGTTAAATTATATCCAGGTCACTACACTAGAGTGGAGACATGATACTTAATCAGCCTAAAATCAACGCCATATTGTCATTGTGTTCTATTTAAAACAAAAGTGAAATTAAAATCATAAATCAATTTGCTGTTTGCGCAAAATTTAAAACTTGTAATTGAGAAAATGTGGGCGAATTCCGAGTTTGTGACTGTTTACTTTGCTAGGGTTGGTAGCTGGATAAAATACTTGTATTGTTTTATTTTTAGTAGGTACGCGGGGGCGAAAAATTGGGGAAAGTCTATTTTCGAGTACTTCTGGAACTTTCTTTATCTTAAAAAACTTTTCTACCACTTGTAGCGATTTTCAAAGTTTGTGACGATTTTGTTCTGAAGAACTGTTTGATATGATGCCCATGACTACTTTCTATCGATTATGACGCAACCTTTTTTTTTTTTTTTTCGTGGGGAAATCCTCATGGATACCTTCTGCCCGGGGGGACGACGAGGTTATGTCGGACTCCTACCGACTAAAACTCCACGGCACTCAACGGTGGCACTTTGGCGGCGAAGCTGGATCCTACCGTAAGTAATACCGCACTACTCCGCCGCCAGTGCTAGCCCCTGATGGGGATTATATTGTACAAGTTAGTTATTTTGGTAATTAAAAAAATATGTCTTTAGTTTTTATTTCAATCGCATTTTAATTTTACTTCACACTAAGCCTAAATGTTGCCTGACGCACAAGTAATTCTTTACTTAGTTTGGGCATCTATAATAACAAACCTGACCTACATGTCTATGTCATAATAATTAATCTGAATTATTATTATGGCTAGCATGCACATTACCTTGCATAAAACAGGTATTGATATAGTTACTAGCGTAAGCATAGTTTAAATGTCATCTGTCAGCAGATTTGAATTATGTAAATAGTATTAAGTTATAAATGTATTGATACCGTTGTCTCATAGGTTAAGTTTAAGTTAGAATAAATTTTTACTTACTTTACTTACTTACCCAAAGGGCAGCTCCGCTGCCGCAACCAGCGGTACGGCCCCGCCGGGCCGCGACGCACAGGGGGGATCAGCCTCGGATCACTGGCCCCCACCAACCGATTGTGCGCCGCGGCCTCCACCACGCGCCTCAGGGCGCTTGCAGGCCCCACTGGCCCCGCAATCCCACGTGTCGCCCTTGCGGGCTGCAGCGGGTGGGTGTCCAAGCCACCACACTGCCACGCCTGAGTTCTCTTCGCTTCCCGGCGGTTCACCCTGCCACCGGTACTAAGCCCCTTCGCCAAGCCAAGGCGAGAACTCATGAGGGGGGATTATGACGCAACCTGACGTTGGCTTTCATGGTCATACGCTATGGCCGCCATGGTCTCGTGCAGTTCAGTTCCTGAGATGCTTGCTAACCAGGACACCTATATTGTGGAACTAACTCCCTCCGAGAGTTATAAGAGTATAGGATGGAGTTTTTCAAAAGGAGTTTTTAAAGGTTTTTACAATGTCGGCAGCGCTCGAGTGATGCCCCCTAAATTACACTCTTGTCCGTAGGATGAGGTCACCGCATACCATCATGCCAGCATGCTTGTTGGCCACAGTCGTTATATGACAAAATAAGCTTCAGCAAGATATTCTGTTCTGTTTTCAGATACGTCATCTGTGTTTTCAGATATGTCATCTGTAACACGTTTCGCCCAATTTTTTTTTCATGCAGCAACCGTACGACAGACGACGTAAATCTGAGTTTTTGGAGCGATGACGTAGGTGATGTGCGCTCCATTGCCCGTTCGCAAACTCCGAGCGCGGTCTTTGGCCATTTATCAAGGTAATAAAATGATCATTCCAAGTTTAGTTAACCAATCAAAATGTATAAATTATGTCGTGACAAGCTTGTCAAGAAATTTTCACATTGTAATCATTATTGATAGGCAATACAACTTCGCAACCCAGTTGGCACTATTCTTAATTCGCAAGGCATTGCGTATTTTAAATAAGGTACCTACCTAAAGTAGGATCTCATTGATAAACTTGATCTCCCTCTCTTATTTTTGTGCCTAGGGTTTCCTGTAAACGTTCGTAATCTATTTAGGTACCTACTACCCAGAATCCAGTAATTGAACTCAAGAAGACTTGAGTGTGTTGTTTCGGCCGAACATGAATTGATATTATTTTATTATACTTCTATAAAAACTAAAACTTTTTGCCCCTGCCTCCTGTAAAACTCCTGAAAAACCCGTTTATAATTAAAATGTCTTATACAATTCGACAGGTATACTTCTACAAGCAAAGCCTCTGTCTACAGTATCTGAATAAATTAAAATAATAATACTTTTCCGGTTAACCCTAACTCTATCGATTTCCAACCTTCGCTAAGTTACAGCCGGACGAGTTGTTCACCTCACGAATGGCCAGCACTTCGTTAAGTTAAGGTATTCGAGGTTCGACCTTGAAAACTAAACTCGCCTTGATTCTTCGTAGAGTTTACAAGAATCGTTCCGGAAAATAACTGTACACGTGTTTTTGTACAAATAATGAGGATAGAGAACTTTCCTTTACACTTTTGATATGCCTTTTTTTTCTTTAGGAAATACGGAAATATTTAGGAAATACGCGGACGGTATTTTCTGCGCGGTACGGGGAATCCCCGAAGACCCCGTGAGGGACTCTATCAGTGGACTCCTGGCACGCTGTGCCGGCAACCCAGCTCCTGCCATAAAAGAGAATATTATTATTAAACTGTCAAAATGAGACATTCTGCAAATGTACTTATTTTGTTTTGCAATATTATGCAATTCTAAGCAAAATAAGGAAATTTGCCGAATGTCTTCAATTTAACTTCAACTTAGTTTGACGACATAGAGTACAGCCGCGAGAGTGTTAATGTCATGAAGCATTGATGCTTTACTAAAACAGGGCTTACCGATTTTTCCTTGTCCGAAAAGAAATTATTATCCAAAGAAAATGTTCAATCACTGACAAAATAAATACCTAATGTTGTCAGTAACAGTTTTAACCTAAGATACCTAATCTAAAGCTAATCGCAATTGTCAAGTGCTAACTAATAAAAGCTTACAGCAGTCTTCACGAAAACAATTTCAACTGTAAAATATTTGAAAAGACTTTCTTCGTCTTATCTCTTTTTGTGCCTTTTTCAACTGAGGAAAAAACAAAAAAACAACGGTTGCAGCGAGCGGTTCATTTACGCAAGGAAAGATTTATTTCACGGCGAAAATCAGCCCGTGTAAATTTCGCTCTAAGGAAGGAGAGGACAAGAATTTAACTCGCTTTTAGGAAGGGATTGAAGAATTATACAGGAAAGAAGTGTTAACTAATGATATTTGATTCAGCTAATTAGTTGTCGCTATCCAAGTTTCTAAGCCTTAGGTAGAGATCCTGAGACGAGCTTAGACACCGCATTTACGCACACAAGACAATACCAATGTACACAATACACATAAACATGCAATTAGGATTGGTTGTTCAGCCTCTCCACCTCATAGATCTACGCACACAAGCAAATTTCGAATTGGTCGTTGAGTTGCCAGTATGCGTTTGACGTTTGAGCTTAACAGTCAACTGAACAACCAATCATAATTGCATGTTTATGTGTATTGGGTACATATTGGAAATCCAGATAATGTGGATGGGCGAGTAATTTCAGTTTGGGCAATCTCTACTTGAATCAGCCAAAGACAGCAGAAAAATAGAAGCTAAGCTGGAACCAGTTAAACGCTACTATTAAAGGGAAGTACACATAAAATCGAAGAAAATAAGAGAATCAGTTTTATTACTCTATTTCTCTGATCCTCTAATTAGCACTAAAAACAGGCCATATTGAAGGAAGACGTGACCATGAAACAAACTTTTTTTTTGACGTGGAGAATGCGTTTACGCACTATCGCGCTAGGTAGGAGAGCGGGAGAGTGTGGGACTCACCTGCGCAATGGAGGCACAAGGTCCCCACGTTTTCAGTATTCTAATGCCATATTCCACAGGGCGAATGAAACAACCTTTGAACTTAGTATTTCACGATTAGTCATGCCATACACCATGAACAAATAATGCAGCATAACATATCTTTGAAACAAATCCTAAAGATATTTCCAAAATATTTCCTGCACCTGTAAAACACAAAGCAATTCCATTTTAAACATAATCTCTTGTGCACATGTTTTTCAAAACGAATTGCATGTGAATTATTCGTTGAGTGTTATCTTCTTTTATTCGCAAAATGTACTTATTCATTGTTACTAAAATAGAAAGATAATTGATAGCAATAAGGACAAGCAAAGCAAATAATGAATCACTAATAAGTGATATTCGCCAAATATCACGAATCTATCTTCCTATTAACAGCGCAGTTGTAATCCAATTAGAAATAAATAACATATTACCTACGTAATATGTACGTACCTTTCGTAATCGATTACGAAATTAAATCAAGAGTAAAAAAAGCGGGAATGAAAAATTCATCCATTCCCTAAAATATGGTCGAGTGGGATGATGGCTAGCTCACGCGTCAACTTGTGAACAGGTGCCCCCTTCGGGAACTGGTCTGCTCAAGTTTACTTAGTTTATCCTAGTTTAGTTATTAACTTCCTGTTTTATTTATTTCATGTCAAAACTGTATGAATGTGCTGTTTTTTCAAATATTCACTTTGTGCTGTAAAACATTGGACAATTTAAAAAGCGGAACTGCTGAGTTTCTTCAGTAGAAACAACCTTCCGACACCGGTGGTAGATTCACATTATGTACATGAATTTTAAGTATTGTTTATAATTATATTGCATTATTATGTGTATGTTTATCAAATGGTTAAAATTAAGATTCTTGACGATTCGGAAGTACTGTGTAATGGTCTACTTGAATAAAGAAATATTGAATTTAAATTTGAAAAGTTAGGTATGGCAGTTTTGTTTTTCATATGGCATCGGCTGTATGTTGTATTTAGCCTATTCAAAGTACATGAACTATTTTGGGAAGAGAAGTAATCACAAATAATATTTTAATAACATTTCCGGGATTATATTGAAATCCCGGAAAAGCAATAAATTCAGTCATTGACAATAATACACAAACAGCAAAAATGTCTGGATAATTTGTAAATAGTAAATAGTACCTACTTTACCCTTAAATTTGTCATAAGCAAATGAAAAATTTTAAATTGAAATTTCATTATTTCATTTTTATAATTTCTATACCAAATGACGTGTCCATAAACGCAAATAACGTCATTTATCAAACAACATCTTCGATTGGATCTCCAACTTAAAACAACGTTTTCAAAAAAAGCTCAAGTATTACCGCACTACTGCGTAAAAACCAACTTCACGCACGATATCCAGCAACTTAAAGCACAAATTTTCCAGCAACTATAATAAATTAAATTAAATGATATTATAATAAAAAAGATGTAGATTAGGTTACTTGTGCTAAAAAGTGGACCCGAAATCATAACTTCGAACACCTGAGCAAAGCATTGACAGTTTGAGACGACACTGCGCAACATGTATCTGTCTCATTTACGCTTTAGTAAATAATCATACTATCTCGTACACACGGTCAAATTATAGGTACGTACGCCAGGGGTCAATTTTCGTCTTTCAAATATCATATTAAAAAGTATTGGTTATCGTTGTTTTAATTGTTGTTTCGTTCATTAGAAATGTATCGATTTAAGCGACTGCTTTGTGACAATACCGATATTGAAATTGTTCCAATTCACACAAGTTAATATTCGTTTTGTTTTACTCTTTGAATTTGAAAGCTTACGCATGCATTAATTTCAAATATATTTATTAGAACGTATTAGTTGGTTCAAATACCAGTAATTGGCTTTTGATTAGTTTTCAACTAGCAGTTCAATCGATCAGAAATGTTTTACTAAATAATAGACAAAATTCATATATGTATGGATTTACAAAACGTACAGAAGGTACACAAACAAAATGTCATTCTACCACCGGTGTCAGCCTGTTGTTTCTGTACTGAGAAGATCTGACAAGAAACTCAGCAATTACTTACTTCTTGCAAATATATTTTTATTAAAATGAGTAGGTGAAATACAATCCGAAGATAAAAGACTGGATAAAGTTGGTGCTGATAGTTTGACAAAAGATGAAGTTGACCTGATACCGATACCGATATCTAAACTGCAGAAAAAGCAAGTTTGTGTAAAATAAGTGATTTTTCTTCTGTTGGAGAGCGTACGTATCTGAGCTACATCAGTTGGTCATGGAGCATATGGTTAGGAACACGGAAAAGATATCAACAAATCAATTTTACAGAAGTAAAATTGAGACTGTCAACTTCTAATTTTAAAGGATAGCCTGCCTGATACCACCTGATAGATAGTGAATCGAAAACTTGCGAAGAGCAGGCAGAAAGTGGGGCAGGCGTATGTCCGGCAGTGGATACACAAAAACAAAAATATTAAGTTGACTTTTATGGTGAACAATATTGCTGATAACCTAAGTGGGTCAGAACAAATTTGTTATTTCAATACGCACTTTAAGCTTAAGAAAATAAGCATAGTCGCTTCTAGCAACAGGATATCTGCGCCGGAATCCACTCGGCTAAATTCACTGAGTTTATTAAATTAATCTTCGTACAAATCGAGACAATGGGCCTATTAGTAACATAATACAAACAAATACTTGCTGGAGATTTTGAGTTTAACTGTATAGCATTTGCTAGTAATGGTTACTGATTCACTTAGAATAGGCATTTTGAAGCGAAATATTCAGACATTGAAAGGGAAGATGACCCTAATGTTCATGAAATTAGGTATCATAATCTTGTGCCTTGGAACACTAACAAATAATGTACGTGTTCCATTAACTGTGTCCTACCTCGATAAAGTAGAGTACCTACTCTTTGTACATTCATTGTTATTGTACGAACAGTTGCTTTCAAAACCTGATTTAGGTACAGTATTATGGAACCTGGTATCGGCACCAATCGAAGTATTATGGAAGGAAAGAAAGGTATTAATCAGGATATCCCAAATATTAAACAAGTAAACAATTCACTTCTCATTGTTCTAAAGTAGTTAACTTAGAAACAGTAAAAGATGAATTGTTTATTTTACAAAAATATATAGGTATATTCAAATATATATATAAATATATTTGCTCACTAACCTTACACCCCTCCAACAATCCGCACTGAGCCCGCGTGTTGGAGTATGGCTCAATCCACCTCATAGTTGAGGTGAGGCCTGTGCCCAGCAGTGAGACGTATATAGGCCGTTTATGTTATGTTATATAGGTATATTACAAGAAATTATTTAATACTAATTGGGAAAGGTTTAAGTTTGAAACATCATCTAGATGAATTTAAGAATAAGATTATTATCAAATACAAAAATTAAAAAGATTTTGAGATTTCGGTTGGCGAATTAGTTTCGGAAATGTTTTGTAAGCGAGCATCTGAATCTCTCTTGAGAAGTACAGTTTTGATAATACCCAGTAGGTACTCGTATATTTTGGGCTCCAACATTAGTGTGGTGCTAACACAAACAAAAATAAGACTGCTATTATGTATCTCGGTTACATTTATGAAAGTTAAAAATAGATCTTCGAAATAAGTAAGTGGTGTTTTTTCAACGGCTCTCAATTCTCAGTTGATATTTATACCCTTGTCAAAAAACATGAGACAAGCGACGCGAGATATGTATCTGTCACCGGAAAATAACAAGAACCGTAAATTTATAAATTTCCTAGGAAATTTATAAACTTTCGTAGGATTCTAAACGAGAGATAAATTGTATTATTTTACGCCCTCATTTCCGGAAATTTATAAACTTTCGGAACGCATCCGTAAAATAATAAGTGGGCAGTACCAAACGCCATGTGCGCTCTGATTGGTCGAATAAGTCACGTGTTCCTTCTTTCTTCATCTCCTCCGCCATTTCATTTTGGCAGAAGGCCGGTTTTAATGTTTTATATTTTGTAAGAACAATTCATCTTCGTGTTCATTGTATAATTTGCGGCTAACCCTTCGGCGATGAGAAACACGGATAAAAAATCCAAGCAACCCAGATAACAGCGGTATGCTCGCCCCTTACCACGATGGGTTCAAATTCCCTCGGTTAAATGTGGGCTTCTGAATGTTCCGTTTGTTCACCGTGACTACTCCATTTGGGATATTTTGATCGTGAGGGTGTGCTACGTTTTGTATGTTATATTTTATAAGTGCCCGTGGCGCAGTTGTGACAGTGATCGGCGACGATCGCTGTTGTAACGCACGTCGGGTCGGAAATGGGATGGGTGACCACTCCAACCAAAAATTTAGTGATGTGTATTTCGGGCATCTCCGTGCTTCGGAAGGCACGTTAAGCAGTTGGTCCCGGTTGACGTCGATAGATGTCAATCGTTAAGCCTAGTCAGAGGCCCTAGGGCGGCTTGATAACATCTGACATTAAGGTTGCTCACTAACCTTAAACCCCTCCGACAATCCGCACTGAGCCCGCGTGTTGGAGTATGGCTTGTTCCACCTCATAGTTGGTTTGAGGCCTGTGCCCAGCAGTGGGACGTATATGGGCCGTTCATGTTTATTATTTTTGTAAATGTATTTCATTTTTTTATAAACTTTTTGATATCGTAAAACAAGATTTCTGCTGTTTTATTTTGATGAAGTAGGGGTTATCAGCCTATTATTATATTGTAAAAAGTAACCCGTTAAACCTACCCAGTTTCAAAGTAAAATTCCAGTCAGTTAAGTAATCGAAACTGATAAATGTACAGTTTGGCAAGTCCGATTGTACCATAATCTATGAACACTAGCATTGCTACTGTCAACATCGACCAATCAGAGAGCAGTGTCTTATTTTCCGTAATTCATAAAAGCGTAAAATTAAAAGCTCTTCTGTGATTAGTCGAACCGTTTAGAATCTTACGAATAGATATCCGTTAGTTTATAAATTTCCCTAGAGTCGTCGCAAATTCATAAATTTCCTGAAATGTGGACGTAAAATCATACAATTTATCTCTCGTTTAGAATCCTACGAAAGTTTATAAATTTCCTAGGAAATTTATAAATTTACGGTTTTTGTTATTTTCCGGTGACATATCTACAACAATAGAGCGACTTTATTACGTACCTAGTGTAAAAGACGATTCTTCAATTGACTACACCGGTAGTGATGTTAACTGATAGGCAAATATCGATATTATAATTATTATCTATACGACTGAAGTTGATGTTATCTATTGAAACAGCGACATTATACATGCCAGACCTCGAGATTTGACAACAACGACCTTTCAAAATGTTTTAGTTACCTAAGTATATTTAAGCATAAACTGGATGGAGCTCTTCTTCACTATGTTACCACCACTAAGGATGTTTTTTTAATGATTTTGCTTGTTGAGTGCCTTGTTGACTGCGAGCTTTTTTATTTGACTGCAATACAAATCAAGTCAAAATAACAGTTAGCCAAGCGTAAGCAACACGCAAGCCACGAAAAAGGCTATATAGCATCAAAAACCAAGTTCAGTGATAACGAGTGAGGTAAGTGAGCAAAGAAAGAGTCTAGTAAATTACTAGTCCCTTACTTTCATATTACCTTATTTTTTTTGTTTTGATGATGGTGAAAATAAGGATTTTAATAGGTAGCATTTAGATTTATTAAATTTTACTTAATGATAACGATTGTAACCATCATAACATTGTTAACAATGTGTTAAGTGCTTATTTATTTATTTATGATAAGGTACACCAACAGCAATGCATACAAAAACATACACAATAAAGTACACATGTGTCTTAGATCATATATGCTCGCCTATTACAGGTATACACAACATTGACCAAGAACGCTTAACGCTAATTGTGTCTAAGAAATGATTATTTAGGCATCATCAGTAGCCATACGACGTCCACTGCTGAACACAGGCCTCTCCCATAGATTTCCAGAGCGGCCGGTTGGAAGCGGCCTGCATCCACCGAGACTCTGCGATCTTTATGAGGTCATCCGTCCACCTTGCGGGTGGGCGTCTCACGCGGCGCTTGGCCTCGAATTGTCTCCACTCGAGGACTTTCCTGCCCCAACGGCCATCTCAGTCCTTTTAGCTATGTGTATATTATGTGTATGTGTGTGTAAGATTATTTGGTATTCCTAGCCTTTTGCTAAGACACTTTATAAGTTAGTGACTCGCAAATTATTTGGTCAGTTCCCCTTTGTCCAGAAGTAATTTTCACTAACTGTCGAAAGCGATAAGAACATCACTATACAATACATGAAGCGATGAAAATATAAGATCCAGGGCAGCATTTACTTCTGAGCGAGTCGAATCATCTCGGTGACAAGCAGAATGAATAAAATTCATCGATTTCACGGATTTCGAGTTTTGATGTTCATTCAAGCATGGCGGATGCTCGGACGAGTAAAAACTTGTGACAAAGAAAATTTCTTCGGAACTAAAAATTTCCTGCTTTTGTGTTTCCGAATAAATTTTATGACACTTTTATTTAATGGTGTGATATTGCGAATTTTGCTCTGGTTACTTTTGCGATATTAAAACATTTAATGAGTTCCGTCATTATCTGCCGAGAAATAGGCATCTTGTGGATCCTGGTAGCTTTCTTCATTTTGTCAAGTCAAATGCCTACTCCAGAATGTAATCAGCAAGGTAATTTAGTGAGGTATTGGTCGTCTGTTGGTTGGTGGGTGTTGTTGTTGGTTTGTTCACATTTTACAAGTACAATCAAAAAATCATCTTTCTAACGCCCGTTCATCGTGGGTGTCCTCCTCATTCTGACATACGGCGCTCAAACTAGGTCTTTGACAAAACATCAGAGGTCTGCCTTTGGTGTTGTCAAAAGGCTATGGATAGTATGCCGATGTCAAACTGACGGACCACATACGTTACTTGATAGTACGCTTCCAGATCCGAGTTACTGACGACCGCGATACTGAGACTGGATGGGACTGCTTGCCGCATATCGGATAAGCAGTGAGCTTTTTCCCCATTCCCCAAAGTAGAAATCGACTCACGTCAGACCTGAAAGGCGACTGCGGGACATGTTAGGCTCACCTTTACAGCATAGGCTCATCTTCGCTCTGGATGGCAGTCATTGGAGGAGGGGTAGGGCCTTTGCCTTATATTTGGGATATGCGGTCACTAGCCGTTGTAGCATAGCAGTCTTTTGACGGATGTGATGGGCCCACTTTCCTTGCAGATTACCTATGTAACCTTTTCCCTATGTAATACTTTAGAAAACGGAATTCTTAATTTCATCCTGCAGTAATGTTGTCAACAAATTACTTAATTTTGTGTTATGTTAATGATTTTGAGCAAAATCATGTCGAAAATCTTCCATAAATTATGCATCCAAAATCTACATAAACAATTCCAAACGATAAACCGTGCTCCGTCGTCAAATTAATATTAAACGTGCTCCTTAAGCTAATTAATCTTAGCTTATTAATCCAAGCCGAAGTTGAGAGTTTCACACACGCCAGAAGAATTTCAACAAAGTTACCGCGAACAAGTTGAAACAACTACTTAACCAGTCACTCGGAACTAGATTGAAGACCTGAGAACAGGTCTGGTTGATAAATTATGTTAGTTCAAAACTTATCTAGGACTTAGCTGAGTTGAGACTAGTTCTGGAATTCTTCTTACTTTTCATATTAATGTTTGAACTTTAGAAGTTACCAATAAGAAGACGCGTTATTTAATCTTTACTAATAAGTACTAGCGTTGCATAGTTTGGGCTAGACGTCGCAGTGTAGATTAATTTCCAGTGATATTTATGTATGTATTTACTAGCGGCCGCCCGCGACTTTGTCCGCATGGGCTAAAGAAAAAAATTTTTTTATTGATTGTAGTCAATGGCCTATTCGGATGTATAAGCTTTATTATTGTAAGGTTTTATTAAAATCCTTCAGTAGTTTTTATGTGAAAGAGCAATACGGCGCATACATCCATCCATACAAACTTTCGCATTTATAATATTATTAGGATTAAGTAGGATTACTACCAGTCTTGGCAGACTTTTGGATAGAAAATGACCAACGTTAGGTTTTAGTGGGTGGATTTCTCTGTTTCCCAGAAGTTCCGTGCTCCACATACTCTAGTTGTTCCGAACTATGAGCACTGGGCATGCGTAACTGCATTACCTAAAGCAATAAAAAAGCTGATGCAGCCAGCCTTGAACACGGGACCTTACATGGTTCCAAGCCGAAGAGTTATACCACTGGACCACGACGCTACATCATCTGCTTTCGAATCATTTATAAATAAGATAATTTCAACATAAGATGCGCTGATGACTTTTCCCAGCCAGGGTATTCCGATGCACAGAGGCTATTGCCGTTGTGACGAACGAAACATTCAAAAGCCCACATTTTACCGAGTTAAATTAACTTAATTCCGTAAAGATACCACCACAGTAAAAATGCGTTGATAAGAGCATCCCAGATAGGTTAGGTTTCGTTTTAGTCCACCTAGCCTGTTTTATTAAAAAACCTATTTTCCGCCTTTGCCTGTTTCCTCGTTTCCAACGCCCTCGCTTTGCTTTTCATGGTCCTGAGTTCGACACAGGATAACAATCTCTGTCCTTGTCGTCCAGTTTTTATTATAATAAAAACACATTTTTAACATCCTTAGAATTAAATTCGACCAAGCGAAAGTCGGCCATCACAATGACGCATTGTTTGAGGGAAATCTGTGGGAGTTAACATAATTACGGGGCCTTTATTTCGGCACACGATTCCGCTTTAGGTTTAATTGCTATCATTATGGGTGTTAATGGACGCCAACGCAATAGCAAAAGATCGATACCTTTTATCCATTAGTTATTGGACGCACAGAACAGTTTGTCGCGTCATTCATTCAACCATCAGCTATTACAAGGAGGTAGAGATCGTCTAAGCGTCTACAAGAGTGCTTGCTTGTATGCGTAGATGCAGTGAAAGGGCGCGTCATTTCAGCTTAGACGATCTATTCGAACGACAAATTTGACCGTTATTAATATTTATCATCATCATCGACGTGAACAATCCACTACTGAACTTGCCTCCCTAATAAATATCCCGAGTAGCCAACTTGCCTGCATCCACCACAACCCTACAACCTTGATTAGGTCATCCGTCCACCTGATGGGCTTCCCACGCTGCGTTTGGCAGTGGTATTCACTAATGGTTAAAGGATTGGTTGTCAATGTTGTTGTTGAGTTAACATTTTTCTATGCTTCGAAATGCACGTTAAAGGCAACGGGTGTCAGAGTGTGGCTTGCGTCAAAGATTAAGTGAAGATGAAGTCGCTAAAGATGAGTGAGGTGAGATGAGCCTATGCCCCATGAGATGAGGCTTATGCCCAGCAGCCTATGCCCCATGAGATGAGGCCTATGCCCAGCAGGAGGACATATTATAAAGGCTGCTGTTTGTATACTCAAGTATTGTCTATGAAATAATAAGAGAGTCCTTATGCGTTCGTGAGCACTGTTAGGCCTCATGGTGTTTCGTTCCTCAGAGTAATCCGGACGACTGATTTGGTGTAATGGTTTAGAAGTGGGCTAATAAACCAGTAGTCGTGGGTACGATCACCGCACAGTACAATAATTTGTGTGCATAAACATGTCACTGGTCTGGGTGTATCTCATAGCACAAGTATTAAGTTGCTTAATTTGAGGCTAGATGGCGCTGTGTTGAACAATGGATATATATTTATTGCTTTGACAAATGACTGAAAATGACAGAGAAGATCCTCCTAACAATTCCTTCAATTGAACACATCATTTGCGTATCGATCGGGGAGTCCTTTGCCGATCATAAACCTTTCAGGGGAGCCTCCGCAGTGATTTAGTGGTTCGGACCGACCTGGGTTCGACGTTGGCCGGTGATAAATCATCTTTTGTAGTACCTGCAGTCAGAACTAAAATCACAGGACTTTTTCAACATTTACTGCACATAATATTATTATCATATTTCTTGGATATGGCCCTTACAAATCTCGAGGACGGTCTATGGCTGTTATTAAATTGTCGAAGAATTCAAGTTTGACTAAAATAATAATATTAAAAGTAAATAATTTTTCTTCTCTTCTCACTCTTATATACATTCTGAGAAGTGTGGGCTCGATTCTTAGTGGTTCATTATGGGTTCGTCATAGGTCCACTATTGGTTATTATTTTATCTTGTATTCTGCCCTTTAGACGGTAGATTTTTCAATTTCGTAAGTTCGATTCATTTATTCTTTCGTTACAATATATTAGTAGATACATAAAGATGGTTAAGTTTGTGTCTTACTTCACATTGAAATTAAAATACGCCTTTTATAATCATGTTTGAAAATAATAGGTGTTGAGTTTCTTGACGGTTCCATTCAGTGCAAAAGAAACAAACTGTCCGAACACAACAATACACACATCACAATAAAACAAAACCTTTGTCTACCAGTCAACCATTGGGCTATACCAAAATTTCGTATATTAAAATTATTATGATTTGTATTTTTTAATAGGTACTTTTTCTGTGGTAAATTTGACAATTTGAAAGTACTTGTAACTGGTTTATTATGCCAAGATCTCACTGCAAACCAATATTTAAAAAATATTTAGGACATGAAATCCCCAACCACTAAAGTACCTACTAGATCTGGCTTAATTCGATTACAGTTGGTCATGAGAAAAATATTTAAAAAAACAGACCAAATCAACATTTTAAGAAACGGACTCATTAAATAATGTGGGTGTTTGTTAATCTTTTGTATCTGTTATTTTTTTGTGATTATCTGTGACAGTAAAATGATTTCTATTCTATTCTATTATAAGTGAAAAACAGCTAGAGGCCCTTGATATTTATTTCGTCTATCTAACAAGATAGACTGACATCAAATCATCATATTTTGTTACGCATAGGATAAATAAAAAATACACAAACAAAAAGATAAAATATCAAACCCGAAAATATTATCTATTGGAATATCATTTCGAGGACAAGTATGTCGTCAAATCACGCGGGTCATAACAAATATTCATTTTCATAAGACTTCCTCTGGAAAGTAAACATAATAGTGTAGCCATAATGTTGAGATTTCACTGGGAATAACCAGGATAATTTTTTCAGGGGTGCCGTAATTTCGGAGTAGCTGACCTCAATCTCAAAAAAATAAAGTCATATTGGTTTATTTCTTTAACTACTTATTTTTGAGTTATCGCTACTATTTTTAGATGCTGCTAATACTGGTTTATACACAAAAGGGCGTTTTTTATTTTGCTGCTTTTTTAACACTAACAGCTATTCATTAATAACTTAATATAACATTGACTAAAATAACTCACCACCTTTCGCAATCTGTAGACTTCCTATTGAACCACAGAGCTTTACAGAATTATTTTTGAGGCTTATGCCTGTAAATAAAAATAATGTATTGTGAGTGTTAAGAAATAGGCAAAAATCAATTTATGTAAAATAGAAAGAAAATATTACGTACTTACATACTAGTCGGTAAGTGAAAAATATAGACGCTTTTTTCCTTAATACATACAAATACCTCAATGATATTTCACTTGCCTTTCAGGATCTTTCAGGAAAATAAAAGATCAGAGTTTCTATGGCAAAAGTCCTAGAACGTTACTTTTTTTGGTCACCCTGGCCTAGAATGTTCTTGACAAAGTGAAGTATTTAAGGGTTGACAGTCCATTTAGTTTGACAGCCAACAGGGGTGCGCAAACATGGCGGACTATTGACACATCAAAAACGTCTTATGTCTGTTTGATGTCCGAAGTGTGGCTTTAGGCTTTTCCCGGCCTTTTTTGTGGTGTGGGTGCTGACGATGAAATACTTATGGAATAAATTTCAAATAACTATGTTGAAAATCGAGGACTTATAATAAACACTTTAATTTGTTACACGCATCTACAGTCAGCATCAAAAAGATCTCTCAAACATATTTCTGTACTTACTTATCATTTTGATAGTGAATGTACGTGTGGCATGCTATTTTTCAATTTCCTACTTAATTTTAAAATTCGTTAGCAAAATCTTCACTAACACTATTTACTCTTAAATAGCTAAAACCGTCATCACTAAAAATCTATATTCATATTTCATCGTGGATTATGTTCAAATTCATTTAGTTCCACCTGCGTATTAAAAACTTCTGCTAACTTGTAGAAAATCTATGAGAACTTTCATGAAGGTGCCACACTTTTAATTAAAACATCCTTCAAATCTATTAGGTAATATTTAGGTTTTTCATAAACGCTGAAGCTCCGCTTTTGCATTTTACGCGATTATGGAGCATATGCAGTATATGGAACAAGTTGGAGAATATAGAGCAAGTTAGGCATCGTTGCCAGACTAGATTTTAGACAAAATATGTGAAGTAAAGTGCAGCAATATTTTCAAACCGGGCGGAAGAGTATTACACACGAGTTTTTACAGCTTTTTGTGAGGAAACAGTAGCAAAGACTCTTTGTTTACCTACTTCATTAGTGTTCAAAGTAATTTTAACAAGGAAGTTGATTTTACAACGAACAAGGAAGTTTATTTTCACACATTTATTAACTCTAAAAGCCAGTCTTTAGACCTGGATTTAAATAATGGTGGTTTATGCATATTTTACCAACTTTGTAGCAATTTTTGTGCAAACTATTCATCCATATATTATTTATTAAAACTTTTATTTAGAAACTGTTTTTAAAATTGTATGCATTCAATCAAACAAAGCGGCTCTTGATCACCTACTGAAACCTATGGTTATGAAATCAAATTTGATTTGATCTGACCTCGTTGCGTCAAAAATCGGTAGCAGTCATACCTTATCTCATATATTTCATATTTAATGTTTATTGAGCCTGGACTGCCTATCAGGCATAAAGATAAAAATAACCACAATTAAGGAAATCACTAACCACCCTTACTGTCCAAAAAGACTTTCGACAGGTCATAAAAAGGACATGCAAAATTTCACTAAAGGGAAGTTGAGCTACAAAATTGATTTAAGAAATATTCAAAAATGGCTAGAAAAATGATAATTAATCAACGTCCGAACGATTTATACACACTCTTCAGCGAGCGAATATTCCTGCTCGTATATAATTAATGGACGCTTTGATTTATTATGAAAATAAACGTATCGGGATTTATGTAGGGGACCAGGAGGGCGATTCACAACCGAGTTATCGAACGATTCGGTAATTTTCATTAAATTCTAGTAAATCGCTTGTTCCTCGTAATAACCTGAATTTTGTATATGTGAAAGCCAATGGCATCTAGTATTTATTAGGCGAATAATACAGACAGCTCCCACATCGAAAAATGGATATTTTTTTTTTTGAAAATTACCGAATCGTTCGATAACTCGGTTGTGAATCGCTACCCAGGTTTTCTTTACATGCTCTGTTATTGTATTTCGCTATTTATCACCTCCCGATTTAGTTAGGGTTGGAACATAGTGAGTTTTCCTGGAAGTATTTTTTTTTGTGTAAGTAAAGGTGTACCACTGGGCATTGGTAGAATACCCTCGATATTAGAAAGTCATCAACGAAGCCGTATCATGTCCAACGCAGAACTAGCTTCTCTCTCCCATAGCGTTACCGCACACGGGCCACATAACGCTGCCAATGGCATATTCCTATAGCTCGTAGCGTATGGCGTGTGGCGGCCAAAAGCATTCACCATGTAGGGCGAGTCCTTATAAATGAAAACTACAGGTATTATAGCAGTAGTGGCGTTTTGTGGTGTGTCGCGTGTGGTCCGCGATTGTAAGCGCTTGCATGCACTAATATATGTCAAGTCACCTTTTGACCTTGCGTTTGCCGTTAAATAGTCTAAATTCAAGAAGTTTTATGTCCCAATGGCCATCAGTTCCATACGCTATGTGCTCCGCCCAATGCTACTGCAACTTCCTGACCCGCCAGGCTATGTCAGCGCCCCTAGTTCTTTTGTACGCATTCCCTCTTTCCTTATTCGATCTTACGAGTAAATTCGCTATACCGAGCATATAGATGCCAAGATAGGGCAGGCCCTTTTATAAAAAAGAGGGAATACGTTACGTTCATACTGAACTGGGACATGACAATGACATATGGATGACGTGCACGTGAACGAGTCGTTGTCATGGCTTCACAACAGGTCCATTGGACCTGACTTTGTGGGGCCAAGTTCAGAACGGTAGTTTTCCTTCTTATTTTTTGGTAATATACAGCTAAATAGTTTGTTTGAACGCGCTAATCTCAGGAACTACTGGTTGGAATTGAAAAAATAGTTGGTGGTTTATAATCCATTTACCGAGAAAGGCTATTATTAGGCTATGTAACATTATCTACGCAGACGAATTCATGGGCGACCTCTAGCCAAAAATAAAAAAAGAAATAATGACATCTGATGTCATTTCAATAAATTGTTTGGCTCTTTTACATATCGCCAGGTGGCGTATTCATTCACGACTAGCCGCCCAGAAAATGAAGCAGTTGGCTTTAAAAGCCTCTTTGATGTTCTTCATAAAGTTCCTATTATTTCGCTCGTTATTCAGGCCGTGGTTATTGGTGGCCTTGTTCAGTGTAAGCTTAGTGTTCATGTTTACCGTTGTAATATAATTACTGAGATTAGTTAGAATTACACAGTCTAAGTAAACATTGTAAAGTTAAACTAGGGTACCAAAATTTGTGGAGGATATTAAGTTTGTGAAGACAAACAGTCTTTATTATTAAATAGACCACCAGGAAAAATAAATTATCTAAGTTCTCATTTGAACCTGTGTCTTCCGCAAACCAGACGGCTGCTCTACCCACTAAGCTACTAACAGGCCTAATCTTTTCGATGTGTTTTAACTGTTAGCCTGGGCTATGGCATTAATAATGAAAATGGCTATTTTTAAACAAATACTTTAGGTCTTTGATTATGTTTTATTTGTTATTATAAATGCTGGTATTTCTATCCTACTAATATTATAAATGCGAAAGTTTGTATGTCGTGTGGGTGAATGGTATGTATGTGCTGTTGCTCTTTCACGTAAAAACTACTGGGTGAATTTTAATGAAACTTTACAATAATAAAGCGTATGCATTGGAATAGGACATAGGCTACAATTAATATAGTTTTTTTTTAACCTAGGTCCACGCAGACGAAGTCGCTGGAGGCCGCTAGTCCTAAATAAAGATAAAGCATTGATAATGCGATCTTCATCAAATTCAAATCATCCGTCCACCTTTGATGCCATAGTCAGCGTGCGACTCACGCTTACTTTGGCATCAAATGGTCTCCACTCGAGGACTCTTTGGCTCCGAACTGCCGTCAGCTCTTAGCAATGCCACTTCAACTTGCTTACCCGCTGTTATTAACATGATTATTGATCTACCACCGGAATGAACTAATTAGGTTGGCGAACAATCAGTAACGCAATTAAACAGTAGTTGTGTGTACAGTTAGGATCAAAACTATGTGTGCTAACAGAGTTAAAAATATATTGACTTTGTAACAAAAGCAATTGTGATAATAGAATGACAGAGTCGTATGTCCCTCTACATTCGTATGTCATTTGAAGCGTCACTAAAATATAGAACAAGTTAAACACTATTTTAATTGTGCACTGCCAGGGTTGTTTTTCTGAAGTACTTCAGATATATTCGGCCACTCTGTTCGAACGCATCATTTTAATGCTGACTGTACGATTCGATCAAGTCTTACTTTCGTCAGTACAGTTGCCATCAGATATATTGAACCACACAAGGCGACCAAATACTACTGAGCAGTTTCACAGCCAATAAGTTTGATACACCTAAGTTGCCATACATATCTGAACATTCATTACTTAATACCTGAATACTTAATACCTGAACATAACAGGTGACATTTCTGTCACGTGTGTATAGAAGATGGAGACTATAATGAGCTAGCATCTGTTCAGATATCAATGAAGTGATGCGTTGGGCTATTACCTAATGGTAACTAAAATACACCCTGTATTGAACTTATTGACTGTGAAAACGTTCAAAAGTATTTGGTCACCCTTTCTGCTTCAACATTTCTGACGACGACTGTACCTTCGGGCGATGTCAGTCCTGTCTTTGTTATCAAAAGGAGCCGAACAATATAAAAGACAAATTACCAAAACAACCATGAATATTATATTACCAGCCTAAGGAACGTTGTATAAAATGAGGCCTATTTAGTAATTTGTTCAGTGCCTCCGTAATAAACAAAGCTTTGTTCACAAATACCGTTAACAAGCGTAATAATAGTGGAACATTGTTTACCTTTCCTAAACCTAGCTTATCTTTGGGCCGAGTCGTTTACAACTGTAAATACAGGGTGGTAATTTGAGTAAGTACTCGTCAAATAACTTGAACCAAACAGTAAACTAACGCACGAAAACGTACTTATTTATTTAAAACTGGCTTCATGAGATTCGATCTTGAGTACCTAGTCGGTAAGGGTTTGCAGGTCCCAAAAAATAATTGATTGCAAAAGTTAAAAATTAGAAATTACTAGTCCGTTCGCGTTAAGAATGTAATGATTTCATACTTGTCTTTCGACCTAGCACGCCCCCTTACCAATCGAATCGTTTTTAATTAGAAAGCCGGCAAGCTGGATGCGAACAGTGCAAGACCGATCGTTGTGGAGCTCCCTGGGGGAGCCCTATGCCCAGCAGTGGGCGTCGTTCGGCTGATATGATTATGATGATAGAAAGCCAAGTTCACAGTGACCAGCTAAACGCATTTTTTCTTTAGCAAAGGTTGTGGATCTAAGATTTTTGGGTGCGACAGCAGTTAAATTAAATTATCACTGCAATCTTAACTTGAAAGGACTATAGTATTATACTCGGATAATACTATTCTTTGGTCTCACCGTTATGGTCCTGTAGAATACAAATGTATACTCTTTTGAAGTTTTTATACTCATTCCTTGTTAGTAACAACCTTAGAAGAATACGACACCAACAACCCAGCATGTACCCGTGCACTACGCCTACATCGGCTGCTTTAGGTTCATCATTATAGTTAAACAGTTAAGTTTCCTTAAAATTCATCTCGTAATTATCGTCATCAAATAGTAACACAACAATCTATCTATCTATCTATCTATCTTTTGTGTTCAAAATCTTTCATATGCCAATCACCTCAGGGGTCTTCGGAATGGAACGGAATAAGCTGAATATATTTACGAAGCTTTCATTCGACATTCTAAATGTTGTTTCAAAAGTTTCATAAGACCACGTCTTCAGATATTAAAGGTCAAAAGTCGTGAGAATAAGTTTTTCTTAATGTCTCGCTTCTTTTGTCTCCTCTCGGAATTTATTTTCAAAGCTGTAGGGTATCAAATTCTATCTTAGTTTTGTTTTTGCGATAATTTGTGAAGAGTAACATACCACGGCATGTAAGCTGAATTTTAAAAAAATACCTCTTTACATTTTAATTTTTTTATCAAACAAAGTCAAAAACTATTTTATTCGTGCTTGAGACTCAATGTCGAGCTACTGTCTTTATAACGTCTCTTCACTAAAAAAAATAACTGAAGAACCAATGTAAATAGGCCACTGTGCATTTCCGTTCTACGTATTATACCTTAAGTACTCATTGATTGATTAAAATGAGCGATGGTTCCCCAATCAATCATACGTTTGATAGTAGGTAGTACTTGGTCGAAGTTGTGAGGGAATTATTGATAAAACAAACATTAGATATTCAATCGTAAGAGAACTATTATATTTACGTGGGTAGTTTGGGCCTACTGTGTATTAGGGCGATTAATCTACCTGAGAAGTATCAAGCAAAGTAATGGCTACCGTCTTGTGTATTAAGCAACTTGGGGCAAAAAATATATTTTTAGATCCAGGAACTAGAAAGAAAGGCAGAAAAAACACGATGTTCAAAAGAAAATGGACATCTCTGCGCCTCAAAGATTCAGACGTCAATTTTCAGAGGAACGAGCTGAGTGAGGCAGAATCATCAAATTAAACAGAAACTCGACATGCGTGCCTAAAAATATTGAGCGCCTTGGTTAATTAATTTATTGTTACCTTAAATACAAACAATGCTCTTGATTGTGGACATTCTTCTCCAGTCAACAAAACTGGCCGACAGAGAAATGAAGGTTGATAGTCACCTGTCGAAAATGGATTCCTCTTCTTCACTCTTGATAGTGTTGTCGTGTTCAGTATATTGGTCCGTTCCGTTCGCGATGCTTTGCTGTGCTGACCGATGCTTTGCGAAGTAGGAGCAATCGTTAACGCTGAGATGAGTCACCTACTTGATGAGGTTCGTCCACCGCGTCGGGGACCCAAACGAGATCTCCTGCATTCGACTTTACCTTGCACCACAAGGCGTTCCATAGAGTCCTCTTCACCCGTGAAGATATATTAAAAACTACATTCAGGCATTATTACAATCGATACGACACTTCACAGCTGTCACGCACCATCAATACTTAGCTTTATTCACGCAGTTTACGTCATGAAGATAAACCCAAAGCATAGCTTCAGAATGAGGTCGCAGTCCGTAATGAGAGACTGGTAATTAAGAGCAGGTTTTCCCTCTTATGCTGCGTTGACAAGTTTTTAGAAACTATTTAAATGCAGATGAGAAAAAAATGTTAGGGAAGGGATGCATTCGCTTACGGTCCACGGAAAATTTGTTGCCTCTTTTTTTTAAAATTAATACTGTGGCTAAAATAATAAAATTTAATTTATTATTGTGCCATTGTTTAGAAACTAAATTTTAACAGACATAATCGCTGAGGAGGACGTTTTTGCGTCATTTTATGAATCACATAATCAACTGAGTTATATTTGCGGAGATTATTTTCAAGGAATACCTGCCCTTAATAAATCACTAGCAAGAAATGTGTCCAGTTGATTCTCCAAAAGCGTAACTTTACATTTTTTTTTAATGGAAGCACCTAAAAAAATTAGGATAACAATATGATAAAGACCCTTCGAATGAAAAAAATAATACCGATGTTATATTTGTTGTAACGCACTTGTGTTTTGTCCACTAGCTTTAAATTAAAGAGGGTAAGTAAAAATGTACCCCATATCTGGACCTCACGACTGCTTCCCATCAGGTGGAGTGAGGTCATCTTGAAGACCACAATTAAAAAAAAATGTATTTAAAATCAATGAAAGCCACATGAGTAGCGGCGTGATACAATGAGTCTGCATAATTAATTGTATTTTTTCAAAAAATTGACTAGAATCTAACTTATAGGCTGTGGGTTCATCCCCATGTTTGTATTTTTAGTCTAGGTGTTTCCTAAGTATGAGAATCGTAGGCTTCTAAATGTTTCGTTCACCATGACAGCAACAGCCATCGTGCTTCTGACCACCTCTTTTGGGTAATCCACAAATTTATTAATAAAACGTTGATTTTGAGATCATCAAACATTCAGAAATACGAGTTGGTTCTTAAAGCCTATCAAGTGCCCGGGCGAATGAAAAAAGCCCTTCCGGCTCTATTAAGTGTCCTTTTACAAGTGGTAATATTCGTTAAATAAGCATATTAACTCCACAACCCCATTGAAAGGCAAGTTAATGAGCCGAGCTGAACCCAAAGATGTCAGATGTGCAGCCACGCACTCGCCCGTAATGAGAGAACTGGTAATTAATCTGTGACGCCCTTGCGTGGATGTCACATAAATTCCTCAAACTTAACACAAAATTATAGCTATGAAAGTAGTGTGACCAGCCAGCTGTGATCAAAGGAGAATTTTCGTTAGAAGTCCCACTGCTGGGGACAAGCCTCACCTCAACTATGAGGTGGCATGAGCTAAACTCCAACACGCGGGCTCAGTGCGGATTGTTGGAGGGGTGTAAGGCAACCTTAAAGTCAGATGTTATCAAGCCACCCTAAGGCATCTGACTAGCTTCACGACTGACATCTAGCGACGTGAACCGGGACCAACTGCTTAACGTGCCTTCCGAAGCACGGAGATGCCCGAAATACACATCACTAAATTTCCGTCGGGGTGGTCACCCATCCCATTTCCGACCCGGCGTGTGTTGCTTTTATCAGTGAGTGTACTTTTACAAGTGGCAATATTCGTTTAATAGGCATATTAACTCCACAACCCCATTGAAAGGCAAGTTAATGAGCCGAGCTGAACCCAAAGATGTCAGATGTGCAGCCACGCACTCGCCCGTAATGAGAGAACTGGTAATTAATCTGTGACGCCCTTGCGTGGATGTCACATAAATTCCTCAAACTTAACACAATATTATAGCTTTGAAAGTAGTGTGACCAGTCAGCTGTGATAAAAGGAGAATTCACTATCTCTATATATAAAATGGATTGCTGTTCGTTAGTCGCTCGCTAAGACTCGATAACGGCAGGACCAATTTGGCTATTTTTGGTTTTGAAATTTTCGTGATGGTCCAGGGATGGTTTAAAAGGTGAATAAACCTGAGTAAATGCTAGGAATAAAGTGAAAAACCACAATTTAGCTTTCTCTTAGCAACTGTTCCTACCTGTCACGTGACACTGAATGTTTGACAACAGAACGGAGTCTGTTGGGACAGCTAGTAAAATAATTAAAACATAAACCGCACACATGAACAAAAACATAAACCCACACCTGGGCACAGGCCTCACCTCTATTCTGGATCCAGCTTTGTCGCCAAAGAGCCACAGTTGAGTGCCGTGTGGTTTTAGTCGGTAGGAGACATAACCTCATCGTCCCACTTAATGTCAGATGATTGCGACATCAACCGGAACTAACTGCTTAACGTGCCGTCCGAATTTCATTTTTAATCAACTAGCTGTAGCCCAAAATTTCAGTTTTGACAGCTTTACCAGAAAAAGAGGTGAGTGGAAGACTCTCAACCTCTAATATTTAGGTAACGTGCCCAAGTTTTCCCCAAGGGGCGGCCGAACCTCGGCTTAGACCGTTACTGGGAAACGGTAATCGGACGTAGTATTGAGGAATTAGCCTCCATGTTGCACCAGGGGTATCGTAACTGGAGGTTCTATTTTTTTATTTATTATTTATTGCACAACAATGAATGGGTACAAATGGCATACTCAATGCAAATAAGGCATTCTCTTCTAGACAACCATGCCGCAGAAAAATATAGTTATAAAAAAACAAAAAGAAAAAAAAACAATTGAACAAGTTATAAGAAACTAAATACTGATTGAAATAAACAGTAAAAACTGTGTAAATAATAAATTGTTTTTTTATTGTTTAAGGTTGTCTGGTAAAATAAACTGGTTCTTTTGGTAAAACCTAAGCTTTTGTTTCTCAAATCAGTCCTTACTAAACGAAGATAGTGGCGTCCCTACAGCCATATTCATGGAAACAACTCCACGCCTCAAAAGCCCGAATTTAAAAGCCTGCTCATGTCAACCTCATGTGCATTGCATTACGGTTCAAATTGCCATATCTTAAGAAGAATAGAGGCTTCAAAATATACAAAGTGAATTTTGCATAGCCCCATTTGACGTTTGCAGACAGTTATGGCAGACATGTCAGCGGTTATGCTAAATTAAGTCGAGACTCGAGATGTTTGCTTTGTGTGCCTGAGTGAGATATCTGGTTCAATTCCCGTTTTATGCCGTTATTTTGTGCGTGGTACTTGCCAGTTGCGGAAGCAAGCGGTTTTAAATGAGAATTCAGATGAAGGAAACAATTTCTGTGTTGTTTGTAGTAATTTCGAAATTGCCAGTTTAAGTATAAACGTGATTCTTGAAGAAATATTAGCTTTGAATGAACGCCGTGAATGCGGAAACATGATACAGAATTGTAGGTTTCAGCATTATCCCGCCCTGACTAAGTGCAAAAGATATTTAAGATAAGGCAGAGTGTTTCACCGTTTTCACTCTCTTATTAGCGGTCGAATTTTCTTCCCTAGTACTAGCCTACACTAATCAAATGAATTTTGAATTATATTTCACTTTCTTAGGTCCAGTAATTTGCTAACTGATATAGCATTCAGAAGAAAACTCGTCGTTAAATGTGGGATTCTGAACGATCATCATAGCTCACTGAGCTAAGTGTGTCTGTCACTGGTGTGCTTTGGATAAAGTCATGAGCCTATGTTGAATTATTCCAGTTAGTTTCACCCTTGCTTATTATATAGATTTTTAAAAGAACTTCGTCAAAATGAAAGGATTTTTCATCAGCAGACTTTCAAGTCCTAAAACGTTAGCTAATTACAAACTTCAGAACGTTGCTAAATGGAAAGTTAGTGTAAGAAATACGCTCGCTAAATTATTTCCTAACTAATTAGTTGAGAGTGCATTTGAGGAACCTCTTTAATGTAAAATAAATTACAAAATGCATAGTCTGCTCAAAGTAGACATTTCAAATGACAATCATTTCCAACACCGTTAAATGGTAAAAATTTCTATGTTGTACGTCTATGCATTTCCTCTTCCAACAGTTCAATTATCCTACTGTCTCTCAATCAGTCGATAGTTCTTTATCAGTCAAAGAAAAGTCAACGCTTATCATCAGCCGTAGTCCACTGCTGGACATAGGCCGTCCCAAAGTGCGCTCCAGTCTGATTCCGCCACCGTTCGCAGGTCATCGGTCCACCTCCCTGGAGGGCGCCCCCCACTGCGCCCGATCCACGGTCTCCACTTAAGGATTCGTCTGCTCCAGCGGCCATCAGTTATTCTACAAAGTGTAACTTCAGGTCTTTTTTTACGGGAGGAATCCCTTTAAGAGTGGGAGTGACTGAGGATCGCCTGCCCAGAGGGTCTCCATGATCTCTGGCCAAGAACTCTGTGCCTGTGGAGCGCTGGTGCGGTATGCTGGCACAACAGTGATGTGAGGTCGCTTTTAAAGCGCCACCCTTCCTCGGGGCCACTTGGAATGAAGGCATAGCCCCTGCCGTGTGCTCTCTCAGTGACCCCGAAGGCCACTAAGTAAGTAGGGTAGAGCTGAAGTCTTCAGCTCTACCCTAACTTCAAATCTGACAGATTTAAATCTCAAAAATGTTCAATCATGTTTTATAATTGAACACCTAAAATGTAACCACATAAATGTTTCATCATTTCATAGTGGCAGGATTCTAACGCCTCACACCAAAGGGTGAGCCACACCACAGCTCTAACTTAACTACAAATTTGAAAAACGTACTATCAAAAAGTTGAACCACGTAAATTAACCTATTCTGAAGAAACCCTTCCAACTGTCTCTCAATTTGTCGATAGTTCTCTATCAGCTAAAGACAAAACAACGTTGATGTTCAGTCGGTAGCGCCTGTTTTTGTCGTTTGTCGCCAGGCGCCAGATGTAAAATGCATTAATCACCTTTTTGACTGTCGCTCGCGCTAGTAAAAACTCTGTAAATGCTCGTTTTATGGACCAATGAGGTCGCTCTTACACCACCAACCTTCCTCGGGGCCACTTGGAATGGAGGCAGACAGCCTCCGCCGTGTGCACTCCTAATGACCCCAAAGGCCCCCCTTTAGTCGCCTCTTACGACAAGCGGTGGGGGAAGACCGTGGCAGAATTCTAACGCTCCATACCACAGGGCAAGCCACTTCAGCTCTACCTTAACTTCCAAAATCTGACAGATTCAAAGCTTAAAAATAATACAATAATTGAACCACATAAATGTCTAATCTATTCTGAAGAAACCCTTAACTGTCTCTCAATTTGTCGATAGTTCTCTATCAGCTAAAGACAAAACAACGTTGATGATCAGTAGTTAGCGCCTGTTTTTGTCGTTTGTCGCCAGGCGCCAGATGTAAAATGCATTAATCACCTTTTTGACTGTCGCTCGCGCTAATAAAAACTCTGTAAATGCTCGTTTTATGCACCGATGGCTTTTATTTAACATTACGTGTTAATGTCCGATACGTGACGGACATCCAATCAGTCATGGTCTGAGCGAAAATTGAAAAGTTAAAAATTTAAAGGTTTTTCAATTTATACGTTGCTGTTATAATTGGATTATTGTGGTTGGAAAAAGTATTGATCGTAGTGTAGTTAAATCAAAATAAAATGATTTCATGTGACATCACGTGATGCTCTGCAGTAGACCTTAGGTGAGCCCAATTGCAAAACTGCTGACGCTATAGTGCCTAAACTATAGCTCGTTGAAGATGACCTAATTTTTCCAATTCACAATTAATTTTCTACCTTTCTTCTCACAAATGTATTTGGAAAGTCGTAAGTATCAAAGTGCAGACCCACTTTGATTTGAGCTTTATAGATATACAAAATTACAAATTTAGCCTACAAATATATACATAAAATATACCAAACCTCCTTGTTTCTGAAACATACAAAGCTTTAGGTGGGTCTGCTGCTGAGCATCACGTGTGACATCCTCACATTCTTTGGTGTCAATTAAAGTTATTTAAGGTCTGGCCTACACAATGACATCCGTTATTAAAAGACGACGTATAAGTATGCAGTGGCCCGTAGACATTTTGAGTGTCCAAAAAGTTTGTACTAATATTTATATTAATGCGACGGGGGGTTATTATTGTGATTAACACAGGGAAAAAGAGCGAATGTAGACATATTGTTAAATTTTAAAAAATCTGCCTACACAACTTAAATGCTTTCAATGATTATATATCATCATTTACATTTTTATTTATTTATATTACTGGGTTAAGCCCGTTTAATTGTGTTTCAATAAAATGAATAAATAAATAAATTATTACTATTATCATCCAAACTGTCTTCCATTCACCTCCATTTTAATAAAGCTTAAAAAATATCAAGCATGATGAAATATAATTTTTTTTGGTTTGACGATTCATGATCGGACGCAAAAACTCACTGAAAACCTCGGCTATTTTTTTAAAATTAAATACCTATAGCTATCCGACGTTAGAGGTGGTAGCTTTCGCTACATTCTTAGTTTTATTTTTTGAAAGCAGTTTTGGTAAAGTTTTATGCTGAAATTTGTTCCTCGCTTGGTTCTGAGCCTCTGAAATATTATGTTAGTTCCAAAAATAACAACCTGTATATTGTTGCTCCAATTTAGCGAAGACCAGAATTTAGTTCAACTTTTAGGCAAAATTATTCCTATTTGCACAACACTAGCTTTTAGAAGTAATTTCATGTGTTGTAATGTTGAAAAGCTTTTAAAATCTGTTGCATGCGAAAATATTTTACATTTCTTACGTTCATAGACCGGTTATTGGTAGTTTGGTCATGTTTGAGATTTTCCAAAGCCTTTGCGCAGTAAAATCATGCGATAACCTATTCCACCGCCGACTTCCCGATACATTTTCAATATTTACGGTCTATTTTCAGGCCGTTTCACCGTGGAAGTTGAAATGCCAACAGAAACAACGGACGATACTGGCGAGTATAAATATTGTTTACGAAGCATTAACAAACGGTAGCCTGTTGAAAATACAAGGTAAATGAACAGTTGGGCGGGCAGACCGCACTGTGTCAACAATACAATACAATTCCGTCCTTTGCTATTGGCTGCAAAAATAACTATGTCACTACCGAGTTGCGTCATGTGACTCTTATCTGCAATGCGCATCTAGATGTACTTATTTAGCAGTTTACCCAGCTACGGAGCTACAAAGACCTCGTTATGTATTTAACAATCTTTTGTTAAGTATGCGTAGATGTTTAGCGTCTAGCGTCGCAAGGTGGTCTGATTTTCACAACTTTAGTGGGATATTTTGGGAGTCAGTTTCGATTATCTATGTTTGTTCAAGCGCTGCACAGATACCCGCTTTGGTCTGCGGTGGCGGGCGCGATGACTTTCAGTTTTGGCGGAATGATTTGTTGCTTTACCAACTTTAGATCAATCAAATCTATTTTTAGTAACAACCAGATCAACGATCTACGCAAAGCAACGAAACAGGCGAAACCCAATAAAACTGAACGCCACTGCGCCCGCCACCACAGAAGTGTCAGTACGAAGCTTTACGAGAATAGGGCTCAGTGCGGATTGATTAGTGCTTTTGATAAGTGTGGTAAGGCCAATGATAAACTTCACAGATAGATTATATCAAGCTCAAGCCTCTGTCTAGACCAACAGCTCAATATGACACCGAGAAAGTCCATTAAGTTCGGTTACCTTTTTTTTTTTTTTTTTTTAAGTAGGGGAAATGCCTTACGCATACCCGTCCACCGGGGGACGGACGGGTTATGTCGGACTCACCACTGGACAGATGGTATACCAGTGGCCCTACCGACTAAAACCCCTACTACTCCCTCTAATCGTCCGTTAGTGGGGGAACACGGTGAATAGCGCCTGCCTGTTACGCGTTCCCCCGGACGGAGCCCGCCTGCACGGCGGGCCGCGACCCCCCCCCGCGTGAGGGGAGGCCAGAAGGGACAGCCGAGGATGTCAAGCCGTCCCTACCAGGCAGCGGTGAAACCCGTGCAATGCTGAGGGCGGCACCCCCGTACCACGCGCTAGCTGGCCACCGTACGCAGGCCCTACTGGGCCCGCAACCACGAGCCACCCAAAGGGCGGCTCCGCTGCCGTAACCTTCGGTACGGCCCCGCCGGGCCGCGACGCACAGGGGGGATCAGCCTCGGGTTACTGGCCCCCACCAACCGGTTGTGCGCCGCGGCCCCAACCACGCGCCTCAAGGCGCCTGCAGGCCCCACTGGCCCCGCATCCCCGCGTCGCCCTTACGGGCCGCAGCGACCCTACTGGGCCCGCAACCACGAGCCACCCAAAGGGCGGCTCCGCTGCCGTAACCGACGGTACGGCCTCGCCGGGCCGCGACGCACAGGGGGGATCAGCCTCGGATCACTGGCCCCCACCAACCGGTTGTGCGCCGCGGCCCCAACCACGCGCCTCAAGGCGCCTGCAGGCCCCACTGGCCCCGCAGCCCCACGCCGCCCTTACGGGCCGCAGCGGGTGGGTGTCCAGTCCACCACGCTGCCACGCCTGGGTTCTCTTCGCTTCCCGGTGGTGCCCCTACCACCGGTACTAGGCCCCCTCGCCACGCCGAGGCGAGAACCCATGAGGGGGAAGTTTGGTTACCTGACGAAGAGAGCGATTCAGAAAAGCCTCACTGAACGATTTTCAAATACGAATGTCGGTTTTTAATGATAATACATACCTACATACCATCAGACCTTTACGTCACGAAGTAGGCAGAGACATAATAATATTTCCGCTTGCAACAATCCGGACACACATCTTGCGCTTCTTCTACTTACATGAGTCTTTTCATGCTCGTCGGGTAAAGGCATCTGAGCCCTCCCGAGAAATTTTCAAGATAAAACGTTAAATTATAAGTTTCCTAACGTCCACAAATATTAGCCGCTATGCCTACACCCGTGACCCCATTATGCCGCTCATGCACCAGGATGCACGTGGAATATTACGGAAGCCTCAGCCGCGCCTGTCCCTCGACCCGTTCGAAATACAGCATTTCACCCAACTGGAGATTTATCCAAATTTTCAAAGCCAGATTTTGAAGGAATCTAACGAATATCTTTTCACGGTTCGTGTTCTATCTACATTCAATATTTTAAACACTAAATTCTCAAAAAATATAATCTTCCCAAAGAAGGAGCAACCAAGTACCCCTTCAAACTTGAATAAAAATCAACTAACTATAGTTTAGATTTTAGTTTTTACTATGGTTTTCGAGTTTATCATACGCTCAAGCCAATTTACTCGTATTTAGCGACTCTGCTAGACCAGTAATCGGCAATGACCAGTAATAATCGTACTTTGTTGGGAAGTATATTATTGCTTCATAAGTGCAAGTTAGGTTTACAACTCGACTTCTTTTTACACACAATTCAATGGATAAGATAAGAAATACTTTATTGCACATTGTAAAGTGCTTATTTTTGCACATAAGGTACTAGGTTAACCTAGGCCTGAAGGGCGGGGCTGAAGGTTATAAAAATGTAAACTAGCAGCACTGGAACAAGTTATTTATTTAATAAAACAGGGATGTCCTAGATACCTCAATAGATCTATATTATAGATAGGTTACAGAAAACTTATAATCTTAAAAAATAGAAAAACACGCCATGGGCCCTGAGCCTCAGTGCCGGTTCTTAAACCGCCTGCGGAGAGCTCAGCTCACATGGCCACATAATAAAGACTATACTACTTTAAAGTTAATAAAAGATACATTGGAAGTCCTACTTCCTAATTATAAAAATCAGGGTCTTAGGCTGGCTTGGTTGGTAACTCTGATAAGTAATGCCCTAACATGTGCTTTGGGTGCTGTGCGGGTGGTGGGGTGCTACGGAGTGGCAAGATGGTGGTACTCGGCCACGTGGTGGTAGTCCGGGGACGGCCTGTGGTTTCCCTCAGTCCTCCCTCATGGAGTGTTGAAGGGGGGACGGGTTCATCCCAGTCCTTGGCCGTAACAGTACACCTCCTAAATAGGAGAAAAAATGCAGACATTAGTCTACTGACAATAAAATGAGATGGGGGACCACGAGGGGAATCTAACACAAGAGATTAACACTGCCTAACCTACTCTGGGAGCACTTAATAAAGGGTTTCAAGACTCACCTGTTGGAGGATACTTGGTCCGCTTGAGTCTCCGCTACCAATTTTCAACTCGGGCACGTGGCGGCATGAATTCACTGTAAAAGAACACCACTCTTGTGAATTTGGAAAGCACAGCGAGGGCTCCGTGAAGACGGGGGCCACATAGGTTATGGTGGCTTACCAAATGCAGGAAAACGGGCCCGCAGACAGATTCTGCCCGATGTCAACTGCTGGTGCTCTGGTACTTGGTTAGCTTAACTTGCTCTGGCGCAGGTGTTCAAAGGTATGAGCTCCGATCTTGTCTCCAGACTATTTAAACCCTCGGGACGGAAGCCATCGATTTTTTCTGAAATCTAACCTAACTGACAGCCAGCAGTGACAGCTGCGTTCTAAAACACGAGAAAATCTAAATATTGTTTTGAGGTCGACCACAGATAAAAACAACGCTACAACACTCCCCTCACCACGGTAAGAATTCACGCAGGGAATTCGATCGACGCCCACGTCGACCATAAGCCATCAAAACCCTTCAAAAAAAAAATGTTAGAAAATGAATTCTGAAAAAAAATAAATAAAAGCAAATCCCGTTGCGACTCCATCTTAAAAGGAAAGAGAAACAAAAAGAGACAAAAAAAAAACCTTACACGACCTCAGCTATGCTAAGATAAGCGAGCTGGATAAGTTACAAAACTAGCAGTGTCCTCGCTGCATCTAAAAAAAAATCAATAAAAAAAAACATTATGTGTAAGAATGCTATCTTGGCGAATGGCTTGAGACCATTTGTCCAAGTCCTAAATATTGAAACAAAAAAAAACAACTAACGAAAAATAAAGGAATGCAACATTTGACCTTGACCTATATAAAACTTGTCACCCGCGGTCCGAATTGAGTTATCAATATTACCGGTGCAACCATAGGTCCACCATGAAACGCGATAATGTGCTTTCTTCCGCGGTAAATTACGTTTTCGGCGATCGAGGCAGAACCGAAGAGCACCGTCAGCTCTGGGAACCAAGGTGACGGGACTGTTCCAAGGACTGCATCTTGGCTCTGCCACGTCTGCCCGTAATTTTCCACGCGGCTTTCTGCGGAGTTGGGTAGGTATGGTCAGGGGCATCCTGTAGAAGCGCTGTTTTACAGGTGCAGCGTCACCGGTAGGTGTCGTAACATGACCTGAGCTTCTGGTCTCAGGTGAGTTGTCCCGAAGTATGGCCTCTGCCTGCTGCTTCTGACGCTCAGGTAAGGAGGCGAAGTCATGCAGGTGACGGACTTCGGAGACTGTAGTACTGTGCCTTGTATTTGGCACGGTAGGTTTACAGTAAGATAAAATTTCAGGGGCCAATTTGAATGACTTCCAGAAATTTATACCTAGAAGAAGTTTGGTAGTAGCATCTGGGATAATGTAAAATTTAACATCGCGGGTCTCGCCTTTCACCGTGACCGGCAGGTATACGTAGCCTGTGACGGGAGAGGAAGAACCATTCGCAGTTAAAATTGATTCCAAATCATTTGATTTGTGAATTAAAAATGTAGTAGGTAGGTATGTGTTCAAAATGTTATTTGAAACAATTGAAATTTCCGAACCGGAATCAAGCAGCCCACTGTGCGCACTACCCAGGATGTTTACATTCATGAAAGGCCTCGAATCGTTGCTGCCAATCACGTAAACCACTGGTCGCTGCTTCACAGTTGGTGCCGATGTCACATTGTCCTTATCAAACGAAGGTGTGTTTTTATTACAAGGTAAACGTTTAGAAAGAGAATTCAAAAAATTGTTTTTATAAAAAGAATTAGAGTCGTTATTTTTTAAATAAGTATTCAGAAAAACTTTCGTTTGGTAAGTCACTTTTGTGTGACCCCGATTTGGACTGACGAGTTTTACTGACGCGCAAGGTTTGGAACGGACCTCGGGCGCACTCGTACAATTCGGACAGCTGACCGCAGTGACACCTTTATTGCCACAACGATAACAAATTATTATTTTAGGAGCCGAACAATTTGTTAATAGGTGACCATTTATCCTACAGCGCACGCAGAAGTCTTTACTTACCGCAGAGCAGGATACCTTGGTCTTCGCTTGCGGCTTGTAAGCTAGGTCTGCAGCGAGCAAACTATCGCTGCGCTGTGGAGGTTCAACAAAATTGTCCGCTCGCAACCTTGTGTTTTCCAAAAGGCGACACTGGGCCTTCAGCTGTGTCCAGGAAGACGTTCCGTGAAGTGCTAGCTGTGTGAAATAGAAGGGCCTGATATTATGCATAACTATTTTAAGCTTCTGCTCATCTGAAATAGGAACTAACAATCTAGCGAAGTAATTGTGCATAGTGGCTAAGTAGTTCACTATGGACTCCTCTGGGCCTTGGGTTCGTGACCGAATTTCTTGCATTAGGCGGTCATCAAAGTCGTAAGGTAAATATTCTTCAAGCAGCAAGGACTTCAGGTCTGACCAGCTGCTAACACTAGCCCTAGCTGCACGAAACCAACACAAAGCCTCATCAGTGAACAATTCTACTGCAGATGTAAATAATTTGGCATCAGTAATGCCACGGGAAACTGACAGCTCCTCTAATCTATGCAAAAATTCTATGACACAACCTTTACCGTTATACTTTAAATTAAGAGAGTGTACACCTGAGCTCCTTTCACAAGGGACAACCACAACAGTCGGTGCAGGAGCTGATGGCGCAGAAGCTGGGACATCACCACTACTTTGGTCTGACGCCTCACCAACAAGACCAGTCGCTGCCAAATCTGGAATAAGCGACTGCTTTTGTTCCTGACTGGACCTGAAGGTGGACATCAGATTATCCATCCGTATGGTGATGTCTTCCAACACCTGCTCCAGCCTATTCTTCAAAATAATATGCTGCTCCTCCACTGGCTGTACACGACCTAGCCTATGGAATAGGTGGTTTCCTAAATTACATATTCTGTTCAATGATTTTAATGTGGATCTCTTACTTGCCAAATGACCTGTAAATTGCGATCCGTTGTCAGCCATGACGGTTTGCGGTATACCATGAACAAGAAATACGTGATCCTCTAGGCGTTGGCAAATCACTTTGCCGGTTGCTCTGCGTAGCGGAAATATTAGACAATATTTCGAAAAATAACACACCACAACCAGGACAAAGGTATTTTGCTGTCGCGACATTGGCAGTGGACCAACAAGGTCTATGCTGATGCACTGGAAAGGTCGCGAGCATACCCTGGGATCACCCATCAAACCAGGTGTGGTTTGGTTGGGATACTTGTAAGCATTACACACGTCACAAGTAGAAATAAATTTAGTTGTATCCTTATACATACTAGGCCAAAAATAGAGCAGTTTCAGCCTGTTATATGTTTTGGAAATACCTAGATGAGCGGCAGTTGGTGCTGAATGGTTTTCCTCCAGGATCGACTGTCGCTCCTCACTTGGTATGACCTCCTTCCATACAAAGTCCTTCCTTAGATTGTTTGTAGTTTTTGTATACCTAAATAATTTATTATTAAGTATCTGAAAATTAGGAGACGCCTCAGGGCGTTCTCTACAACGTTTAAAAACGCTTAAATACCAGTCGTCTTTGGTCTGAGGTTCTACTACAGCCACCGGAACCGAACGAGAGAGGGCATCGGGGACTATGTTCTCAGAGCCACGACGGTGTATGATTTCGAAGTTGTAGGGTGACAAGCGGCAACCCCATCTTTCCAGGCGGCCAGTGGGATTCTTCAAGTTCAGAAACCACTTCAGGCTCGCGTGATCAGTCACTATCTTGAACTGTTTACCACCTTCCAAGTATGGGCGGAAATGTTCTACCACGTAGACCACTGCAAGTGCTTCTCGCTCCGTGGCTGAATAGTTCCTTTCCGGTGGCAGCAATGAGCGGCTCCAATACGCTATCGGGTGTTCTTCTTCATCTTGAACCTGAGTCAGGGCACCGCCTACTCCGAAATCAGACGCATCACAGTGAACTGTGAAGGGGAGAGAAAAGTCAGGGCAAGCTAAGACTGGGGCCGTCGATAGGGCAGTCTTGAGCTCCATAAAAGCTTTCTGTGCTTCCTGGGACCAGTTAAAAGAAGGGGCATTCTTGCGTGTTGATGTTAACGCATTCAACGGACCGGCTATGTTACTGAAGTTCTTTATGAACCTACGGTAGTAAGAGGCTGTACCTAAAAATCGCTTGACGTCCTTCCGGCACGACGGGGTCGGAAAGTCAGCAATCGCCTTAATTTTGTCAGGATCCGTTCGCAAGCCCTCCTTATCGACGATGTAACCTAGATACCTAAGCTGTTTCCTGAAAAATTTACATTTGGAAAGGTTAATAGTTAAGTTGGCTTTCCTGAATCGCTCAAGGACAGCACGCAGGAGTTCCAGGTGGCCCTGGAAATTAGAATGAACTACTATGACGTCATCAAGGTACGCAAACACCTTCCCACCAAACTCAGGTCCGAACAGCTTATCCATTAATCTCTGCTGCGTAGCTGGTGCTGACGTCAGTCCAAAGCACATGACCTTGTACTGGAAGAAACCTCGGCCTGGAACAGTGAATGCTGTCTTCTCTTTTGATGCTGCATCAAGCGGAATCTGGTGGAATGCTGATTTGAGGTCGATGGAACTCAGATATCGTGCCTCCTTCAGTTGGTCCAATATGTGTGTTATGTAAGGGAGGGGGTACGAGTCGTGCTTGGAGACAGCATTCAGCTTGCGGCTGTCTAAGCAGAACCGGAGAGAACCGTCAGCTTTGGGAGCCAAAGTGACGGGACTGTTCCATGGACTGCAGCTTGGCTCCACGACATCCTCCCGCAGCATGTCATCCAGCTGTTTGTTGAGCTCTGTAAGCCTCGCCGGAGACATCATGTAGTAACGCTGCTTTATAGGCGCAGCATCGCCAGTATCTATGTGGTGAGTAATCAGATCCGTACGGCCTAAGCCTTTGGTTTCTGATGAAATTTCTTTAAAGTCTTGAAGTATAGACTCCGCCTGCTGCTTCTGGTACTCAGGTAAGGAGTCGAAGTCATGCAGGTGACGGACTTCAGAGACTGTAGTACAGTGCCTTGAATTTGGCACGGTAGGTTTACAGTAAGATAAAATTTCAGGAGCCAATTTGAATGCCTTCCAGAAATTTATCCCTAAAAGAAGTTTGGTAGTAACGCCAGGGATAATATAAAACCTGACATCGCGGGTCTCGCCTTTCACCGTGACCGGCAGGTACACGTAGCCTGTAACGGGAGAGCAAGAACCATTTGCAGTAGATATTGATTCCAAATCGTATGATTTGTGAATCAAAAATTTAGTTGGTAGGTATGTGCTCAAAATTTTATTCGAAATAATAGAAATCTCCGAACCGGAATCAAGCAGCCCACTGTGCGCACTACCCAGGATGTTTACATTCATGAAAGGCCTCGAATCGTTGCTGCCAATCACGTAAACCACTGGTCGCTGCTTCACAGTTGGTGCCGAAGTCACATTTTCCTTATCAAACGAAGGTGAGTTATTATTAAAAGGTAAACATTTAGAAAAGGAATTTAAAAAATTGCTTTTGTAAAAAGAATTAAAGTCTTTACTTTTTAAAAAGGTATTTAGAAAAACTTTCGTTTGAAAAGTCACTTTAGTGCGCCATCAGCTCCTGCACCGACTGTTGTAGTTGTCCCTTGCGAAAGGAGCTCAGGTGTACACTCTCTTAATTTAAAGTATAACGGTAAAGGTTGTGTCATAGAATTTTTGCATAGATTAGAAAAAAATAAATAACTTGTTCCAGTGCTGCTAGTTTACATTTTTATAACCTTCAGCCCCGCCCTTCAGGCCTAGGTTAACCTAGTACCTTATGTGCAAAAATAAGCACTTTACAATGGCGCCCGAACAGGGACGGAAGCCATCGATTTTTTCTGAAATCTAACCTAACTGACAGCCAGCAGTGACAGCTGCGTTCTAAAACACGAGAAAATCTAAATATTGTTGTGAGGTCGACCACAGATAAAAACAACGCTACAACATAAAACTAATAAATTTACAGATAATGAAACATAAATACAGTAACAGTAATGGGATTTGAACCCAACGTGGTAAGGGGCGAGCCTACCGCCGGTTGCTCAAGTTTTGTTAGTGGTGTTTTACATAACCAAAAGACAATTAAGTGTTCCGGCCAGTCTTGAGCTCGGAACCACTGGGTTCTGAGCCAGAGTGTTATAGAAAATATAAATCGAAAATATAAATAATTTGTTTGTTTATCATAGGTTTAAAATCGCTTAAATGGTCTTACATTGTGCAGTAGCGATCAGCCTAATAGGCCCACAAATTGCAGCATAAAATTAGTTAATTAAATGGGAACCTATCAAATCATGTGATTTTTAAAACTACTGGGACGCGATACTCTTCACACACTACACACTTCCTTTCTTTTTATTCACTTGACTCGACTCGCGGGAGTTTTAAGCCATCGAACCCTTTTTATACCCGTCCACCGGGGGGCGGACGGGTTATGTCGGACTCTCCACTGGTAAGATAATAACCCAGTGGCCTACCGACTAAAAACCCTACGACTCCCTCTCGTCGTCCATGGTAGGAGGAAAACGGTGACTGGCACGAAACCTACTACACGTCCCCCCGGACAAGCAATCGAACCTTGGAAAACTGAGTCGATTTCATTTTTACACTCCCAAACTCTTTGCCTACCTGCTGTAGCGAGTTTCACTTCAAAACTAATAGGCCATCCGAATTCCTCAAAGTGCACTCAGCTCGTTACTCAAGCCGTTATTAGTGCACAAACAGCCGGTCGCCTACAAAGCGGGTTGCAAATCTTCCGAGCCCGTTTTGAAAGCCTGTGAATGTATGGTATATTATATATAAAGGCTTGCCCGTTTGCCGCATGGACAGGTTCCTTAAGAGGTTCTGACAGACATGGACGTGACAGAGAGAAAGGGGTGATAATATGGCGAAAACTCATCAGTAGTGTATTAGATTTGAAAATTGGGCCGCATCTTTACGTTGTTGAACGCACAGCTACACACTGTATAATGGACTGCTTCAGCTCATTGCTGCCGCTCACAAGGTGACAACAATATCAACTAAGATCATCGCTGGTTTTTTTTTTATTCCGCCAAGGAGGATGGGCGAAAGTTTCAAGACAAAGATGATTTCATAGACTCACCTCAACTATGAGGTAGAGCAAGTCATACTCCAACACGCGGGCTCAGTGTGGATTGTTAGAGGAGTGTAAGGTCAGTGAGTAACTTCAATGTCAGATGTTATCTAGCCGCCCTTAGGCCTCTGATTGGGCTAAACGACCGACATCTAGACGAGATCAACCAAGACCAGCTGCTCAACGTGGCTTCCGAAACACGGATATGCTCGAAGAATATGTCACTTCGGTCGGGGTGGTTACCCAACCACCCCGGATGGAAGGATGGATAGGTATTGCATGTGAGTTGTTTTACAACAGCGATCGTCGCCAATCACACATCAAAATGGTATGTAACACTACAATGCCAGAGTTGGATGGCGTGATGTAGATTTCATAAGAAATATTGGTCAACTCGTCTGATTTTGTGTGTTTTTATGAAAAGGGTTGCTGAAAAAAATATTTACTACTTTTTTCTTTTTTAAAGAAATATTAAATATTGGAGCTCAACATCCCGGTATAGCATTTCATAAGCCCACAAAGTACATAGCAAATCTCCCGCGGCACGTCGCCCGTCGTCGGTAATGACGCGTCGCAATGTTGCCGCGACATGGCGACATTTGCAGTGAGGAATGCCGCTGATGCGGCCGTTTAGTCCGTCTACTTGTTTAATGGACTGTGTGTATTTATGCCTTGGGTTAGACTTTAACAGAAAGGAGATAAAGCTAATGTTAGGTGATAATGGCTGCTGTGAAAACCGGGTGGTGATGCGAATATTTTTTATGGTTTTTATTGGATTCATTTCAATGGCTTAATTATTCATTTTATTTCATGTACGGAACGAAATAAGCGCATAAAATCGCGAAGTGTCTTGAATTTCACTCTTTGTTTACGTTTTCAAGAAATAAACCACTGAACCGATTGTGATAGGATATTGCTTTTTTAATCACTGATTATAAATATTTAACATGAAATAATATTGTGTTATGACGAAATGTACGGTAAATGTTTTTTTCTGACAGATCTAATCTTAAGCATCGGAGCTCAGTTAATTATAGTCCTCTTGTACTTGTTAATATATTTACCGATGATGTTTATAGCTAGTTCGCATTTTTATAAACGCATAAAAAGTTTACCTAAGCTAATAAAAATAAATATGTTTTTTCGGCGTTCTAATGAAAACAAGTTACTCGTACAAGAAAAGTGCATCCTTTTCGCGGCTATCGTGTAGAGCAGCCTGTATATCCCAATGCTCAAAAGCGACAGAACAGACCATAACAAAATAAATAATGCAGCGGCACCTCACACTATTCATTTACCTAATCCACTTTAATTAATCTTCGCTAAGAACCGTTTAGACTGCTTTCATCCCGCTTGAATCTACTCAACAAACAACGCCTCGACCTAGTTAGAAAACAATTGTTCGTACTCACTCGAGGAAAAACTAAGTTCAACTTAGAATTAGCGTAGTAAGGAATGCATGTGAAAAAGGAAAATATTTTTGGTTAAAAGTTAACATTGACCGTAAAAAAGTGTGTTTAGTTTTTATTATAACATTAAGGTAAAGGCTCCTTATACGGCGGTAGTCAAAATCGTATTCTATTACGGTGGTATTTTTATTTTCGAGATTTATTTCTATTCTATTCAGTTAAAATACACCAAAATGTGAATTATTTCTTCTAAATCTATCGCTCTATGACTGAATTGACGTTTGCAAGTATAACACATAGACAACACAACAAAATCAATCAATCCGTGTAACGTCGTCGACGGGAGAGGTGGTTTCATACAAACGCGCAAAGACAAAAGCAAGTACAGTGATATTTATAAACTAAGTTTTTCGTATAAAAAACCCGTTAAAGTTTGTTTATGGAATTATTTATATCATTTTCCTATTGTCATACTTACTATTTAAATAGCTTGTTTCATATTTGTTACTCATTTTTTACCTAAAAAACAAGAAATAAAATACCGCCGTGAAAGGATACGAATTTCATAGCTTCATCCTAATTCGGTGGTATAACTCCGAAATAGGAAAAACACTGGGCATGTTTAATTGTTTATAACTTTCAATTTATTAACTTGATTAATTAGTTCCAAGTGTTGTTAAATTAATTATTAGTCTCATACATTGGAAACCATATTCTGCGGTATGTGTTCTTTATTAGAAATCTAGTTAAATATGAAAACTGTTGAGTACAAATTGTTGGTTTCTTAGAAATGGACAAATTAGGAAGGTGTATTTTAACTTATCACAAATGAATTATTTTGTATAACTTTTGACTTGAGTTATACACATCTGACCCAAAAACTTGCTATCCTCTGACTAAGCATTTACACTCTTTTGTTTATCGCAATTTTGATGGGTCAGAATTAGGATTAATAAAAGCACGAGTAGTTTTCCTATTACGGTGGTAGTTATTCTAGATAACTCTGTATTAGGTTATATATGATCTCCTATTACGACTCTATTCATAGAACATAAATACATTGCAAGTTTTGGGGTTCCGTAAATAAATAAAAGGTATTGTACCTTTTTTGTGAATTCTTATTATTGTTCGCCATTATTAAAAAAAATATGATCAGGTGATTTCTAAATAAATTTGCATTTTTATTTCTATAAAATCAGTTAACGCTGTACTGGCGCGTGTAAAAATACACTAAGTGCTACTTTTTAATTCATAAAGTCCTTCAGAATCTGTTGGAATTCCGGAATAATTAATTATAGGCTTGTTTCAATTAAGGGATATCTTTCTGCACCGATTGTAGTGACGTCGGGTGTGCCTCAAGGTTCACACCTTGGGCCCCTTTTGTTTGTGATTTTTATAAATGACCTTGTAGAATTGTTAAGGTGCCCTAATTTATTATACGCTGATGACCTTAAAATATTCCAAACAATTAAAAATGAAAATGATGTGAAAGACCTCCAAACAGATTTAAATACCCTAGAAAACTGGTGCGTAAACAATCACATGCAACTCAATGTTGATAAATGTTTTGTTGTATCTTTCACAAATAAAGTCAACCAAATCTTACACGACTATTCAATTCGTGGTAAGACATTGCAGCGTAAGACTGTTGTTAGGGATCTAGGTGTTATCTTTGATCAGAAACTTACATTTCGATCTCATTACGATTATGTAATAAATAAATGTTGTAAGACCCTAGGCTTTATAACACGACATACTAAAGGCTTCAAACAGTCCAAAAGCTTCGTTTATTTATATAAGACGCTTGTCAGGAGTGTATTGGAGTTTAACACGGTTATCTGGTCACCCTTTTATGAAGTTCATATTGAGCGCTTGGAAAAAGTACAGCGAAAGTTTTTAAACATACTGGCTTACCGACGTGGATTGCGCAGAACTGTCAGAAGTTACCAGGATAGGTTGAGATTGTTCAACATACAGTCTCTAGAGTCACGTCGCAAATATTTTGACCTTATATGCCTACACAAAATTGTTAATGGTAAGATTGATTCTCCTGTGCTGCTTTCTCTTTTGAATTTTAATATTAAATACAGGACCCGTAACCCTAAACCTTTTAACCTGCAAGTGTATACCAACAACACATCATTTTACAATCCTATCATCAGGATGTGTCGCACCTACAACGATTTAGTCAATTCGCATAAGGAAATGGACATATATTTTATCGGGCTTAACATGTTTAAAAGACATGTGCTGCAATGCATGAGTGGCGCGTTTCTTTGAGTATTTGTATGTACCTACCGTATACTGTTTCTTGTTGTTGTTTTATTTAGTTTTAATTTCTTTTTAAAATTCAATTTCATATCACTCATTTTTAATGCTTAATACTTAGTTGTTGCAAGGTGTGTTATCGGATTGTTCAAATTGTATTGCTGTGTGTACATGTTTTAGTATTACAGTCTGGAACAAAACTTTTATGTAATAAACTTTGTGCTTATGTTGACTGTTATATGTTATGTATACCAAATAAAATAAATAAATAAATAAATAAATAAATAAATAAATAAATAAATAAATAAATAAATAAGAAGTGTTGTATTTCAACATGAGAGAATCCTAAGCAATTCTCATGTTAAAATACAATACTAAAAAACGAAGCGGAGTCAGTCTGTCCGGAAAGATCTTTCTATACGGACTGATGTTGCTTCGCTCCTTTTTTACATTTTATGAATGTAAAAAGCAAAATCAACCTAATTAGAATAATCCAAAACTCTTTTTAAAACGTATGTGTAATCAAATCAATGGTCAATAAATGAAAAACTTACAATTTACTTAACTACTTAAGTAATTTGTTTATATTATTTAATAAATATTTGTACGGAACTCCAATGAATATAGTTTATGAACCTCCGTATTAGGAGCCGTCCACCGCAGTAATAGGCTCTGACCAATATCATACCTCAGTATTAGGGAAAATCGACTCGACCACTTAAATATTTTTTTAAATTATGAAATATCATGAAAATAAACTAAAACTCAACAGCAATACAAAATTTAAATTCCACTTTTGAAGATAAAATGGTTTGGCACCTTTAAAAAAACTAACAAATGCTTATTTTTGCGTCTTACTTTCAAATGTTGCGAAATCCCTCCGTAATAGGTGCTTTTACCTTAGTGACAAATAAGCATGGTGACTGCCTGATGGCAAGCGGTTACCGCAGCCTATGGACACCTGCAAAACCTTTTTAAAATTTGCAAGAATCTTTTCAAATCCCTTTTGGAGAACTGAAAAAAATGCTTTTAAAGCTCATCGAGAAAACATCTGGAGAGGACACACTGTCTGTCGTAAGTGTTGTGATGCACTTTGGGTTTGATTAGGCGTATCTAAAGGACGTATGAGATTGTAACCGTGATCAAGACCATGGTCAAGATGGTTAACATAGCACAATTATTTATTTACTGTGCTCTCTTACCTTCTCTTGCCTACATCTCTTAACTAAAACACATTACAATCCTATGAAATTTGTGCATTTGTACAACGAACATTGATTTTGGAGCGAGTTTGGTCCGGTTTCGTTAGTAAAAAAATGAAGAAAAAATAGTTCCAGTTTTTCGGTTTTATCTAGTTCTTGTTCTTGTAGTTGAGCCCCTCCTCTTTCTACGCTATTGATACATAGCAAGAGAAAAGAACAGCAAATGGAGGAGAGAAAACATCGACAAATAGTACATTATATACATTATGTAGCTCTATGTTTCCATTGTAACATTTCCCGACGGCCACGTCGCCCAGCATGACACGACTATAATGTCCATTGTACAGGATGACGGCCGTCCTTACTAGATTAAATTAATTAATTTCCTCTTTGACTGAGCACAGGCAAAATGAGGAAAATTTTAAAATTCTATCTAAAAATCGTCAACGTACTTCCTTTAAGGAAAAAACATATTGTTAATTAAGAACCTACTGCAACATAATTGAGTATTAATGAGCTGCTGTCTGCTCAAGGCTTTTGTTGAAAGCTCTGTAAGGCAAACATTTTCGACTTAGTGTAATTATCTTTTACATTATACACTCGAATTTTGCTGACGTATCACCGCCTCTCCCCTGCTTGCTTCACCTCTGAAAAAAAAAGCTGAAACGTGCTTGAAGAATTATTTAGTTTCAATAAAGAGATGGTGGACAAAGCCAGTTTATAACATTACTTCCTTCTATTGTATTTTTTTTTCCAAACCTTAATCAAATTGCTCATAAGCAACAACAAATACTGAACTGATGGCCGATAGGGCCGAAAGGATCTGGACAAGAGACCATTTGAGGCCAAATGCAGCGTAGGGCGCCTAGGTGGACGGACCACCTGGTAAAGGTCGCGGGATCCCGGTGGATGCAGGTCGCACGCAACCGAGCGCTCTAGAAATCAATAGGGGAGGCCTATGCTCAGCAGTGGTCTCACCTCTGAAAAAAAGACTGAAAAGCGCTTGGACAATTATTTAGTTACAATGAAGGAATGGTGGCTAAAGCCGGTTTATAACATTACTTTCTTTTATTGCCACTTTTTCTCCTAAATTCTTCATCAAGTTGCTCTTAAGCAACAATATAATTAAATTGATGGCCACTAGGGCCGAAAAGTCTGGACAAAAGACCATTTGAGGCTAAATGCATCGTATGGCGCCGACCTGCAAGGTGGACGGACCACCTGACAAAGGTCACGGGATCCTGGTGGAGGTTCAACAGTGGTCTTTTTGCGGCTGATAATGATGATGATGAACAACTAAAAAAGGTGCAATTAAGTGCTGATAAAAGAGAGGTTGAAAGTGTTGTAGGTGATGTAGGCAAATCAATTCTTCGATGGCCCATTTGATAAAAAACTATTAAGGTCTTCTGATTTCAACATGTCATACAAGGAAAATAACTTGGGATTGGATTAGGATTTCAAAGGTGTCAGTTCCCTAGAACCAACACGTGTGAACAAAAAATAACATGGTATTTAATAAAACTTTTATTTTGACAACGATTTCATTATGTTTTCTCGCAAAACGTCGACGTTGCTTTTAAGGGCCGTAAACTGATTTTGGAACAAACATATAAATAACATCGAAAGTAAAAAAAAACGCGTTTTGTTCGCTCCTAAAATGCCGGGTTCTTCAAGTGGGAAGTGACAAAGACAAGCTTGACCAACTTAGGAATGACTGCATTAATGTATATTTCAATGTCATACCTGAACCATATGGCGGTTTTCATCAATGGAATGAGGCTAACTTGGACATAGGCCTCTACCAAAGTGCGCCACAACTTCCGCTTCTGTGCCTTCCGCATCCAGTCCGATCCCGCCACCGTTCTCAGGTCATCGGTCCATCTCGCTGGAGGGCGTTCTTCACTGCGTTTGCCGATCCGCGGACTCGTCTGCTCCAACGGCCATCAGTCCTTCTACAGACGTGACCGCCACTTCAGCTCGCTGATGTTATGTTGCTATGTTGGAGAGCGCAATATAAAAGTACAAATAAAGTTAACTCCTACTTATGAGTAATAGAGTCATAGAATGCGACAGTGATCGGCTGTGGCGAGTTCACACCCAAAGTATGCAGGTCACCCGGACTTCCGCTACAACACCCGGCAGCAAACAGTCATTGCATCACGACAATCATCCTATTTCCGAATAAATATTCATGTCCATCAATTATTCGATTTATCTTGTTTAGAATTGGTATCTTTCTTAATTTTATTTTTAGGTTTATTTTCAGGTTGCTCTGCCAAACAAACCTGATGGTATAGATCGTTAAGCTGAAATGGCGTTAACCTTCACCGCATCTACGCACAAAAGAGTGCTTGCTTGTATGCGTAGACGCAGTGGAGGGGCGCGTCATTTCAGCTACGATATCTACTGTCCAACACAGATAGCCTTTCACGAAGCCGATATTAGTTCATTGTCTTTCAAAAGGTACGCTTTGTAAGTGGAACGCCTTGCCAGTGTCTGTGTATCCCGAAGAGTACGATTTAGGAGCCTTCAAACGAAAAAATACCGTCGGGTACTCATCAGATTGTGGCCGCCACTCGTGAACAGCAAATAGGTCTGGAAAAAAACTAGGCCATAATTAATTATTCAAGGAAGTAGTTTCGTTACCTTGGCAAGGCGATTCTGAAACTACTTGCAGAGTTCCGCTTTCCGGAATATTTGAGTACAGAGACGTCCACATCAAACTTTACAAAACCATTGCAAAATGGTTCTTATGGCAGGAGCATAAGGTACTCTTATGTAAGGGTTGATGTGAGCGCCTCTGTACACCAAGTATCAATGTCGTCGGTACGTACGCATCTTCTTCGAAAGGATTTAAGAATATCCTATGGGAATTCAAAGAAAAGATCAAGGGTTTGTCGATCACAGCCTCTTTGAGCTTGGTATGTATGAGTTAATATATTTTATACGGAGACTTCAAGAACGAATAATATTTGTTTAGCAAAATTAATTTCTACGGTTATATTTGTGCGAACGTGTCGTACAGGAAAATTCGGTTTCGCCCTGATTTGATGTTCCTTATAGTAGACTGGGACCTGTAGATTAATCAATCATATTGATTTGACTATAGTTCGTTCGCGTGAATGCATTTTTGCATTCAAAAAAACTCAGGTCCACAACCTTTGCGTTCGAAAGTATGCGTTCAACTGGTCACTTTGGACTTGGCTTTCTAATAAGGAACGTTTCGATCGAGAGGACGTGCTAGATCGAAGGGCAAGTATTAAATTACTGCATTCTTAACGCGAACGAACTAAAGACATTTTCTAATGTGCCTGTCTAATACCAAATCCTAATCTCATTGTTCAAATGTTAACGGTTAACGATTTTCCGGGCCAGAGGAAATAAATTCAGTAGAAGTCCATAGTTAATATTACTCGTATTAACTTTGTTCGTCATTATTAAGTTTGCTTTATCAAGTTCAGTGATTTGTCATTTAACTTCACAGATTACACAGGCTTTTATCATTTTATTAGGTTTTTTACTCGAGTGAACAAACATGACCTTTGTAATGCTGATCAAAATGCTAAAGCCACTTCACAAAAAAACTCAGGTGAAAGTGTCCAAAGTGACATCTATTGGTCGCTTTGTGGGTAAGCCCACTTATTCATAAAAACCTAAACAGCTCTTCAACAACACTTTTGTACACAATTCGTCAATTACATTAACAATGCTTTAGCGTTGCGTTCGTTTTTTGAATAGGGGTGTTAATCTCACGGTGGTAATGTGTTTTCTAATGTATAGGAAACTACAAGATACGACGTGAATCGCCGAAGTCCAGATTCGGAGTCGTAGTCTGTGCCGAAAAACCGACAACCGGACGACGGCTACGCTATGATGAAAAAACAGACTGATACTTACTGTATAACAACATCATGTTTTACAAAATTAGTACTACATACAAAAGCACTATACTGATAACATTGCTGCTATTTCTTATGTATACTAAAAATGAAAATCCTCATTTTCGTAGTGTAATTTCCTTTATGTAGGCTCATAATGCTATTTTCGTTTTTTTATCGGTTAGACCTGTCCTGAGATTGTGCGCTGGCGTCGCGCCAAGTGCGCTCGCTCTGGGTAACACGCTTGAATCGGTTGGGAATTTTTGAATTAGAAAGAGTGCGAGGGGATTGTTTGGCAACAAAAGTAAATATTAAATTGCAGATTATGATTTTCTTTTCTGTAATTAATATATTTTTTGGTATGCAAATTTAAGCAAGGAACGAACATCACTCACTAAGCTGTGTGTATTTTCAATATCGTAGGAATGTCATTGTCTTTTTTAGTCACAACAAAAAGTGCTCCAACTCTAACGTCACTGCATGAATCGTCTGTAAAAGCCCTTATTCAGAAACAGGATTTATATTTTTTGACAGTTCTTGCCATGATTATCAAAATGTAATAAAATACCTATCGATTGTACTAGAATTATGCCCCAGTGTGTCAGCGGGTTCCAAAGTAAGGGTAGCCCGATCTGAAGTTACTAACAGGAGCTCTGATAATCTCCAAACATTTTGATGTTTGCTCGAATATTTAGTTTTCAAATCGACGATTCGTTGTTTTAAAGTTCAACTCAGTGTGTACTTGGGCCAGTTGTTATATCGAATATCAAACTATACCTACTTTTGTAACTGAAACAAATTTTGTTGTTGTTAGGTTTATTTCTCTTCGTCTGTTTGGTTCAGATAACTGTTTGTTTAAAAGTTCATTGTTGAGTAGTTTGTTGCCCGTGACGTAGTTTATTTGATGTTCAGTCTCATTGTTTGTATTAAATACTAATTTTACATTGATTTTAGAGAACAACTAGCAGCCGCCCACGACTTCGTCCGCATGGGCTTCAGTTTTTGCCACTGAGTTTCAACCTGATTAAAAATAATTCTATTAAGTTGTTTTTACTTAAAAAAACATTATTTTAACCTAGAAAACTAAAAAAGGTACATAGCAATAGGTCCTAATGCTTTCAAAGGGGATATTTCTATGTGGTAAGTAAATGAACAAAAATAAAGTTACGCATTTTCTTCTCAGTAGATTTACTTATCTAATTTATAAGAAATTTCCTCTCCAGGGTTTAATAATTTGTCCCACCTGTATACAGTTACCGCTGGCAAGGGTTTGCCCAACGTAGGTAAAATAGCTCTGACCCACATAATAATTCTAGGTTTGGCAAGCTCACAGCAGTACTAAATCACTGTGGGTATTCAATGTGTCGTTGACCTCTAGGCATGGCTTGCCAACTTTTTAGAAGTTTACTTTGAAGATTACTTTAAGTTTTTAAATGCATCATTGACATTACAAGTTGATCGCCTTATGGCTATAGCCTATGAAATGAATAAAGTGTCCTCGGACTTCACATAATAATTTGAACTAAGGAAGCTAGATAGGTAAGGCATGAATATGCTTAAATACATTATGATACATAGGAAACACCCTGACCAGATCAAACAGACATGTTCGTGCTACGAATGTTTGTACTGTACGGGGATTGCTAGCTAGATCTCGTTCAAACCAATTTTCGATAAAAATGTGCATGGTAATTACTTAGCTACATCATATCTTATTGAAAAAGTAACAGGGAGTGGAGACGGCTAATAATTTCCGCATTTTCCGTCAATTGCAGGCCTTCAAAATGAGATTGACCAGCAAAGTAGTTCCCAATTACTGTGCTTGTCAACCCCATATCTGGACCTCATGACTGCTTCCCATCAGGCGGAGTGAGGACATCTTGAAGAACACTTTAAAAAAAAATAAAAAAATTGACCTGTAATTTTCTGTCCATTCTCCTGTCAGTTTATCTGTAATTTTCTGTCACAATACATGTCATTTTACTGTAACTATTTGGAAGTCCGAGTATAGGTCAAGAAGTTTTGGTCATTCAGCAATGATATTATAATAAAAAAGAGGTAGATAGGTTACTTGTGCTAAAAAAGTGGCACCCGAAATCAGAACGATCGTGCACCAGAGCAAAGCATTGACAGTGTTGACAGTTTGACACGCCACTGCGCAACATCTGTCGCGTTTACGCGCTAGTAAATAATCATACTATCTTGTTCACACCGTCAAATAATATAGGTAAGTACGCTTGAGGACGATTCTCGATTTCGCATCAGTACTGACATAACCCATCTACCTCTTTTTATAGTAATATCATTGTCATTCAAGCTGTTTTTACGGACATTGCTATCGACGTAACGGCTCCAGGAGCGCCAATTAACGGTCCGAAACAAGCAATGAGCGGCCAATTTACCGTAACAGATGTACTGAAGGCTCACCTTGGAGCCGGTCCAGCTTGGCACATGCTCCCAATTTGGATACGAGGATTTTGCCACTTTTTGCCTGATGCGAAGGAGTTGTGTTTTTATCAGAATATCGTTGAGGATTTTACTGCAACTCTTTGAAAGTCCGAGTATAGGTTAAGAAGTTTTCGTCATTTAACAATGATATTACAATAAAAAAGAGGTAGATAGGTTACTTGTGCTGGAAAAGTGGCACCCGAAATCAGAACGATCGTGCACCTGAGCAAAGCATTGACAGTGTTGACAGTTTGAGACGACACTGCGCAACATGTATTTGTCTCGTTTACCCACTAGTAAATAATCATACTATTTTGTTCACACGGTCAAATAATATAGGTACGTACGCTTGAGGACGATTCTCGATTTCGCATCAGTACTGACATAACCCATCTACCTCTTTTTATTGTAATATCATTGTCATTCAGGCTGTTTTACGGACATTGCCATCGACGTAACGGCTCCAGGAGCGCCAATTAACGGTCCGAAACAAGCAATGAGCGGCCAATTCACCGTAACAGATGTACTGAAGGCTCATCTTGGAGCCGGTCCAGCTTGGCACATGCTCCCAATTTGGATACGAGGATTTGGCCACTTTATGCCTGATGCAAAGGAGTTGTGTTTTTATCAAAATAGTTACAGGGGGAGAGACGTCACACTTTATCCGTATTTTCCGTCCATTCCGCTGTAATCTTCTGTCCATGTATCTGTCAATTTATCTGTAATTTTCTGTCACATTACATGTTATTTTACTGCAACTATTTCGAAGTACGAGTATAGGTTAAGAAGTTTTCGTCATTTGGCAATGATATTATAATAAAATAGAGGTAAATAGGTTACTTGTGCTAAAAAAGTGGCACCCGAAATCAGATCGATCGTGTACAAGCATTGACAGTGTTGACAGTTTGAGACGCCACTGCGCAACATCTGTCGCGTTAACGCTCTAGTAAATAGTCATACTATCTTGTTCGCACGGTCAAATTATATAGGCACGTACGCCAGAGGACGATTCTCGACTTCGCATCAGTACTGACATAACCCATCTATGTTTTATTATTGTTTTAGCATTTTCCATGCACCCTGGCTCATAGGGTAAATATACCAGAAAGGTTCGGCCGGTCTGTTAATGGTCTCGGTAGCATAATGGTCGGTGCAGCCACCCGGTTTGCGAAAGATGCGGGTGCGATTCCTGCCTGATGCTAACATGACCAAATGTTTTTTTCTGGTTTTCAGATCTTTAGTAAAGATAACCTATCTACCTCTTTTTATTGTGATATCATTGTCATTGAGATTGTGATCAGAATATCGTGGAGGATATTCACAAAATTAAAGGCATTTTGCATGCTGCATTTTGTATGCTGATTGCCTGAGCCTCTAGAAATATTTTCAACGCTGCCATGGGTTCGTGCATAGAAAAGCACAGAGGAAAAAACTAGCTCGTTTAAGTGAAGTCACGTTTTAACTGTCAAAATAAACTGTTGGTGCAGTCGCCCGGTTTGCGAAAGATGCGGGTTCGATTCCTGCCTGATACCAACATGACCAAATGTCTTTTTCTGGTTTTCAGATCTTTAGTAAAGATAACCTATCTACCTCTTTTTATTGTTATATCATTGTCATTCAGGCTGTTTTTACGGACATGGCTATCGACGTAACCGCTCCAGGAGCGCCAATTAACGGTCCGAAACAAGCAATGAGCGGCCAATTCACCGTAACAGATGTACTGAAGGCTCATCTTGGAGCCGGTCCAGCTTGGCACATGCTCCCAATTTGGATACGAGGATTTGGCTACTTTTTGCCTGATGCAAAGGAGCTGTGTTTTTATCAAAATATTGTGGAAGATATTCACATAAACAAAATTAAAGACAATATGCATGCTGATTGCCTCAGCCTCTAGAAAGATTTTTAACGCTTCCATTACATTCATGCATAGAAAAAGATAGAGGAAAAAACTAGCTCGTTTAAGTGGTCACGGTTTAGCTCAAGTCAAAATAAACTCCAAATCGACTTCACTTCTAACTGGCACGTTGGAAAGCTTCGGGGGAGACCTTTGCCCAGTAGTGGGATACAATTGTTAAAAAAATTAAATAAAAAAACAACTAAGTAATATGTTATGCAGGTAAACCTACAAGAAAATCTTATCTTACGTGGAATACCATTAGTTTTGACAGGTAATTTAGATAGGAGTGTTTTTATCGAACCATCTACCCATATGTTTGTACCCCAAATGAAAGGGATTTGTACCCAGATTGTATCTCATAAATATTTCTTTCCATGTTTGAATTAGTTCAAGTGCGTGTTGTCAAAATCAATAAAAGTATTAGTGGTAAAATAGTGTACGGCCAAGGCCAGAGTTGTAATTTGATAATGTTCTCGTATCTATGTCATTAGTATTTCGATCTACAAAAGTCCCTGAATTTGTAGAGTACAAAAACCGACGCGTCAACTTGTCTACTGCCTTCTAATATATCATCATCTGCGTTCCTAGTCATAAAACGTCCAATGCTAAACATAGGACTGCGCCATAAATTTCAAGTGCGGTCGAGATCTTGCGGCCTTTATATTATAGACCACAATTTGGACGTGAAGATCAAATGTTAAGTTTACTTGTCAGCTTGCCATTCACCTAACTTGAAGTTGAGGTTGTTACGCTGTGTGTGTGTGTGTTGTGTTACGCTGCATTCGACATCACGTTGGCACATTTCAGAACCTGTTGGTGTATGTGTGTAGCTGCAGTCTCATCACTATTATAATGATAACAACTAACCCCTTGATTCATAAAAACCAACGCAACGCTAAAGCATTCAACACGCTATTGACGTATGTCGTCACTTACTCGCAAATGGCGACATTGAAGTCAACAAAAATGAAAGGGACAAAACGTTACAAAAGTTAACGTGGTGATAAAGCGCTCTTTTAATGTTTATGAATAATGGGAGTAAGTTATTACACCTTTCAAATAAGAGTCATGATTCTTGTGATCCCTTTGACCATTTTTCCACATTCATTTTCTAATCAACCGTTTTGGGTTTCCTAACGGATTTTTTAACTAGTTAGTTTTTCTTCCAAAGTTGTTAACTAAATGCCATTGTAAATAGGCATACCAAAACCACATAACAACCAAGACAAAAGATTCAATAAATAGCACTTGATTGTGTTAAAAGGAACTCAACCTATGTAAATAGGTACTACTGTTTGCGGAGAAAACAAAATTGGCGCTGTCTCGGCAAGACGTGTCTCAGACTTCATTCCGATTCGAACAATAGATCATAATAAATTCTCCTTCATCTCAAGTTAACGATAAACAATTGAAAATTCAAAACAAGCATTTTAAATTGTGTCATACTTCAGTTTCATTTTCCTCCCGATGTTGTCCGACATGTTCCCGCGTTTGCATCAAATCAGTCGCGAGGCAGTAGCACGTTAGTAATGCGTTGGTATGTGCGTTTATGGCCGCGCTACAAAAAGTCGACTTGGGTGAGAGTCCTTACCTGTGCATTTCAGATTCACACATAATTTACTTAAACAGCCTGATTTTGTCACCAAAAATCAAATAAACTTTTTAAGTACAATACAGTAGAAATCATACGGCTGATGAAAATCCGAAACTTTTACTGTTTTCGAAATAATCGAGTGATATCTGATTTCATTCTTTTCACATCTCTTTTGCTTGGCCAATTTTATTCTCTTTGAACGTGTGCTTATTCCGGCTTTGCTTTATAATGTCAAAAACTATTAAAGGTACGCCGGATGTGCAAAAATCTCGCTCTTTTTCATTACTATTGAAAACGCAAATGGATATGCATGCACGTAGGTCGTACTAAATTTTGGCAAAATCTGATGGATGGATGATACACAAATACGAAAAATGTGTCCAAGCCGGGAATTCATGTGTTAAATGTTTTTTTTTTAATTTTTAGTTTTGCTGGCTTTTACTCATCATCATCATCATCATACTATATAAATACTAAAAACCGGTCACGGCACACGCAATTGTCGCCGAAACGTCGGGCAAATACAGGGAGAATAGTAGTTTTTACCGTAGTTCAAATGTTGTAGAAAACCCGGTTTTTAGTATTTATATCATCATCATCATCATTGGAAAGTACCTTGCAACAGGTCTATGTGAATAAAGATATTTTGTTTTGTTCATTCTACACATAACATGCGATACGTCAACTGTCGTTTCATGAAGTTCACTTGTTAGATATGTATTATGCAATGTGATCTTCGGATTTATTTATTGTTCCTACAAAATGTCAAGTAAATGGTGAACTTAATGCCAGAAGATAATCTCTGTCTGTTACTCTGTAGGGCAGAAAAATGAAGGTGCTGAATCTAAATCAGCCATTTCCGTCCCTCTGCAGGGCAAAAGCCTCTCCTCCCAGTCTCCATCCCACACGATCCAAAGCCATTGTCAGCTAGTCTCTCTCCCAAAAACCAGATCATCTCGCCACCTTCTCCTAAGCCTTCCACGCAGCCACTGCGTGAAAGTAGCTTCTCTAGGCTACAAGTAAAATGAACAAACAGATATAAATACTCACTTCTAGTTTTAGGCCTTGTCATTCATCTATGTACTGCCTAATTAGGACCTAAAACAATTAGTTTTATACGCTACCACTATTTATCTTACCAGCAAACATTCCAACAAAGGAACGCAAAGCATTCGACGTAAACTATGCATCAACAAACTATTCCACAGGTTCGCAACTTGTTCAAACAAACACGGCTATTTTACTGTCCTACTAGTTGTTATGCAGCCGACGTCCTAGAATGTAGACCTGTGTGCTCCCTGGTCCAGGTTTTGGGAACTTATTTTGCAAAAACAGACCAGGGCGAGCTGAGAAAGGTTTTTAACGCAGTACCTACTCTGATTCTTCCTTTTGTTTCTTCGATTTATTTTATTTATTCTTTATTGCAAAACATTGAATGGTACGAAAGGTGGACTTAATGCCAAAAAGCATTTTCTACCAGTCAAACATAAGGCTAAGCAGAAAAGTACAGTAGGCGGTGCGACAAAACAAAATAACACTTACGTGGGTAATTATTTCCTGTGAAGAACGACATTATATCCTTATTTACTAAATGGAAGACCGGAAGTTCACATGTTGTCGGCAGTTATGGTAGTCGATATAAATACTAAAATACTCACAGTAAAAATACAGATTCGTCGTTCCATTCTGTTAATTGAAATTGATTAATAATTACCCTTTGTTAGGGATTTTGTATTGTAATAATGTTACCGGAGCAAATTAAAAATTAGTTAGGCTCAGACAAAGTGTAAAAAAACACAAATGCCAAAGATATTAGCCGAACGCTTTTTAATTTCAGAAGTTCATTCTTCCCAAACCTTAAGAAAAGGTTAATCTCAACAATTATCTAGCAGCCATCTTGAAAGACCTAATGCTCTAAGATAACATTTCTCTCTTGGCAAATACACGTTCTAAATTCTTTTGTTTGTGGTAATTCAGAATTTCGCACACCGAGTGGCTATCAGGGCCTAATAAATCTCAAGAGATGTAATAAACATGGAATAGGTTTTTAGCCTCAAGACCGTACGGTATTTTTATCGGATCATAAAAAATACCTAAGTAGGTATGTACAGTCAGCATCAAAATGATAAGTAGCGTAACGTACAGGGTTCTCAAAATAGTGTTGGCAGTTCTGTTTGACACAAGCTATCGTAATAGTGCAATGACAGAGTTAATGTTTTCTAATATTTACGCGAACACTATACATCGAAATAAAACAACTTTACGAATTCTACTCGCGGTTTTATATTTTCTTTCATTTTCTAACCCGACGTTTCGACTCCTTTACAGCAGTCGTGATCACGGGATGACAAAGATGTTCTATGTCACAAACCAGTACAAAAATTTTAGCAACCCTCACTTAACTACCGTCATTTCCACTAACATTATTGGAAATGTTTCTATCCACGCAGTACGAACTAACCGTATCCTGAGACCTCACAGTATTGTGCTGCCCTCTAGGATTGATCAAGCGTATAACAGGCTCCCAAGCTGGTGGTAAATTCCAACCATCCTCACGATTGAAATTCGGATGTTTTTTAATTTCAATAGCCTCTCGCAGCATCCTTGGTAAGTAACGATTCTCCCTAGCAAGGACCTGCGGTTTATCAAATCGTATGAAATGGTTGGGCTTATCAAGGGCATGTTCACAACCTGCTGATTTTGTAGATCTCCTATTCTTAATATCACCTATGTGTTCTTTGATACGCGTCCCTATGCTTCTTTTGGTTTGACCTATATACGAGAGCCCACAGTCACAATCAAGCTTGTATACACCCGCTGTTTGAAGAGGAATATTACACTTAACAGGTCTTATGGCTATAGCCTTATGGCTATAGCCTATGAAATGAATAAAGTGTCCTCGGACTTCACATAATAATTTGAACTAAGGAAGCTAGATAGGTAAGGCATGAATATGCTTAAATACATTATGATACATAGGAAACACCCTGACCAGATCAAACAGACATGTTCGTGCTACGAATGTTTGTACTGTACGGGGATTGCTAGCTAGATCTCGTTCAAACCAATTTTCGATAAAAATGTGCATGGTAATTACTTAGCTACATCATATCTTATTGAAAAAGTAACAGGGAGTGGAGACGGCTAATAATTTCCGCATTTTCCGTCAATTGCAGGCCTTCAAAATGAGATTGACCAGCAAAGTAGTTCCCAATTACTGTGCTTGTCAACCCCATATCTGGACCTCATGACTGCTTCCCATCAGGCGGAGTGAGGACATCTTGAAGAACACTTTAAAAAAAAATAAAAAAATTGACCTGTAATTTTCTGTCCATTCTCCTGTCAGTTTATCTGTAATTTTCTGTCACAATACATGTCATTTTACTGTAACTATTTGGAAGTCCGAGTATAGGTCAAGAAGTTTTGGTCATTCAGCAATGATATTATAATAAAAAAGAGGTAGATAGGTTACTTGTGCTAAAAAAGTGGCACCCGAAATCAGAACGATCGTGCACCAGAGCAAAGCATTGACAGTGTTGACAGTTTGACACGCCACTGCGCAACATCTGTCGCGTTTACGCGCTAGTAAATAATCATACTATCTTGTTCACACCGTCAAATAATATAGGTAAGTACGCTTGAGGACGATTCTCGATTTCGCATCAGTACTGACATAACCCATCTACCTCTTTTTATAGTAATATCATTGTCATTCAAGCTGTTTTTACGGACATTGCTATCGACGTAACGGCTCCAGGAGCGCCAATTAACGGTCCGAAACAAGCAATGAGCGGCCAATTTACCGTAACAGATGTACTGAAGGCTCACCTTGGAGCCGGTCCAGCTTGGCACATGCTCCCAATTTGGATACGAGGATTTTGCCACTTTTTGCCTGATGCGAAGGAGTTGTGTTTTTATCAGAATATCGTTGAGGATTTTACTGCAACTCTTTGAAAGTCCGAGTATAGGTTAAGAAGTTTTCGTCATTTAACAATGATATTACAATAAAAAAGAGGTAGATAGGTTACTTGTGCTGGAAAAGTGGCACCCGAAATCAGAACGATCGTGCACCTGAGCAAAGCATTGACAGTGTTGACAGTTTGAGACGACACTGCGCAACATGTATTTGTCTCGTTTACCCACTAGTAAATAATCATACTATTTTGTTCACACGGTCAAATAATATAGGTACGTACGCTTGAGGACGATTCTCGATTTCGCATCAGTACTGACATAACCCATCTACCTCTTTTTATTGTAATATCATTGTCATTCAGGCTGTTTTACGGACATTGCCATCGACGTAACGGCTCCAGGAGCGCCAATTAACGGTCCGAAACAAGCAATGAGCGGCCAATTCACCGTAACAGATGTACTGAAGGCTCATCTTGGAGCCGGTCCAGCTTGGCACATGCTCCCAATTTGGATACGAGGATTTGGCCACTTTATGCCTGATGCAAAGGAGTTGTGTTTTTATCAAAATAGTTACAGGGGGAGAGACGTCACACTTTATCCGTATTTTCCGTCCATTCCGCTGTAATCTTCTGTCCATGTATCTGTCAATTTATCTGTAATTTTCTGTCACATTACATGTTATTTTACTGCAACTATTTCGAAGTACGAGTATAGGTTAAGAAGTTTTCGTCATTTGGCAATGATATTATAATAAAATAGAGGTAAATAGGTTACTTGTGCTAAAAAAGTGGCACCCGAAATCAGATCGATCGTGTACAAGCATTGACAGTGTTGACAGTTTGAGACGCCACTGCGCAACATCTGTCGCGTTAACGCTCTAGTAAATAGTCATACTATCTTGTTCGCACGGTCAAATTATATAGGCACGTACGCCAGAGGACGATTCTCGACTTCGCATCAGTACTGACATAACCCATCTATGTTTTATTATTGTTTTAGCATTTTCCATGCACCCTGGCTCATAGGGTAAATATACCAGAAAGGTTCGGCCGGTCTGTTAATGGTCTCGGTAGCATAATGGTCGGTGCAGCCACCCGGTTTGCGAAAGATGCGGGTGCGATTCCTGCCTGATGCTAACATGACCAAATGTTTTTTTCTGGTTTTCAGATCTTTAGTAAAGATAACCTATCTACCTCTTTTTATTGTGATATCATTGTCATTGAGATTGTGATCAGAATATCGTGGAGGATATTCACAAAATTAAAGGCATTTTGCATGCTGCATTTTGTATGCTGATTGCCTGAGCCTCTAGAAATATTTTCAACGCTGCCATGGGTTCGTGCATAGAAAAGCACAGAGGAAAAAACTAGCTCGTTTAAGTGAAGTCACGTTTTAACTGTCAAAATAAACTGTTGGTGCAGTCGCCCGGTTTGCGAAAGATGCGGGTTCGATTCCTGCCTGATACCAACATGACCAAATGTCTTTTTCTGGTTTTCAGATCTTTAGTAAAGATAACCTATCTACCTCTTTTTATTGTTATATCATTGTCATTCAGGCTGTTTTTACGGACATGGCTATCGACGTAACCGCTCCAGGAGCGCCAATTAACGGTCCGAAACAAGCAATGAGCGGCCAATTCACCGTAACAGATGTACTGAAGGCTCATCTTGGAGCCGGTCCAGCTTGGCACATGCTCCCAATTTGGATACGAGGATTTGGCTACTTTTTGCCTGATGCAAAGGAGCTGTGTTTTTATCAAAATATTGTGGAAGATATTCACATAAACAAAATTAAAGACAATATGCATGCTGATTGCCTCAGCCTCTAGAAAGATTTTTAACGCTTCCATTACATTCATGCATAGAAAAAGATAGAGGAAAAAACTAGCTCGTTTAAGTGGTCACGGTTTAGCTCAAGTCAAAATAAACTCCAAATCGACTTCACTTCTAACTGGCACGTTGGAAAGCTTCGGGGGAGACCTTTGCCCAGTAGTGGGATACAATTGTTAAAAAAATTAAATAAAAAAACAACTAAGTAATATGTTATGCAGGTAAACCTACAAGAAAATCTTATCTTACGTGGAATACCATTAGTTTTGACAGGTAATTTAGATAGGAGTGTTTTTATCGAACCATCTACCCATATGTTTGTACCCCAAATGAAAGGGATTTGTACCCAGATTGTATCTCATAAATATTTCTTTCCATGTTTGAATTAGTTCAAGTGCGTGTTGTCAAAATCAATAAAAGTATTAGTGGTAAAATAGTGTACGGCCAAGGCCAGAGTTGTAATTTGATAATGTTCTCGTATCTATGTCATTAGTATTTCGATCTACAAAAGTCCCTGAATTTGTAGAGTACAAAAACCGACGCGTCAACTTGTCTACTGCCTTCTAATATATCATCATCTGCGTTCCTAGTCATAAAACGTCCAATGCTAAACATAGGACTGCGCCATAAATTTCAAGTGCGGTCGAGATCTTGCGGCCTTTATATTATAGACCACAATTTGGACGTGAAGATCAAATGTTAAGTTTACTTGTCAGCTTGCCATTCACCTAACTTGAAGTTGAGGTTGTTACGCTGTGTGTGTGTGTGTTGTGTTACGCTGCATTCGACATCACGTTGGCACATTTCAGAACCTGTTGGTGTATGTGTGTAGCTGCAGTCTCATCACTATTATAATGATAATAACTAACCCCTTGATTCATAAAAACCAACGCAACGCTAAAGCATTCAACACGCTATTGACGTATGTCGTCACTTACTCGCAAATGGCGACATTGAAGTCAACAAAAATGAAAGGGACAAAACGTTACAAAAGTTAACGTGGTGATAAAGCGCTCTTTTAATGTTTATGAATAATGGGAGTAAGTTATTACACCTTTCAAATAAGAGTCATGATTCTTGTGATCCCTTTGACCATTTTTCCACATTCATTTTCTAATCAACCGTTTTGGGTTTCCTAACGGATTTTTTAACTAGTTAGTTTTTCTTCCAAAGTTGTTAACTAAATGCCATTGTAAATAGGCATACCAAAACCACATAACAACCAAGACAAAAGATTCAATAAATAGCACTTGATTGTGTTAAAAGGAACTCAACCTATGTAAATAGGTACTACTGTTTGCGGAGAAAACAAAATTGGCGCTGTCTCGGCAAGACGTGTCTCAGACTTCATTCCGATTCGAACAATAGATCATAATAAATTCTCCTTCATCTCAAGTTAACGATAAACAATTGAAAATGCAATTCCGCTGGTTAAGATTTCATACATTATTCATTAGGGGGTTTTTATTAAATTCCGTGAATATAATTTATTTCCAGCCAATAAGGGTGACCCTGCTCTTTCAAAAAGACAAGTAAAAGGTCGAAGAAATATAGCCGTTATTATCTCCCGGCCAATTTCCTTACACCTACAAATAGCGTCATATTTGGCCGAAAAGAAACTTTTAATATTTCCCAGCGCGTCGGCAGCAATGCGTGCTAGAGAGGCGCTTTGGAATAATATTGTGATTCTATCGATAAATTTTTTTATGGTCAAAATTATATTATTAAGAGTAACAATAACTGAAATGTCTAGAAAATTGTCATTTTTGTTCATGTGATAAGCTTATAATTAAACTTATTAACACGAGTTGGTAATCGCTAACATTATGTAACCCGTGGCTCATAGCGCAAAGAACTGATTGGTAGTAAACTTGGTGGGAAAGTCCATCTATGAGGCCAAAGCTACAACATGCTAGAGGTCAAGGGTGGAGATTGAAATTTCTTCTTCTTCTGGCTTTATAAAATTGCGCGTTTGCGGATCCTACAAGCTATGCCCTACAGGTATAAAAATTGTGTTTATTTATTTATTCTTTATTGCACATTAAAAAAAAAAGTACAAATGGCGGACTTAATGCCAAGAGGCATTCTCTACCACATGTTTATCATTTTCAAAACAAGCATTTTAAATTGTGTCATACTTCAGTTTCATTTTCCTCCCGATGTTGTCCGACATGTTCCCGCGTTTGCATCAAATCAGTCGCGAGGCAGTAGCACGTTAGTAATGCGTTGGTATGTGCGTTTATGGCCGCGCTACAAAAAGTCGACTTGGGTGAGAGTCCTTACCTGTGCATTTCAGATTCACACATAATTTACTTAAACAGCCTGATTTTGTCACCAAAAATCAAATAAACTTTTTAAGTACAATACAGTAGAAATCATACGGCTGATGAAAATCCGAAACTTTTACTGTTTTCGAAATAATCGAGTGATATCTGATTTCATTCTTTTCACATCTCTTTTGCTTGGCCAATTTTATTCTCTTTGAACGTGTGCTTATTCCGGCTTTGCTTTGTAATGTCAAAAACTATTAAAGGTACGCCGGATGTGCAAAAATCTCGCTCTTTTTCATTACTATTGAAAACGCAAATGGATATGCATGCACGTAGGTCGTACTAAATTTTGGCAAAATCTGATGGATGGATGATACACAAATACGAAAAATGTGTCCAAGCCGGGAATTCATGTGTTAAATGTTTTTTTTTTTAATTTTTAGTTTTGCTGGTTTTTACTCATCATCATCATCATCATCATACTATATAAATACTAAAAACCGGTCACGAGCGGACTGCAGTCCGCTCGTGACCACGGCACATGCAATTGTCGCCGAAACGTCGGGCAAATACAGGGAGAATAGTAGTTTCTACCGTAGTTCAAATGTTGTAGAAAACCCGGTTTTTAGTATTTATATCATCATCATCATCATTGGAAAGTACCTTGCAACAGGTCTATGTGAATAAAGATATTTTGTTTTGTTCATTCTACACATAACATGCGATACGTCAACTGTCGTTTCATGAAGTTCACTTGTTAGATATGTATTATGCAATGTGATCTTCGGATTTATTTATTGTTCCTACAAAATGTCAAGTAAATGGTGAACTTAATGCCAGAAGATAATCTCTGTCTGTTACTCTGTAGGGCAGAAAAATGAAGGTGCTGAATCTAAATCAGCCATTTCCGTCCCTCTGCAGGGCAAAAGCCTCTCCTCCCAGTCTCCATCCCACACGATCCAAAGCCATTGTCAGCTAGTCTCTCTCCCAAAAACCAGATCATCTCGCCACCTTCTCCTAAGCCTTCCACGCAGCCACTGCGTGAAAGTAGCTTCTCTAGGCTAAAAGTAAAATGAACAAACAGATATAAATACTCACTTCTAGTTTTAGGCCTTGTCATTCATCTATGTACTGCCTAATTAGGACCTAAAACAATTAGTTTTATACGCTACCACTATTTATCTTACCAGCAAACATTCCAACAAAGGAACGCAAAGCATTCGACGTAAACTATGCATCAACAAACTATTCCACAGGTTCGCAACTTGTTCAAACAAACACGGCTATTTTACTGTCCTACTAGTTGTTATGCAGCCGACGTCCTAGAATGTAGACCTGTGTGCTCCCTGGTCCAGGTTTTGGGAACTTATTTTGCAAAAACAGACCAGGGCGAGCTGAGAAAGGTTTTTAACGCAGTACCTACTCTGATTCTTCCTTTTGTTTCTTCGATTTATTTTATTTATTCTTTATTGCAAAACATTGAATGGTACGAAAGGTGGACTTAATGCCAAAAAGCATTTTCTACCAGTCAAACATAAGGCTAAGCAGAAAAGTACAGTAGGCGGTGCGACAAAACAAAATAACACTTACGTGGGTAATTATTTCCTGTGAAGAACGACATTATATCCTTATTTACTAAATGGAAGACCGGAAGTTCACATGTTGTCGGCAGTTATGGTAGTCGATATAAATACTAAAATACTCACAGTAAAAATACAGATTCGTCGTTCCATTCTGTTAATTGAAATTGATTAATAATTACCCTTTGTTAGGGATTTTGTATTGTAATAATGTTACCGGAGCAAATTAAAAATTAGTTAGGCTCAGACAAAGTGTAAAAAAACACAAATGCCAAAGATATTAGCCGAACGCTTTTTAATTTCAGAAGTTCATTCTTCCCAAACCTTAAGAAAAGGTTAATCTCAACAATTATCTAGCAGCCATCTTGAAAGACCTAATGCTCTAAGATAACATTTCTCTCTTGGCAAATACACGTTCTAAATTCTTTTGTTTGTGGTAATTCAGAATTTCGCACACCGAGTGGCTATCAGGGCCTAATAAATCTCAAGAGATGTAATAAACATGGAATAGGTTTTTAGCCTCAAGACCGTACGGTATTTTTATCGGATCATAAAAAATATCTAAGTAGGTATGTACAGTCAGCATCAAAATGATAAGTAGCGTAACGTACAGGGTTCTCAAAATAGTGTTGGCAGTTCTGTTTGACACAAGCTATCGTAATAGTGCAATGACAGAGTTAATGTTTTCTAATATTTACGCGAACACTATACATCGAAATAAAACAACTTTACGAATTCTACTCGCGGTTTTATATTTTCTTTCATTTTCTAACCCGACGTTTCGACTCCTTTACAGCAGTCGTGATCACGGGATGACAAAGATGTTCTATGTCACAAACCAGTACAAAATTTTTAGCAACCCTCACTTAACTACCGTCATTTCCACTAACATTATTGGAAATGTTTCTATCCACGCAGTACGAACTAACCGTATCCTGAGACCTCACAGTATTGTGCTGCCCTCTAGGATTGATCAAGCGTATAACAGGCTCCCAAGCTGGTGGTAAATTCCAACCATCCTCACGATTGAAATTCGGATGTTTTTTAATTTCAATAGCCTCTCGCAGCATCCTTGGTAAGTAACGATTCTCCCTAGCAAGGACCTGCGGTTTATCAAATCGTATGAAATGGTTGGGCTTATCAAGGGCATGTTCACAAACTGCTGATTTTGTAGATCTCCTATTCTTAATATCACGTCCTATGTGTTCTTTGATACGCGTCCCTATGCTTCTTTTGGTTTGACCTATATACGAGAGCCCACAGTCACAATCAAGCTTGTATACACCCGCTGTTTGAAGAGGAATATTACACTTAACAGGTCTTAAAAATTGATTAATCTTCTTCGGCGGCTTAAAATAAGTTTTAATAGAAGCACGCTTCAAGATGTTCCCAATCTTGTCAGTGACACCCTTCAAATATGGCAATACAGCAGGCTGACGCTCAACTGTGGCTGGTTTCACTCGGTTTCTGCGACGTCGTGGTGCTTTGAGCTTGTTTTCACCCAGCACACGCTTGACATGCTGGACTTCAGCATGCAGGTGGTCATCATCACAGATCCGTTCCGCTCTCTGCAACAAAGTTTTACCAACAGTAGCTAACTGCGAAGGATGGTGGTGAGAATCACCGTTTAAGTACCTATCAGTATGGGTAGACTTCCGATACACAGTATGGCCCAAACTATGATCAGGATTCCTAATAACTAACACATCTAAGAAAGGTAGTTTACTGTCAGCTTCCAATTCCATAGTAAATGTTATCCTAGGGTGTATAGAGTTAAGATGGTCTAAAAATGCTGATACTTTGTTGGATGGTAAAATTGTGAAAGTATCATCCACATACCGCTTGTAAAACCGTGGAACGACAGGTGCTGAAGCTAAAGCTTTTTCCTCGAAATCCTCCATGAAGATGTCAGCTACCACAGGGGACACGGGAGATCCCATCGCTACACCATCAAGCTGTACGTAGAATTTATCATTCCAGTACAAATAACCTGCCCTAAGACACAGGTTAAGTAACTCTGCATATTCAACGGGCATATCACAAAATCAGCAGTTTGTGAACATGCCCTTGATAAGCCCAACCATTTCATACGATTTGATAAACCGCAGGTCCTTGCTAGGGAGAATCGTTACTTACCAAGGATGCTGCGAGAGGCTATTGAAATTAAAAAACATCCGAATTTCAATCGTGAGGATGGTTGGAATTTACCACCAGCTTGGGAGCCTGTTATACGCTTGATCAATCCTAGAGGGCAGCACAATACTGTGAGGTCTCAGGATACGGTTAGTTCGTACTGCGTGGATAGGAACATTTCCAATAATGTTAGTGGAAATGACGGTAGTTAAGTGAGGGTTGCTAAAAATTTTGTACTGTTTTGTGACATAGAACATCTTCGTCATCCCGTGATCACGACTGCTGTAAAGGAGTCGAAACGTCGGGTTAGAAAATGAAAGAAAATATAACACCGCGAGTAGAATCCGTAAAGTTGTTTTATTTCAATGACAGAGTTATTTGTCGTTTGAAGCGACACTCAAATCTAAAACAAGTGCAACACGTTTTTATTACTGTAGTCATAAGGTTGCTTTTCTTAAATATTTCAGACATTTTTGACCACTCTGTACGCACAAATCATTTTGATGCTGACTTTGGTAATAATTTAAAATGAGGAAGTATAAAAATTGGACGTTAATAACGAATGATGTGATGTATTATGACCAACTACAATAATTAACCACCAATTATTACTGTGTTTGGAAGCCACAAGCTCGCAAACTAATGTTTTTTCATGCAATTGAAACTGTTCTTGTTTACTAATAATTTTTATTTTCTATAAACAATACATAAGGCCTTTGAGAATTTGGAAATAATAACATTTTTTAAGCCAAAAACCATAGAAATCATAAATGTGATTGGTCCCAAAAGGTAACCTAAGGCGTTTATTACTATGAATTATGTTAGCATTATGCTAGGACCTAATTCGTAAGATAATCGCTGTCTACAGATATGCTACGCCTAGTATGCAAGGCTTAGAACAATGTTAAATCATTATTTATTTTCTTTTAAATATATTGCCAACTTTTATGATTATAAAAGCGATTAGTGATTTCTCTGGCAATTCATCGAATTAGTTATTTTCATAGATTTTTTTTACAGTCACCATACGATATATTAAAGCAGACGAGGTGACCAATACTTTAGATCAGTTTCACAGCCAATAGGTTTAATACACCCAAGTTACCATTCATATCTGAACATTATTTTTTTCATGAATAACTGGTAACTGGACAGATGCTATTCATTAGTCATTAATTTCCATACACACATGACAGAAAATATCGCTTGCCATGTTCAGATATTAATGGTTACGTGAATATATTAAACTCATGGTCACCTTGTATGCTTCAATATCTTATGATGACTGTACCACATGACTAGTTATTTTGTTATGTTTATTATTCACGACCCGAGATTTCCTTCGCATGAATTTCGCAATATTATCATGCTGAAATCTATCATCCCGTTACTAACCACGTGACACATGGAGTCCATTTACATCATTAGAGCCTCGGGTAGTGATTAATTGGTTTAAATGCTCCCAGCGCGTCTGCACTGTGGGCGTGGGACGGCACGAATGCTAAGGTGTATTAGATCATGATGAGTTACAAAAGCAAACTTTAGTCTAAGACTTTAGTAGTTATTTAAATCGTAAAATACGGGTTTGCTACCATGTACAGAGGAGTACACATCAACCTTTACGTAGAGGCACCTTATGCGGCTGACATTAGACCCATTTTGCAATGGTTTTGTAAAGGTTGATGTGTGCGCCTCTGTACCTTTTTTGTTTTGAGTTTCCGATATTTCGGCACTGTTACAAGCGCCATGGTCACGGAGTCAAAATAGGCACATGGTAGCAATCCCGTGTTTTACGATTTAAGTGTTAGTGACCATGAAAGTTTGGGGAAATATCATATAATTAGTAGATATTACTAAAATTAAAGTACCAATCAGTGTCGAGAAGATAGAGAAAAGAATTGTGTTGAAGAGAGCGTCGTGGCATTGAATATTCTGGCTCATATGTTTTCGAGTTTAATTCAGACTTTCAACACTTTTTTTTGTGTATCCAGCTTGCAGCTAACTCTCCAGTGATTCAGGGAACGCGGCAACAGTATATACTAACCTGAGTTTCCTACGCCATATCGAAACACTATTCACAGAAACACGTTTCCTGACTGACATTTCATATAAAGGTTGGTTTGCGGAATGTTTGTTTTCCGTAAGATTCATTAGCCCGACGCATCGTTTCCGCGAATTTCGAATGATCGAAACTCATCAGCGCGAAGGATCGTTTTCCCGAATACCTTTTAGCTTAAAAGCTGTAAACGAAAATAGATTATTACTACTAATACTATTTGCCTAGATTAATGAGTAATTTTTCTATTCGCCCGACGTTTCGGCGACAATCGCATGTACCGTGGTCACGAGCGGAAATACAGGTAAAATAATAGTTTTTACCATAGTTTAAATGTTGCAGAAAACACGGTTTTTTAGGGTCAAATGGTTTTGTTGTTCAAGAAAATTCACGGTTATTGGTTGAAACAGACAGATAAACTTACCGAATAAACACAAATGTTCATCAGACTGAAAATTATTGTAAAGGATCTTGAAACTATACGTCGTCTATGTGGGTTGGCCACAGGGTCCTAAGATAATTAGTTGTTGATTAGTTTTACCGCAACCCTTCCAATTTCTGAGTACTAATGATGCAAGGAAGGAGTTTGGCTAAATTATAACGGTGTCTAGCTTTGCTCAAGGAGAATATAACAGTAATAAATACTATTGTCTTCATTTTAGAAGCCATCCGTCCATATAACTATAAAATATTCTTTTCAACAATATCCTTTTGGCCACACTTTTAGCACACATGATTTTGATGCTGGCTGTACAATTCTCAACTCACCGCTTATCGCTTGTTTCCCTCAGCCCGGCGTAGACGCTGCGTCGTTCTAGGCGTCAACGTTGCGGCATTTTAGGCGTCAAAGCTGCGTCGTTTCACATAGAAACTATTTTTGGGTGTTATGACATGCCACATTATTATGCTGACAGAACTATGCAATAAGTAACGAGCTTAAGTAGTGGTAGTAAAATAATAAATTATGTGACACACCTAAATACAAATTCCAGCAGAACTTTTTTATTTGATTTTTCATTAACGACTTTTACTTACAAGCTAACTTTGTAGTTTCCAGTGAATCAATATCTAAGTTCCACATCAATGGATTTATTTGATACGGTAGTAGTACCTATCAAATCAATCATGTTTTGGGTTTGTTGTACATGAAAGTTTTGTAAATAATTAGCCCATTTGATTTCGATTCATATCCACCACACGCTATCAATTTTAGTAGATTTTAATCTATTTGTATACATGGTGACTTTGCAAGGTGTTTAGTAGCGGTGTAGTTCACTGTCGACAGCGATTTGTCGCAAGCGGAGTGACAGATGGCATCAAACGACAGACGGGCAAGTTGTCCACGCGCTGCTTGAAACTCTGTACAGCTAAGGGCTCGTTTAAGATAATAATAATAATAATAATAATATCATTTATTTGCTATAAATAGGGTGTTTACAAAGTAGGGTGTTTATAAAGTAGATGACGCGGGGCGACTAGCGGGGAGGGTCGCAAAGCGGGCCGCCTGAAACACAAACATATGACTATATGTAAAGCGTTCTAGGAGAAGCGGTTAAAACGCCTCGTCCGACGTGGCGGGTGACGCTGACGCTCCGCGTTTTCTTAAATTAGGCACTACATTTCTATATGTTTGAGTTTGCGCCTGGGACAGCGCGGGCCGCTTCACGTACCACCTTACTACAAACAGTAAAAATGCCTGAGGTGCCACGAAAATCCACGCCACACACCCCGCTTAAAGACCCACGTCTATCTAAACGAGCCCTAACGCGTTTTGGTCTCGCGCGTATCATAAGTGCGTGTAGTCCTAGATTATTAATCTAAATTGTAAGTGCGTGTAAGTGCGATAAATAACTTCTTTCTTCAAGCTTCGTTTTTTCAACGCGTCAGCTGGACAAGTTTTGAGGTTCGTGAAACGCGCTTTCGCCTCTTAGATACCATGCTTATGTATTTTCTCTCGGCACCTTTGTGTTTTACTGCAGTCATCCTGCGTACACAGTTAACTGGCAGCCATTCACAAACAACTCTCAGCCGTGTTGCGTGTAACTACGTTTCATGTGAGGTAGCAAGAAAGGTCAAGTTCGCTCTTAGGTAAGCGTTTTACGCAAACCGACGTGCCGTGTTTATTTACAGTATTGAAGTCGGCGTAGAAAATAGGTAGAAATATTTTTTTTTTCAATTTCGTATATTGTTCTTCCTTTATTAAGAAGCTCCTGAAGTGATTAAGGAAAATTGACAGCCTGTAGTTTCTGATCATTTTACTCGAACGTTTGTACTGAAGGCGATATGGTAAAAGTAACATATTGTCATGGCAGTTATAAATTTTAGAAATTTCACATTCATCTTAATGAAAAAATATGACAATTTTATATCTGGCTTTACGATTTCTATTCATTGTGTATGTTGAGGTAAAAAAACAGCAAATGCACGGGTAGAAATAGATATTTATTACAACAGAAGTGAAGACTATACACAGTTTATAACATTATTAATTATGTATAGATACAGTTTGTACAGTATCAATTTAAATCGACAATGAATAATAAATTACTTACGCTAAAGCTGGGCCCCAAGTCTGGCAATTTTAGAAATCGTCAATTGAATCGTAATTGAGTCTCAATCGGTTAATTTGACACATTTTCTATGAATAATATGTCAAATTAGACTATTGAGACTCAATTACGATTCAATTAAAGCATTCTAAGATTGCCAGACTTGGGGCCCTTGTGCTTCGATTTAAGTGATTAGTTGAAATGAGATCAACTTAGCCATTTTGAGACATTAATACACGGTAATACAGCTTTTTTCAAAAACACTACTTAGTAATAGGAAAAGTAAGTTCACAATGACCTATTTCACTAAAATCAATACTTTACTATGACTAGTATTAATACAATTAATATTTACAAATGCAACCGCTTGAGTCACAGGAAAAATATACAAGTACGTTATTTAAATATAAAACAAATTCGGGTCTGTTACAGCGCTTATAACTCAAAAACGGCTGTGCCGTTTTTTCTCCAATAAATCTATAAACAAATAATCAAATGTTTGAGAATTAACAACAAACAGTCGGAAAGTTTGTGATTTTTACAAATATTTTACCAAAACTGTTCAAACACGACGTCGGGTTTTTTTTAAATACACCGGATAAAAAATAAAAAAAAACAGAGTTTATTTGCCGATTTTGATAGCATGATTATTTTCTAGAGCGTAAACGAGACAGATACATGTTGCGCAGTGTCGGCTCAAACTGTCAATACTGTTAATGCTTTGCTCAGGTGTACGAAAAGTTCTGATTTCGGGTGCCACTTTTTTAGTACAAATAACCTATGTACCTCTTTTTCATATCTATGAGCACAATGGCTCATTATATAAAATCTTTATTAAAACGGGGAGGTATTCTATATTCATGAAAGTAGGCACGCCAAACCAAACCTTATATGAAAACTACACAGAATTTTACAAAACAATTAATAATTAATACAAAGTCATGAATTTCAGTAATATACAGTCCATGGAATGAACTAAACAAACACAATTTAAAATTACGTTTAACCTATGTGTTCGTACGCCATTGTTTCTGAATCAATTTATTCTTCATAATATTGTATTGTTTCATCTCGAGCGAGCTTTTATTAAATATATTTTCATTAACATAACCCTTTACAACCTGAAATATTGTTTTCATGTGTTGACTATTTAGTAGATTTTAACTGTACTTTTATACAATGACTACATGTTTTTTTAAACGAATCAAGAAAACTGACAAAGTTAATAAGGGGCTGTAGAGCTTTCGTTATGGTGAAACTATTTTATATTTTAAATATAGAAATACCGAAACAAAAACAATTTGTCTATTAGACGGAAATGAGCAAGATAAATAACAGACAGAATAATCATATTCTTTGTTTAAATTATTTTGTTATATTGAAGAGTGAACGAGCTCGAATTCCACCTGATGGTAAATGATCACAAGCCCATGTACAAATGAAACACCACGAGAGTCGTCATTGAGTCCTCTTTTTGTTGGGCTGAACGTCATTTCCTCAACCTTATATCTATTCGGGAATTGTAAAAGATTTCATGAAATAAATGCCTTTGAATTTAAGTTCACATTAATTAAAATCACTGCTAAGTATAAAGAAAAGTAACACGCTGTAAATGTCACAAACAGTATTTCAATATTACAATAAAGAACCAAATATTCGCATATACAATAATTAATTTTACACGTTCATTGAAATGAATGTGACTCTGTAATAACTACTCAAAGTGCACAATGGCATGAACCGCTAGTTAATTTAAATAAAATCTGCGTCGAAGTTAATTTGCCAATAATAATTCTGGTAGAAACCTTAATAAGTTTGAGGTCAGTTAAAATAATATTCATGAAATTTCCAATACCGTAAATTAATATGCCAATGCTGTTTTAATTTATAAAGTTGTACAAATAAAATATATTGTACTCGTATAGACGATAAGTCAAGATGTACATAATTGTGTACAGACGCCTTTAGCTTTATGTGACCTATCTTAGACGACAATTCACTTGTTTTGACACAATTACGATAGGTATCTAGAACGACCACTATGCTTCTTTCGTAGTGTCATCATGCCTTGTAGGTGAATGTAGGTGTAGCCGTGAAGAATCCCACCTACGTTCTCGCGTTATTATCCCAAGCTTAATACCAGTGGTCGCTTTAGAGATCGTTATTGTGTCGAAACAAATCAATTGACGCCTAAAATGGGTCACTTAAAGCTAAAGGCGTCTGTACATACCTGGCCCGCAGCTAGGTGAGAGGTACTTTAAAAATGTGAGCTCGTTTCCTATTCCGGACTAACATTGATGTGAAAAGGGTTTGATCTGTCATAGGAGACATAATAATAGGCATGATGACTGTAATTTTTTTTTGTTTATTATCGAAAGACCTTACATTTATGTAAACAATCCTCAAAGAATCACTTCATCTGGATCAATACCACCAGAGATATCACAATTTGAAATGCACATTTTTGGACTTGCCCAAAAACGCTCCATACAAAAGTGACAGCGATAGTGACGTCACTCTCGCTGTTTTTGTAAGGAGCGCGTAATAACTTTGTTCGACAGCTATATTAAATATTGCGTTTATGATAATGGTCTCCTAACATAATTCTTTCATAATAGTTTGGGTTCCAAAAAGTGATATTGTTTTACAAAAATTTAACACATATGAAATGGACTTGCCCACCCAAGTTTGCAGGCCTATTGTAGCCTCATTTTGAAACGAATTTCGATTGTGGTTTTACAATAACATTTGAAATCAATTATTATTTTTGGGGAACATAAAAAAACATGCAAAATCACTCATAGTCATCTACCCTATTCTCGAAAGTTTAAGGTATAAACACAAAATAGTAATTTACGACCCCAAACAAAGAGAGCTGTATTCATAGTATCAGAGGCTGATTTATTTACTCCAAAATTTCTTTTCAAGAACAAACCAGCGCTCATATAAATACTATTTTGAGATACGGAATTCAACTTCAATTTTAAAGTAGAGGTTTTCTATATTTTTACAGAATTGGTTTTTAGGTTGTCAGACCAAAATCTTATTAAATTATTAAAACAATTGCCTTACAATCTCGAAGAAAGTGAAAGAACAGAAAGTTTTCGTAACGGTCAGTTCAAAAAAGCTGTTCAGTATTCTAACTAATATTTTCCTGAACGAAAATAACCATAAAGTTATGGATAAAGTTTTGAGACGCTGTTTATTTTGCCGAAGGTTCCGACTAACTTCTTAGATGTTCATTTATTATTTTTTATGTGTTCCCATCCAGTTTGGGGCAAATGTCAAACAAGAGCAAACCGAAACTCATTTCTCGTCCGTTTGTAGCTACTTCTACTTACATAGGTATTACGTAAACTTCGTAAGTCAAGTTTGTTCATCCATGGTCGTACTTGCAAACAATTAACAACGTTAGCTACTGAACATTGTTTAGCATTGTTTAATAATAATAGTCGTAATTGGTATGTCTTAAGTTGTAACACTAAAATTATGTCTTATTTAATTTAGTAACAATTTATGTCTATTTTAACCATCGGTATTGATCAATCATAATATTATAAAGAATATGCAAATATTTAACAATCCCACTCCGAGCAATACAAGTTCTTTCAGAGTATATCTTTCTGATCTACTGCAAACAGTTAAAGGGCATTTTAACTTCAACGTCATTTCTAAAAACGAGGATATGTCATTTATTATAATGATCGTGAATTGTTATAACATTTAAGAGTTGTAAAGTAAATTATTGCGTCACCATTTCCATTCAGAATGTTCGTAGAGAACTTTTAAAAGCCAAACTTTTTACTCTGTTAATGGTCGTTCTGGAAAATCTACGAGCTATTCGAAGTCATATTGTACTGAAAACGATGCAAATAATTCGCTTTCGTAAACATATTATACAGAATAACTTACAAGTTACTCGAATCAGAAATGTACACGACATAATTTAACATTAACATCTAATATCACAAATATCTTTGTTTCATTTCCCCTTATCACGACTTAAAACAACACTTTAGCTAATACCGCGGTTAAAATTAAATTAGGTGCAATTCTGCTAACTGCGGAGAAAGCTTTCAACCTAATTTCGTTCTGCACGGGATGTCCGTAAGACTCCTCTATAGACTGCATAATTTCTTTCGGACATGGCAGCGTTTCTAGAGGTATGTCAATTAGTTTTTTAGCAGCTGTTTTAGGTTTGTTACTTTCGTTATATTCTTCAGTTTTCTCGTAATAGTCATAGCTATCGTCAGATAGGACGTTGGCGTTTTCATTATCTTCGTCTTCTTGGTTATTTTGATGTCTATCGGGGGTAGTTTCGGTGATACACGATACTTTTTCGAGGGCATGCTTCAGCGTGTTGTCTTTGGTCTCGTTCCGAAGTGCGTATATCCAGGCTAGGCGGCAATTACAGCTGAGTGGATTACCTGAAATGAGAGGGTGAATTAGGTTGTGTATGTAGAGTAATGAACACGACGATATTTTAGCTGGCTTGAAGGCGAGGGCTTTTTGTAACGTGAACCTTTATGAGGCTCGTCATATCAGGTGCTTCAGTTTTATTTTCTAAAATGATGTTAAATAATCTGAGGAGGGTACGATTATTAAGTAAGATTGTTAAGTTAATTGAGCATGGAGGATGGGTAAGGGTATTATTTTCTCTCGTTCAACGTATGTAATTTTAACGACTTAAACTTTAAGCTAACCCTTTCAGCTGTAATAGGAGGTGGGAACCAACCATAATTATTTATTCATTATAATTATATTATAATTATAATTAAATTTATTTATTATTTTTTAATTTTATTTGATTTTTAATTTCATTTGATTTTTATTTAATTTTATTTGTTTTTAATTTGATTTTATTTGTATTCACTTATTTTCACTATGGATTGAATTATCTGAAATAAATGAATTTTAATTTAATTTAATTTAATTTAATTATGTATTGAGGTTTTGTAAATTGTTCGTTTCCTATGACAGAAGCTTATAAATAGTCAACTAGAGTAGGGGCTTTACTTTTTTATGTCAACAACTAGGAGGTCTTATAATCTAAGGTTTAATTCATTAGTGTTACTGAGTCTCCAAAGATTCGTCTTAAAGTGTATAATTTTCTGTTAATTCTGTTAATTATACGCATTGTATAAGCTGTGGAAACTGCTTACCATAATTTTACTGTTTCAATGTGTCAGCAATGTTATAATTATGAAAGCTTGTTAGTTGACTTATAAGGAACTCTTTTGAAGCACAAGTTTTTTTTTACAATTATCATGGGGGCCCATGCTTTCATAATTACATTGCTGGCACATTGAAACAGTAAAATTTTATCAAAATTAGTTTTTAGAAAATAAACAATCTATTCAAAATATTTTTGGCTTATAGACAGATTCTATAGGTAGAGCCCAAGCGTATTACGATAATTATTAAAATAATTTTCATCTCAGAAGAATAATACTGAATGCACTATTCTATTGAATCTTACTTAATAAAGCCTAATTCTGAGTTAGACTCCTAACAAAGGCCACTATCTCAATTCATTTGCATTCAACCAACGTAGCAAAATTATCAGACTTGCCGACTTGCAACCTGCACTGAACAGATAGTTCGAACCTCGCAGAGACAAGAAAAATGGCTTTTATCCCGACTTGGCACGTGCGCGGCTTCTAGCCTTATTCTTGAATAGCTGGGATTAGCTTTAATAGTCTTCAACAGCAGACTGTCCCGCTCACTCTTATACCAAAAACCCAAGGAGGAAAGAAATAGCACGATGTGTTAGCTGCTTTTATTCAGGATTCTAAGAGTGTCGAATTTGAGCATCTTCGCCATACGTTTGGTGTTTACTCACTGATTTCAGACACAATTATTCCAGAATTTGGCCCACGTTGGGACTCAGGTTGCAGTCATTTTTCATTTTCAAGCTGCTAGGCTGAATTTAAATATTACTTCAGGCTGTAATATGAATCTTGTGCAGAAGACGTATTCTTGTTCTACTTTTTAAATACAGAGTAGTGAATGTTTTCTAATATTTACGCGAACACTATACATCGAAATAAAACAACTTTACGGATTCTACTCGCTAGTAGAGAGAGAGATAGTAGTTAGGGGGGGGGGGAGGGTAGGGAGAGTAGTTGCTTCAAATTGTTTGCAGCAAAGATTGAATCTGACCATAACACGTAATAATCTATTATTTATTGTAAGACCCATAATTGAGCATCATATTTATGCAATAATGTTGTCATAGAAATGAGGTAAACCCAATGATATCAAAAATTGCGAAGTCAAAAATTGGCTACTGGCGTACCTATAATTTGATTGTGTGTACAGCTAGTATGATTATTTACCAGAGCGTGAACGAGACAGATACATGTTGTCGTCTTAAACTGTCAATGCTTTGGTCAGGTGAGCGAAATCCTGATTTTGCTCGCTCAATTAACCGATCTTCGTGTTTTTATTACAATATCATTGGGTAAAACACTGTTTGTTCATACAGAACGTCTAACGAAAACAGACCTAGAAATGCTGCTGGTTGAAAAATAAAATAAAAATACATTTACTGGTAACTGATATACTCGTTTAACGCAACGTATTACCTACAAAATACCTGCTCTCCTGTGATTATAAATCTATTTAAAACGTAGAAGTTGTAAAAACAAAGCTTAAGACGCTCCGCGAGCCTAGAATCTCTTATAAACATTAAATTTCTCCTATCGCATTTCTCGCTTCACAGTTCAGAATACGCCAGTTAGGTATTAACGAAGTTAGAGTCCAAGCTTATCCTTCTACACAGAGATGACTGAGCCCTTTCAATTTCATTCCCTAATTACAAATTACGAAGGTTAATTAAATTAGCCCTGTTACTGAGCACTCGAAACACAATGATACTTTACGTTACTGTTTTGCGAAAGGAGATTTGGTTTCAATGGATGTGAAATATAACATAATGATAGACAGTTTATTGTCCTTATTTTAATAAACATTCGTTATTAATAACTAAATTATTTTACTAGTTAAAAACTGGAACGTAAGTATTTCGTTTATCAAGGATTCGAATCTAATTGTTGAAAAATAATATGCAGACATTTAAAAAAAAACACAAATTTGTTAGCTCGTATTAGTTTTTGGTAATTTCATCTAACTGCAAGTTGAGCTTAAAGCTCTCAACCACTGAATTTGGTTTATGGCGTTTCTGGTAGGTAGAGAGTAATTCGACAAGGGTTTGAGGGAAGAATTTGAAGCGAACCGTATGAGCCGGTAACGTGATCTGACCGGTTAGGTGAATTAAAAACCTTTATTTTGTGAAAAGTCCGATTCTCCTGTTATTGATAAAACCGCCCAAGTTGTGCATTCACGTGTTAACTTTATCTACTGGCCTGTCATATTGTTGTTGTTTTAGTGTGCAATGAAGAATATTTACTTACTTACTTGAAACGAACACTATATGAAATGTAATTTTGGCAAGGACAGAAAAAGAAAGGTAAAAGAAAATATGATAAATTAAAAGTTATAAAAAGAGGCCGGTTTGCCACACCTGCGAATGTTTCGCAGCTTCTGATATTAACGTCTAACATATATAGTTACTTAGGTTATTTTATTTTTAGCATTAGGGATAATGCATTATCATCTTACTAAAGATAGGAAAACCAGAAAAAGGCATTCGGTCTTGGCATCAGGCGGGACTCGAACCCGCGTCTTTCGCAAGCCGGGCGACTGCACTACCAATTATGCTACCGAGGCCATTAACAGACCGGACGAATTTCTCTGGTATATTATACCTGACAGACAGGTTGGTTTCACCAATGTTTAGGCATATACCTTAAACACTCGAAAGAAACATTATTGCAAATATTTGACTTTCGATTAAGATGAAACTATGTTTTTGATAGGTTATTTTATTTTTAGCATTAGGGATAATGCATTATCATCTTACTAAAGATAGGAAAACCAGAAAAAGGCATTCGGTCTTGGCATCAGGCGGGACTCGAACCCGCGTCTTTCGCAAGCCGGGCGACTGCACTACCAATTATGCTACCGAGACCATTAACAGACCGGACGAATTTCTCTGGTATATTATACCTGACAGACAGGTTGGTTTCACCAATGTTTAGGCATATACCTTAAACACTCGAAAGAAACATTATTGCAAATATATGCTAAAAATAAAATAACCTTTCAAAAACATAGTTTCATCTTAATCGAAAGTCAAATATTTGCAATAATGTTTCTTTCGAGTGTTTAAGGTATATGCCTAAACATTGGTGAAACCAACCTGTCTGTCAGGTATAATATACCAGAGAAATTCGTCCGGTCTGTTAATGGTCTCGGTAGCATAATTGGTAGTGCAGTCGCCCGGCTTGCGAAAGACGCGGGTTCGAGTCCCGCCTGATGCCAAGACCGAATGCCTTTTTCTGGTTTTCCTATCTTTATGTAGTTACTTACTTTTATTAACTCTCTTTGTAAATAATGCTATTTCAAAAGTAACTAATAAATATCAACATTTAAATTTCATTCTTCCAGAAAAATAATATACTAAAAAATAAAGTTGGTTTGCTCGAGCTGTGAACGCATTTAACCCTTTGCGCCGTACATTTCAGTACGATAGGGACCGTAAATCACCCGATGGCCGCTCCTTTGAATGTTTTTCCAAATTACACAAAGAAATATAAAATTGGCCAAGCAGAGTTTTGTTTTCAGAATTTAGACGGGAAGTACAGAATCAACCTTGAAACACATTTCAATAGGTTAGTATTTTCTAAAATGGTTATGAAAAAAATGGGTTTTTATGGAGAGTTACTTACTCGTATGTCCAAAAACTGAGCAAAATTGCTTTTGAAATCCACAAAAGGGCATTTTTAGTAAAACCCCGCATCACTAAAAGAATCCAATAAATAACAGGAATTTAATCTTTTTCTTCCAGAGAAGTATTTTACACAAAAATAAAGTTCTAGCACACAGCGTCCACGCATTCAACCCTTTATTCCTTACGTTTCAGTACGATCGGGGGCCGTAAATCACCCGCCGGCCGTTCCTATATTTCGTAAGGGACGCGATAAATTTGCCCTTCCATCGAGAAATGGCCTTTATTTGCAAAAATCTTGTTTGTTTATTAGCCCTGTTATATCGCCATCGTGTGTATTAACGTTTGATTATTCATGCTACGAATCTGTGTGTTTAACGTGATATCTCACTGGGGATGGACTTGATTTTATTTATTTAACTCTGCTTTTTTTACTAAGTAGGTAGGTGGGCATTTGATCACAATCTCACCAGATTTTAGGTTATGATTTGATCTAAGGTGGTAGAGACTATTCACGCTGACAAGAGAATAAACATCATTTGAAAAAAGTAATTATAAGTACCTGAATGAAGAAAAATATTGTTTCTCTATTTTTTCAGATTTTTGGTGGGGCTACGGGCTGCTCTTAAAATTGCTTCTTCCAAACAGTACTTTGAATATAATATGATGTAGCTATTTATATCACTACCTTCAATCAATATTTTTTTCCAAGGAGACTTGAATTTCAAATGGGTCCCGACTTTTAATTCTTCTATTTTGGAACTTTAGTATTACTTTTAACAGCATACTACTGAGCTAGTTTTTTAAATAAATTTGGTTTTTAAATTTAATTTACTTTACAGGTCACCTGTCCCGTTTCAGTCTAATATAAATACTTGAAGATACATATCGATAACTTTTATTCGTCTGAAGCCTCTTGTGAACGGAAAGAGTAGTTAAAAATGCTAAAATTGTACACAGTACACTTTCGTGATCTCGCCTATTATAATACGTTTCCAATAGCGGAACATTAATATGGTTTAGGTTTAACCGAGCGATAGGTAAGTTGTGAATGATAAGGTTTGAAACCTTAAGCAAGCGTTGATTTATTTTATTTATTATGATTTTCGGGCTTCGAAGGCCAAGTGACCGGGCCCAGTTGACGTTAGCCGTTAAGCCTAGCCTGAGGCCTTAGAGCGGCTTGATAATATCTGACATTAAGTTTGCTAACTAACCTTACATATACCTCCAACATTACGCACTGTACATAGTTGAGGTAAGGGTTGTACCCAGAGTAGGCCGTTTATGTTATTATAATTGTATCACATAATCGTGGCCCAATGGTTAAACACCTTGGCTCGGAACTCGCCTGGACCTGAATTCAAAACATCTACTTTAGGTTCATTCTAGTATTTGCTAACTCTCCGGCTATGAAAACACCGATAAAAAAATAATTTTATGAAACTCTGGCTTCACATTTGGACGGCACGTTCATCGTGACGGCAAAAAATAGTATGCGTGTAACTCCTCTGTTTATGAATGTTATTATCTTGCTTTGCGAAGGACGAAGCCTAAAAAATACATCAACAAATTTCGGTCGGGGTGGGGTGGTCACCCATCCGTCTTTCGACCTGGAGTGTGTTGCTTTACTAAGTCGATCGTTCCCGATCCACTTTCACAACTGCGCTACAGGCACAGTTGGGGACAGTTGTGTTTCAACAGGCACGCTGAGTAGTTGGTCCCGGCTGATGTAGTACTGACGTCAGTCACGCTTAAGGGCTGACAGTAAGATTTATGACCAGCTTTGCGAACACCTATCCAATAATCCACTCTGAGTCCACGTGTTGGAGTATGGCTCACTCGTTAGCAACATACCAATTCCACTTCATACAATCAAGGTGGTGTTACTGCACCATCATAATGGCTAAATAGAGTCTTACTAAATGGTTCGCAGGTGCCCGTGGTGAAGTTGTGACAGTGATCGGCGACGATCGCTGTTGTGAAGAAACTCACGCCGGTCGGAAATGGAATGGACCCCTACCGAATCTTCGTTTTTTTTCGGGTACCTCCGTGCTGCGGAAGGCACGTTAAGCAGTTGGTACCGGTTGACGTCGCTAGATGTCAGTTGTTAAGCATAGTCTTAACTCGTGTAAAATAAATACTTCAAGATACATATTGATCACATTTATTCGTCTTAAGCCTCTTGTAAACGGAAACAGTAGTTAAAAGTGCTATAATTGATCCTAGGTACACTTTCGTGATCTCGCCTATTATAAAATGTTTCCAATAGCGGAACATTAATATGGTTTAGGTTAAACCGAGCGGTAGGTACTTGGGAATTATAAGGTTTCAAATCTAAAGCAAGCGTTGATTTATTTATTTTATTGTGATTTTCGGGCTTCGGAAGGCAAGTGACCGGGCCAACGGCTTGTTGGTCCCGGTTGACGGTCAGCCGTTAAGCCTATCCTCAGGCCTTAGGGCGGCTTGATAACATCTGACATTAAGGTTGCTCACTAACCTTACATCTTTCCAACAATCCGCACTAAGTCTGCGTGTTGTAGTATGGCTCGCACCAGCTTGAGGTGCTCAGCAGAGGGACGTTTATAAGCCGTTTGTGTTTATGTAAATGGTTCGCACTGCCTTTACTGTATATTGACCCTTACGTCAGTCTATATCGCAACCACGGTATAACTTATGATTCTCCTCAGCTCCGCGGATAGCGAGATTTACGACCATAGGGATATCTAGCGGTACAATATAATAACGCCTTTCAAGCGTGCTTCGTTATAACTATTGGGTTGCTGAAAATGAACGGCGAATTGTTCGATGTACAGTAACGAAGCAAGAGAGATAATTTAATAAGTGTCACCTTGCAAAATTAGTCAGCTGGCAAAAGCCGAAGTGAACTAAAAGTTATTATAGTCCGTTCGCGTTTGCAATGCAGTGATTTTTAAATTTAATTCTGTTAAACTTTAAAAAACCCTGATCCACAACCTTTGCGTTCAAATGGTCACTGTGGACTTGACTTTCTAATTAGGAACGATTTGATTGGTTAGGGGACGTGCTAGGTTTTGACAAGTATGAAATTACTGCATTGTTAACGCTAACGGACTATAGCACATAGGTTCTGGGCAGGTTAAGAATATAGAGATTGATCAACTCCGCTCAGGGACAATCTTTTCTACAAGATCCTAATGTCATATCTACGGAGTGAAACCGAAAACAATTGACTAACTTTTAGGGTAGGTTGTATTGCTGTTGCACATTAATGCTGTGAAGTCAAATTGAAAATAGGGTTTTGGATTTTTATTTCTAGTTACAAGTCATTCTGTGTCAGTCATTTTGTGTTTTTCTATTGAATTTGTTTAACGGAATCGATATAAAGTTGATACGCACGCCTGTTCAATATTTATATGTATTCAATTTTAAACGATGAAATTATTCACCTATACATGCGAACAATACATATGTGTTAACCCGGCTTAACGTGCATAATGCGAGCTGAAAACTGCCTCATTTCATAAAATTATGCAAAACGTTTATATGTAAATAATAACCGATTTACCAGCGTCAGGTTTCGCGCGATAACAACAAACACGACGTAAACCGTCATATATTCTGTATAAGTAGCATTAAGGTCATAAATAATACTAGGAAAGTTGCACTCACCGTCCAAATATACAGCAACAGATGTAGACTTTTCATTTTCCACAATTGGTCGTATAGACTCGTACGATAATGTTTCTAGAAGATTCTCCCTTAAATCCAGAACAATAAGACTGTTTATGTCTTCGAGAATATCTTCGTAGAATGTACTCAATCTATTGCCGGATAGCGTCAGCTTTCTGAGCTGTGTTAACCCTCCGAAGGCTCGGTCTGATATGTATTCTATAGCGTTGTTATCTAGCATTAATTCCTTCAGCCCCCAAGATTCACTGAAGGCTAGGTTCCCGATCATTGTCAGTTTGTTGTTCCTCAAATTCAATCGTGATAGATTTTCTAAGCCTTCTAAAGTTTCTTTTGTTATAACTGATATGTAGTTGTAGTCCAATCTTAATTCTATTAGATTATTTAAATGTTTGAAGCAACCTTCGTGAATTAGACTCAAATTGTTGTTAGACAGATGTAGAATGTGTAAATTAGGTAAATTAAAGAACACATCTCTTCGTAATTCTGCTATCCAATTATCTTCAAGACTGAGATTTGAGAGCATCATCATTTGAGCGAAAGCATGTTTCTCTAATCTTGTTATTTTGTTAGATTTCAATATTATTTGTTTTATCGTTGATGAATTCGTGAAAGCATAAGATGAAATGTTTGTTATCGTTCCGAATTGTATTGAAATGTGTTTTAGTTTGTCAAGTCTAACGATGGCTTTTGCTGGGATGAAGGTGAGCGCTTCGTCTGATCTTACGTTGAACATAAGATGATCTATTTCTGATTGAGATGAAAAGCTAGGCCAAATTGGATCGTCTTCTGTTATCCCGCCGCTGAAGACCCAGCAGTCGGCCTTCGTAGCCAATTTGGGTTTGTTGCTGTCACAGTAGCAATGGACTTTGGATCTTCTGTCTTCGATATCACAGACGTTGATGAACAGTGGCGCGTAGTATCGCCTGTCAATTTTGGGCTTTGTGTCGTTTTTGCTTTCCGTTATTGTCAGTTTGACTGTCATTAGGGAAGCGATGATGATGAAATACGTCGTTAGCTGTTCCATTGCTTTGATGATTCGACCTGTAACAAAGGATAGGCAAAATTGAGTTAAATTCCACTTCATCTAATAGGAGAATGACTGCTATTTATAAAACACTAACGGGTGAGGTTGTTGTCCAATGTAGCTAACTGGTAAGAAAGTTTTAGTTGACAGTGGATAGACGACTTAGCGTGAAGAATTATTATACCTACTTATTCGTCATTTTTTTTAATTAAGATGCCCACCTCGAAGCCACCGGAACACCAAGCAACCGGAATCCTTATTATTTACCAGGCTTCGAGGTGGGCATCAAAAGGCAAAAGAACAATTCCAAAACATAGATATCGCACGTTGACTCAACGATGAAGGTGTTGATACCGCATATACGACTAACTGTTGACTATAAAATAAATGCTTCTTAGTAAAGTGTGATATGAATATAATTTTATGCTTAATCTCTGTACAAAACGTGCCGCTTAAACTAACATAAATGAGTGTTTCAGCCCCCGCCCTATTTTCACACGTAGCCACCCTTTAATAAATCACCTCGCACTAATGTTAATTTGAATAACAAAAGCGGGGCGCATTGTTATATTATATTTCATAGTACTTTATCATTAGCCTCATATAGGTTGAAATATAATTAGTACTGGTTAAATTATTTCAGTGACACACATTTTCATCATTATGATGTTATATGAATAGCACATGCTTTATTCTACTTTTGCACGAGGGTTTCCATCATTAGAATAAAGTCCACATTTAATCACATAGGAATTATCTGTCATCATAATTATCAAATTCAGGTAGGTAAGTATTAGTGCGCCATCACACTAGCGTTTGTATAGCGTAGGCGTTCGATCAACGTGAGCGTCAAGATGAAGGGACCAAGTCTCGTATGGCTGTGAGACATACATAAAACCACTCTACCATAACTCTACTATTTCCTACCTTTGCTTGAAATTTACCTACCTCAGTAAATACAAAGTAATTCAACAAAATAGTTGGTCCCTCCATTATGACGTCAAGATGGAGGGACCAAACTTTGCGTGCGTAAAAATGAAGTAACCAGGTCTCGTATGTCTGTTATTCATATACAAAACTTTACTACCATTGATCGAATATCTGCTGCCTTTGCTATAATTTTACCTACCTCAATAAACACATAGAATTTGAACAAAATAGTTGGTCCGGCCATTTTGATGCCAATATGATAAAAACTAAACTGATAGACCACACCCTGGATTATTCTGTCTTCTTAGTGTTGTAACAGCTCAATTCTACCTCAATAATATTAATATTGACTTTCTTAAATATAAACCGTTTTTGAGATATTGATTATACAAGTTGGTCAAGTTTTAAAGTATATTAAGTTATTTGTATGCTGATACTACTTAATTCTCGTGAAGAACATTCACGTGTAATGGCGATGTAACATTACAGATTCGACTCTGACCATTACATTACAATACTACCTGACTGACGAGCAGTCGCCTAGGTATAATTTAACGTTTAGTATAGATTGGAATTACAAGCATTTTCTTTGATTTTGTTGTTTTCCATGAAGTGCATTTATGTTACAAGTTGTATCTGAATATTACACTTTGTATCATTACGCATTATCTATTATTATTAAACTGATAGACCACACCCTGGATTATTCTGTCTTCTTAGTGTTGTAACAGCTCAATTCTACCTCAATAATATCAAAATTAACTTTCTAAAATATAAACCGTTTTTGAGATATTGATTATACAAGTTGGTCAGGTTTTAAAGTATGTTAAGTTATTTGTATGCTGATACTACTTGATTCTCGTGAAGAACACTCACGTGTAATGGCGATGTACCATTACAGATTCGACTCTGACCATTACATTACAATACTACCTGACTGACGAGCAGTCGCCTAGGTATAATTTAACGTTTAGTATAGATTGGAATTACAAGCATTCACTTTGATTTTGTGGTTTCCATAAAGAGCATTTATGTTACAAGTTGTATCTGAATATTAAACTTTGCATCACTACGCATTATCAATTTTAATTGCACCTTGCATTGTTACGCTCTTTTCTCCTTCATCTAACTCGCTGATGCAATGTTCGAATCTGTAAGGCTACATTATACGCGACTGGTCAGGTGAGAGAGCGCCTATTGAGGCGCGTGTATATGGCAACAGTGACCCAAAAGGTGACACTAATTATTTTTTTTGGGTTTCTGACATATTGGTGTAACCAAATACCCTATGTATGTTCCGCGATTTTTCGTAGTTTTCGAGTTATGATTTTTATAAGTTTATTTGAGAATTTTCGACTTGCACATCTTTTTTTGGGACAGTATTTTATTTTTTGTAGCATAGACCTCATTAGTTGTACTTTTACCCATAAAATACCCAGCTTTTTTTCGGCGTACTCTAACTTGTAAAAATGGCAAAAAACTCTATGGATAAGAAATAAGGTTAGTTTCTGTCGTAATTTAAGCAGTGGTAGTCAATCTTTTGAATAGTGGTTATTGTTGAGGTAGTAATTTTTTTTTTTTTTAAATCCCGAAGTACCATCGATCCGTAATAATAAAAATATTTGACGACTCAAACACAGGCGAAGCCGCGGGCAAAAACTAGTTATAAATGAAAATTAAGCACTTAGCGTAAGCTTAGTTTTACATCGACTAGAACAGGTTCGGTTATAATAAAGCAAGCATTATTATTTTTATGCAGTGGTAGTGTATTATCATTGTGTATCCATCGTCTATATTTTATTTTATAGTTTTTAAGGTCCCGTTTTTACCCTTTTACCCGAAGGGTAAACCCAAGGGTAACCCTAAGAACTATAAAACAAATTTTAAAACAAAAAAAACTTAACTTGTTGTATATTAGTTCCATTTCACAACTATGTAGGTAGTCTATGCTACTATGTTGACGTCGTTGTCTCATATGTACTTCAAGGTTGAGGATCTATGTCAGTGAACTCGCCTAGCGAGTTCAAGGCATTGCAGAATAGTTTTTTTCCTTTCAAATATAAACGGGATCTCCACACCCGGCCCACTACGTAAATCTTTAGATTAGTGTATATTTAGTCTATACTATAATTTTAAGCAGTAAATACGGATGCATGTTGGAAATATTAGCGAAAAACACTGAACTCGCCAGGCGAGTCGTCGGCACTGGAATAAGATTTACGTGATCTCTCCGGGCGAGTCGGTGGCACTGAACGTGTTAATAGGCCTTTTTAGCCGAAACTTGCCTTCAAGTAAACAAAGGTGTAATGTTCTAGGTTGATAATTTGTTGTTGTAAACACCTTTTATTAATTTCTAGGGTTGACAAAATTTATTTTCATTCTAGTATCAGCCCGGTGTCATTTCAACAGCACAAGTCAGTATTTAAATCCCAATCCCATGAATAGTTGTTTTCAATACAAGTGCGGAATGTTTTTCGTTTTGCATGTCACGAGGTTGGCCCGAGCTATAGGGCGAAGATCAACAAATGGGACAAGTGAAAATGAAACACGAGTTCGTGTTTTGGCCAACGATTTTTAATACAAAAATTATGACACGAAACGTAACACGGAAACATACTTATCATTTGCCAAATTAAATCTTGAAGAAAGCGGGAATGATCAAGTTAGGATTAACAGTTTTCCGGCGCAAATGGTAATTTAATAACATTTGTATGGATTACATTTAAATAAAATTTCCAAAAACTATTCAAATTAGTTGTAGCTAATCAAGTGACCTATCTAAGTGGGTTTACGGTTGCACTCATTACGGAACACCATGTATATTGAGTAATAAGGCGTTCCCTCACCTGGACCAGACGCGTGCAATGTAGCCTTACAGATTCAAACATTGCATCAGCGAGTTAGATGAAGGAGAACCGAGTATAACAATGCAAGGTGCGCATTAAAATCGATAATGCGTAATGATACAAAGTGTAATATTCAGATACAACTTGTAACATAAATGCACTTTATATAAACCACTGAATCAAATTGAATGCTTGCAAATCCAATCTATACTAAACGTTAAATTATACCTAGGTGACTGCTCGTCATACTTGTAGTATTGTAATGTAATGGTCAGAGTCGAATCTGTAATGGTACATCGCCATTACACGTGAGTGTTCTTCACGAGAATCAAGTAGTATCAGCATACAAATAACTTAACATACTTTAAAACCTGACCAACTTGTATAATCAATATCTCAAAAACGGTTTATATTTTAGAAAGTTAATTTTGATATTATTGAGGTAGAATTGAGCTGTTACAACACTAAGAAGACAGAATAATCCAGGGTGTGGTCTATCAGTTTAATAATAATAGATAATGCGTAATGATACAAAGTGTAATATTCAGATACAACTTGTAACATAAATGCACTTCATGGAAAACAACAAAATCAAAGAAAATGCTTGTAATTCCAATCTATACTAAACGTTAAATTATACCTAGGCGACTGCTCGTCAGTCAGGTAGTATTGTAATGTAATGGTCAGAGTCGAATCTGTAATGTTACATCGCCATTACACGTGAATGTTCTTCACGAGAATTAAGTAGTATCAGCATACAAATAACTTAATATACTTTAAAACTTGACCATCTTGTATAATCAATATCTCAAAAACGGTTTATATTTAAGAAAGTCAATATTAATATTATTGAGGTAGAATTGAGCTGTTACAACACTAAGAAGACAGAATAATCCAGGGTGTGGTCTATCAGTTTAGTTTTTATCATATTGGCATCAAAATGGCCGGACCAACTATTTTGTTCAAATTCTATGTGTTTATTGAGGTAGGTGAAATTATAGCAAAGGCAGCAGATATTCGATCAATGGTAGTAAAGTTTTGTATATGAATAACAGACATACGAGACCTGGTTACTTCATTTTACGCACGCAAAGTTTGGTCCCTCCATCTTGACGTCATAATGGAGGGACCAACTATTTTGTTGAATTACTTTGTATTTACTGAGGTAGGTAAATTTCAAGCAAAGGTAGGAAATAGTAGAGTTATGGTAGAGTGGTTTTATGTATGTCTCACAGCCATACGAGACTTGGTCCCTTCATCTTGACGCTCACCGATCAACGCATGCAGCGCACACGCCATACCACTAAGCTTCTCCCTCTCTCTCTTTCTCGTTTCAAAAAGCATGGAACTCTCTTTGCCCGAACCGAGAATTTAACCAATTCCTGGTCCTGGTGGTTGTCTGTTGAGACAAGCTTCAAGCTCAGTGTATCTTAAATACCTACCAGTGGCTATCAAACTATTTAACCATGAATCCTTTTTTGTTGACACTTAAAATATTTTTCGAGGGGGTGGTTGAAAGGTGACAACAAATCATTTTTTCGGTTTGTAAACGACGGAGGTCTGAGGAGACAAAACTTCGTTTTTTAAATAAAACTTAATTTAGAATAACTTTTAAGGTCTGTTCAAAATAAACGCAAATCCCACGCAGAATTCCACATTTAACCCAGTCAAAGCTTAACCCGTTATCTGCCCGGAAATGCTCCTGTATTTCACTGTCAACTCACGGATTTTAAACTATGGAGTTACTTTGGTGAAAGTTAGAAAGCGGATTAAAAGTTGAGCCTCCAGCCGCACAGTTAAAAATGCATTTTTAGCCGAGAAAAGTTTTTATCTTTGTATACAAAAGTATGTTTTTACGATCCCCGCAGTAGTTAGATTTTCCGCTAAAACTTTTAGCGTTGTTTTTAGTATGTAGCAGTGAAATAGTTTTAAGGCTTTTTGATATTTCGGATAGAGCTTTGTTTGTGAATTATGCTTAGTATGTTCAGATTGAGTTCGAAATGTTCACAAACAACGAATTACGTGGACGTAAACGGAATGAAAGATGACTTGATTATTTTAAAATCTATTATGGGTGAAAGGTTTGCCAAATTTTTAGGAGCGACTTTGTATCACTAACTGAATAGATCTACTTTTATTTGAGTTTAACCATGTGTTATTTTTGAAAAAAATACTTTTATTTACTCAGTTCGTTAGAGAATACGCTAGCGCACGTCGCGATATTGTTGCACGAGTAGAAGATTGTGTGCGAAAATAAGCCTTTATTAGTCAATAAAGGCTTATTTTAAGAATAATGAAGGTGCATGGTTCATTAAACAGCTAAGTATTTGAGACACTACGAGTACAAGCTGTTAATTGATAGAGCTAGTGCAATACTATGAATTCTTGATAATAATATCTAAATTTACCGAAAGTTACTTTAACAGATAAAATAATTAAAAAAATCTTAAATACACATTTTCATTTTACGCGCTTAAAATATTAAATCCAGCTTATAAAACTCTCCGTTAAAGTAAATAAAATTGCAATTACTCTTGCAATCAAAAATGTATTTGACCCGTCCGTCCGCTAACGATACAATTTATTTTCCGCACAAAAATACGAAATCAAAACGGATGAATAAGGCGAAGACGTGAGTTTGATAAAATCGCCGCTAGTTAAGAAAAACTGTCTTCATACGAAGTTAGGAGAAACGAAATTAGAACTTTCCTTCTTAACGCTATTTCGGCCCATTACGCTCGTTTGGAACTTGGGGAACACCTAGTCTTATGTGCTCGTGGGTACATGAGGGCGTGAGTACAGTCGCCAACAGACTAGGTGACCAAATACTTCTGACCAATTTTGGCGATCAGTTCAAAACACCCAAGTTATCTTTGATATATTTGAACATTAATTACTTCATTGAAATCTGAAAAGATGCTAGTATAATATAGTCTCTAACTTCTATGCACACGTGACAGATATGACACCTGTCATATTGTGCAGATGTTAATAAAGTAATTAATGTTCATATATTTATGGTAAATGAGTTGTATTGAACTTATAGACTGTGATACTGGTAAGAAGTATTTGGTCAACTTGTGTGCTTTTATGTATTTGAAAGCGACTGTACACGCTCAGTAGATAGGAATGTTACTTGAGAGTTTCGCTTCAGGCCGATATAGACCTCAAGTGGCGTCTTTATTGAATATAAATCATATCATAGAATAGAAATATATATAGAATAGAAAAAAATATAGTATAGCCATCGACACGATAAGAAGAAGAAGAATAAAGATTTAAAGAATTTGTTGATTAAATTGAAAACAGTTTGCTGCTGATAGTATAAAGAATCTTGGCACTGTTAAAACAGAACTCAAAATGCCGTGAGGTCATAGGGTGAGGCCACATTAGTGTTGCGTTGCTCCATTTTTATGACGTTGCGTGCAACAATGCAATGCATTTATTTAATTAGAAATAAATGCAAAAACAAATTTTATTATTTGAAGTCATAAATCCCTTCTAAGCATTTCATTCCAAGCAAGAACCTGTGATTTATAGGAATTGTGCGCTTAAATACTAAATCATGCTCCGTATATTTCAAAAATTGCTTTATTGTCTTAAAATGCGTCTGTATACAGATGCTGTGGTTGCATAAAAAGTTTTGCTAGTGTTTAAAAAAAAAAAAAAAAATTCAATCTGGACTGTGATTTTATTTCAATGAATTATAATTACTTTATGAAACAAAACATTTTCGCTCCTATATCAGTTATCACCAAAGAAGAAACAAAATATACGAGTAACGTTTTGAACTCACATATTGGTGTGTTGTATGTGGTTCTACAGAGGCTCGGGGACATCGCGTTTTTCATTTTCCCTTAGTAATAAAACTGAGTTCATTGTTAAAATAAAAATGACATACGCCCTCGCACCGCGTATGTAATCCTCTTTTAATGAATTAAAATCCACGCGGCTGAATGGCTGCCATAATTATGACTGTCGAATCTGTGTTATGTGTGTGTTACGCAATGATATTACAATAAAGAAGACGTAGATAGGTCAGTACTGACGCGAAGTCAAAATTGTCCCCTGGCGTACGTACCTATAATTTGACCGTGTGCACGAGATAGCATGATTATTTACTAGAGTGTTGTCTCAAACTGTCAATGCTTTGCTCAGGTGGTCGAAAGTCCTGATTTCGGGTGCCACTTTTTTAGTACAAGTTACACCTATCTACGTCTTTTAATTATAATATCATTGGTGTTACGAATTTAATAGATTTTACGTTATTCGACATATTTTTTACTCGTCAAGCCTTAAAAATTGATACGGAAATTCAATCAAAATATTTTTCTTTTGCAAAAAATAGAACAAAAACAAAAATTTTCAATACGATTCGAAGTTCTTTTAAAAAGCACTCTGTAAAGCGCGAAAATGTTTCAAAAAAATGTATACTGGTTTCTGTTCAATTGTACCTATTTGATATTCATAAGAACAAATTTGCACTAAAACAACATACATACAATAGTTTACAGGCAATCATTTAATAAGTACGTAATGAACAGTAAAGTTTTCTAGGTGTTCAACCGTCACCTCCCAAATCCTGTGTATGTGGTGTGGTCAGGTGTGGTATTCCAATTATGCAGACTAGTTATAATTATTTTACTATATTTCGCAAATTATGAGTTGTGTGTTATTGTTTGTTGACCTCAATTTATAAAATGATATGAATTAAGTTGGTTAGAAAAAACATTGTATAGTGGATGAGCGCCGACCCAAGCATGTTTTAGCGTATGGCGTCCCTTAAGCGGAAACTGTACCTACATCAAATATTACACCAGTCACACGCAGAGGTTAAATACCCGTTTTATTCGGAAAAGGCTTATCCTTGATCCAACAATCGCTATTACGTTTCAGCGGTAGAATCCGCGCAAATCCTCCGACATGAACTAGTATTAACATAATAATCAACGAACTCATTCAGAGCTAACGTTACCGCATTGGCAAGCCGTCAGGGTTGTCGATCTAATAATCGGTAGTCTATCGATATCGATAGGAAATAAAAAATATCGATGTAGAATCGACACTCTATGTTCTTGGTTACACTATCATACTATCGACTATCTTCGACTTTTAGGCGATTAGCAACAGTTGTGTTAATACTTTTGAGATTTTAATAGACCATAGTAACGATAAAAATACTAGAATATTTTTTCACTAAATTGTCAATAGTCATAATAGGCACGGACGGTAGTCATGCAAAATAATATTGCGGTCAAACTAATGGATGACGTTTTCTCACATTGAAGTGAAAACATACATACTTACCCAACACTTTGCGGCTTGTCAAGCTATCGATGAAATGAAACAATCGCTAGTACTATCAACTATCGATAGTTTGTTATCTACGAGCAACGAGCACGGGCCTCGGCCCGTGAACGAGAGGTGCCCGTGGCGCAGTTGTAGAGGTGCCCGTGGCGCAGTTGTGACAGTGATCGGCGACGATCGTTGTTGTAAAGCAACACACGCCGGGTCGGAAAAGGGATGGGTGACCATCCGACCGAAATTTAGTGATGTGTATTTCGGGCATCTCCGTGCTTCGGAAGGCACGTTAAGCCGTTGGTCCCGGTTGACGTCGCTAGATGTCAGTCGTGAAGCCTAGTCAGAGGCCTTAGGGCGGCTTGAGAACATCTGACAATAAGGTTGCTCACTAACCTTACACCCCTCCAACAACCCGCACTGAGCCCGCGTGTTGGAGTATGGCTTGTTCCACCTCATAGTTGAGGTGAGGCCTGTGCCCAGCAGTGGGACGTATATAGGCCGATTATGAGCAACGATGGTATCGATAGTAAGCCACAATTTCAATTATATTGACACGTTGGAAGCTATCATTGGTATATTAACAGTGTTGATATGCCGATCGATATATCGTTTTCAGACAAGAACTATCGATAGTTCGGCAACACTAAGCCAAAGTCAGATCGTCGCGTCCACTAACTAAATTTAAATAATGCCATTTCTAGCCCAATTTAAATGCTGCGGCTTAAATAGGCCGTTCCGAATTAAGTTGCGGGTTTTGTTTACTTCTTTCAGTTCAAGAGTTGTAGTTTATTTAGATTGGTTTGGATGGGGCAGATTCAGTTTGTATTTTTTACAAATTGTACATCCAGGAAGAAGTATTTCTTTGGTTGGTGTTTAGGTATGTCTTTTGACAAAAGTTTGCACGCCTGCTGGCGGGTCGAATACTTGGTCCAGAAACTTTTTAAACATCTATGTCTCAATTGTATTTTACAAATAAATGTTTTGTTTGTTTGTTTGATTCCTATGCAAGGAAACATCTATTATCCATCGTACCTAACTGAAGTCGTCTCGTTTTAAAATCATTATGTCTTTAACAGACTTAAGTCTTAATGATCGTTATACGAAAATCTATTTAAAGTAGCCATTATTATGTAGAGCCTTCTTAATAAAAAACTTTCCTTGAACCTAATATATAGGTATCAAGCCTGACAGGCCCAATTTGTAGGTACTCTCCAAGGTACAAATTAGCTTCAAGGGAAAAATAAATCGTGTTAGGACCCAAAGCGAATTTAATCAGAAGTAAATCAGAGGGTGTGAGAAACGTTAATCCGATTTCCCTTCTTGCAAACCGGAAACAAACAAAATAAGGGAAACAGGAAAAGAGATAAGCCCTATATCATTCTTGTACAAAATGCCATTAACCCATTAAATTAACTGTGACGTTTCGCGAGAATTTACGGTTATTTAAAAACCATAGACCATAAAATAAAATACATGGGACCAAAGGGCTTTTTTATTCAAATATTTAAGAAAACACAAAAAATGACCATTACCATAAAACAATTACCAAATTCGCTAAACATAGAGCGTCATGTCCTCGAACACCTACTTTGTTCATTGAACAATTTGCTGCTGATTCTCCGGTGATGGAAAACAGCAATAAAAAACCCAAGCAACCCGGATAGAAGGGAGACCCCGCTTCTAACCACGTTGGGTTCAAAAAAATCCTTAGGCAAATCAGGCTCCCGAATTCGATATTATTCCATAATACTTTCACCTAGACTTCGTTAATTTTACCCGTTATTCAACTGTCCGTCATCTGGTGTTCTCTTGACGTTGACTTTCTGGACAACCTGTACAGCCTTTAACAAAAGATCTTTCTAATCAAACATGCAAATACCTGGAAATAAGCCACCGTGTTGCTTCTTGTCGATATGCCCCCAAAACTAGGCTATTCACGTATGTAATAATTAATTTTTGTTTCATTATCTACATCCCAAATGAGGCCGCTTATAAAATTTTCCAAATATTGACAGTGAAATAGAGCGAGAAAGAGAGAAAATTGAATTACTTTAAAACTGCAAAATTGGCTAATCTCACCTAATGAGACTCGCACGCCGATCACGTGTCCCGCATTTACCGAGTCAACAAAATTAACTGATGGTTAAACAACCGAGCTCAGCTCAGCGGCGATGAACTATTAGATTTATATGTTAATCAGCTGTTTGATGTGGGATCATAATGCAGTAGTTATTAGAGCTCTTGATTATCTTACGACGATTGATTAAGGATTTGACTCATTTGCACCAACTAGGCTATGCTTTAAAACTTTGAAATTCTTACATTTATTTAGTCAAGAATTACAATTTATCATGATAATGTTAAATTTTTGTAGTTTTTCACAGAAGTCCCCCTCGTTGTGGTTTACAGTTTTATTGATACCTAATATTGAAAATAAATTTCCATTTCAGAAGGTGTTCAGAAAATAAAACAACTACCAAATACGAAAAATTTCGTTTTCAATGTTTTTTTGTTCATTTTAAGCAAGAAAAATATATATATATTTTTTTTTTTTATTTAAAATGGGTTTGCGTTTGACCTCAGTCTCGCCTGATGGTAAGCGATGACGAGGTCGAAGGTGTAACACGCTTACCCAGAAAATGCCTATTCACTCTTGCCTTGAAGACACCAAGGTTGTATGTATCCGGAAACACAGACACAGGGAGGGCGTTCCACTCCCTAGCGGTGCGGACCAGAAAGGAAGCCCCAAACCGCTTAGTTCGGACCGCTGGAAAGTCGACCACATGGGGGTGAAATCCCTCACGGCGTCTAGTGGTCCGGTGGTAGAAAGTGGAGGGTGGGATAAGGTCATGAAGTTCGTGCGCACACTCTCCGAAATACACCTTATAAAAAACCGATAAACAGGCAACTTTACGCCGATGCTCCAAACTCTGGAGTTTGGTTCCAACGAGCGTATCGTCACCTATCAGTCTCCTGGCTCTTCGGTCTACTGAGTCCAATGCATCCAGCTGATACTTGGCAGAGCCATCCCAGAGGTGGCAGCAGTACTCCATACACGACCGAACTTGTGCTTGGTACAGTTGTAACAGCTGTTCCGGTGTGAAGTACCGCCTAACCTTGAAGAGGATGCCAAGTTTCTGGGCAGCGGTTTTTGCTTTAGACTCAATAGAACTTCCAAAGTTGAGGCTAGACGAAAGATTCATACCAAGGAGCTCGAGGTGGTTGGTAATCGGTATAGGTGCATTCAGGAAAGTAGGAGTTGAGTTAAAGGGACTCCGTTTGGCGGAGAATAGACACGCCTGGGTTTTGCTGGCGTTGAACTCAACGAGATTAGCTTCGCCCCAGTCGGACACTGCTTTTAACGTTGAGTTCATCCGCTCTACCATAGCCTCTCTAAGGGACTCAGTCTCAGCCGGACTAGTGCGAGCGCTGGACATATATCTCTCTGTAACGGTGCTATCGTCTGCGTATCCGAAGATACCTGGGCACAGCAGATCGTTGATGTGCAGCAGGAATAATGTTGCAGAGAGAACAGACCCCTGAGGAACTCCGGCATTTATAGCCAGTTGGTCGGAAGAGCAGCCATCAACGACTACCCTTATTGACCGTTCACTCAGGAAGTCAGATATCCAGGCACAAAGTGCGGTGGGAATTCCATATGATGGAAGCTTGCTTTTAAGGCTATCGTGCCAAACCCTGTCAAACGCCTTTGAGATGTCAAGAGAGACGGCAAGAGCCTCACCGTGATTCTCGACGGCTTCGCCCCATAAGTGAGTGGCGTACGCAAGAAGATCACCAGTTGATCGTTCTCGGCGAAAACCGTACTGACGATCACTGAGCAGACTGTTGTACTCAAGGTACGCCAGGAGCCGGTTGTTAATTACCCGTTCCATACTTTTGCAAAGTATGGAGGTAATTGCAATTGGCCTATAGTTGGCAGGGTCGGCTCGACTGCCCTTTTTGGGCACAGGTTGCACGTTGGCAAGCTTCCAAGACTTGGGAACTTGTCCCGTTGCTAGAGAGAGGCGGTACAGGCGTGTCAGTACAGGAGACAACTCGGGCGCACAATTCCGCAAGACCACTGCAGGAATCCCGTCAGGACCGCTGGCTTTATTCACGTCAAGAGTGCGAAGCGTTTTTAGTACCTCTTTCTGGCGGATGCGGAACTCAGGCAAAACTGAGTCGCATGGGGGTAATATAGGTGGTATTTGGCTTCCAGCACTAAGACGCGAATGGCTTGCAAAAAGAGCAGCAAATAAATTTGCTTTCTCTTCAGCAGAGTGAGCCAGAGATCCGTCAGACTTCAACAGTGGCGGTAGCGATGAGCGGCAAAAATTCGATTCGACCGACTTAGCCAAGGACCAAAAAGCCTTGCTTCCCGATGGGCAAGAGGCAAGTTTGGCTCCAATACGGCACACACGGTCAAACCGAGTCTTTCTGAGTACCTTTTTGCAGGACTTGGCAGCTGCGTTATAGGCTCTCTTCTTTACGCTGACATAGGAGGCTTTACGCGCGCGAGCATCAGCCCAGGCTCGGTACGCCGATTGCTTTGCCGCCTCAGCAGCAGCGCAATTGGTGTTGTACCATCGGGGAGCTCGGCTTTCGAGGGATACGTCGGAAAATGGAATGAAATACTCCATAGCCCGACAAATCACCTCTGAGATAGCGTCAGCGCATTCCGATGCGTCGCCAGAAGAGAAGCAAGCTTGCTGCCAAGGATAAGATGCAAAGAAATGCCGCATCTCATCCCAGTCCGCCGACTTGTATCGCCACATCCGCCTTGTGCCTCTAGGGCTGGGATCGGGCGGGGAGTAGTTCGACACAGCCTTCACCAGACAATGGTCAGAACTGCCAAGAGGAGCGGCAACCGACACATAATAGCGGTCTGGATCTGTAGTCAGCAGAAGGTCTAGGCAATTCGGTGTGTGGCTAGAGACATCTGGTATGCGCGTGGCCTCCTTTATGAGCTGCGTGAGATCTAGCGACAAGGAGAATCTCAGCGCCTCTCTTCCAGCATGGTCAGTGTTCTGGTATGGGTACAACCAATCACGATGGTGGGCGTTAAAATCCCCCAGAAACACTAACTGCGCAGACGGATACCGATGTAGGGCTATGTCAGCCGAAGCACCGAGGTACTCAAAAAGTTTGGTTGTCTCCTGATCCCCGCTGTGCGACCGGTAGACACATGCATAGAGAATTTTCTCCATGCCTGTATCCACCAAAACCCACAAGACAGAAAAACCGGGTCTTTCAAGGTTACGGAGACGTTGGCAGCAGATGTCATCGCGAGCATATACGCACACGCCGGAGCGTTGTTTGAATTTGTGCTCCAGGGTATACCCTGGGTAGTGTAGATACGCCGCGTCAGACGGACACCTGATCTGCGTCTCCGTGACAAACAGCAGGTGAGGCTTATCAGTCTCAAGGTGGTGGTGGACTGCAACGAGATTTGAGTGCAGGCCTCGAATGTTGCAGAGGTGCACTTGGAGCGACAGGACGTGCTTCCGCTGTAGAAACCTCTTATTTTTTCTGTACTTTGTCATTTGTTGGGGTTGGGAAGAGTGAATAGGCGAGAGGAAGGCAGTTGGACAAGGCGCGCACCGTCAACCCAGCAACGTTAGCGGCACCGCCGCGCCACTGGGAGACTCATCTGGAGACCGCGGGGACGCCCGAACCCCCCCAGAATGGCCATCGGGTCCTGTCATCCGGTCGCCAACCGGCACGATGGAGCATTCTGGGATTTTTCGCGAGTTGGCGGGGCAGCCTTTCATAGGTGGCTGGCCTACTACTTGGGCCCCCTACTAACTGCGGTCGGCCAGCGGAAAAACCGTGCTTCGGATCCCGCTGCTCTCCAAGATGAGGCTTCCGGAACATTGGCACCGCCTCGTTGCACCCGGTTTCTCGGCGCAGCGCAACAGTCCAGACCCAACCTCTCGTATATCTATATTCACCATAATAATCATTGGGGGTGTGGGGATGATACTCGTACACTTTCAATATTCTAGCGTAAATAAATAATAAAAATAAACTTATGATAGAAAACGGCGTGATAATAGACAAAGTAGCCATAGACATTATATCACAGTTCTTCAGAACAAAAGTCGTTAAGCGATCAAAACGCATATAACCCCATATAACGAAGTCTCTACAATAACTTTACAGTTCCAAGCCCCTTATCAATTTAAGAAGTTCAGCAATACTGGTCCTAAATTCACTGAGTTGGTATTCTGATTCTGTCAATGGGTATTTCAGTATTCTTGGTGTGTCATGACTTTTGCATTTAATAGCAGCGGTTGTTTTAGCTGAGAACTAGGGAGTATTGAATGTTCTTTCTTCTCATATTATTATTATTATTCATTGACCAATTTGTTTTAACCAACGGCTCATACGTTTTACCAAAGAAATGAGAACTTGAATCTCTCACAGATGTGAAACCTTTTAGTAGCGAATACATGCATGTACTTTTAACTAGATTTAAATAAATTTTACTAAACACAGTGCCACCTAGCCAGCTAGACAAATTACTTAGTTTAATAGCTACGCAAATCTGAAATGCAGTTTTTTTTCTTCAAATAAACAAATTGTAGGGCACATAATAAACCTGCTTTATTCCTGATTGAAATGTTAACGGATCTAATTAATACTGTTTGAATTTACCCCGTGACCTAAGTAAAACAAAATATCGATGTCCGTGGATTAGCTGTATTTATTGTAAAGGCTTACTAAAATGAGAACTCTAACAATTTTAAGGCTGTGGTTTTAGCAAATTGAAATCTACTGTTATTACTTCTTTACTCTCAATTTATATTTCATTGAAATTAATTTGTATTTAAATCAAGATGGCTTCGTTTTACGAATTCCAATTGAATTTTGTTGTTGTAATTAGATTAACTTTAGATTCGTTACAAAATTGCAAGTTTCATTTAGCAAAATGTTGTTACTTTCCAGTAAATTAAAGTTAGAGATTATAAATTGCTGCTACTAAAATACCCTTTGCTTAGTATTTCAGTAGAAATAATGAATGTTTCGTAATTTTCTTCTCAATTGCCGAGTGTTAAGAGCACTTGCTTCGAAAACCAGGGAATATTTTATGTCATCTTATTATTAATAAGGCACATTTAACCACTTTGGAAGTCTCTCAAGCAAACAATTCAGTTTAGAAAATTTTTTTTTAACCCCAACATCATTTTTGAAGACCTATTCTTTATTATTCATCATTTTTGAAGACTTATACCCCACATGTATAGGTTTTATGAAAAATAAATGTTAAGTTTCAGTTCTAATTAAGTATGGGGAACCCCCAAATATTACTTAATATTTAATTTTAATAAGTTTTTTTTAAAATTTTGTGTCCAAACCCGACCTAACTTCGGGGGACACCATTGGCCAGCAGTGGGGCACATCAGGTTAAATAAAAAAGTTTCCAAATCTTTATGCGGAATATAAAATACATCAATTCACCAAGTTTCAACAGTATCTCACATAGTTCCGGAAAAAAGTGTCTGTGGACAGGCCAGACCTATTATACATACTTACGACATATCTCACGATTTGTTGGTGTGCCACTGTAAGATTATAACCTACTATTAACTTTCACTTCTTGTTTACAGTTCATAATCATAATATTAGAATCGTCAATTTATATCATCGCGACATAGCTGGTAAACTTACTATGCTCTCAAAGATGCACTGAGATATATGGGTTAAATTTTACGGTAATAGTTTTTTTCTGACATAATTACCAACCACCAGCTATGAAAGCGAAGCCTGAATCATTAGAGCACTTCATAAATGAAGTCAAAATCGATCAATATACTAATTTAATGACGGAAGCCTCGGCCTAAGGCAAAAAAACATTTTTTTTAAATTAATTTGGTTGGTATTGTTCAAACTATCACATAAAACCCCCGAACATTATAAACAAGAAAAATACAAAATCGCAAGTGTATAATAATTACAGTGGGCGGAAGCACTTCAGCTGCTGTGCCCGCTGAAGAAGAGAAAACCTTTTAAAAAATGTAAAAGTCCGTCACGATTGTAAGACAGGAAAACAATTAAAGCGTTGTACTGACACACGCGGTCCGCGGTCTGCGGTAACGTTCAGACCTTTATCTAGAGCAGTGTGCGGAGAGAATAAAAAGAGCAATAAAAAATCTTTAATCCTATCTATAGTCTGTTATCAAGCCGCCCTAAGGCCTCCAACTAGGTTTGACAAGTGACATCTAGTGACGTCAGCCGGGACTAATTGCTTAACGTGCCTTCCGAAGCACTAAGATGCCTGAAAAATACATCTATTTTCAGTCGGAATGATCACACTTCAATTTCCGACAAGGTTTTTCACTAGCCTAAGAGCCCACCTACACTGAGCCCACTTGTCAGAGTATGGCTCGCGCCACCTCATAGTTGAGGTGAGGCCTGTGCCGAGTAGTGGGACGTATGCAGATTTTATGTTATAATAGTCTGTGCAAAGTAACAAATCGGGCCGTTACAACTAATCGCCACCGCACCCGCTCCCAAATACACTACGTGTGACAGTATGAAGCTTTAGCGTCCCCCCCAAGGGCTACACGGTACAGCTACCTCAAGAAGTCAGAAGAGGCTACTAAGGGAGCTGAAGCATGACAGCTACTGCAGTCAGTTGCGCTCAAGGACGGTTTTTTAGCTTGCAGTATCATACGTATCATAAGTGGCGAGTGTCAGCGTTTTGTGTCGGTGTTTGTAGCCGCTGCGGGCCACAAGATGCAACGACGATTTGTAGCGTGTGGTAGCTATCGGCCTCAACCGTTTGGGGCGAGTTCACATAAAATGTATGATAATTTCAGAAAATTCGGCGTTTCGTGGCTGTGGCTTGTTGTCCGTGTGCGGGGACGCTTACATGCTATATTCATAAGACAAGATAAGATATATTCAAATTATTCACATCAGAAACACCCCTGTATATAAACGCCTGTCTATCGTTATTTTCTAAGCAAATACCAACCTAAATGTTTATGTTCAACCCAACGGTCGTCTTGGGTCTCCTTCGGGAAACAAGGGGCTGGTTATCTATAGCCTGAGGGCGATGGTATATGAAAGACTGAAGCGAACAACCTCTTTCGCTTTAGGTTTTTAAATTCCCTTTGAATCAAAGATTCATTGACTGACTGATTCCTGCGAAATGGTGAAAGGTTTTACCTCTAAATTTGCACCATAGGTAAAACCTCTTACTATTTCAGTCGTCAGTCACGTCACGACACAGAGTCGCTAAGTGTTAGACAGGTACACACTTTTTTGGTATTTCTAATACTTACTTTGGCATTCGGCTTATCTTTCTAAGTTAGGAAATTGTACTACTATAAAAGTTTATTGTTCTTTTCTTATACGCAGGATTCTTGAAAATCCGTCCAGTTGTCATCATTTATAATAATTAGCAAGATTCATTTCATGCATTCATGTGATTCATGGGTACCTTCCGTGGCGCAGTTGTGACAGTGATCGGTGACGATCGCTGTTGTAAAGCAACGCAGGCCGGGTCAGAAATGGGTTGGGTGACCACCCCGACCGAAATTTAGTGATGTGTATTTCGGGCATCTCCGTGCTTCGGAAGGCACGTTAAGCAGTTGGTCCCGGTTGACGTCTCCAGATGTCAGTCGTTAAGCCTAGTCACTAACCTTACACCCCTCCAACAATCCGCACTGAGCCCGCGTGTTGGAGTATGGCTTGTTCCACCTCATAGTTGAGGTGAGGCCTGTGCCTAGCAGTGGGACGTATATAGCCTATATACGTCCCACTGCTAGGCACAGGCACAGGTTTATGTTATGTTATGTTAACAGCGGAGCTATTCCCCTAAACTTTATCTTATATCTTACATCAGATTATCTATATTAAAGCCGTTTAATTATTAAAAACAAGACGTAAGTGAAGTATTTTATAAGACAGAAAGCCTCATTTTCTTCCCCTAAGTCGTCTCGTCTAGATTAAATCTTAACCAGTTTCCATGACTCTAAGTAGGTTGGAGAAATAATTGTATTCGCGAGCTGACTTTCAAGTGTTCATTTCAACTTGAGTGTACGCATTTACCAAGAGTTTTGTTAAATAAGTGAAATTATAAGTTGATATCTACAAAGCTATTTGGCATATTCTGATGTTGATATTTAACCTTTGTTTTCCAGATTGTTATTTGTGACTATGGGGTTCATGAATTTCTTCTTACTGGAGGTTGTCTGGAAGTAATAGCTTTCTAGCGACGAAATCCGTCTTATTTATACAACATGAAAAGTTAAAATAAAATGATCTTGTCAACGTTTATAGCTCGAGGACGCTGGCCAAAATATGTTTATTGATTTTTTTAATTTGTAAACGACTCGAAATGTTTGTTAAAATATGGTACGAGTATGTGATGGTATGGTATTCGGCATTCAGTTGGTAGTGAAAAATATCATCTCCGGGCAGCTTTGCTGGTAAATATGGTCACTAGGAATGCGCACCCAGAAATTAAACATTTATTTATTTATTTATTCTTTATTTTTATTTATTGCACAAAAGTAAAGTACAAATGGCGGACTTAATGCCTAGAGGCATTCTCTACCAGTCAACCACACAGTCAGACAGAGAAATTAAGGCGGTGCACTGAACCAAAAGTAAAACTAAGTCTATAAACTAAATACATACATAATAAACTAACTATACATACGATACAAAATACATATACTTAATATACACACATCAAAAGTGTCTAGGGATATCTCAAGCATTTTCATACAAAGTATAGCTATTGGGGAGGCTGTAAAAATTAAAATATTGATACCAACGTAGAAATTTTTAGGACACAGAAACTGCTATATCTGCCCTTTCAGATTGTATAAAGAAATTCATTGTGGTAGCATTATTGTACAATCGTAAGGACGTTAAAAAAAAGACAGATTTTTCTTTTAAAAGGTTTCAAAATTTTAGCCAAATCAAAGATATTAGATAATGCTCAGCATTATCTAATATCTTTGATAGACACTTTTGATGTGTGTATATAGATATTTATAAATGTTTTTGAATAAATATATAAAAATATAATACGAACATTTCTAGGTGCGCATTCCTAGTGACAGGAAAATATTTAGTTTTTGGACACTATTATGTTAAACGATAAAAGTCGCGCTGGATCCCGATATCAACATAAACCCACAACTCAACTAACACAAACTATTTAGTTTTAATCAAATTAGTGTAATTCAATGAGGGTACATTTACTTTAATTTATTTAAGTACATTCAAACAAGCCCGCCAACTACGAGTAGTTTGCGTAAACATTACAAATTAACTAACAGTTGGTTATAACATACTTTTAGGTTATTTATAACTTTCAAAGTAAATTTGCATAACAAAATTGAATATTAAATCATATGATGATACATTTAGGAATCATTTAAGTTACTCGTTACTCGTTCGTCTGAAAATGTTTTTAATATCCTTTTAACGTTTACCTCCCATCAAAGAGGCGAGGGACAGCAAAATCTAAAAATATAATTTCAGAAAAAAAGAGAAATGTTTGAATGAATTTATTAATGGTAATAAAATGGCTAGTGCACTTCACTTTCTTTTATTTTCTTTGATTTCATTACCTTTTTTTATACTTTTTTGCCATCTTTTTTGTTTTTTTTGTCACGTGTGGGCCAATAAACAGTTTGCCGCATCATGAATGTGGCAGCAAATCTATTGGTTCTTGAAAACACATCCCTCGCAACGCATCTCTGGTGGAAACGTCGCCTAAACCAGCTCTAGTGTCTCTGCATAGCTTGCCTTGCGGTTGTGTCGCGCCAATTTGCAACCGTCTCGCATGTAACTCCGCATAATTGACTCGTCTTATTTATTCAAGTACCTGGAATGCGGTCTATCCGAAACCGCCTGCATGCTGCATTGTTCCACCGCAAGACTGCGTTTTCACCGCAACATGCGTTGCTAGGTATGGGTTTTTAAGAACCAATATAATTGCCCCATTGAGCGAAGCTAGAGAGGTGCTATTGGTTCTTAGAAACACATCACATTATGTCACATTATGTTTGTATTTGTGCATTTATTTATTATTTCTATTATAGTATTTAAGTCCATTATTAAGTGTATTTTTGTTTGTTTTATTTAGTTTTTGACGATTAAAAAGCACCTGGTAACAAGTTTATTTAGATAAAAAAAAATTGAACTTTGAATTTTGCATCTCTGGTGGAATCACCGCCTAAACCAGCCCTAGTGTCTCTGCATAGCTTGCCTTGCGGTTGTGTCGCGCCAATTTGCAACCGTCTCGCATGTAACTCCGCATAATTGACTCGTCTCATTTATGAAAGTAACTGGTATCCGGTTTATCCAAAACCGTGTTGCGTGTTTATTTAGCCTGCATGCTGCATCGTTCCACTGAAAAAGGCTGCATTTCCACCAGAGATGTGTTGCTAGGTATGGGTTTTTAAGAACCAATAGAATTGTTTCATTAAGAGGGGTTAGGCGGTCAGCGAAAATTCAGATTTCGTAGCTCTTCGCGCCTGACGTAAGGGGGTGGGGGAGGAGGTGATTGTCCGCGTTTAGTATGGAATCAACGTGCTCGAAACTAAAGATCGTAAATGCCATTCACATTTCTGCCGTCTATAAGCTTAAAGGCCGCTTAGTGACATTTGACCATTTTTCACTTTTAAATATGGAAATACTTAAAAAAAAAAACTCTATCGATCTGTCTAAGAACGGTTATTCTATCTTTTACCGTTTTCAAGATATATTTTTTTTAAAAGCAGTTTACTACAGAAAAAAAATATTTTACATCGCTCAAAGGCGGCAAAACAGCTAAACAAGATTAGAAGGTAGCTAAATTACTTTAACGTTTGGATCGACTGAGCAATTTGACTATCAATGCTTAGCTTAAAAACAGTTCTAAGTTCGCAGTTAGTTATAAGGCAGCAAAGTATTTTTAGCCGCTTTCTAGCTTGGTTAAGTTGAGGTGTTACATACCTTGCATAAATAAATTGAAAGCGGTAAAGCTCTTTTAAATATCTTGAAGGCAGTAAGAATCATTTAGCGGCCTTCAAGCATTGCATTGTTTCTACTTTTACAATAAATAAACTACTTTAGAAATCCATGTTAGTCCGTACGCAAAGTAAAATACATATTCTTTACAAAGCTTTGCTTAGCAAAAAAACCGCTAAATATCAGTACATCGCTAAAAAGCGGCAAACTCACAAGCCCCCGGGCGGGGCGGGTTGCAGCTGTTTAGTGCAAAACAAATTACACACGGAGGAGGATGTTCGCTGGTGTAGGTTTTCCCTGTAAAATCGTCACTAGTCATGGCGGGAAGGTTTCCAAGGTGCGTATTATATTTTTTTTGTACGAAATTATTTCAAAAAAACTGAAATAATTTTTGTTTACTGCGAATGACTTGAGCCAAGCTAGCTACTATGAATTGAGAACTGAATGCAGTCGAACAATGTTTTTCGTTCCTACGTCAGATTGGTGAATTTCGCCAATGTACTACAAGAAGGGGACACTGTACCTGATGATGATGCTATCCTAGTCAATTTTGGCTACGCCGACCGCTTCTAACTCCACTGTGGCTGCCATTCCTGGGACTCACTGCGGGCATGTGAGCACACGTCGAATATAGTTATAATTGATCGCCCCAGGTGGTCGGGCTTTCAATTTGTCGCGTTTGGCATTAACCTAAGCGCACCGTCGGATCTCGAAATAGTGGAACTTGACTTTGACAAAACACCTCTATTCGGACCGTTTGGCCGCCTTCTGCTCCCACCGCGAGGGCTCTATGCCACAGTTCTTCATGTGGCACTTAAGCACATGTTTATACCTGAGAAGTTGTCCGCCATGCTTTCGCTTGCCTTCGTCAAATTCTGAGTAGAAGATGCGCTTAGCCACTCACTGCTCCGCCATACGTAACACATGCTCCAAGCTTCAATGCCACCCAAATTGGCTCTTCGTAGCACTTCGGTATTCCGTACATAATCAGACCATCGGATGTTCATAATTTTAAAGCTAAGGTGAAAACGATCAATCATTCGGATGTGCAGGTGGTATGTCCACATTTTAGCAGAGTATAAAATGTTAAGCAGAACAACTGCCATGTAGACCGAGATCTTGGTGGCCAGTTTAACATCATGGGAGCAGAAGACCTTGATAACCAGCTTACCGAATGCTGCAGCTGCGGCATTTAATCTGCTGTTTATCTCAGCATCAAGGTCACACTTGGATGTTACTGTGCTCCCCAGGTAGTGGAACTTATCACCTTGCTTCAGCTCGCCCTCACCAACTCTTATATTCAGCGCCTCGTGATCGTGCATGTCTAGGAACATCACTTCCGTCTTGTTGATGCTGATTTCTAGGCCGAATTTACGGCAAAGCTTTTGAAAATTGTACAAGAGCTGCTGCAGGCCCGCTGAGGATTCAGCTACAAAACACAAATCAGTGTACATGATCTCCATAACTATAGTGAACGACACCTCTGTGCAGGCCAGAAGGCCATCGGAACGGAAATGAATACGGATTCCTTCTGAAGAAATATGCAAGACATCTCTGACTACACCTGCAAAGTAAAGCGCGAGCAGTGTAGGCGCCAAACCGCACCCTTGCTTCACCTCACAGGTAACAAGAAAGAAGTGAGACTGCTTGCCGCTGACAGCTACACAACACTCCATGTCATCATGCAGGAGCTCAAGTAGCCTCACAAACGTCTCAGTGCATCCAAATATTTCCAACACCAGCCACAGTGCTTCTCGAGGCATACTGTCAAACGCTTTCTCCAGGTCTACGAAGCAGAGATACAATTAGCGACCCTGTTCTCTTGTTTTTTTCTTGGAGTTGGCGCACTGAAAAGATGGGTTCACAGGTGCCTCGTTCTGGTCAAAAGCCAAACTGCATCTCTTTCAAGAGCTTTTCTGAGAATTCTAAAAGGCGGTTCAAAAGTATTCCGTCAAAGACTTTTCCGGGGACTGATAAGAGTGAATTACCACGGTACGAGTTACAGTTAGATCGATCTCCCTTGCTCTTATATAAAGCTCTAATGCGAGAAACTTTGAAAGTTGAGGGGACCTGTTCTTTCTCCTACATAAGAGCAAAGAATCTCCATACAGCTGAGTGCAACCCCTCACCGCCGTATTTAAGCAGCTCTCCCGGTATAAAATCAATGCCGACCGCGAGGGTATTTTGTTGCTGTTTAATGGCCAGAACAACCTCGGCTAGTGACAGGGGCTCATCCAGCTCAATTGCTATGGGAAGTTGAGGAAGAGAACGTACGTGTTCCCAGTCAGTTGATCGGGCCACATTAAGCAGAGTGTTGAAATGTTCAGCCCATTGCTCGAGGATTTTCTCCTTGCTTTTCAGAAGGCCTTAACCATTTGCTGGTTATAAAGGCACTCTTGCAACAGAAGTCGTACTTTTCGTGTCAGCGAGCCATTGCTAGTGACAAGCCCTCTCCTGCCACCATTTGTCTTTTCACTCCCTCGTTATTCGACGCAGCTCCAGGTCACTTGGCCGTTTCTCTTCAGTACCTGAGCTATAGCGCGCCTGAGGAGTTTCCATCGTGTGGCTATTACACCAGTTAGAACACTATCATTTTCATCAAACCAATCCTCGTTTTTACACATTTTTGGACCCAAAGCAGATTTAGCGGTGTTTAAAATATGAGAAGATTGGAACCGCCAGGCGTTTTTGATATCCCCGCTCTCAGTACTTGTAGTACTAAGTCCTCTTATTTGGTCACTTAGTTGGTGGTCTTAACTAAGAAGACTAACCAACTTATTCATACAAAACTTAAACAGTTCTTCAACATCACGTTAACTCTTGTTCTTTTGCGTTGCGTTCGTTTTTATGAATAACGGGGTAAATACTTACTTAGTTTTGAATTTGAAATATTATGAATGAGAACATGTCAAATGATCATAATTTAAGTGACAGTGTATTTTTTGGCTGAAAATGTGAAATTTTTTATGATTTGTAATATAATTTTGTGCAATTTTTGGTGTGATTGTGTAGGTTTTTGATGTCTTTTGGGAGTTTCATGGTTATAAATTGACCTTTCTTTGTAAAATGTTTGCTTTATTTTGTAAGTTACCGTAGACTTAGTAGGATTTGAAATAAACTTATGGTGATCATGCTAGCCTAAATAGCAGTTATATGAAAGGGTTTAATAATTTACCGCTTTTCAGTTATGCACAACTGTATCAAAAGTTATGATGAAACAAAAGTAGAGCAGTTAAACCACATCAACTTAGCTAAAAGGCGGCATTGTGTAGTTAGCCGCTTTATTGTTATGAGTAAGATCAATATAAAATTGTTCGGTTCTAAGTTTAAAATACGCTAAAATTAAAACTGCTTTATAGCTAAGTAAATGTTGCTGTTTTTAAAAAATCTATTAACTGTAAAGCAGTCAAACCCTCTTAGCCGCTTTTAAATTTTGTACATTTGAAGTTTTTTTCAAAAGTTTCCCAAGGCTGCAGGAAAATATGTGTTTAGTTTAAAGAGTATCAACATCTGTCTGAATTTATCAATTTCATGTGAAAGTAGATGAAAAAGCCTTTCTTTTGGTGTATGACACACATTACTCTCCATTTTAGGTAAAGAGTAGCATCGGTTTGAAAATTTTGCCGCTTATTTCCTCAATAACTCAAAAGTAGTTTTTGTCACTAAGCGGCCTTTAAGCTTATAGACGGCAGATTTTTATCAAAAAGTGAATGAAAATATTTAGTATTTTCTAAATCTAAAACAGTCACGAAATCGAGAAGGTAAATACCTACCTATTTTTTTTTATTTTTTACCTAATTATTATCGTAAAATGTGGTTGTAATGAGCATTTATATGATATATGATTTTAGAGGTAACTTCAGGATTTTTTCTATCGAGCAAAGTTTTTCCAATCGTGTTTTGGAAACAGTCATCGCTTAAACAAGCCCTAGTGTCTCTGCATAGCTTGCCTTGCGGTTGTGTCGCGCCAATTTGCAACCGTCTCGCATGTAACTCCGCATAATTGACTCGTCTCATTTATTCAAGTACCTGGAATCCGGCCTATCTGCAATTCAAGCCGAATTTGCAAGTGAATGGATGAATACAATTGATTCTGTTTATAGTGGAACAATGTCAGGTCAACCTTTAGGTGTGTTTGAACGTGGATCCGAGCTAGACATTGATCTCTGGATTCTATTGTGTTTGGTTTATCTAGCCTTACATGCGCATCCCACACTCTGTTTCTCTTGCCGTTCATATGAGAACCCGATAAGATTTGAAACTAAGTTGTTAAACTAACCTTGAAAGATTTGATTGAGTTTTAATGAACTGAAATCGGGTGATAATTGTTTCGAGTTTTTCTGACATTCGGAAGCCAAGTTGATAACAATTCATTTGAGATAACAGAGATCCATTTGTTTGAGGGTGACATCAAAGTTAGTAAAAATGTACAAAAAATAAAATAATAAATAAAACGGCATCTTGTTTCTAACCAACCCGTTTGTACAGGTTCATTGGGTAAGGTATTCGCAATCAAACACAACCGATGTAGGGTTAAACGACTTGCTCTCGCGGCGGTCGGTAGGAGGAGTGCCGGCGAGCTTGCGTTCCCCGCGCCCCACCACCGCACGCCCCGCTAGCAAGGGTTATTATATTTATTGGTAAACAATCATATTTAATAATATAATACAATTATATTTTGCATGTAGGTATCTAATACACTACATCTGCCTTTTACAAAACTTAAAACAAGAATATATTTTCTCTTCGAACACAATCATCCTAGTTAAACAACCTGTTAATACTTTCGTAACATTATACCTTTTAGTAAGAAGTAATCAACACGTCAGTTCATTATCATTGTTTGCAGAAACATCATTAGAATCATTTTCATCGCGTATATCGCCATCTTCTGCGCAAACCTTCCATTGCCCTTCAATACGTTTTAGGTGTACTATATTTCTACGCAATCTTTGTCCGCTGTCATCATTTTCCACTTCCACGTCACCTCCCTTCTTCTTGATAACGGTGTGTGGTCTATCATTAAAGGTGCTTGACAGTTTATTCGCCTTTGTCATTTCTTTGACGTATACTTTCTCTCCAATCTCAATATTCGATTCCGCTGCATGTCTTCTCTTATCCGCGTATTCTTTACCCTTTGCTTTTGCCTCTGAGTCCTTATCTTTTATTTCCAAATCTTCACCACCGAATTCCAAATCTACAATTGAAGGCAATTTATCTCTAAACTGACGTCTGTAAAAGAGCTCTGCAGGAGATTTCCCTGTAACGGAGTGAGGAGTGCTATTATACATAGTTAAGTATTTAAGTAAATCATCTTGCCAATTAGATTTTTGACTTTGGCTAATACGCAGGCGTTTTAAAATGTTGCGGTTTTGTCTCTCAACTTCGCCGTTTTGTTGAGGCCAGTAAGGAATGCTATGGAACAACCGAATGCCAAATTCGCTACAAAAATTTATGAATACTGCACTAGTAAACTGTCGGCCATTATCAGCGGTAATACTAACCGGCGTTCCAAGCCGTGAAAATATCTCCTTTAAAATGTTTACCGTGTGTGCAGCATCGATGGTTTTAGTAATTTTTACTTCTTTGTAGCGACTAAAATAGTCAATTATAACAAGTAAGTAATGTCCTGTAGGTAACGGGCCAAGAAAATCAATGGCTACATCAACCCAGGGTTGAGCCGGAAGTTCCCGTCTACGCATGGGATTTGGCGGGTTTGGAGCGGAAACCAAAGTGCAACCTTTACAAGCTCTGACATAATGTTCCGCATCTGCATCAATTTTGGGCCACCACACTTTAGAACGTAACCGAGTCTTCATAGCTACAATACCAGGGTGGCCTTCGTGAGCTGCTAACACTTTTGTCCTAAGACTAGAAGGAATAACTATTTTACTCCCGCGTAAAAGCAAATTGTCTTGGAAACAAAGCTCATTTTCAAAGACTTTGTAATTATTTACACTCTGATCCCAAAGTCCGTTGTAAACACCGTTTTTTACTAATTTTAACTCACAATCCTCGTCACAAGCTCGCTTCAATTCATTAAGAACAATTGCTGTGGGACGAAAATTGTCTATAACTAAATTCAAATAATTTTCATCATCAAATGGACGTGGAGGTTGTTTACTAGAACTCAAACGTGAAAGTGAATCGGCGATATTTTTCTTGCCCGGGCTATACACGATTTTAAAATTATATGATTGTAGGCGCAATACCCAGCGTTCGATTCTAGCACACGGTTTAGAATTCGGTCCAAATATGACCTCCAGAGGCTTATGATCACTTACAAGGTCAAAACTGTCTTTCCCGAATAAATACATATCGAAATGCTCAACGGCCCAGACCAAAGCCAGAGCTTCTTTCTCAGTCTGGCAATAGCGTTTTTCGCGATCCGTGAGACTTTTATTTCCATACGCAATTAGTCGCGGCCCATTTGTTCCATGCTGGACAAGCACTGCCCCTAGGCCAACAGGACTGGCGTCGGCAAACACTTGAGTCCGATCTACTGGGTCGTAATAACCCAAGGTTCTAATTTGAGTCATTGCCCGTTTCAAGCCATTAAACGCTTGTGATTGATCATCATGCCAGTATGAGGTTATATCAGCGCCCTTACTTAGTTTCAGTTTGAGCAAGTTACGTAATGGTTCAGTCCATGTTGCTAGGTTAGGAATCCACTTACCAACATAATTCACTAGCCCTAAAAAGCTTTGAACCTCTTCTACGACAGTGGGTTCTCGAAAAGTCTCAATAGTTTTTACGTATTTATCGAGCGGTTTGATCCCTTCGCTAGACAATTGGTGTCCGAGGAATTCTATTCGATTAACTCTATAAGCACATTTTGTCTCATTGAGCTGAATGTTGTTCTCTTTCAAAACCCGTAGAACTTTCTCGAGCCTCACCTCATGCTCAGCCTCATTGCTCCCATAGACAACAATATCATCTATGAAGTTTACTACTCCTGTACATTCCAGCAGAACTCTTTCCAAATTTTTTTTGGAAACACTCGGGAGCGCATGAGATACCAAACATAAGGCGTTTATATCTAAACAGGCCTAGACCACAAATGAAAGTAGTTATGTGCCTACTGTCCTCGCTTAATTCTAACTGGTGAAATGAATTTTTTAGGTCTAACTTAGAAAATATTTTTGCATTTCTGAACTTGGGAAGCAGTTGTTCCATGGTTGGAAGTGGATGTTTTTCTCGCACGATAGCCCGATTGGCTTGCCTCATGTCAACACAAATTCGGACGTCCCCATCCCCCTTGAGAACAGGCACCAGAGGAGAAATCCAATCTGAGGGACCATTAACCGGTTCTATAATATCTGTTGCAACGTAATGAAAAAATATTTAAAAAGGGTTGCAGAAAATTTATAAAGAATACCTTAGGACGTTACGTTGATGGTCAGATAAAGAAAAACCTCCATTCAGATTGGTACATGGTGTTTATTCTGACTTTTTGCGATACAGGTATTTAGATCTCACTTTCTTATAAGGTAACTATACTAGACACTGCTTCGATAATAAGATCTATCGCTAAGTACCAATTTGGAAGGAACAGGGTCGCGTAACTCAGAAATTACTAAGGGTTCGTGTGGTAAGTATTATTGCATCTTATTATAAACAAACTCAGAAGGAGTATAAATAAAACATGAGAATTAGAAAGACATCAGAGCAAGCTGGTCTGCGGGTGCACTATCATAAGCAAAGACGGGTACAACCTGGTTTCTGCTATGGTCCTCGGAGTTTTCTCACGAGGGAACCTGTGCCTCCTATGGTGTGTCCTCCTAATGACGTGCCAGATCTGTGCATCCACAGCGCTTCACTGCTGTGCCATCATGTGACATCTTCTATGAAATTGTTCAAATTACGTTCTTGATTGAAGTGTTTGATAAGCGAAGGAAGTTAAGAAGGGGTCTTCATGCAGAAGGATTAATAAGTGTTAAGAAAAATTCCAAGTTTTATAAAAGGTCATGAAAATTCATCCTTAGAAGGATTTTAAGGCGTTTTGAAAAAATTCCCCTGAAACAAACAGAAAACAATCAGTATGAAGCTTCCTAACAAATTTAAGCCACATGGCAGATGGGTGACCACTTTCAAAACTTACTCGGGCGTCCTGCTTCATTTCATTTGCCGGAACACACCGATTCTACCACCCACCCAGTCTGCTGGTAACATACGGATAATAAACTAATGCTCGCTGAAACAAGAAATATGACGAAAAATCAGAGATTGCGTCAAAGAGGTTAGAACCGAAATACTTCCAAAATAAATGACTTTAGCAAACATACCTCATTGTTTGTTTCTGTCGCCTATTAGGACATCAGCCTAATTTAGGCGATTTCACCGGCAAAGCCGGATTAACAATTTATTTAACTCCACTAACACAATGGATCACACAATGTCCTCCCAAAATTAGAGAAAAAAAACTATCTGTCAAATCGCTCTAAGGACACGTCACTGCGGTCCGTTTCACAATCGATTTGATTTACAAAATGAAATATTTACTTGTTGTTTGTATTTAATAATTTAAGAATTGATATCATCTAGGTACATAAGTAAATTATGTAGTTTAATTATTTGTTTACTATGTAAAAGTTCAATGATGCATTTAATATAAATTGAGAGAAAAGAATAAGCAACGGCGCAATGACAAGCATCGACCTGCTATGAAGTACAAAATATAAGCACTAGATGTCGCTAGCAGTTTTGAAAACAGCGTTTGAATTATTCAACTATCAAAATATAAACGCTTGGAAAAATGCAACGTTACAATACCCTCCCCCCTACGGAAAGTTTCGAACCTGGGAGAAACTGCGCTGCCCTCAGCGCTGTGCTAAAATAAAAAACACTGCTGAAAAAAAAAAAACCAACCCACAACCTGAAAAAAAAAATACCAACTCTAACCACATCTAAAACCAAAACTGAAACCTAAGCTTACTATCTTCCCATAAACTATCTCAAAACCTTGAAAACCAACCACCAGGACTGTTGTTCTACTCCTATAAATACCTACTTGTCCAGGCATAACCCTAATCTCAAACCCCCACTTCCACACACTCATCTTCCATACATTCATATCTTTCATACCTATAGTATCGAGCTATCATTTTGCTGACTACCACCTACAAACGATTTCCCCGTCGAGTGCGCAAACTGTGAAGCCAGTGCGACTCTACCCCATAACTACTTCTCCTTTCTAATTCTGTAGTGCATTTTAGAAAATATCCCGAGTGATCAACTCGGAAAAAAAAACATCTGAGGACTGGTCTAACTTGTAGAACCCAGACACAGCAGATAATGGAATGCTAGTCACGACTACCTAAAGTACGACGGACGTCATCGCATCAAACCAAATAAACCTAGCACCAGTAATTCTACTAAAATGCTTACAGTTATAACAATCAATAAAATGCACTACCACCACCTTACTTGTATTTGTACCAGCGAAACGCAAAAGTAACAAAATATCAAGATAGGTCGTACCTACTAGCACTCAGCTATAGTACCAAACCAACTTCTAATTCGAGCTGTACCAGCCACCATGCTATAGTACCTAACCAACAACTACTTCGAGCCGTACCAGCTACCTTGCTATAGTACAAAGCCCCTAATCCTAAAAAAACGCATCTATACCGAAATGCTAAAAAAAACTAAACTAAAGTTTCAGCCTTGGTGACATTGTTGGTGAGAAATGTCAACAAACAACACAAAATGAGTCCTTTCTGAACCTAACTACAAACAACTAATCCATTCTGGACGACCACGCAAACCAGTACGCTTAGCGGCGAATAAAAGTAAACCTTATTGGTATCCATTGAAAAAAAAAATTGCAATATTACTCAGTTTAAATTATATCCAAAGTAAATGGAATTCGTCTAATAAATTGTTCCTTCGAAACTAGCTTTCAATATTGTTTCTTAATAATAATCTATTGAAATAATATAATCTAAAAGTCTATTGTTGTTTACAATAATATAATGGTCATGTTCCATTTACTAAACAATGTTATTGTTATACATACATTCGCAACAATATTAACGAAAAGGCATTGTAATTAACATCTAAGTTTATAACCTATGGGTGTAAACAAAATGGTGGATAGTAATGGAACATTCCTGTCAGTGAAATTAAGATGACTCAACAATGGAAAATTACAATTAAGTTAAACTTAATCAATACAAAACAATGTACTGTTTACTTAATATTTACTCTAATTTATTTAGATACTTGTTTCTAATAATTACCTTCTACCTTTTATTTATGTGAAAATAAGAAGAATGTTTATTTACCTTGCAATTAACCAAAACAACTGAATTTGTTGTAAACAAAATTCAACACAAAAGGATTACAAAATAGCAGCTAGTCTCTTCAAGCACAATGCATGAAATGTTTTGAATAATTTGATTAATTTTTTAACATTAATAAATGTGATAAAAAATGAAACTTATTTATTCTAAGTTGCAATTTATATGCCATTAAGCAAGCACAAAAGCAAAGAAAGTGCAGTAAATGTTTTCAAAAGAAAATGGTCCAGAAAGGAAAGTTATATGCTTATTACATAAAGCACAAAAGCAAAATAATTGATGTTAGAAATTGTAGTTTACCACCAATTATTAAATTAAGTTTAATTTTGAAATATGGCCTAAATATGTCCTTGTTTACTTGTTTTCAGAAGAAAGTTATAAGCTAATAGCCCAAAAGCAAATTATTGTTGACACAAGAAGTACCAAACTAAACATCTTTGTTCAATTTACAATGAACATAATATAAAAGTTATATGCTAAATTATGTAGCACAAAAGCAAAAAAAAACACAGTTTGTACTTAAGATACTTGTGCAACACAAAACAATGATCCCTACTGCCTTTATAAGTTTATGTTTACCCTAAAATCCTTTATGTATCACTTATATAAAGTAAGTACACTCAGTCACATAAAAAGGTAAATCATTTTAAAGCACAATATACAGTTAGGGAAAGTAAAACAAGGACAAGCACAACACAGAACAAACAATGAGCATAGCACCAGCAGACTTAAAAAATAATGAAAAGACGGTGTAAGAATGTACAGTCAGCATCAATACAATGCTTCTTTTATTGGCTGTCCACTCCTAAACCCTCAAAGAAACAAAAGAAACAATAATACCACCAAGAGAAGGGCGCCACTGCAACGTAATGAAAATATGGTTGCAGTAACTAAGAAATTACTAAGGGTTCGTGTGGTAAGTATTATTGCATCTTATTATAAACAAACTCAGAAGGAGTATAAATAAAACATGAGAATTAGAAAGACATCAGAGCAAGCTGGTCTGCGGGTGCACTATCATAAGCAAAGACGGGTACAACCTGGTTTCTGCTATGGTCCTCGGAGTTTTCTCACGAGGGAACCTGTGCCTCCTATGGTGTGTCCTCCTAATGACGTGCCAGATCTGTGCATCCACAGCGCTTCACTGCTGTGCCATCATGTGACATCTTCTATGAAATTGTTCAAATTACGTTCTTGATTGAAGTGTTTGATAAGCGAAGGAAGTTAAGAAGGGGTCTTCATGCAGAAGGATTAATAAGTGTTAAGAAAAATTCCAAGTTTTATAAAAGGTCATGAAAATTCATCCTTAGAAGGATTTTAAGGCGTTTTGAAAAAATTCCCCTGAAACAAACAGAAAACAATCAGTATGAAGCTTCCTAACAAATTTAAGCCACATGGCAGATGGGTGACCACTTTCAAAACTTACTCGGGCGTCCTGCTTCATTTCATTTGCCGGAACACACCGATTCTACCACCCACCCAGTCTGCTGGTAACATACGGATAATAAACTAATGCTCGCTGAAACAAGAAATATGACGAAAAATCAGAGATTGCGTCAAAGAGGTTAGAACCGAAATACTTCCAAAATAAATGACTTTAGCAAACATACCTCATTGTTTGTTTCTGTCGCCTATTAGGACATCAGCCTAATTTAGGCGATTTCACCGGCAAAGCCGGATTAACAATTTATTTAACTCCACTAACACAATGGATCACACAATGTCCTCCCAAAATTAGAGAAAAAAAACTATCTGTCAAATCGCTCTAAGGACACGTCACTGCGGTCCGTTTCACAATCGATTTGATTTACAAAATGAAATATTTACTTGTTGTTTGTATTTAATAATTTAAGAATTGATATCATCTAGGTACATAAGTAAATTATGTAGTTTAATTATTTGTTTACTATGTAAAAGTTCAATGATGCATTTAATATAAATTGAGAGAAAAGAATAAGCAACGGCGCAATGACAAGCATCGACCTGCTATGAAGTACAAAATATAAGCACTAGATGTCGCTAGCAGTTTTGAAAACAGCGTTTGAATTATTCAACTATCAAAATATAAACGCTTGGAAAAATGCAACGTTACACTGTGGCTATTAGTTCTTGAATTTTTTTATTTATTTTCGATTCAAGAGGAATGGGAACCCTTCGACAAGGTTGAGAGACTGGCTTGACAGATGGATCTATAGGTATGTGAATTTGGACATCTTTCATTTTTGGGAACGTACCTTCGACTGCATTCACTCCAAGACCTACTCTCAAAACCCCAAGTTTAACTGCAGTATCTTTTCCGAGTAAATTTCTTGTGCCATCTTTTACTACGTAAAACGTCTCTTTTTCTTCTTTAGACGCATTGCCAACCATTATAGAGGATTCAAATGATCCTAAAACGTTCAATGGCTTATGACTTCCGTAAGCTAAAAATTTTTTATCAGGGTTTTTCACTTGATTATCGGCACGAACAGCGCTAGCTTTGAGAATCTGCCACGTAGCGTCGTTGATGATGTTGCATTTGCTGCCAGAATCAATGAGCATATGGATTTCTACGCCTCCCAATACGCATGTGATGGAGTCATCACCATCGACATGAAATATGTAATCTACTTCATCGGGTTTATTTTTTGTTTTTTTTTGAAGCACTACTAGCTTTAAACGAGGAATCATTAGATTTACGTTTTCTGGCCCTAGTCCTGCAGTATTTGCGGAAATGCCCAACAAATCCGCATTTTAGGCATTTCTTATCTCGCGCCGGACAGCAGTCATTGGAATGAACACCACCACAACGGGAACATGGAGTGACATTGATTTGCTTTTTTGATGTTACAACTTGATTTATAGAAATATCTTTACTTGGGCCGAAAGAATTAAAATTACTTAGTTGGCGGTGAACAGTTTCCAAAGTGTTGGCCTCGAAAATTATTTTGTCAAGAGTGACGTCATCTCCTAGTGTTAGAATTTTTTTCCGCAATTCAACTGACTCACATTTTTCTGTAACTTGGTCAATCATGTGCTCTTCAGGAACAGTGAACTTGCATTTTGAGCATTGATGGCGAAGTCTAACTAAAAACTTATCAAATTTTTCCCCGACCTCTTGTTTAATTAGTCTAAACAGGTGGCGTTCGAAAACACGGCTTTGTTTCGGAGAAAAATATTTATCCAATTTTTTTACAGCGCTTTCGTAGGCGTCTTCACCATCAACAGGCGTCTCAGGTATGTTAAAGTAAATTTCTTGTAAGGCTAGCCCACCTACGTGCAGCAAAGTTGCCTTTTTCGCCTCCGGTGTCGTTACTTTTGTTGCTATGAGATAAAGCTCTAAGCCTCGATTCCATTTTTCCCATTGTAAGCCAATAGAAGCGGGTTCCCCTTCACAATCTAAGGGTTCCAATGCCGGTATTTGCGACATAATTTGGGCGCTACCTGTAAGTAAACAATTTATCACCTATTTAGGTATCTATTGTACTCCACCTAACTATGTACCGATTGAGGATTTTTTAGATGCTACTACCTCCTGGACTATAATTAATTATATGTAATTTTTTTTAGCAGGTAGGTAAGCAATATGTAGGTACCATGGTATTAAACCAACTACCTCTCAGGAATTATTAAGAAGGGACCAGGCAAATTTTAGCATGATTTGTTGGTACCGTGACCTTTTTTACCAATACCTTTTGGTATATTTATAGGTACCGTTCCGATTTTCATCGAACTACCTCTTGATCTTCGTGTTCAAATACATAATTAACATGGAACGACACAATAAAGATCATTCAGGTACCGTTTGGTTGCCCAAACTACCTCTGGTAAACAGTGTTAGCCTTATTATTTTTAAAAACAAAACATTGTTTCGACAAGCAAAGAATATAAAATGTAAGAAATAAAATCCTTACAATATACGGGTATATCTAATTAAGAGTAAGGAACACCCTCGTAATAATGACGTAATTTCATTCTTATGATTTTGTTTCTAACAATAATACTAGGCGTCAATGATTTGCGTTTTACCTCACAATATGTAGGTAGGTACCAATCTACGTAGCAGGCACGGTTTTGCTTCGAATCGTGTATTGTTCTTAAGTGCACTGACATTAGGTTATCTTATTTTACGCGTAGGTTTATTATTAATCATACAATGTAGCAACTACTTACTTACTGATCGTACCATGGATATTTTTTATGTTAAATTTAACAAGCTTGCAACCTAATAATATTTGAACGATATTTACCAACTGTTGCTTATAAAATAATATTATCCATGTAAGTAGATTGTTTTGGCCGCTAACAATGTGTTCTTTCAAAGAATTTGAGGAAAAATGTTTACGACATGACACAGAAGTGCAATAAATCGAAACAAACCGTTCCTAATCGTAGATTTACCTCTAATTTTCTATTGTAATTTAATACAAATATTTGTGCAAACCTTATGTTTTTTAGTCACTGGCAGGGTCGCCACTTGTACAGGTTCATTGGGTAAGGTATTCGCAATCAAACACAACCGATGTAGGGTTAAACGACTTGCTCTCGCGGCGGTCGGTAGGAGGAGTGCCGGCGAGCTTGCGTTCCCCGCGCCCCACCACCGCACGCCCCGCTAGCAAGGGTTATTATATTTATTGGTAAACAATCATATTTAATAATATAATACAATTATATTTTGCATGTAGGTATCTAATACACTACACCGTTAGTCACTTAAATTGGTAAATTACTAATTTAAGCAACCGGTATCAGCAAACGGACGAGGTGCTTCATAATAGGAGTGTCCTAAGCTATCTCTCAGTCTGCAACAGTCAATGACATTGGCATTAATAAAATCAGGCAGTGAGTATTAACTAGCTTTAAACAACACGATGTCTCCTGTGTGTCAACTCAAAGTTCAGAAATAAAGTATGTATGTATGCCATTATCAGCTCGTTACCACCACCTCAATCACAGAATTGTGTATTTTCCGCGATTTTTACAGTATTCAAGTCGTTATGATTTATTTTGTATTTTTTGTCAAGTCATGACTCACGGGACATTGCTCAGTAAGACAGTAATTATAATACCGGAAATATATCGTCTATCTAACATACTTAGTGCGGTCGTAGTCTCATGTAGCTACTATGTTAACACACTTAACCCTAACCAGCGATGAGCATTGAATATAACAGCCCTTGTAGACCAACGGCACAGTATAAACCATACAGTAGAACATCTAAATACAAACGTGCCACTCTTGGTTTGAATGTGTGCGTGAGCGTCGCGCGCCGTGTCGCGATATCACGCACACGCGAATTCACGCACACGCTAGCATAAAATAGGGAGGCATAGGGAGGCGGCAGTACGGACGGGCTGTGCCGCGTATCTGTGCGCACGCTGGCTAATAGCTCGGCGGGCGGCCTCAGATAGCCTACTGTATGGTTTATACTGTGCCCTTGTAGACCAACGGCATTACATCGTATATTCCAGCGAGCACTCGACAAGTACTTGAGTCCACAGAAGTGCAACGAAGTGAACGTTTCCACTCCATTGACGTTCCATAAAATGGACGTTTAGTCTATAATAATAAAACAATTTAATATCACCCTGACAATAAACAATATCTGGATAATTTTCCTTGTAAATGTTGTGGCGAGTGTCGTCGGAAATCTCGTTTTTAATCGTATCTTGGTAAACTTAACATTAATTTGAGTCTATAGGGTAGCCAACAGCTTATAGATATTTACGACAACAGATAATGTACAACTAAAAGCTATTGACAAGCCACACAGCATTCAATTTAATTATGGTTTGAAAACAAAATTCAACAGCCCATTGCTCCCCAAACTACGAAACTCATTTTTTTGGTGAGGCTGTCAATTTTCAGAGCTGGATACAAGGGCAAAGGGCAACAGACTAATGTTTTTATGGACAATAAATGGACCCAAATTACAACTCTACTGCTGTTGGGTAAATATAATAAAATTATTAACTAAAAATCTGTTATGTGAAGACACTAGAAAAAGTATAAATACTATCGGGATATTTAATACATGGCCATAGTTCTTTACTTGGATTGACAGCTACTAAGCTTTTGCCCGCGTACATAATAATATTATTGCAAATCAACTCACGATTAGTGATCTATCACTCATCGCACTTTTCTAGCAAAGTGTTTCCATTTACGCATGATTACGGCCTCACAGATCGAATGTTTGGTATCTTAGGCATCACTACATAGTATAAAACAAAGTCGCTTTCTCTGTCCCTATGTCCCTTTGAATGCTTAAATCTTTGAAACTACGCAACGGATTTTGATGCGGTTTTTTTAATGGATAGAGTGATTTAAGAGGAAGGTTTATATGTATAATAACATCCTATAGCACCCGTGCGAAGCGGGGGCGGGTCGCTAGTAGTACAATAAAACAACTTGGCTGCCGAACGAGCGATGATTGCCTAAACATCAGGGCTGTCGCTACGCGAGTGGCGCAGCGGCGCGAGAGCAACGAAACGGTACAGCTAGGCCGCGAGTGCTACGACTGAAGTATCGTTAAAATCAATGAAACCGTCAGTGTGTGCTTGCGACGACGCGTACGTACGGGACGGCTCGGCCGCGCTCAAGAACAATCTCCACTCGCTGCGTATGTATGAAGTTAAAATACTGGTTCTACTATGCCACAAGGTTGTATGAGTTCGGCGCGTCGGCTTGCTTGTAAGAGGTATTGGAAGTGATCTGTCATTTAAAATAACACATACAAATGATATTGACCTGCGGAAATACCTACCACTGTGCAATGTCATTTAAAATAAATAGGTACTCTCCCTGTCTGCAAACAAGATGCAATATAGTTTGCATCTGCGTCTTGTGCCAACAATTTGAATAACTTACCGTCAGGTAATGCGAGTATGGCATGCAGGTGTGGAGGTATCGAATTGTTAGACACGAGACCTGACTATAATATTAGTATAAGATGTACTTTATTGCCAAAAGACATTAGAAAACTAACTTACAATATAACAATAGAATACATATGTTTAAAACTATTAGGACTTACATAATTCGAAACCGACACATTTGTTTGCATGGTCTAAGAATACCATTTAACGTCTGTTTCTGTTCTCATAGGTAGGCATAAAAAAACTACAATAATGCCTGTTTGACAACTTTTTACTATGCTTACAATGAAATGTGTTTAGCAACGAGATAAGAATTCAAACAAACTTTAAAACTACTTCATGCGTTTAAGAAATACGGAGCCACTTATTGCATTTTATCTCATTTTCAACGTTGTTGAAAAACGATGTCATATTTCATTTTAAGTATAAATAGGTGCAAGAGGCATGAGACATCTATCTCCTACACTACTTGGATTATACCAACAAGTGATTTAAAAATATAAAATGTCATTAAAATCTCTAGGATCTCCGTTCTCGAGACCAACGATCCTCTTCGCGAATAATTACTACTAACGTAACAAGTTTCTGGTCTCATTAGGTATTCCCGAAGCGAGCTAAGCGAGCGGCTTGCGGTGCAGCCCTTACTATCAAATATTAATCGAAATCCTTGTCGATACGGATCCACAATGTGTCGTATAATCGGAGCCTGTCGTAGACAGTTTGACCTGTTTGGACGCACGAAAATGGACAGGCCAAGTTTGAACCAACGTTGATTAAGTTTGAAGTACAGTCGAACCAACCGACTCAGGCCTTTGCTGATATTTTTTTGGAAACCTTAATGAAGGCATTTTTTTTTCTCGTCGATGTTGCACTGTGCAACATTACCTACGTGTTTGAAATTCAACAATTTTAATCTCAGTTGCAACTGAACTTGGTGAATTCTTAGATAGCAGATGACTACAGATGATATTGACTGATCTGACTGGTCACATGAGTAACTGGAAGATAATGCCTTTTTGGCATTAAGTCTGCCTTTTGTACAATTCAATGTTGTGCCATAAAGAATAAATATAAGATTACCTTGAGTGGGTCATACATCAATTTGGTCGGCTGTACTTGAGAACACAATAGAAGTGATGGCTCAGTAATGTTAACGGATCTGCAATGATCAATTTTGCTGACCTTCGCGCGTTAAGGCAGGTGGAATGTTAATTTCAATAATGTTTCTTTTTGTGCGTCATTGTTTTTGCTTTACTTTACTCTACGAGCTTAGAGATGATTTTTTGTTAGATGTATCCAAAGAAGCATTGCTTAAACACTTCAGGGGACAATACGTTAAAGTGGCAGTGGATAAAATGCACAGCGCCTTTATATGACGACCGTTACGGTAAAATAAAAATTGAATAGCCTAAAGGGTAAACCATACTGCAAAGCAAAACCAGGTAATAGGATTTTTATATAGTTATGTATTCTGAGGCTTTCTTTTGGGTGATGACCTCAAATCAGTTATATGGTAAACCGAGCCTGACTGTTTTTTAACATAGCAGTAAGGATGATACTCTGGTAGAGGATTTCCCGTGAGCGCAAATAGTGTTATGTTAAGATATAAAAGATAAAGTGCTACTTGAGAACAATTTAATAGCCACTTATCAGGTTGTTATGCCTCAATCGTATCGAATATAAATTGATGTTTACAGTAATAGCGTAGCAGTATATTGGAGGTATAACATCTCACTCACTTTCATCTTGTTAGGTACAAGGCAGAAAGCAAGGCCAAGTTCAATTTAATATTTTTAGGGCCATATTTAAATATTATTCCATATTTAAGTTCATCATTCCTCAAACAATCCACCCTGAGCCCTCGTGTTGTAGTTTGACTCAAACCACCTCATAGTTGAGGTGGACCTGTGCCTAGTTTATGTTTATGTTATTGGTAAGTAGTTATTAGTCACACTTGCCTCGAGTGCAACATAGATAGATAGATATCATTTATTGTACAAAAAAAATACAAATCAAGCAAATTACAGAGAACAAAATCCTATCGCAACATTTTGTTTTTATTGCGAAACAAAATAAGAAATCAAACGCAACTTTCTCTACGAGTTGGTCGTCAAATAGGGTAGATGACTATGAGTGATTTTGCATGTTTTTTTATGTTCCCCATAAATAATAATTGATTTCAAATGTTATTGTAAAACCACAATCGAAATTCGTTTCAAAATGAGGCTACAATAGGCCTGCAAACTTGGGTGGGCAAGTCCATTTCATATGTGTTAAATTTTTGTAAAACAATATCACTTTTTGTAACCCAAACTATTATGAAGGAATTATGTTAGGAGACCATTATCATAAACGCAATATTTAATATAGCTGTCGAACAAAGTTATTACGCGCTCCTTACAAAAACAGCGAGAGTGACGTCACTGTCGCTGTCACTTTTGTATGGAGCGTTTTTGGGCAAGTCCAAAAATGTGCATTTCAAATTGTGATATCTCTGGTGGTATTGATCCAGATGAAGTGATTCTTTGAGGATTGTTTACATAAATGTAAGGTCTTTCGATAATAAACAAAAAAAAATTACAGTCATCATGCCTATTGCACTGTTTTTGTTCCTACACAAGGGAGCTTGGCGCTCTTTCACATTTATGTTTTTAACGGAATATTAGCAAACTCGGCACGTTTTCGATATACTCCTTTTAATGCATGTAGAGGAGTAATGAGACATTAAGGCAATCGGTAGCACATATTGATCTTTATCTTGAAGCCTTGGGACTTGGTGATATCATACGAGACGCGGGGCGAATACAAATTGTTTTCGTTTTTAACCTATTGCGGATCGGCGTTTGGGTGCGAAATTAATCTGTTAGGGTTATTTTGTCGCTTATAAGAATAAAAATTACAATACACCTCACTTTATTTTAAATGTTAATAATATTTTTCTAAATCAGATTATGTACTACTTCTGGCTAAGTCAAGACTTTTGTTGCAGTAAAATGAAGTCATTACTGATTATTACCTATACTCTAGGCGTGTGGCCAGCAATCTTAAATAAAAAGTGAATTTGCTGTCGAGTAATCGGTTAGTTAGGTTGTGTTGTCGCTTCCAAGCATGAAAATAAGATTTTTATATGCGTCAATCCTGTTTTTTAAATGCCCCTTTTGACCCGGCTAAGCTTTTTCTAGCAACCAAGTTACACGCCTCAATGTTTTCCAAGTACGAAATATATTTAGAATTCTAAAACAGTTTTTATCGTGATAACAATATAAAAACACGAAATCCAGAGAAAAACATTTATTCTGGGTTTACCTAATGAAACGCATAACATTTTTGGTCATAAAATCACAATGCATAAAGTTGATAGCCATAATCATCACTTGCCATAATTCCTAAAAGCATAACTTCATAACGCATACCATAACATGCCCGAAATTCGTAAGGCATAGATACTCATCGAAAAGCATAATTTCACAAACCATAAGTATCAAAAGGCATAATTTTTATTTGCCATAATATTCGAAAGACATAATCCTCAAAAGACATACTTTTGATAAGCATAAGTGCCAAAATCCATATTTTCATAAGGCATAACACTCATTTACCATAATTTCAAAAAGCATACTTTTGTTATGCAAGCTTACAAATATTACATGTTCAACGCAAGCAGCATGTAATGTAAATGTATAAAAATCCAAAGAGCACTTGTCCGAAAACCGCCTTCATTTAGTTTAATAATATTTTTTTTATATATCATTTGCTCATAGTGATATATATTAGTTATTTTACTCATAGTGAAATGTAGACAGCAAAAGAATTCTGTCACGGCTCCGGCATTGCGGGTTTAAATTACACTCTTGGGGTAGGGCAAAACAAATACCACGTGGTGTCGGGGTTGACTGAGTCGGATTTGCCCTAAAGTAGAAAAAATGCTCTTATGTGAATTAGGCTTTTTAATATTATGTCAAACAAAATTATGAATATTAATAGTTATGCATAGTGACATTATGTCTTTTGATAGTTATGCGTACTGACATTATGCGTTTTAAAGTATGCTTATTAAAGTTATGGTTAACGAAAGTATGCATTTTGATGATTATGCTTTTTGATATTATGCCTTATTACTATTATGCATTAAAATGATTATGCGATTCAAAATATTTGCCAATAAAAATTATGCTTTTTGATGTTTATGCCAATTGATGTATAGCAAATGAAATTATGACAATAAATGGTATGCGTTCTAAAGTGTCACCTTATTCTGGTCTTGACTTCGGGCGGGAATCGAACCAGCGTTTACCGCTAACCGGGTGGCTGCTCTTATAACCACTGAGCTACCAAGACCATTAACAGACCGCCCGAATCTTTCTGCTATATTATTTACTAAGAGCCGGGTGATTCCATCGTTGTTAAAGGCACACTTTCAACACACACAATGGCATTGAAAATGCTAAAAATAATAAAACAACAGAAAATATCCCCCATCTGGTGGCTCTCCCGAAGTTCCAAGCTATTTTTTGCTCTCTGCTTCATTAGCCTATCGAGGTTCTACGTCGGGATACAGGCTTCACAACTAAATCTAATAACCGCATACAAGAAGCGAGAGTAGTTTCGGCAACCTTTGACGTCATGTGCTTACAGTAACTAGGTTTGCTCTAAAAGCAAAGACAAGCTTGCCGCCTCAGCGAGCAACTCATTGGAAACTTTGGCATAACTTGTTCTTGGTTATTTAGTTCAAATACTTAAGTGGATAAACATAATCAATAGCAGCCAACATTTAGATTTATTTTCACCGTAAGTCGTCTTTCTACTTGTATCAATTTGAGAAAAATAATATGATTTAAAAGTCGCAGCTGCAGTGGAACATATCATAATATTATTTAATATACCTGGACATTATTCCAAGCAGCGCCATAATACAAGACGACGTATAGACATGCCTTAATACTTTTTCTTTTGTAAGTACATACTAATATACATAGAAAACACTCAAACAGACATGTTCATGCACACAAATGTTTGTACTGTACGGGGATCGAACCGCGGCCTTTGGTTTAGTAGCCGACTTCTTAACGAGTTCACCAAATCGGCCGTGAAATGTATGTGCGGCACAGAAATTATTCTCCGCCTATTATTTTTCAAGGATTATGAAAGATTTGAGCTCATTGTTCCACTTGATATCGCGGCTTTTCTCATCACATTGTTTTTAAGTATCAATACAATTTTAGTATCGTCTTGCTTAGGACTTTTTACCGAAAAAACTTAAAAAGTAATAAACTAACTTAGTAAACTTTTAAAAGTACCAACAAAAAAAGACTAGGTTGCTAATTATTCTCGACAGGTACCTAAGCAAAAACCGGAAGTATTTCACTGTGTCGATCATATCGATCGATGTACCAAAATGCCACAGAATAAATTGAATAACCGTAGGCCACTGAAGCGTTGGGTTGAGATGCCCGTTAAATAAAAGCACTTAAACGATTTGTCCCGACAAAACATCTGAAGACCCCTTTAGTACCCCTTTAGACTCCGTTTCAGGAAATGAAGAGAAAAATCTTACTAATATTATGAATGTGAAAGATTGTATTGTGTGGATGGACGGATGTATTTTGCTCTTTCACGAAACACTAGAATGAATTTTAATAAAGCTTCAACATATATTTATAGTCTTATAGCTTATGTCTACGATTTATTAAATAATATCACTTTTTTCAAACTAAAGTTCACGTGTACGAGGTCGCGGGCGGCCGCTAGTATTATTAGCTTCACAAAATCGTCACGCACGTTGTTCAGTCAAAGACGTTCTTAAAAACGGATGGGTCAAGACAACCCTTTGACGGACATGTACGTATGGATGAGGGTGGTAAAAGGATATTGGGAGTCAGGGAGAGGAAAGCTTTTTTTTATTTTGAATGGGTTTGCGTTTGGCCCCAGTCTCGCCTGATGGCAAGCGATGACGAGGCTGATGGCAGAACACGCTTACCCAGAGAGCCTTGCAGGTTGTATGTATGGAGAGCATTCCACTCCTTAGCAGTGCAGATCAGAAAGAAACCAGCAAACCGCTTAGTCCGGAAGTCCGGTAGTTAGGTGTGAGAAGAACGTTATAGTATGGCGTGTTATGTCTCCGTATGATCATAATCATCGTTAAATTACAATCTATCTTACCAAATTATAACCTTTTTCACGTTCGCTGACCAGCAAATATAACAAGACGATATGCATTTCTAAAAATCTTATAAGAACTACTTTTTCCGATCTATGCCAGCAATAAATGAATTATTCGTGCAGTGGTAATTTGTACACACTGAAACATGAGATTATTTATTGTGTAATATGAGCGTATGCTGTCCCACTGCAGGGCCTGCCTCCCCTCCCAGTTTTCGCTCTTTGCAGACCAGCCACCATCGGCCAGTCACTTAAGATCGAGCTGTCACTTTAAGGCCTGCCGCGCTGACCATATTTCCATAAGAAAAAAAAACAGGTACCGTAGACTCTCACGTTTGAGCATTAATTTACCAAATTGAAAGAAAGTTCTTACTATAAAAATAACGATTTTACCCGTTCAAAGACGTTGGCAAAGCTGGTGTACCTATATATAAAACGAAGAGGCGGGGTTACAATAGTTTTGATTCTGCTTTAAAACATTGCAGTTGGGTCCCTTTTCCAATGTGCAAAGCAATGACGCGCCGTTCTCTATGGAGGTTTAAGCTTAAACACACACGTCAAAGGCCAAACTAAGCCAGCTCTATATTGTCTGCGGTTATTAGATTCCGTTTTGTGGATTATTTGGCAAGGACGGAAATTAACTTTGGCTGTTGAACACAAGAGGGGGGGCTGCATTCTCCACTACTTAGGTACCTACTGCACTATTTGTGTACGAAACTTTCAGCTTTCATGAAAAGTCAGTTGCTGGTTTTAATGGAGACCAAGAACTACATTAGCATTTGAATGGTTTTTTAAATCATGAGGAAGTTGGTTTACTCGGTCTTAATAAAGCAATTTCTGATTATCTGGTCCGAGTTGTTTGAAACTTCAGGTACAAAGTCATAGTAGGTCCAACGATTAAAACACTTCTAGTTTCTCAGTAACTGGGTTTTCCATTATCTGAGAAATTAAAGCCTTCTTTTTAGTAACTTATTGGATTTTTTGCTACCAAGCTTGAACTAAACCTCAAAGGCATTCCCGAGTGTTTATTAAAAGTAAGTAAATAATTTACAGTAAGGTCAACAACACTTAATGCGACACTACTACTGGAACCGATTCTACTTGATCTAAAATTGACTTTTGTGCAATGATATTTTAATAAAAAGAGGTAGATGGGTTAATTGTGCTAATAAAGTGGCACCCGAAATCAGAACTTTCGAACACCTGAGCAAAGCATTGACATTTTGCGACTACACTGCGCAAATATTGTATCTGTCTCGTTTACGCTCTAGTTATTAATCATACTGTCTTGTTCCCACGGTCAAATTAAAGGCAGACAACTCTGGACTTCTGTCAGTGCTGACATAACCTATCTACCTCTTTTTTATTATAATGTCATTGCTTTTGTGACAGATTTTCTTAGTGGGAGACGTCCGATATATTTCCAGCTAAAAGTAAGGTTCTGTGGTGCGGTAGATTAAGATGCCCTATCTGAACAGAATTTGAAAGCAAGCAGTCTTCGCTTCCGCAGCCAATCTAGTTAGCTAAGCACACGACCTCAAAGGACGAAGTGAGCCGCTTAATATTGAGAGCGGTTATTAGATTCAATTTTGTGTATTAGTTGAGAAGAGAATAGAGACTTAGCTATTGTGGGCGACGGAGAATTTTGTACTTAGGTTAATGGAAGTTTTAGTTCGGGAACTAGCCTGTAGCCATTTCTCGGGCTAAGTTTAAGCCCAGAGCGCCGTGGCCCAGTGGTTTCACACACTAGACTGGAAACCGTATGGTTCCGAAAACAAAACTGGCCGGAACATCTACTTTGTGATCGTTGTACAATTTACAGGTTGAGTTTTTCAAGAAGGCGTGGTAGGCCAAATCCTAAACTATGAGGAATATCGAAAAATGCAAAAAGGAGTCTCGAGGCTGATTTTGGCAAAAACTAAAACGGCATACTCAGATCGAAATAAAAAGCGTAAAAGCGTAAGCGTTTCGCGTAAATATTAGAAAACACTATGCATACTCAGATTTAACAAAAACTTTTTTCGTAGCCAGGAATCGAACCTTTTGAAAACCAACGTATTGAAAAAAAAAATGTCTGCTTGTATTATTATACCATCTCGTAGTGTCGCTTATAGGGACCAATTTCTGGGAAGTAACATCATATGGCAAACCAAAGGAAAAGTCCTATTTTAAATTTAATATTTTTTATTTTTTCCTTACGATCACAACTTTTTTTTATAGGTCTTTGGTGAAATCATCATCATCACTATCGAACTCCAATCATTGAACAAAAACCATTAAATTAAACGCGACAATATGAAGAACAACCTATTTTTGTTATCTTGTGTTATTCACACATTAGTAAATGTTATGATCTTTGGGTAAATATAACTTCGTTCATGTCTACAACACTTCCGTTCAAGTTTAGTTCGTTGAAGTAGATCTTGTCTTCGTATAAGAATTTTATTTTCAATTCATACAAAAAATCTAAGAACATCGTCGAGAAGCTCTGGCGCTTTCATCGAGGGTACTCAAGAAGGTGAAAAATATTCCGGTCCGAGTTGAAAAAGTAAAAAAACGTTAAAAGTTCAAAAAATGTATATGGTATAGGTTAGAGGCTTTCCTTGTAGGTACTAGTGTTACTTCAATAAAAATCTCGTCTTGTTAAAAACTTGTAAATACGTTATGTTAGTATCATCATATCTAAAAATTACATTACGGCGGCGACTAGAAAAAAAAAGGATTTGAATAAGCCATTACCGGCATTGTTGTAAGGCTTTAGGGGAGAATTTTTCGCAGCTGTGGGACATTAATGAATTTCCCTAATATTTTAAAATTATGTAGAAATAAAATTATGTACACATAATTTTAAAATTATTAGGCCTAACTCTTAAACGATCAGATCACGTAGTTGTTGAGTTTTACCAAACGCCAAAAAACAATCTCACTTCGAATTCTTTCGATAAACAAATGCAAAATGACACCGCTGTTCGTTATGACCATTTCAATGTGCCTAAATACGATATGATACCAAGTTGGAGACTAGTTACCGTAGGCTGCAGAACAAAGAAATAGTGGGTCTGTGTGGTTAATATATTGGGTTACTGAACACAGACCGCCCACATGAATAACTGGAGTGGTTGGCTATAGGCCGTCTGCATTCACCAACATCCTTTGACGTTTACCCTCCACCTTGCGGGTAGGTGTCTCACGCTGTGTTGCACGCACGAAGATAGAGATAAGAGACGGGGGGTGGGGGGAAATTTCAGCAATAAAATGCAGGAATATAAGATTAGCAATTGAAACAATCTAGTAAGTACTTGATCATAATCAGCCACTGTGATATTCGCCTTGATTAATTTGTATGAACTTTCACAAAGTTATTGTGACATAGTAGATTATGCAACAAGGGCTTAAAGAAGTGTATTATGTCCCGGGCGCTACATTGAAGAAATAAAAGACAGTAAAAGAAAAAAAGGCACCAACCGCTGAAATAGCTATGCTGATAAATTAAATGTACCAAAGAATATCATTTATCTTTGCACATAATATTTTCCTTATTCATTCTTATAATTTGAAATAAATATTTAAAAACTTTCTTTTTTTCAGTCGTTGGTTTCACATTGCCTCGCAGAAAGTATATAAAGTAGAGTACGCATCGCGGGCTTAAAAGTGTATTTGTGTTGGGCGATCTTGAACCCCTAGTACTCAGGGTTCAATGTATCGCCCGGGTTATAATAAACTTCTTTAAGCCCTTGTTGCATAATCTACTATTTTGTGCCTCATTGTACTGTGTAAAAAATTACTTCGAAAATAAAACGGAAAATTTTAATCCTATTTTTTGCTTGAAGAACTATTTTACTCTTCTAGAGCAACATGTTCCTGCGAAAAAGTTCGTTATTTGACACAAAATAAGGATTATTAGCCTTTGAAATGGGCAGTGAAATATTCTCTGGGGACCTAAGCTTCAGAAATTCTTTGAAAGTTTCAACCTTTAATATAAGCTCTGTATTGAAAAGAACTAGTGATTTGTTAGTGTCGACTAGAAGCTTTCATGTGACGAAGTGTACATAGGAAATTTAATGGAATGGACAGCTGTAACGTAGGTAGTTGGGAAAGATTGAACAGGCACTCTAGGAAAGCCGATTTGAAATAGATTAAAGCTTAAAGTATATTTTCGTGATTAAATCGTTTTCTGGTATTCACAATTTTTTTTCTTGATGAAGTCATATGAAGGTTTTTGTACCCGCCTTCTAAAAGTACCATGGAGGGCATCAGATTTATACCTCTGATGATTAGTAAATCTATGGTGGTGGATAATTTCAGCATTAACCGGAAGTATGCATTCATTTTGCACTGTAAAAACAGGACTATTTCAAAACAGCACTGCGTGGTTTCTTGCCGTGAAACATCCTTCCGGCGTTCCGAATCATTATATATTTAACGTAATGTTTATGTATCCTTTTATAATTATGCGTGGTCCACTTGAAGAAATAAATATTGAATTTGTATTTTGCTCAGGAGTACTCAGGATGCATGCATGATCATCATCAAAAAAATACGTACACTTACGTGTTTATCTTATCTTATCAATGGTAGTAGTTACAGTCATCATAGAATATCAAGAAGTAACAATTGCTCGATTTGTAGAAGAAAAACTTGATTGCTGTCAAAATTCCAGAAACTCACTGGACCCCACCCCTTATTGTGTTACTGACCGGCTATTTCAAAGCGCTTGGACGTCGTGAGCCGCGGGCAACGCTATTATAAATTTACTTAGAAATCGCCTCAAATTGGGTCAATTTACTACCGAAGGCTAATAGAATATTACTAGTAGAACTCGCTATTATATTCAGTGCCGCCGTGAACTAAAAGGCTAGGTTTTGTTCTGAGCCAGTCCATGACGCTGTTTTCAGTCTACGCACTGTTACTTTAAGATTATACTAGTAGCAGACAGCAAATTGTTTTGATCTTTTACGAGAGGAAGAATAAAAACTAGGTACTACCGAAAGGTCCAAGGTGATTATCTGGCTAAGGTTGTAAAGTGAACTTAGAGACATACATATTATTAAAATAACATAACATAACATAATCGGCCTATATACGTCCCACTGCTGGGCACAGGCCTCACCTCAACTATGAGGTGGAACAAGCCATACTCCAACACGCGGGCTCAGTGCGGGTTGTTGGAGGGGTGTAAGGTTAGTGAGCAACCTTATTGTCAGATACTATCAAGCCGCCCTAAGGCCTCTGACTAGGCTTAACGACTGACTTTTAGCGACGTCAACCGGGACCAACTGCTTAACGTGCCTTCCGAAGCACGGAGATGCCCGAAATACACATCACTAAATTTCGGTCGGATGGTCACCCATCCCTTTTCCAACCTGGCTTGTGTTGCTTTACAACAACGATCGTCGCCGATCACTATCACAACTGCGCCACGGGCACCTCACACACCTAACTTCACATAAAATTGTTTTTTTGCTTTTTGTGGGACTGTAGACTGATTTCCTTTCTTTTTCATTCATTCATTCTTCACTTTTATACATTTCATACTAAACCAAATCTGAATGAGCTTGAACACGTTATTAAATTATCTATTATCTTGTAGTTATTATTACGATAATTAATGATCTGTGTCTGGTAGATTGCATCATTATCAGTCAGTAAATTCACAAGCCAGAAGTGTCAAATTATGTTTCTATCTCCCTCTCTTTCTCTATTAACTAAAACTCTTAACAATATCACCATCTGACGCCGAACTAGGCGAACGCTGAGACTATTCACCTTCCCTAAATCTCATTTCTAAAAGGTCCAGACTTGCCTCTACTAAACGTTTTTACCGTGATTAAATAAGAGCCCCAGTTCAATCCGAAAACACAGTATATTATCGTCCCGGGACATCTATTTGTCGTGGGACGTCTCCTATTTTTTGCCTCGCTACCTGAACTTACTTGTTTTGGGATGGTTAAGTTTTGGGCGCAAGAACTTAGCAAAGTTTTTTGTACATCTATTTGTTGGACTTTGGGTTGATAAAGTACGTTATGTTTCTTTATCTACTGCTGTTTGGTTAATCTCTTAGCGCCACTGCTCAAAGAAGCACAGAGGCGATGTCGTTTTAAGGATTTAAATTTATGCTTGCAAATCTGAAATCTTAACCTCAATATATTGCACCGCCATTTTTTTCTAGCCGTGTGGTTAACTAGTAGAGAATGCCTCTTGTCATCAAGTCCACCATTTGTACTTTATTTTTTTAATGTGCAATAAATAAAATAAACATTAGTGATGATGCATTATCTTCTTACTAAAGACAGGAAATCCATAAAAAAAACAATCGGCGCAGCGAGCAAGCGAAGACAAGAGTATTTTTGGCTTTGAAAGCAAACTGATATTTACCCAATAGCAAGTTTCAAAACCCGATTTCAGATATCCGATTCAGTAGCGCCTAGCCTTGCCAAATCAATTGGTGATATCCACTGCTCAGTGATTTTCGTTAGTCAGTTTCTCTATGTCTATTTGTGCCATTGGATTTCCTAAATTGAATTACTCAATCTATCTGTTGAATGAATCTATCTAACAATTACCATACGAGTTTCAGATCAGGTTTGATTTAACGGACGCAGGACAAAACGGGCATGCACTGAATGTTCTTACTACAACGAATACTAAAATAAAAAATCAAATCAAATTGTTTATTTGCATTCATGACTATTTACATGACTGTTTACTTTGCACTATGGAGTTTTTCAGAGAGGTTTGTGAAAATTCATAAAAGTAAGTCAACTGGCCACTGATACTCCAAGTATTGCACGTGTCCGTAGGCTGCATTAACCGCTCACCATCAGGGTGATTGTTCACCAAAAATACGCATAGGTAATTGTTCACCAACATCGTTGTATAAAACGAAGCGTAATTCATCTACGCTCCGAGGTTAGCGGGCTTAGTCAACTTGTTGTCATAGGAACCACCGCTTGTTCCATTCAATACTTAAAATTAGTTCAAATGTGAATGAAAGAGAATGTCAGCGAAATTAGCTCGAGGTTTCTAACTAAATATCTCCAATCGCCGGTGAGACGTTACGTCATACGTAGGTACTACTGGATTCGTAGCGTAACTACGGTGACTACGACGTAGCCAGACTTCGTAGTATTAGAGATTTTTGCGAATGTAATCTTGAGCATTCGATGTTGATGCTTGTGTTTGCCATAGGGATACATTGAATGAGACTGCATCATTTAATTTGCTTAGGTTGATAACAATATCAATTATTGAGGCAAATTGGTCTTTACTGCTACCACAAGCGGTTTCAGTTCATTTGGCTTTGTTCTTACTAATTCAATAGCCTCCTGATGTATTATCAGAAAATAGTTTGAAATCTTTTTAAAATTAGCGTCAGTGTGAAGATGAGTCTTGGAGATGTTTCAAACAAATAGGGTATTATTGATTGGATATTATTTGCCTTGAAGGTCGTTTTATTACGACTATTTCTCCTAGACGACCTTTATTTACTAATAGAACTGAACGTGGGAATGTCTCTCTGCTGTCAATTTCGTATCAATACATAATAGAAATAACTCCACGTAAAGTTACCTAAATCATTTTGTTACTACGTTTGGTTTGGGGGTATTTTCACGTGGTGAGGCGTGAGTATTATGGGTTTATTTAATTGTATTTTCATAACACTGTTGATGTAATAAGTTTAAAGAAGGTATATTCTGCCCTGAATAAAATTCTCATTACTCACATACTTTTTATATAATTGTCGTATCAATATGACTGAAGCTTTTTTGATGAGTAGTACTGGAATAGAGACCACGCATTGTGACCTTGATTTATTACCTGGATTTGTATGTGTTACAAGATGGTGAGAAGGTGCCAGGCAAAAGTGCCAGTTGTGGCCACGATACCGTTCATGGCCATTTTGTGAGGGAATTCTATAAAAATAATCCTGTGTCATAAAATACCATCATGATCTTGACTTGACAAAAGTTAAAGCCCGAAAATTTAATACGTTTTTTTTTACATAGTATTTTTTGTAACAATACTGCTGAAAAAACGTTGCAATGGTGGCCAAGTATTCATTGGTAAATAAATATCGTTTTTCCACTATTCTAGATGATATTTTCAGCAGGAGTATTGGACTACCGACCGATGGAAATCTATATATATAAAAGAAAGTCGTGTTAGTTACTCCACTTATAACTCAAGAACGGCTGAACCGATTTAGCTGAAAATTGACATGGAGGTAGTCTAAAGCCAGGAGAAGGACATAGGATACTTTTATTTATTTTTCTTTTTTGCATTTTTTTTTTATTTATTTCCCTTAAGGCGGAACAAAGTTCGCCGGGTGAGCTAGTAAAGAATATAACCCTGTTCATGTTGACAACGTCACTTCCTTCATCAATATTAAAATTGGTTATTTTTTATTTTAGCATCAGGGAAAATGCATTATCATCTTAATAAAGATAGAAAAACCAGAAAAAAGTCGTATTTGAAGAAATAAAGTGAAAAACCACAATTTATTTTTCTCTTAACAACTGTTCCTACCTGTCACCTGACACTGAATGTTTGACAACAGGACGAAGTCTGTTGGGACCGCTAGTCTTTAATATTATAATTATTTAAAATTTATATTTCAACTGAATATCTCAAGGATCCTAGAATTCAGTTTAATTCAGCGCTTACGCTAGTGCGGTATCTAGGTCGTGAAATATTAAAACATTCTTGGTGACAGCCGTTAGCCGCGTTGTAAAAGCTGAGCTGGAATGGTAATGGCTCGGACGCATCTGCCGGCAGTAACAATTGGATAAATGGATTTTAGATACTTTTAGACTAATGTAGGGATAATAATAGTCTTTCATGGTCCGGAGATCTAGGTAAAGGTCACTATCAAACTCAATGGCTATGAATAGAAGGGGGTGCTGAGATATAAATAGCCCAAGAAGACAATACGGTTTGAGTACTTGATAAATAAAACAACATTTACACGCTCACGACTGCATATCATAACGAAATACTCAGGGAAAGGAACATCCAGAGGCCCATATTTTTGAGTGCGGATTACCTCGATAAGTAATGCCATTTCGCCTTTTTTTTATAAAGCCGTCCACTTGTTTGAAATTACACAATGTAGGTGCTTCATACAGCTTTTACGTTAAGGTCGGTCATGGTTTCCTATGTTACTTAGTTGTAAGATAGGCATTGTTATTTTGACTATTTTAAATAATAAAAAAAAAAAAAAAAATAATAATAATTAATAAAATGAAACGGATTGTTGGGACTTTAAGTCAGTGGGAAACCCTACTGTCAGATGCTGTCAAGCTTTCAGCATTCATTTACACAATGTTTTATTACGGTTCTAATTATCCACTCCTCCCTGTATTTACACACATCTCTTAAAACATCTTTAAGCTTTATGAGGGCAGTAAATTTAAGCATTAGAAGTTGTGAATCTCAAAGAGAAATGGGTTAAAAGAACTCTTATCGCCAGGATGGACGTAAGGCGTTTAGCGTCTCGCTAGGGACCGTGACTCAGCAGATGTTGCAGCCAGCTGTCCCGGAGCGTCGTGGTGTAAGTGGTAAGAGAACTGATTCCAGGAATCATAATTTTATAGTTATGCCTAGATTATTCGTTGTGCATAAAATATAAAAACGAGTAAATAGCCAAAACTACCGATAGGACGTACTTATATGAGTTTTTAGGCTGACTGTCGCATGGCGGATAAAATATTATCCTACTTCCTACTAATATTAAAAATGCGTAAGTTTGTATGTGTGGATGTGCCGTGTTGCTCTTTCACGTAAAAACTGCTGAATATTAATGTAACTATACAATATGTCATACCGCTTGTACAAATGTATAGGACAGGTTTAAAAATGTATACGAATACGAAAAAATATTTTTTGTAATGCTCAGCAGCCCAGCAGCAGTCTTAGAAGTTAATAGCAGAAGCTTCATCTTCTTCTTCATAGGTTGTGGTCTGGGGCGTAAGAATACAGCCCCCGGTAAGGTAACCCCCGGGGTCCCCGGCAGTGTACACGGCAGGGACTGTGTGCCTTCAATGCACAAGCGACCCCGAGGAGGACGGCAGTGTGGGGTGGCCTCGCACTGTCGAACACCGGCGGGTGTGTAAAAGGGGAGGTACTACTCAACTCGAGGTGAGCCGGGACACCGGAATAGCGCGCCAAGATTTTACCGGTAGAGTGCCTCCCTGGGTGAGTCCTCGGTAAACCCTGATCACCCGCAGAAGAAGGCCGCCCCGGTGTTTTAGTGCGTATTTTCCCCCCTTGCAGGTGGAGAAGTGCGTAAAGGCATTTCATCGGGTTAAAAAAATAATAATGATGAACTTGCATTTAGAGACTTCGTTCAGATCGTAGAAATAGCAAAGAGGCCTTTACCAAGTAGTAAGACATTACCATATTTATTTTTAATAACCTGGTCAATCCTCATGAATTCGCTTCGGTGACTGATATTTGAGAAGGATTCGCAATACCTTTTAATCCGGTCAAATTAGACATTCAAAGTTACATTAATTCCCACCAAGCTGAAAATCGGTAAGATTGTTTGAAATATCATTAAAAACAAAATTTGAAAGTTCCCCATCTTTCCCCTGTAAGGAAAAAAATTTATTCAAGGTCAAAGGTAAAAAAAATGAGTTTTTCGCGCTTTTCAGCAAAACGGTAAGTTTTATCATAAAAATATTTCAGACAAAAATTGTAGATCATAAAATTATCTACAAAAAAATAATTTATACTTTTTTTTCTACGAGCCACCGTTTTTGATATATAACGATTCAAAAAGTTGTAAAAGTTGTAATCGTCATAATATGCACACGTTTCCACGCCACCTATGAGGTAGTGTACTTTTTTTTTTTTAAGTAGGGTAAATGCCTTACGCATAGCCGTCCACCGGGGGACGGACGGGTTATGTCGGACTCTCCACTGTAAAGGTGGTATACCAGTGGCCCTACACCCAAAGGACGGCTCCGCTGCCGTAACCGGCGGTACGGCCCCGCCGGACCGCGACGCAAAGGGGGGATCAGCCTCGGATCACTGGCCCCCACCAACCGGTTGTGCGTCGCGGCCCCAACCACGCGCCTCAAAGGCGCCTGCAGGCCCCACTGGCCCCGCAGCCCCACGTCGCCCTTGCGGGCCGCAGCGGGTGGGTGTCCAGTCCCCCACGCTGCCACGCCTGGGTTCTCTTCGCTTCCCGGTGGTGCCCCTACCACCGGTACTAGGCCCCCTTGCCAAGCCGAGGCGAGAACCCGTGTACTTAGCGCAACTTTTACAGCTTTTTGAATCGTTATATCTCAAAAACGGTGGCTCGTAGAAAAAAAGTATTAAGTATTTTTTTGTAGATAATTTTATGATCTACGATTTTTGTCTGAAATATTTTTATGATAAAACTTACGTTTTGCTGAAAATCGCGAAAAACACATTTTTTTTACCTTTGACCTTGAATAAAATTTTTTCCTTACAGGGGAAAGATGGGGAACTTTCAAATTTTGTTTTTAATGATATTTCAAACAATCTTACCGATTTTCAGCTTGGTGGGAATTAATGTAACTTCACTCTTATTTTTTGGTCTAATTTGACCGGACTATTTACCTAGTTCATGCCCCTTCCAAGAAACGAAACCCTCCGGGCAACCCTTTTGTGAGAAGGGAGGCCTCAACAGTCCTTGGAGGCTACAGAACCACAAACAATGATGCCCTACTAACCCAATGGGCCACTTGACGTACATTAATTGGCTCTTCATCTTGTGAATCTTTCATATGTGAATGAAGGGGGTAGATTGCAACCTTATGGCCTACATAGGTTATAAGTGGCGCTCTCGTTGAATAAAAAATCATTAATCATCATTTGAAAATAGAGGTCAAATCGTCCACTCACAATCTCAGCAGGATCTGGTTTTCTCCAGAGCCATTTGATGAGCCACAAACTGTAATATTTTTATCTCTGTGAAAGCATTATTTATTTGAATGGCTAACTGTCCAAGCTATTTTAGATTTTAATTCAGGCAGTTACTTACTTTTGAAAAAAAAAGCTGAGCTATTATTTTTCTCGTTCATGTCGGAGAAAAGAAACGTTTACATGTTTAGATTAATGAAGGTTTTGTTGTAGTGGGTTTCAAAGTATTTTTTTTGTAAAACTAATATTTAAATAAGTGACTATCAAAAATTTGTAAGATGTCCAGATATTTCCGCTGCCATCTCATGAACTAGATCTCTATACCCATCAGTACAGTGGACCGTTTATCCATTATTCACTGCGTCGACGTTCGGCTAAACACGTTACCCGTCTACGTCACTAGTGGGGGTGCTACTCGCACTACCAAGTTGGGAAGCCGCAGACTACTAGCACTAGACTAGTAGACTATCCTGGCAACACTTCCAGAAAACGCCGGCGATATGTTCGAAGTGTTCTAAGTGAATTTACGTTGCAACTCGAGCTGTCGTGTTTACGCCTTAAAAGGGGTGTAAACGTTCTCAGGGTGAAACATGCCTTTTATTGCACTTTTCAAGCTCTACTTGGTTCTTTTAGAAGCTTTAGTGGATGCTATTTTGCGAACTAGAGCTTTTAGGATCTATTAGCATTTAGTATTTTTAATTCTACAAGCGGTTTTTGTTATTTGACCCCACTTTGACAAACGGGTAAAAGTGGATGCTTCTTTTTACAGATACCGTCTCTAACAGCGATAGGTCAGAGTTGTAAGTGGGAGGGACTTTTTTGTGCTGACAATTCACGTGAGCTGAGAATTTAAGGTTTTCCCGCAATTTAAGCATAACCTCAGGATTGTTTAGTAATTGTACATTCTAAACCATCTTATAAATAACAACGTGCTATAGAAAGGCCTATTCTTGAGATTTTGTTATTAGATCAAGTCAGAAATGATTCGTATTCGTAGAAGCCCAGTGGATGAGCAAGCTGTAATAGCAGTGGGGGCACATAGCGCGAAGAACTGGTGTCCGTTTGGACCGCCTGCAATCAGCCACTATTAAAGTGTATGAAGGAGGCCTATGTGGACCAGCAATGGACTTTGTGAGGCTGTTAATGGTGATGATATTTGTGTTTTATTTTTGTTATATGGGTGATCGGGTTGAACGCTTACTCGTAAGGGGCTATTTTGAGGACAGGACGAACAAAAGAAAAGGCTGAAATATGAGATGAACGAGGATATGTCAGCTGAGCCCATCTATGTAAACAAAAAGATGGCTCCTAACGTGGCCCCGTAAAAATAGGTCCAATGGACCTGCTTTCAAGTCAATATGACAGCAAATATTTGTTAACTTATATTAACGGCCAAACTCAACTTAATTGGCGAAATCAAGTTCATTTTCAAAATGTATTTTATTTCGGTACTTCACGGGGCATTCACCTTCAAGCTCTTTCGTGTTAATCAGTGTGTATTACTTGCCAAGGTAAACTATTTTGTGTAACAACACGTAATAGTGTTGTTTTACAAAACCTTTACCTTGACATTAAAGTTACCACTTTAAAACAAAGAGGTGTTTGTAGATTACTAACGTTGTTTATTTAATATGCTTTTTGACTGAGTTAAATGTTGGCTTTACTGTGTTACCTTTCTGAGAAAATTGAGATTTAGGGTGTGTTGTTTTCAAAATGGTATTTTAGTTAGCTGGCTTGCCAAAAAATAGTTCTGTTTGTATTTCGTTTTGAATAAGTAACTTCTATTTTTCTGTCTAAAATGATCCTTTTTGTCTTAAATCCGAATAATAGAAGCTGTAGCTTTAGTTCTGCTATTCACAGTAAAATGTGTTTGCTCTGTAAGATAAATAATCCAACATTCTGTTTGTAACAAAAAAGAAAATACACAGAAAAAAAACAGAATATTATGTTTAGGTTCAAGCCCATAAGAAGAACAGTCTAACACACTCAGGTCCCATCCTAATCCGTATGTTGTAAAGGATAAGGCTTATTTTCGCGCACCCTAACGACCTTTAACACTTGCAGCAATACAATGTAGGAATAACAACACAAAATCGTGATGTGCGCGGGAGTATTTTTGCATGAATGAATTTTCCACGCGTAGTATTTTAAAACACCGGATAATGATACTCAAATACAAAACATTTAGTGTTTTGCTTTTACGTAAATCGATTGAATAAACCCCTATAACAAGCCTTTGCAAAATCAGCCTGTACATCTCAGCTCCACTCAAATCTAGTGAAAACGCCCGTTATTCTCACCGCAAAATTGAATAGATAACGTTCCGACTGAATTATAAATGTAGTCGAAGAGGGTTGTTAAAAAGCTATTGTTATTTTAGGGCATGCAATAAGGACCTTTTAACAATGTTGTACATTAGTCGACGCTCAAAAGCGTCGTCGCAAGCCCTCAAGTAACAACTAAATGTCAAGAGAAACGTGTTCTCAGTCGCTTTCTTTGATGTCTTGCACGGTGTACAGTGTTACTGAAAATTTGAACTATCCTTTGACAGAAGCTCTACACTGTTTTATTTTAATACAGTTCTCTAACGTCATGAGGTTTTATTTTAGTAAAAAAATACACAAAAAGGCCGGTATCAAAGCGTATCTTAACGGCGCTCTGTGTACAATGTTTGTCTTTTGAAACCTTTTGCAGAGTTGTTGGGCGCTTCGGGATAGCTTTTGTCTCATCTGACATTTCACTTCGAATGCTTTGTAATAGGTTTTATTTTACGCAGAGAAAATGCAAGACCTGTGAATTGTGATAACAAAACTGACGACAGATTTTCTTGAGCTAGTAGCACGATTCACTTTGAGTCTGGTTTAAAACTGTTGACGTCGCGTTTCGTTTTATGATAATAACGTTTTGTGAACCGCAACTAAAAGTATTTTAGTCATTGATAATTACGCCACATTCTCTTATTACTATGAATAGCTGGAAAAAAACTTTTTCATGGTATAATTCGGGCATGACTGCTCTGAAATGAAAATCCTATTTAATTAATAAAATTACCTAAGAAAATGCTGTTTTCAGAGTGTTTTCTATAAGATAAGGAACATTTAATTGTATACTAGACTAAGCTACAGATTAAACGCTGTATAATCTATACATAATCTATAATTATACACTGTTGAACACGCGTGATAATTATTTTTTGGCTCGAATCAGCAGGTTGTGTGATTATCGCTTTTTACTAAACAAACAAAGGAACTCTTTTGTTTCTTAAAATTATACATATAAGTATCGATGTATTCAGAAACCTTTTTTTTTTCAGTATAAGATGAGTCTATTAGAATGTAAGTAATTATAATATTGCATTGCAACCAGTGTTGAACATACTCGCACTGAAAATCTCTTACACGCTTAAATGAGGGTATTCTTACTCGGCCAAAGTTTTAATTAGAAAGGTGTAGGTTACCGTAACACTAATTAAACTTTCATTAAACATACATTTAAAATGTTTAAAGCTCGTTTTACATTAAGGAAGCTTCAGGAAACCGGAATAAAATCACAGTAGGTAATTAACAAAAATCAGTATTCACATTATTTTAGTACCTATGTTATGATATCTTTCACTTAAAAGTAATAGCTATGTGTCATAAAAAGGTGCATAATGCTGATTATTGGGATTACAGTAAAAAGTTATAAGAAAACAGTAAAAAGGAATAGCTTAAAGTGCTAATAGCCGTGGATTCGATTCCTGCACAGGAAAAACTCCCATATGACGAACATTTCTATTGGTTCTGTGTTATTTAAGTATATATTAACAAGAACAAATTGTCAAGAAGTCAAGATAATGCAAAATCGGAAAAAAGTAGGTATCAACATACCTACTTTAGTTTAGCTTAGTTCGAGTTCAGGTGGTGATCTTAGTGAAAGCTGTCTCGGATATTATCATGTATTTGCTATTTATTTAAGTTAAAATTTTTCATCATTAATCGACCTGAAAACCTGCCTATTTTACCAAAGAAGCATTAAACCCATTTCTACCCCAATTATTACAATACAAAGTGTGAATAACTACGGGAGCACCTGCGTCTCAATTAACCCATTGACGACTGCCTTCGTTATGAGTTATGGTTTTAATGTAACTTGCCCAGGGTCATTTGGCCCGACTCCTAAAGTTGCTGGCAACAGTCAACCTGTTATACGTGTGACAAGTAAGATTTATAGGACTAAGTTATAGCTTATTAAATGGCCTACTTATTCGACGGGTCGGAGGTATAGTATGAGGGCTGAAGTTTAGTTTACAGGAGAGTAGTGAGTTGAACTTGTAAGTTTAAGATTGGCCAGAAATATAATGTTTTATGTCAGTTAAAAAAACTAGCATTATTTTTATCAGTCCCTAGTAATTAGCGATACTTTAGTTGCATTTATGTAACCTGTTTTCCTACTTTTAACAAACACATAAAATCCTTGTTTTATCAGTGTAGGAGTAACTCGTTTACGTAAATAAAATGGTTTATTTACGCACTCTGTCGCTGGCTCATAAGTTTTTAACGTCAGCTTAGAAAGTCGCCTGTCACTTTATGACAGCTTACTCTCTGATTAGTGGGACTCTATTTTAGGGACCAGAAAAAACTCTATTTTATTGATTCGGAACAAATTTGAAAAGGGCACATAATCGGAGTAACTTTATTTAAAAACCACATTTTTTTTCGTTCTAACAAATATCCATAATGCTACTGCATGGAAAATTCTAAAAACAATAATAAAATATAGTAAAAGATTTTTCATCTTAATCGGGAGTTAAATATTTGAAATAATATTTCTTCCGAGTGTTAGAGGTGGATGCCTATAACATTGATGAAATCACCCTGGCTCATAGGGCAAAATATACCAGAAAGATTCGGCCGGTCTGTTAATGGTCTCGGTAGCATAATTGCGGGTGAAAGATGCTGATGATCTTTTTCTGGTTTTCTTTAGAAAGATACTGCATGGAAAATGCTAAAAACAATAATAAAATATAAATATCCATAAATTTTAGTATTCGGACGAAATTTTCCCAAATAATAGATATAAATGAGTCAAAGCAGCCCACCTTGAATCGTACCTGAGACAAACGTGTCCATCGCACTTACTGCATTGCGAGCATATTAAGATAATTAAATAAGAACTGTAACAAACATAAATCCTACATCGGCGCCTGCCGCGCCGCCTCGAATACTTTCCCTCTCGCACAGCAGTCCCTCTCACTCATCAAGCCTGTGTACGTCACGCGAGCCCCCACCATCGAGTCTCTGCGCACGGCACGCCTCGCCGAACTCCTATTTAAGCGGCCGCGCGCCATACAAATTTGTCATTACCTTCCCAGCTAGCGACCGTGCTGGAGCGATAGCCCCGCAGTCCTCCAGTACAGTCAGTACGGCAAGAGAATGCGATAGCCCCGCAGTCCATTCTCAAGCCCTGATTAGGTTAGATCATCTATGGGATAAGAGTGCGATAGCCCCGCAGTCCGCTCTGATTCCTTGTTAGGCTAAGTATAAGTAGTTGAATGTACCATGTATGAAGAAGCTTAAATAAATAGCAACCGAAGACATTGGCGTTTCACTTGCTCCCTTATAGTGGCGCCCAACGTGATTAAATTGTTACAACGAATATACATCATTCGAAGAAATAACAACCCGGAAATAAAGGAAATTAAACATTTTCAAACGATTTGAAGGTAGCTGATGAAAAACTAACAATGTCTCAACCGTCTATGCAGCTGTCAGATTCACAATTCAATCAACTACTAAGCAGACGCAAGTAATTACGCTATTGGAGCAGCTTTGATGCAGGGGGAGGGTGCCGAAGAACACCCAACTGAATAGACCAGCACACTTCTGGCAACTGCAGATCCTCAAAAATCAATGGGAAGATATCATACATCAGCAATAATGAAGTTCGAGAAACGAAGCAACGAGACCCCAGCCCCAATAATACCTATTCGGAGACGAGGAAGGCCAAGCAAGACAACCAATAACTAGTCCTCTACGTGATGACTGGTACTCTTACGGGACGTTAGCGAGTACCAGAGGGGGAGATTGTAACAAACATAAATCCTACATCGGCGCCTGCCGCGCCGCCTCGAATACTTTCCCTCTCGCACAGCAGTCCCTCTCACTCATCAAGCCTGTGTACGTCACGCGAGCCCCCACCAGCGAGTCCCCACTCACGGCACGCCGCTCCGAACTCCTATATAAGCGGCCGCGTGCCATACAAATTTGTCATTACCTTCCCAGCTAGCGACCGTGCTGGAGCGATAGCCCCGCAGTCCTCCAGTACAGTCAGTACGGCAAGAGAATGCGATAGCCCCGCAGTCCATTCTCAAGCCCTGATTAGGTTAGATCATCTATGGGATAAGAGTGCGATAGCCCCGCAGTCCGCTCTGATTCCTTGTTAGGCTAAGTATAACTAGTTGAATGTACCATGTATGAAGAAGCTTAAATAAATAGCAACCGAAGACATTGGCGTTTCACTTGCTCCCTTATAGAACCACTTTATTAAACACAAAACATATCAAATTACAGGTAAGTTAATAAAGCAAAACACCGCTATAATTGTCCTTTGTTGCGTTACGCTAGTGTACGTAGAATCCGTTACGTAGTTTATAGTATCACAATAGCCGAATTGGCAGTGACGGAAAACCGACAATATTACATGGGCTGACTGTGAATACAGTGAGATCAGCCGTTAGCTGGGTATGCTGTATGGATTAAACTGAAATGGTGTTGCAAAAATAACGTAGCATAACATACGCTCAAGACTATATCCCAAATGGGTTGTCAGTGGCACTCTGATTGTTGCTGTCATGGTGAACGGAGCCTTCAGAAGCCACATTTTGGCAAGGGAATTTGAACCTGACGTGGTAGGGGCGAGTTATCGCCGTTATCCGGCTTTCTTCGAGTTCTAATCAGTGTTGTTCATAACCGGAGAGTTATTCGCAAATTGTTCAATGAACACTAAGTAGGTGTTCCAGCCAAATTTGATCTTGGTACTACTGGATTCCGAGCAAGAATGTTTCCAAGTGAGACCACTGGGTCACGACGGTCTCACATAAATACAATGGTATTTGATTTGTCTCTCTTCGATTAGTGACTTCAAAGTGAAAAGCCCCACATCTTGAAAGAAAAGATACAAGTAATAAAGAAAGAAGACTGGCAAGCCTGGAAATATTGTACGTCGCTCATGCGCTGATTTTACTACACATCTCGAAACGTTGAGAAAGGTCAAAAATGGCCTCGTAAGTTTACGTAGTGACCCTCTAGGCGCAGAACCCTAAAAACGAAAGATACTCGGTTTGGGCTAAGGAACTGCGCGATTACCTTACTCAGCTTCTTAACTCTTATCTCCAGCGGAATAAGTATCAAAATTAAATGAGCCAATACACTTGAGTGGCTGAATATGTAAATTTAAGGCCGAATAATATCAAATATTTACTTTTAGTGGAGAGATACATTCTGCGGCGGTTAAGAATTTAGGCTGGGCGGTCCGTGAGTACTTTTTAGAGTACTTTTTCTATGTAGGTACTTCTAATTTATCGACTAAGTTAAGGGTCGTACGTTACGGTGGTTGAGTGGTTAAAGTCCATTATCAACGAGTCCTGGTTTCAAATCTTAGTTAGGGCAAACTGTGTTTTGGATTTATTTGAAGTTATTCGGTTAGATCAAAATATAGATGTTTATTTCATTATCACAATAAAATTTTGTTATGGGAATTAGATAGCAGTTGATCTTGGGTAACGTCGCCTATTGATTTTCGTGGAACGAATGTTTCTTTTAAACATGCTGCTATATTGCTCTCTGATTGATTACTTACACAAGTAAATCTTCTGAAACTCTATTTCCAGATTGTGTGTAGTTGGTTAATATGGTTTACCCTTGTTTGATCGAACAACGTTTCGTCGAATTTCAGTTGGTCGAATTTCAGTTGGTCGAATTATTCATTTGACCGAATATTTAATTGGTAAATTTTCATTTGATGTAATTATTTGTTTGACCGCATTTCATTTGAACTAATTTCATATTATCGAATTTCGTCACTGCCCTATACTATAGTTTGGGCGGAACCGACTCGGTTAGATTAGGTTAGAAGGTTTAAGGCGGGAGCGAAGCGGAGCGTAGCTCCCGCCTTAAGCCTTCGTGGTTATTTTTTTTTAAACCCAAAAAAACGACTTGCCTCATTACATGCTGCTTGGCATGTTATACCATCTGAAAATTACATCAAATGAACATTCTACCTTTTGATCATTAGTGCAAACGTTGTTATAGCAAATAAACATTCGACGAACTGAAAATTCTATCAAATAAACATTCGACGAACTGAAAATTCGATCAAATGATATTATACAAAGTGATGATTTTCTCAAACGTTGTTCGACCAACCAGCTTTATTAACAAACACTGGGCTATTGCATCGAGAGGGCTATGACCTAGTGGTTAAAAACTTTATGTCAGAAACTGTGTCGTTCGAAGTTCAAATCTGGGTGGAACACCACAAATTGTGCAGTAAACAACGGTAAAAACCTAAGCAACCCGGATAGCGGAAACTCACCAGGTTATGTTCATAATCACTTTGAAATGTGTGGGCTTCTGTATGTACTGGTTATCATGACGGCAACAGTCATGCGTGCGTATGTTATGTTAAACACACACAGAACCGAACCCTGAATCCATTCATTGAGTCTCATTCGACCTTTGAAACCACTTTGCTAAAGTCATCAAAATATTCATTAATACTCATTATTTTCTCCTTAAGACGGGTTTCACAAACTTTATGTTAACTAATCGTCATTTGTATGTGGTTTTCTTTTCTGAATCAACTTACTTACTTAGCTACCACTTTAGAATGAAGGTGAGCACAGAATTATTTAGATGCATCCCATTTCAGGTTTTTTCCCGTTTCACGTGTATAGTCAGCACCCGAACGATGTGCTTAAAGAATGGTTAAATAGGTCTGAAGTATTTGAGAGAAGCAACCCTATGACTACAGAATTAAAATAAGTTTCGCTTGTTTTTGATTAATTTAGTGACGCTTCAAATGACATACGACTCTGACATTGTGGTGTTATTACACCTTTTTGAGGTGCCCGTAGCGCAGTTTTAACAGTGGATTGGCAACGATCACTGTTGTAAAACAACACACGTCGGGTGGGAAATGGGATGGTTGACCACCCCGACCGAAATTTTGTGATGTATTTTCCGGGCATCTCCTTGCTTCGGAAGGCACGTTGAGCAATCGGTCCCGGTCGCCGTCGCTAGAAGTCAGTCGTTAGGCCTAGTTGGAGGCCCGGGGGCACATTAACATCTGGCTCTAAGGTTTCTCACTAACCTTACACCCCTCCAACAATCCGCACTAAGCCCGCGTGTTGGAGTATGGCTCGCGCCACCTCATAGTTGAGTGCCTGTGCCCAGTAATGGGACGTTTATAACCAGTTTATGTTAATAGCTTTTTATCCACGCTTTTAACACACATAATTATTATGCTGACTGTACCTCACGTAGGCTGAAACTCGTAACTTTGACCGACGTGCATGATACATGCTGTTTCTTACGAGTATAGCCGCTCCAATACGCCTGAGGACCTGCGATGTGAGTGCTTTTATTTATTTAAAACAGGGGTGTTGATGCTATATTAAGAACAGTTTAGTACTGTTTTGTTTTTTATATATTAAGACCTATTGACTTGGACAATTTTTTTTAGGTTAAGTGAGAGGAATAATTTATAGGAACAGTTCAATAATTGTGGTATTTGTGACATGGTATTAAAAAATATTAAAAGAAGGGAAGTTCATAAGATTGTGAAATTTATATTCAAATATTATCGTTTCTCCTGCTGAAAGGTTTTAAAAAACTTCCCAGCGTGGTATTAACGCTCTTTCCACTTGAAAGGTTTTAACAACCTTTCAGGGTAGTATTAACGAGGCAATTTGCTCTTAAAAAATCCAAACAGCAAACGAAACGTAAGACACCCACGCACGCGGTGGATGGTGGACCTAATACAGGTCAAAAGTTGTCAGTGCCCGCAGCCTGTAATGATTCTAAACATCTTTTGTTTTTTATCTTGATAAAATGCGTGGGACACACCACCAGTGACAAGCGGGTCTACAACTCTAAAAAATCCCCACTATACCCTCTCCGCTGTAACGGGACGACATGACACTATAGTGATTATCACGTCACCCCAGCGATTCAGCGATATGATTTTAAAAATCTGCTTTCAGCACTTCATTATAAAGTCTCATTATTAAAAGCACGAAGCGCTATCATAGCCAGAAATATTCAACTTATGTATTCAATATGTTAACATCAACATAGAGGTGCCAGCCTACCCTTTCTTTGAACTAAAATTAATTACTACCAGCGGTCCCGAAAGCTGCGTTCCAAAGCCTTTGATGTCAAATATTTGTCACACAAAAATAGACGTTCGGATACGAGTATAGTCCATTCAGGTTTTTGCGGAGTAACAAAGAACAAAACTAAAACAGAATGCTGGCAGAAATTTGATTCATTATTGAAGGTATGTTGTGAATACGATGCTTTTGAATACTAGTGCAAACAGTAAGAAAAAAATGGCTCAAAAACAGATGCAAGGACAAAGCGTAAAAATGAAACTGTAAAAGTTTACACTGTTAGGTCGCTGAAGATAAAGCAAACCTAGTTTTCTAAAAGCTCGTATTTTAAGACAACTGACCGCAAATTGACTTAGAGTTTTGGAAATTCAGATTTAGACCTCCCTCATGGAAGGAATTAAAAAATTAAGTATTTTAAAAGTTCCAAATTGGCATGATTCAATTTTGATGATCTTACTTTATATTCTGTTTCCATACTTGCCATATTGTGTCGACAAAATGCCCCTAAAATGCTTGCAAAATTACACTATTATAAGGTTCAATTAAACGTATTAGAAAGAAAGGACAAAACCAAGTAAAATTAAAAAACAAAATTATCTTACTTTCAATTAGTCAACCAAAAATACCTGTACTCTTTGTTATACCTTGTTATCACAGAGTTCAGGTTTTTTCAATTTATTTTATCAAGTCCGTACCACCTATTTGTGACTTTCAATTTGGTTTTGAAATAAACTTGACAAAAGAGTAGAGATCCATTTAAGCTCGAAAATAGAACCTACAATCCTCGTCTACTTTAATAAACTTTGATTATTCCATCTTACTTCAAATGTCAGCTCAATTTCAGCTTTCCAATAAACTTATAACGATTGACAAATTTAATTCACGGGCTCCGCTATCTGGACTTATTAAGTACTTACTTACGAAGGTTTTTCTTCAACTGTTCAGTCTCCGAGAGAAACTTTGAAGTTCTTTTTATAATTACGAATCACATTAATCTAATCAAATCACGAAGGTATTACGCAAATCACAAAGGTACTCGTATTACCACCATTTTATTAAAACTCGCGTACCAAATATTATCTATCCATCTGTACACACTATTGCATAAAAGTTACGCATTTTTTCTTGAGTGACCGGATTGTTCCTCTTAAAAAGCGGCCACCAGCGAAAGTTTTGATAAAAAAGAAATTTAAGGTATAAAAAACAGATAACCGACTTTTGTCATACATGACAAACATACATAAAAAAATACATCAAAATTGGTCAAGCCGTTTCGGAGGAGTTGGAAAACGGACGCTGAATTTACACACGAGATTTTATATTATAAAATGATTTTGTAGTATTTTTGTAATTGACCGAATTCCACACGGACAAACTTGCGGGCACGGCTAGTATTCCTACTTAAAATTACTTAAATCAGAAAGCTGCTTAAACTATTAATCAACAACTCATAAAGTATAATTTAAGTAAGTAGTAAGTTTTCCATTTGAACCATAACTTCACGAGGCCTAATTTTAATAATCTCTAAAACATATTTCATCATATTACGAACATATTATTTTAAGATGAAAGAAATGTTAACGACGGTGGAAAAGGCCAGTCTGGAAAGTTCAAACTCAATATTTTCTTGTAATGTCAGGCTGTGATAAAAACAGACGAATGAAACCAAAGATCGAAGATTCGCCGAGCCTGTATTGAATTTATAGCTACCCGCAACTTGGATTCGCGAGATTACCGAAATTTTCAGCGGGAAAACTTTTTGGCAAATTCTTCTTCCTTTCCTTCTTTTTCAAAGACGTCCTCTGGACTTAACATGCATGCATAAAATCGTTGGTTAAGAAAACATAAAATTTGAACATAAAAAAAATATATTATCTACTATCACCGTTGTAAATCAACGAACGCCATTTCCGAAGAAAAAGATGGCTTAAATCCCTAACCGTTTTTTCTAATTCGAATCTCGATACTCAACGAAAAAAAACAGTTTTCTTAAACTCTAAGAACGAAAAATGAATCTCTTTAAAAAAACAGTTTTTGATAACATCACCCTATTATAAAGAGGTAAATAAATGGAAACGACGAGTGACATCGATTAAATAAATACAATTAAAGTATGAAAAGTGTCATTGTTTGAAGATTCGATCAAACCCTTCAGTGAGCTGGAAGTATGTTATTTCATTCCCATTCAAATTCACTGTGACAACTTTTAATAGAATCGAACTAAATCAGCATATTTTTTGTTATTTCTGTATCTTCTGTCCTTTGAGGCCCAGGAATAATTCAACAAACCCTTTCTATGTTATCTTTTAATTCATCGAAGACAATCTTCTAATATTCTGGCCCTGATACGAGATTTTGAAACGAACGTAATTCTAATTTCAAACAATTGCTTCTACAATCCCTTTCACGGAGTGGGGGGAGATTTAATGTATACTTAGTTGATTTATTACGCGGAAGGAAATACGGGAATTAGACACAATTGTGTACAAGATTAATGATTCGGGACACAGCAAATTTCACGCTCTGGGTCCTCAGAGCTTTAAAGGTTCGAAACTTTTTAAATGGTCTATTCTCGTGCCGGATTTTAGGCCTAATGAGTCTGAACATTGTCCAAGCAATCGGCTTCAGCATTTGAATAAATACATCGTTAGGTTAGACAAGCATTTTTGGGTTAGGAAAATAAGCTGAATTTGAAATGGTAGTTGTGGCACTAAGACATTGGAAGGTCAAGGTCAATGAAAGCAGGTCAGGGTTGCACAGTGCAGACTTCTGCAGATGGTTTTGTTTTGCGATTAAGCCTATGAATCATGAAAAGGACTTGTGAGCTACTCTGATTTGTACTTCTGATTAAAATGAGACGTGATTTTGGAAAAACTAGTCCTTTTATCATTTTTTAATCAGATGATTTAACTTTAAAGAGAAACTCTTCATTGAAGTCAACACTGATTGCTTTCGACAAAGTTTTCACATCACAGAACAAAAAACACAACTTCTAAGTTTTCATATTGGCACCAAGGTGTTCCAAAATAAGCAAAAATCCTCGATTCTAAATCCTTGTAACTTTTCTAAAACAATTTTCAACCCTTGTTTCATTTTTAAAACTAAAACAAACATGCAAACAGCATTTTGCGTGTTCTGAAACGTTTTGTTGCCAAAACTACCATTCAAACTGTAATAGATGATGCGGCAACCATTTTTCAGGTCTGAACGACATGTTTGTGGGTGATTAATGATTGGGAAGAATGCGAAATAAATACCAGTTTGTTAAGTATGGCTAGCAATTTGTAATTTGTCCCTAGCTAACTAGTATGTATTTGTGTACAACGAAAGGTAATCTTTGATTTTTAAAAACCTTATGGGTATCGTAATTCGTAACAGGAGGGTCATTGTTAGTTTAAATATTTTTTTATTAACCTGCTAGATCCCACTGCTGGGCACAGCTCTACCCCAAACCTATCCATCGTTCCCTATCCTCGACAATATTTATTGTATGTTTATGGAGAAAATACAAGTGCAGGTTTAAAACAACATTGTAGAGATGAGCAAGATACATGAAAGAAATTATACCAAAGCAAAAACGTACAAATTATTCCATAAATGAAGAGAAACGTTGAGTTGAAGTCAGAAACAGAACCTTTACTTATTTTTAAAAACCAGAGATTATTATTTTTAATTTTTATTTTTTAGGCAAAAAGATAAACCTTTAAAAAGATAACCAGTGTTTTTTCTTAAAAATTCACCTTTTTGTAATGTTTTTGATCACATAAAAACATTTTGTTTAGTTACTTTGTAAGTAAAATTTAAAATTTATTAATGAATTTCAGGCACTCTTAGTAATGACCTTTTGTCAAACTGTGCAATATACATACTATATTATGATTAAGACATGTTTTGTTCTTATCTATTTGATAAGCTCGCTTTATTATTTCTCTATCTGACTGTGTGGTGGACTTGTCAGCCATGCCTCTTGGAATTAACTTTGCGTTGGTTTACAGTGCAACGACGAATAAATTGTACGAATATCTTAACCATTATCATAGCAAACTAAAAATAGCATTGCCATATAGGTAAGCATTACAATTATGAATGTAGGCCGAATATGTGTGTTGAACGTAGTCACTAATACGCTTAGCCAAAAGTCAATACCAGCTCGTGGGCGACCATCAAACGCTGCTCCTCTGATCTTGGCTTAAGTGATTGGTTGCAGACGCTGCGGCATCAATACAGAAATCGAATAAGGTACTCCGTTTGATCGTTACCGCTCGCCAATGTTTGCGGGAACACAAAGATTTGGCGGATCGCTCTCCGGTTTGTTATAGCAAGTAATTACAAAAATAAGGAAAAGGTGGGCTGAATCCTACATAAAGGTAGGTTAGGTAGAATATATAATGTCAGGTAGGCACAAAGATCTAGAGTGTGTCCGTCTCTTCAAAAAATGTGTCCGATGTTTTCTGGTTCGAGTGGGTAGCAGTAAAGCTAGGCCTTAGGGGATAATGTCCCAGGCATAAAACATGAAATAAAAAACAACAAAGATAAAAGCCTAATAATAATGAACAATAAATTGCCCACAATGTACTACTGCTAGGCACAGGCCTCACCTCAACAATGAGGTAGACTGAGCCGTACTCCAACACACGGGCTCAGTGTGGATTGTTGGATGGGTATAAGGTTAGTGAGGAACCTTAATGTCAGATGTTATCAAGCCGCCCTAAGGCCTCTGACTAGGCTTAACGACTTGCATCTAGTGACGTCAACCGGGGCCTGAGCACGGAAGCAAGGAGTTGCTGATCCGCTGCCACAACTGCGCCACAGGCACCTTAAGCTTAAGTACAAGAGTTCGCATAGCTATTCATAATAAGCTTATTAAAGTGATTCCCTAGGCAGCCTGCTGAGCTCCAACTTTGTTTGTATGTCAGTCAGTTACACCTACAGAAATACATGCTATTCAAATGGTCATTAAGTTATTCAAACACTAAAACTTGTAACTGGTAGATTAGAGATTGTTATTAATGACTAGCTGTCCCGACAGACTTCGTTCTGTTGTCAAACGTTTAGTGTTATGTGACAGGTAGGAACATATGCTAAGAGAAAACTAAATTATAGCTTTGCACTGTATTCCTATCATTTTCTATGTTTACTCACCTTTTAAACCTTCCCTGGACCAATACAACTATTTCAAAACCAAAATTAACCGAATCGGCCTGGCCGTTCTCGAGTTTTAGCGAGACTAACGAGCAGCAATCCATTTTTATATATAGAGATGCCTTCAGCAGACAGACCAAGTGTCGGTGGAGGTTCAGATAAAATAAAGGCTTAGTGACAGAGCTATAGTATAAATAAACCAAGCGTGAGTGCACACTGATGGAATTACAGCAAAACAATCCATTTTTGAATTTTAAATATAAATCCTGCATATAAAGCCAAAAATAACGAGCACGAATATCCAATCACCGTCATTGTTCTTTCGGATGCAAAAATCTAAATACTTGTATAATGTAAAAAACATGTTGGCTACACTTTTATAACAAGAATGGCTCACGCGATTTGGCTGAAAATTAGTAGAGCTTAGAACCAAGAGACGGACATTGGATACTTTTTTTATCCCGCTCGCCAGTATTCCATGATGACACGACAAAAAAAAATAAAAGAAAATACAATGCACTATAAGACACCGTAAATCAAAAACGAGGAAAAACATGAGGAAACATGATTAAAAAAAAATATTCGACCTTCCCCTTTCAGTAAGTTTCTGTCACCAGATCTTACCTGTTAAACGAAACATTGTCATATATTGTTTTTATTAAATTGCCACCATCTAATAGCAGAGACAGAACGACATCTGAATCAGCTGTCGGGACAGCCAGTATTTGTAAAAAAATAACAAAGTCACATCACACGCAACAACATGTAACATGTTTAAAACGATACCTCCAAACCAAAACGTTCACGGTTAAAATTAAAAGGGTAGCCGATCGTGTGTTGGAACAAAATTAAACTTCGCCAAAATAGGTTTAACACGGGCGAGGGGAATTAAATTTTAAAAAATAAAACCCCACTTTCTAAAAGGTTTGCGGTAGGCTCTTAAACTTTCGGATGTTTTGCTACTGAATTACCTGAGGATGTTTGGATGTAAACAAGGTACTTTTTCCGTGTAAATTTTAAACAGAATTGTGCTTAAGTCTTAAAAATACAACTGTTAACGTGCACTGTGTTAAAACCTAGCTCTCTGCGTATGTTTCCAATACTTGCAAAAAAAAAAACCAGCCAAGTGTGAGTCGGACTCATCCACGAAGGGTTCCGAAGCAAATATTTTTTACATACGGACAGACAGACAAGACGAAGCTATAAGGGTTCCATATTTTACACGAAACCCTAAAAGCAGACTAACCCTCGGAATCACAAATGTGCCAGATGCCGGCGTGAGTTAGATTCTCATTTATCGTAAACATTTCACTATAGAATACTATTGTTTAAGTTTTTATGAATAAGGAGGTTATTTTTGAACGCAGGTGTATGTATGAAAATCGAACAAATGGCATTCAAAATTAAATGGATCATTAACTCTTTGTTGCTATGTCCACACACGCACACAAACTCAACACTATCCCCAACAAAGTGACTGTCTGCGACATACGACGTCATTAGACCGAAATTGAGTTCACTCCACAAATGTCTATTCATTCACTCGTAATCACCCCATCACACAAGACATCCATCGTTCCCATTCGCCATTTAGAGTCCATTTCACCCCGTTAAAATATCTGCTTCAAAAACAAAGATGTTGCTACAAAGAAAGCCCTTCCTTGATGGATATTAACCTCATCATTTATTTCTGAACCACTCCTCGGGTTGCTTGTTTTTCTGGGCTGCGTATTTTTCTTTAGATTAAATTTGTATCTGGGACCAGATGGACTTAATTTTCGAGAGGCCGCTCCGTATTGAATATTTCTGGCATGAGCGATTTGCATTTCAAATGTTTATTTTATTAAACGAGAAAAACGGTTTGGGTATTGAGTATTTTTAGACCACTTGTAATTTATGAATTTGGTTTAGGCCAAATTACCTTCGATAATTTACCTTCAATGTTGCCTACTTATATTGAAGGTGAATTCAAGCGTCTTCTTTATACAAGAAAGAAAGAAGGAAGTAAAGAAAAAGATTAGTTAATATTACACCTGACACTTGTAGCAAACATTCCCAACCACCAAACGGTTGCTAAGTTTTCACGGTTGGTAGTTCTACGTACTGAAATTAAACATAGTAAGTAGGTATTATCGGCGATATGAAAAATTATCTGTATTCAGATGAAACTAGGCAGAATCAAATAATTATGGTGCAAAAATACAAAAGCAACAGTTTTGTCCACGCTAATTTTCTCCTTATAACAGAGTTGCATCCTAACTTCTCAGAAAACAGAAGTTTTCTTTGTCACGCGGGCTAGAAGTTTTCTGACAGCATCTTGCGAAGGCTTGTTTCCGTCTCCGTTTCGCAGTTTTCAGTCGATGCGCTTCCAAAGTCGGTCATCACGCGCCTAACAAACGCCTATTCTTATATTTAAAAATAGATTGTTGTTTGTTTGTCTCGCTAAAACTGGAGAACCACTGGGCCGATTTGGCTAATTTTGGTCTTGAAATAAATGTGAAAGCTCAGGAAAGGTTGGAAAGGTGAGAAAATAGTAAGAATATAGTAAAAAACACAATTTAGTTTTCTTTTAGCAACCATATCTACCTGTCAAACACTAAAATGATTGACAACAGAACTACGTCCGTCGGAACAGCTAGTCTTCTTCTTATATATAAAAGTCAACAGCTGTTTGTTAGTCTCGCTAAAACTCGGGAACGGCTGAACCGATTTGGCTGATTTTGGTCTTGAAACAATTGTGGAAGTTCAGGAAAGGTTTATAAGGTGAGTAAACATGAAAAAATGCCAGGAATTTAGTCCAAACCTGAATTTAATTTTCTTAAGCAAAGTTTGACAGCAGAACACGTCTGTCGGGACAGCTAGTTTCTGATAAGAACGAGCTGATGTACACGCTCGACGCGGGCCTATTGTGTATTATTTATTCTATAAATAGGGCATAAGTCAAAATTCCATACTTTTTTCATAATAGGCCAGCACTAGGCCAGCAAGCGATCTCACCTGATGGAAAGTAATGATGCGGTGGACGATGGAACATGTTTGTCTAGATCTTCACTCTGCTCAAATAGAGTGACGAAGTCGTCGATACAAAGCGATACTTTTCCGTGTTTTTTTAGCCGTGGTATATACCACTATTATCAATACTCGTAACATTCCGGTTTACGAGTATTTTGAAACAAAAAGCTATCTGACCAACGCCAACTGAAAATTACATTAAAAGCTTTTGTTAAACTTAGTTTTGTATTTTGACTTGTTAGGACTGAAACAAAAGAGTAGAGTTCCCACTAGATATTCAATTACGTATTCTCTTGGGTTTTCTAGGATTAGACTGAATTGGTTTGTTACTCAAGAAATTCTACGGATGGGTAGGAATGGAGTGATTCTTAAAAAGGATTCGAAAGGGTTTCGGGGGATTATTCAAAACTAAATAATTAACTCCACTCCACTCCACTCCGACTCGGAACCCGATGGTCCCGAGATCGAATCCGGCCGGAACACACCTACTTTGTGTTCATTGTAAAATTTGCGGCTAACTCTCCGGTGATGGAAAACACCGATATAAAACCCAAGCAACCCGGATAACGGCGGTAGGCTCGCCCCTTGCCACGTTGGGTTCAAATTCCCTCGGCGAAATGTGGGCTCCTGAATGTTCCGTTCACCATGACGGCAACAGTCAGTGTGCCTCTGACTAACCCATTAGGGATATGGTCGTGAGGGTATGTTATGTTATGTTATGTTAAATAATTAACTCTTGAAAATTGCTTCTAAACTTAACAAGAATTGGGGAAATAATATGTCAGACAATTGATCCTCTCAAACTGAATTTTGAGTATTTGAATGTAATACTTTCTTAACAACGTTATTCAAAGGTAACGTTGATAAGGAAAAAACACCAAAAAATTACGCTAACACTCTGCCCCATTTAGATAAATTTAACGTTTTTGCTCTCCAGCAAACAAGTCAAGTCAGTTACTCTTAGTCTCCTTGCCCTATTAAATAATATGTTTAAAATTATTATAAACATTACTTGAAACAATATGCCAAGCTTATTGAGAAAAAAATCCTTTCAAAATTCATGTGAACGAAAACAAAGGCAAAATCCCCGCTTTGTTATTCCGGGATCATGATTGTTACAAAGAAATCAAATAAACCTCGAGTTAAAAATGCGAATTTGTTTTATTTTAAAATTAAATGCCACAGGCTTTAGTATGAAAAAGTTACCTCTGCCTCTGAATGAGAAATTTAATAAACATAAAAGAAATCTTCATAGATTTCTTTTATGTATTTATCGTAACATGAATCAGGAATAATAAAAAAGTATTCTATTCTATATTCTATTCTATCTCTATTCTATATATATTCTATATATTCTATTCTATTCTATAGTCGTATGTAGTGCTAACCTTTTTTGTTCGAGCCTAAACAAATGATAAATCATTAACATACTACTTTACATACGTACTTTCTAGAAAGAAGCTAGTAGCTTATTTCTAATTCTCAAAACCAGTGAACTGTGAAACATGGGAAGCTAAAAATAAATTTAAAAATAACTTTTTAACACCCATACAATCAACGCATTTAGATGAGGGTTTTTTACATCGCAAAAAACTAGCAAATGAAGATAAATTGTCTGTTTCCAATGATGTTTGAGTCTGTTCCGACTTCCGCTTTATTTTTGCTAATACTCTCATGGTTTCATATCGAATGGGATATACAAAGATTCGCTGAAATAACTTTCAATAAATATTTGAATAAAAGCTGAAATAACCAGTATATCCTTAAAATTATTCGGAGCCCATCGCTATGTATTCACATATCTCGTTCCCAGTTGTAAATATTTGTTGATGATGTGTGCTATACGACCTAGGTCTTACTTGTAGACGCTTTCGTCGCAATCATAAAACAAGATATTGCCTAGACTGGAATGAGAGCTATCTCTGTGACGACTGCGTTATTGCGGGCTCGAAGAGCACTGAAGAAAAATATTTTAATGAGATTGCAAGCTCAATGATTTTCACAGTTACCTTTCATTTTTATTTCATTGGGATCACCAACAATAACATACATACCTATGAAATGAAGTTAAATCTAAGTTTTTTGCTGTTGTTTAGTTACCACGCTAGGTCGGATAATCTGATGGGTGAACAGCACGACTGAAATGTTGTGATATATTTGTCAGGCATTGTCGTGCTTCGGGAATCTGGACATCCAGATTCCCGAAGCACGACAATGCCTGACATGAAAAGACCTCCGACATCGTCTAAAGACTGTCGGAGGCCTAAGAGTGGCTTGATAACATCTGGTAGTGAAGTCTAAGACTAGCCTTACACCCCTTCTCTAATCCACATCTAGTCCGCATGTTGGAGTATAGCTCAATCCACATCACATTTTTCCAGCATTTTATTTGACGGGCATTTTACTTCTTTTCTAATTGCAAATTGTCACCAGTCTTTTTCAAAATATATCATTCTCTTTTTTCCACTGAAATAGTATTAAGACACTTATGTCTAACAAAACATAAGACCTAAATAAATTAGGACTTCAAAATGCTGCCTTTTGTACTAACCACTTACCACTACATTCTATCTCGAAATCCAAAAGATCGCCAAGATATTTTTCATTACCCAAGGGCTCTCGTTCTGACAGACTCTTATCTTTTATTGCCTCTCAAGTCACATTTAGATGACCGATCAATCTGTTTGAGTTAGCAAATTATTAAGGTGCTTCCTCACCGGGACCCTTAGCGTGTAATGTATTATTATAGACTAGCTGTCCCGACAGACGTTGTTCTGTTGTCATACATTTAGAAATGGTTGTTAAGAGAAAACTGAATTGTGGTTTTTAATGCATTCTCGAGTTTTAGCGAGACTAACGAACAGCCATCTATTTTTAGATTTAAGATTCGACTTTGAGCATTGCATTACAATACTACTTCCCTGACCGTCACACATCCGCGTGTAATGTAACATGTAGTATAGTTTTGAATTTAAAACATTCACTATTGATTTAGCTGTTTAATGTTACGAGTATCAAGATAATTACACATTGTATCATTATAAAGATGCGCATTGTAATGTAAGAAATAGAAAGAACAAAAGAAATAAAATTGTATTAAACACTAAACTTAGCATTAACATTCACATTAAAAAAGAAACGCTCCCATTTCAGTATATGCCACGTTGGCTACCAAGCTACCACGACGCTGATTTTCAGGGGTCACCTTAGAGAAATGCTCGGTTTTCCTAATTCCCTGAAGTAAGCTCGTTTTGTATCATTACAAGGTGCGCATTATAATGCTTGGTTCTTGTATCTCACCAATGAAATGCTCGTGCCTGTTACATTACACGCGAATGTTCTCGGTGCAGGAGCACCTTTAAAGGCTGTCGCTACGATTGGCTGGAGCTAATGGAGGTGAGATGCGCCAAATGGTTATCGTTTAAAAGATCTCAGTTGACTTTCACGTTTAATTCGTTTAAATAAATTATTTGACGAGTATTGACTTTGACCTTTGTAATTTCAGAAACAACCTTGGCTAGATTCAAGTTTAGTAACAACATTTGAATTTTTGGAACGATATAACAGGTTAGTTACAAAAAGATAAAAAGTACATACGTAACATAACATACCCATACATCACGGCCATTTACCTAATAGGTTAGTTAGAGGCACACTGATTGTTGCCGTCATGGTGGACAGTTACTCAACGAACTCAGGGTTGTCTGGAAGAGATCGTAATAAGACCGCCTGTATTGTAAATTCCAAATATCTTTTTGCATCGTTGTGTAATCAATTTTCTTAGTGCAATAAAGTATATCTTATCTTATCTTTCCCTGAAGTAAGCTCGTTTTGTATCATAACAAGGTGCACATGGTAATGCTTGGTTTTCGTTACTCACCAATGAAGTGTTCGACCCTGTTACATTACACGTAAATGCTCTCGGTGAAGGAGCACCTTTAAAGGCTGTCGTTACGATTGGCTGGAGCTAATGGAGGTGAGATGCGCCAAATGGTTATCGTTTAAAAGATCTCAGTTGACTTTCACGTTTAATTCGTTTAAATAAATTATTTGACGAGTATTGACTTTGACCTTTGTAATTTTAGAAACAACCTTTGCTAGACTCAAGTTTAGTAAGAACATTTGAATTACGAGTAATTTGGAAAGAAATAACAGGTTAGTTATGATAGGATAAACAGAACATAATAAAAACTTCAACATGTTGAAGTGAGTTCTGTCCCACTGCTGTACAAAAGCTTACACTGCGTTAGTCAAGTTATCCTTGATCGAATCAAAGAATTAAATGGTAATTTAGCGGTGTTGGATTGAAGCTATACTCGTACATACACAACATAAACGGCCTATATACGTCCTACTGCTGGGCACAGGCCTTACCTCTACTATAAGGTGGCGCGAGCCATACTCCAACACGCGGGCTCGGTGAGGATTGTTGGAGGGGTATAACATCAGTGGGAAACCTTAATATCAGATATTATATTGAAAGGCTAAGCGTCTGCCATAAATTAACGTCAACCGGGACCAACTGCTCAACGTGCCTTCTGAAGCGAGATACCAGAAGAAAACATCCCGTTTCAGACCCGGCATGTGTTGCTATGCTTTACAACAACGATCGTTGCCGATCAACTGCCACCACTGCCCCACGGGCACCGACAAACCCTTTAATAACATAATTATGCTATCACATCACGCTTTCCAAGTGCGCTCAGATAATTAGAAACCGGGAACAAAAGTCTAAATGCATGTTGCCCGACCTGGATCGGAACCAAAGAACATTCAAGAGGGCCAAGTGCTCTCACCACTCAGTAACCGCGGTGTTAAAACATTAATTTGTGTAATTTTTATTTCCCACGTGGGACGCTAAATCCTGAGGATTTTCTCACACAAAATGTAGACGGGTTTTCTTGCTCACTTTGTTTTTAAGCTTTTATTTAACACTTTAAGCTCTTTGAATATTTTGTTAGTTAATACCCAGTTTCAACAGCGATTTTGTGAGCTGAAAATTTTGAGAAAAAAAAACGCATTGGGAAGTTTATAAGAATCGTATATTCAGTTACGTGCCCGAGAGGTACCCGTGGCGTAGTTGTGACAGTGATTGGCGACGATCGCTGTTGTAAAGCAACACAGGCAGGGTTGGAAATGGGATGGCTGACCACCTCGACCGAAATCTAGTGATGTGTATTTCGGGCATCTCCGTGCTTCGGAAGGCACGTTAACCAGTTGGTCCCGGCTGACGTCATAGATGATAGTCGTTAAGCCTAGTCGGAGGCCTTGGGGCGGCTTGATAACATCTGACATTAATGTACAAATCAATGTTAGTATAAAAAGACGTAGATAGGTTACTTGTGCTAAAAGAGTGGCACTCGAAAGCAGGACTTTCGACCACCGGAGCAAAGCATTGACAGTTTGAGACAACACCGGGCAACATTTACGTCTCGTCTACGCTCTAGTAAATAATCATGCTATCTTGTACCACACTTGTACACATGGTAAAATTACAGGTACGTACGCCAGGGGACAATTTTTGACTTCGCGTCAGTACTGACATAACCTATCTACGTTTTTTTATTTTAATATCATTGGTACAAATTGTTTGATTTGTTGGTTGTAGAGTGATACAACATAAGATAAAGGTATTAAAAATATACTCCAACATAGTATATTCATTTTTCTTGTATATCCTATGGCATAAGAAATTCTTGGATAGTTTTCGATACAAATATTCGTTCACGAATTATCAAGCCGTAATTGTCATTTCCATGTTCATATTTTTGTAGCAACACATAATTAAATGGTATTGTACAACCGGTTATATCTGAGTCATTTTTAATTATTGTGTCGGTTCTATGTCGCTTCGATTATTCGTTGTTTCCGTATGTAGGCAAAACAAAATACCTTTGAAAGTTCCAATACAATAATTAAAGGTACAAATACATGGATTTCATTCTAAAAGGAATAATTTATCAAATCCGCAGTCAGTTCTTGTTTGTCACCGTTATTAGCTACGTCAACAAATCAGGTTAGCCCACAAATCGGTGGGCTTGCATGAAAGTTTAATAGCTAAACCAAAGCGAAGGCTAAGTCTGAAGACGAACGTCGTAGCAGTTTGAATAAAAAAACGAAGTTTGTATTCCGTCGTATTTTCATAGCATTCCATAAGTAATAAATGCTTAATTTAAAATCAGCATTGTTGTAGTGTAGTTGCTCATGGCGCAGTTGTGGCAATGCATTGGCAACGATCGCTGTTGTAAAGCAAAACACGCCGGGGCAGAAATGGCATGGGTGACCTACCAAAATTTTGAGATGAATCGGGCATCTCCGTGCTTCGGAAGGCACGTTAAGCAGTTGGCCACGGCTGACTTTGCTAGATGTCAGTCGTTCGTTTCAGTCTGAGGCCTTCAGGCAGCTTGGTAGCATCTGACACCATGGTTTCTGACCTGACACTCCTCTAACAATCCGCACTGTTGAGGTGAGGCCTGTGCCCAGCAGTGGGACATAACTAGGCCAGTTTATCCACTTAGGTTCACGGCGCTACGCTCACCCTCACCACATTTCACCTCACAAATTCGTATGGCGAAGTGAACACTTCTGAATGTTCCGTTTACCACTGTGGAAACAACCGAGGTGATTCTCGTATGGAGGTATGTGTATTAAGGATGACTATGTAAGTACTTGCCAGATTTTAAAATAAGCTCTTCAGAACAATCCTCTTAATATTCTAAATGCGAAAGTTTATATGTGTGGATGTGCCATGTTGCTCTTTCGCGTAAAAACTACTGGATGGATTTTGATGAAACTTTACAATAATATAGCTTATGCATTTGAAAAGCACATAGGCTACAATTTCCAAAGATATGTCACATTTTTTTACTAACTTAAGTCAACGGGGATAAAGTCGCGGGCGGCCGCTAGCATCTATATTGTTACTGAAAAGTTTTGTTATTAATATTAGCTTTTGTTGGGAAAAAACTAACCCATGAATCAAATAAAATAATATCGCTTAATAATTTTTACCAGTTACTCCATAAAAATTGGCAAGTACTTTCAAATCATTATATAAGTATGTAAAAATTAAAAAAAGGTTTATTTTCACGTTACAAGTAATTTTCACCTGCGCAGTGGGATGGACAAAAGCGATTATACCTGCAGTTGCCTGATGAGCGGTTTTACTCAAATGAAGTCGAATCGATTACCACAAAATGTATTGTCGCGTCCAAAACTGGCACGGTTGAATCAATCTAATTAACTCTGATAAATTATGGGGAATGTATCATCTAAATAATGTTAATTAATATTTTAGGCTAAATAAGGCATCCTGGTCGATTACGACCACAGCGGCTGATCTACACGAGATTAACCAGGTACGTAGGAGACATAATAATGCACAAGTCATCATCATCATCATCATCATCATCCTAGCGTTTATCCCGGTTGCTACCGTTACGGCACCCGGTCTTGTGCATCCCTCTCTGTGAGGCCACTGGCACGCATGTCATCCCTCACGACGTCAAACTAACACTTTTTGGGTCTACCCAGTTTGCCGCCCGTGGGCCTGGCGGAGGCGGCATGGCAAGACATTTGTTTCTCATGTTACTAGAACAAGTGTGTGCCCTATACATAGGCGCACTACCTTTTTCATCACCTTTCTATGCTCCGATGGGACGACTGATCGACACGACCTGAGAAAGGTGAAGCAGGACTGACTTTTAACATGCCCATCTGACAGCATGGGTCATCTCACGTCGGACACGAGGTGATCAGCCTCCACTTTCCTAGGCCTAGCCAACTCGAAACAATAACACAGATATGACCATATTGTTAGCTCACTCGGGATTGGAGCCCACGACCTCCAGGTTGAGAGCCCAAGGCTCTAACGGCGACGCCACGGAGGCACAGGGATTTTAGGCTATAGATATTATGTAGACATAAAAACGGCATCGGGCCTTAGTTATTCACTGAAAAAAATGGTAAACTGAACTTTTCTTGTTATTACAACTTTGATTAAGAGGAATCAAGAACTTATTGGATAGAGTCGTGGCCTAGTGGTGAAACACTCTGGCTCGGAACCAGGTGGTCCCAAATTCGAGACTGGCCAGAACACTACTTTGAGTTCATTGTAATTTTCGCCTAGTTCTCCGGTGATAGGAAACCACGTTGGGCTCAAATTACCTTGGCGAAATGAGAGCTACTGAATCGGAATTGGCATTCACCATGACGGCAACAATCAGTGTGCCTCTGACCAACCCGTTTGGGATAATCATGGGCCTGGAGGGTATGCTATGTTATGTGAAAGTTTCTTAAAGCTAACATAACCCAGTTCACAAATCATTTTACCTGTGTTACCAGTGACAAAACGATGAAATAAGCACTTAACTATAAATCGTTTCATTCAGTGTTGTTACGAAATCAGGACATCCTGTGATGTGTTCTAAAAGCTTAGAAAAGCTTTCAACTTTGAAATTATGTTTGAGATTCTAATGATCAAGTCAATCTAGACTTGATTCAAGAAATTAAATTATTATTAAAAATTATTATTAAAAAATTCAGTTCCTTTTTCAAACCGTAGGTATCGCCTTTGTAAAGATTCTGTTCATGTATGTTTGCAAACCATTATTGTATTAAAATATTCTAATTCAAAATACGTGGGTGCCTTTTTGAAATTAGAGAGTCTCTAGTTTCAACTGATATTGTTTTGAATAATATTTTGTATCTGCGATCTGTGTAAATAATTATATATTTTCCCAGTTGACCTTTGAGAGATTATAATTTTTTGAAGAAATAATAAATTTTATAAATGAATGAATTTCAAGTGTCGTTTTAGTGTTTTTAGTGCTTTTTTACCATTTAGGCAGCTCAAACAAAACACGTGGAACGGTCAATTTCTCAGAAAATACGTATATATCTATGTTTGTATACACCAAGCCTATTTGATTTTGAAACAAGTTAGATCTTGTACTTATATACTGATATAAATACATGAATATCTCGAAATTACGTCAAGAAAAATTCTAACTGTGACCTTTGGCGCTATAAGCAGAACCCCTACCCATTGCTCTAAAGGATCAGTCATAAATTCTTTAGAACTTGTTCCGGTCAGTTTCTTATTGGATTTCCTCTAGAGAGGCCTAGTAGGTACTCTAAAAGAAACAAAAGTTTAACTTCTGAATTCAGAGAGGCAACGAACCAGAGATTATCCACGAACGTCAAGTGTTCTCACCACTAGGTGGCTTTCGTAATGGCTCTAGGTAATTTTCACGTACCTAAGTATCATGGCTTGCTTATTCACCAACTGTCCTGTGCCACCGACCGATTCAGATGACCTAAAGATTTATTTTCAACGTATAAACTCCACTAATCCCATTAAAATATTACCAAACCTAATGAAAGTCATTAAACTTTCGTAAAATACCCGAACAAAGAATACAAAAATACCATAACACGCAACGCACACGCTTAGGTAGGTAGGTACCTATTTGGAGGGCAAGGCAACTAATCTAGGTTCTTGGTAGGGGATAGAACGCACTCGTATATCACTGCCTAGATTACAAGGAATCCCTACGGACAGTAATCTAATACCCTTCAAGTAAACAGTCCAGAAGACACTAATCTAGAATGAAAATGATGCCTACATTACGGGTATTTTTACTATACCATACTTTTACATAATATATTTCTCATACTTTTTGGATGAAAGCACCTTCCTTTGTACATCTCGGAAACATTTTGTTCATAGTAATGACCACAATTCCTACTTATTATGCACACACATTGAACAGTAGAATTATAATTTTATGAAATGCTTTGGGTTAGGTACGGTTTTCGGCTGTACCTTGATTGAAATCGTTAGTTAAATGCTATAAGTATTGCTTATTCTAAGGAGAAAGGCTTACAGTCTTAGGCCTCAATTTTATTAGCGAATTTCAAGCGTACGGGTCGCGATCGTGCTACGAAATTGCTGCGAGTGTAAAACGTCAGTGCCTATCGAAAGAAAACACTGCGACTATGTCGCGATCACGCTACGTTCACGGTTTTCAAATGTCGGGTTACGATGTCACTCGAGGAAAAGGCTAAAGAGGGCCGGATCTTTTCACCCATTAAGCATTATTCACAAAACAGTACTATAGTAATTTAGTCTGGTCCTTAAGTGATCATTCAATAATCACACGACGACACAAACTTCTTTTAATAATGTTTTAAATAACCCTAAAACTCTGAAGTTGAATATTTGATTAAGTACGGGTAGTTCAAGTACAATCGCGCCTAGTTATATAAGAGTGAACAAAAGTAAGAATTCAATTTATAGATAACTGTAACACGTTTTTTTTTCAGTGCACTGAACCATTAATACAAGTTACAAACAATCTTTCAAAAAACTTTTCACTAAAATTAGTTTTTCCTCTGATTATTGCATATTTTACACAATATCTAAAAAAAAAGGTTATAAAATAATAAAATATGAACACAGGAACTTACCCGGAATAATCCAGGTGTAACACAAAAACGTCAAACCAGAGTTCTTTGTCAAACCATAACGTTCGAAACCGAGTGAGCGAAACTTTGCAAGATACGATCGCGAGATCACGTCCGTACGCTACGGCGGCTCAGAACCGACTGAACCTAGGATTGGATCTGTTGCACTGGGTTCTAACATGCGCAAAGCACTCTCTGTATTATAACCAGCCATGCGTTATCCATTACTCGCTTAACAAACCTTTAGTTTGAACTGACGAAACAAACTCAGTTATGGACATCGAAATGAGACTTACGCTGAGTAAGTTAGCGAGTTTTAACGGAGAGGATACTCGTTCTCTCTATTTAGTTTTAAACTGAAAGGTTTTAAACCTAACAAAGGAATATATAATTTTGAAATATTTACACTTTAAAATTTAACATTAACAGGACAGTGGAAATTTTCCGGAAAAAAACTGTGAAGCCTTCAAAACAATGAATCAAAATATAGGTACCCACTAAATAATAATTAACTAAGTTTAATTCACCTACTAAAAGCATTTGCATAGGTAATTGACTGAAATGGGAGGAAAATGGGTTCATTTTACAGGTAATGATTGTAAAAATTCTGACTGGAAAATAATAGGAACTCTAATTTTATGTTTTAAGAGAAAAAAATACCAAAGACGATGACTTTTGAAATAGAAGTTTCTTCTGCACTACGTGTAACTAACGGCCTTGTCTTAACAAAATCTTTTAAAGCTTCCTAACCCTCTAGTGGTTTCACCCCTTATCTCGGGAACTAACAGAGCCAATTTTAATTAAAAATGCTTTACTTTTCTTATGAAAAAGCTACACCGAAGTTTCATCTTGAAAGTAGTTCTGCAGATTTTTCTGTTGTTTATGTTTGAGTGATTTATAAGAGGTACAGTCAGCATAAAAAATATTTCTGTACGCACATGGGGGAATGTCTGAGGTATTTAAGAAAAGCAACCTTATCACCTTGACTATGAGGATGCGTTAGCCATACTCCAACTCGTTGCAGATCGTTGGTAGAAGGGGTATAAAGTTAGTGATAATACTTACTGTTAGATAGGTTATTTTCATTTAAGCAATAGGAATAATGCATTATGATCCTACTAAAGATAGGAAAACCAGAAAAAGAAAGACTTGCTAAAAACAAGGTTTGCGAAAAACGCGGGTTTGGTTCCTGCCGGAAGCCAAGACCGAATGTCTTTTTCTGGTTTTCCTATCTTTACTGCCAGACATTATAAAGCCACTCTTAAGCTTTCGAGTAGGCTTAACAACTGATATCTAGTGACATCAGCCATGACCACGTGCCATCCGAAACACGAAAATTCCTGAAAAATTCAACACTCAATTCCACTAATCCCCTTCCTGTCTTACTTCACAACGGTGATTCATTGATCATTTCCGATCTATTGTAAAAACTAATCTACTCCCTTTTTTCAGGGCAAAACTACGTCAAACCGCCGTAATAGACTTCATGCGCCCACTGGCGCCCACGGTGTACACCCGGCCCCGCCCACTCAAATCCTGTCAGAAACTCTATTCCTAAACTTCTTGTGAAGAGTCCGACACTGACCACAGCTCACGCATGGGGGCGTAAATATTTACGTCTATTAAAACCAGCTGACGTAAATTTATGAAAAATCATACTACTATTACAAATGCGAAAATTTGTTGGTATGTGTGGAGCCGTATTACTCTTTCACGTAAAAACTACTTGGATACCTCGCCGCCCGGCAATGACGACGTCATGTCGGTCTCCTACTGACTAAAACCCCACGGCACTCAACTGTGGCACTTTGGCGGCGAAGCTGGATACTACCGAAAGCAATAAGTACTGCACTGCTTCGCAGCCAGAAACAGAGTAGCACTACTTCAACTTAAATAACTTACTAAGGAAAATCGTATAGCTGATTTCACTAGAGTAGCCCTGCGCCTGCTATTTTTGAAAAGCAACCCAAACGTTGCGTTGTTTTTTTTTGACCCGGAGGTTTCCATCACGCATACCGGTCCGCCCCTCACTTCTAGGAAGATGACATACCCACTAAAAACTCCAGGACTCCCTCTTATCGTCCATGTTGGGGGAACTGCGGTGACTGGCACGAAGCCTCCTACGCGATCCCCTGGACGGGTTGGTCAGAGGCCTAATTACCACGTTGCGTTGTTCAACATTCGCGCAAGGGTTCAAAGCATAATGTGACAAGTGAAACAATAGTTCTTTGTTTTACATGAGTGCAACGGAACAGGTCCGAGATGTTGAGTTGAATATTTAAAAAATGCCATAACTTCAACTTTCATCTTCCTCTTGGTTCTTAGAAAATAGAAAAGAATAAGAATCATTTATTCGGGTGTAATCAATAACAAAATACATTTACTAGTTACTTTAATTAGACAGCCGAGTCTGCGTTCTAGCTCAGCATATTGCTACAGCTTGGGCTGTTGCGCTGATTCTCAGCAAGAGCCTTCTGTGAAAAGGAACTAACATCAACTTGTATTTTCCGTGTAAACACTCCTAAGACAAATTAACTGTTTCTATAAATAGATATCCCTCGAAATGGGAAATAGGAAAATAGCTTCCACATAATTCGTAGAGGGCAAATTATCCTTGAAACTAAATTGTCACTTCCGCACCTGGTAACTATAGTAGTTCTATACATATAGTGTTGTATTGGAACATTATTTGAACCACTTATTACAAAAAGGACACATTTTATCTTCAATCTATAAACCGTGTTTCGACTTTAATAACATGTGTTTGAAGGCTTCGGAAGGCATTTAAGCAGTTTGTAGCGACGGAAGTTTGTTAGGCCTATTTAAAGCCCCCAAAGTTAGGTTTAATAACATCTGTTTAGTAAGGTTTATCACTAGCCTAATTATATAACAGGTGAGATATGATCTGTGCCTAGCAGTGGGCTGTAATGGCTTCTGTTATTTTTAGTTTGTTCATGCTTCTGAATAGCAAAGTTATGGCAGGGTTAACCCCCTCTTCACCCTGTGGTATGGGGCGCTAGAATGCTGCCACGGTCCCTCTGACTGTGAAAACCACCCCCTAGAGGCACTGGGAGTGCACACGGTGGAGGCTATGTGCCTCTATTCCAAGTGGTCCCGAGGAAGGGCGGCAGTGCAAGAGTGACCTAACACCGCCTCACACACTAGCGGGTGTAGAGGAGAGGTATAACTTCCCTCGAGCTAGGCTGATTATGCTGGCATAGCGCGCCAGGGGTCCACAAGCACAGAGTTCTTGACCAAAGATCACGGGGACCCTGGATACGCTCTGAAGTGGGTAACCGCGGAGGTTTAGTGAGTAGTACCTGCCACCTGACGGGCAGATGAGCCTTACACACCCTTACCTACCCTGCAGGGCGGGAAAACCGTAAAGGGATTATATAATCTAAAAAAGGCCTTGCCCCCTGTAATATATTGAAAGGGCATCAGGGGTTGCAAGTTTGTATGAAACTCGGTGACAAAAAACTTAAGTCCACGCAGACGAAGTCTCGAGCGCCCGCTAGTGACTCGTATGTAGAGTCCTTTAAGCTATGATTTAAAAGAAATGAGACGTAGATTTTCATTCTCCTTTTTTTTCCATTCTATTAATTTTCCAGTAATCATCGCTTAGTCTCCCACTGCAATAAGTTAGCTACAAGATTTCTAACTAATTAGTTCAATTAAACCAAAATATATGCTATGACACGGCATTCTCCCCCAGCGGCCCAAAACAGTTTCTATGCTAATTAATTAATTACAAAAAAAGCATACAAGTCCGTGTCGAGACAAAGCCAGTAAAGATTCCGTACATTATAATATTATAAAAGTGTCCTAATTTCAGATTTGAGCTAGAAATAAATAGCTAAGAGAAATAATCGTTTTGAGCTAGCTGTTAGTCCGGGTGTTTCCATTAAAAAAAAACCTTCTGGACATTATTCCAGTCAGCTCCATCTGCAAAACCCCTAGCTAAACTAATTAATAAAGGATATTAATGAATGAATAATGATACTAGACAACAGATACTTAAACATACTCATTTTGTTTCGTAAGTTGGTATATACTTTACATTTGATGGCGTATTGGCCGTGAGTATAAATTAATAAATACTTGATTAGCTCTATTTCAGATTGAAAACAGTGCTTTGAATAGTCGATTCTTAGAATTTACGGGTTGATATCACATATCATGCGCCCGATGGCTAGTTCTCTGTATTTATTAGCTGGAACGTCCGAATTGTCGATACCTCATAACATCGACGTTCCACACAAATGATAATCCATTAATATAGTTCTAACGTCTATTTTATCAAATTTCCATTACGTCGAAAATCCTGTTCTTCGAATTGATCGACGCCCTAGTTTGTCGGTAGCTAGCGTATAATATTAAATATGGAAAAATAAATAAACCTTAAAAATATGTGTTGTTGGATTCTAGGCAACCAGAAACATGACACGACACCGTTATTCCGGCAGTTGACATGACAGTTCATGACAAGTTGACAGAATATCACTTTCCATTGAATATTTTCTATACTAGGATTTTTAATTGTAGTCAGTGAAATGACATTTTCAGTGTGGCAGGTTTTCAGTCCCAAATAAAGAGTGATGTGGTAAATCGAGTTTTACAATTAAAAGTTAGTCGAGATTACAGCCTGGCACAAAAGTCGTGAAATTAATAGGGGCGTCACTACCGTTAATGAGTTGAATGTGTTTCAGTGATAACTAACTACTGATAAGTGAAAAGATTGGTTCTCGTTGTTCCAATTATTAATCAAAATATTTTTCTGGGTCGAAAATGACCTCATATTTGTTACATGCTCAGGTTGCCCCCGACGGAAATGCATGTGATAGCGATTCAGGTGAAGAGGACTGTAATAACGTGAACAGGTTGAATTGAAATCAATTACTGCTGAAATTAAGTATCATGTTGCAGCGGGAAGAACGTGATGAAGAAGACACCAACATGAATGAAGTCAGTCTTACTAGTTCATCTCTACCTGCCATTCCTGTCACATAGATCACGAAAACATCGTCATCATTAAGAGTCTTCTTCAACTATGCAACCTGTTGGACAATTATGAGCCTCATAAGTCTGTGGGCCTTATAAGAAATTCAAGGATATGAAACGGGCTATTGGGAGGACTATGCTTGGCTTTTGGCAACGAGATTGAACTAAAAAAGAGGAAATCCGTAGGGGAACTAAGGTCGCTGATATAGTCCAGTGAGTAACATACAATATACAGGTCATACAACTGGAAAAGTTTGGGAGGATACAACAGTAGAATCTTCCAGACAAGCTTTTTCTAAAGGTTTGACTACAGGCCTAAAGAGCCCAACCGGCAAAGGACGACGCCTTATAATTTCACATATAAGCAGTGATGAAAGTTTTGTAGATTCCGGTTTACTTATTTTTGAATCGAAGAAAAATAGGATGGACTATCATGAAGAGATGAATTCAGAGTGTTTTGAAAAATGGCTCAAAAGCATTTTGCCAAAATTAAAGCCAAAAGCGGTGCTGGTATTAGTTATCGCACCGTACCATTCAAGAAAAGTCGAGCGTATCCCCACTTAGATGAAAAACAAATCAAATATCAACCTACAATGATAAAGGCTAAATTAATCGAAATAGTAAAACTATAAAAATCAAATTACGAACGCTATGCTGTGGAAGAGTTGGCCGCTGAATACGGTGTCACAATCCTGCGTCTGCCACCTTATCACTGTGAGCTGAACCCAATAGAATCAGTTTGGGCTCAAGCAAAGGGGTACGTTGCCAGGAACAATATAACTTTTAAAATAAAAGAGGTAAAAAAAATATTTGAAGAAGGCCTGAAAGAGGTGACGCCTGATAATTGGAGACAGAGCATCAACCATGCCATAAAAGTCGAAGACAAAATGTGTCAACTCAACCACAACTTTGAACATTTTTTTCCCAGCTATGGTTATAATTTTTTAGTGAGAAGTTTTAATATGGAGGTAGGGCCCATATTTCTTAAATCGTATTATTTAATTCGTTGTGTACCTATGAAATATTTTCAATTTAAAAAAGCCTTTTATTCCTAATAAAATAGCGCATGACTAAATGTCTAAGTCTAGTGATTGCCGAACGTCACTATTGTAGCGGGTCACCCTTTCTTGTATCAGTCACCGTTGAAGTTGTCATTTTGCTGACTACAATTATTAATCGTACTATAAAATACCAACACTTGTAAACTGACCTAAAAAGTAAGAATTGTTGAAAGTAATTGATTGTTGTTTGGATCGTCAAATCAAACTCCGTTTTAACCTTTGACTAAAACAAAAAGAGGAAGATACGGCACTAGTGTGCCGAAATTGACCTACCAAAAGCAGGTGGACCATGGACCTGCTTTCAAGCCAATATGAGAGCAACTCGTTATTGTCATGTTCAAGTTTTCGAATTCGCGAAATATGGAAAATAATCCTCTCTTAGTTTTAATCAAACAAAGGTTTTAACACAACTCGTTCAAACCGTGGCAGTATTTTTATTATTTAGACCCTAATGTTTGAAAAAGTCGTATTTTCTTTTCCAATTGTAAAGTATTCCCACGCGTACTGTTTGATCCGCATCGTGTCTTAGGTTTTTTCTTTAAACAGGGAACCCTAAAAGTAAACCGCGTACAAAAAAGAACGTGCGTACTTTTTCGGGGCTAAATCCAGCATTATTAACATTGGGGGCGGCGCTTAATCTTCTAAATACGGTAATTTTGGGAGTCGATGTGAATGGAGGCCAACTGTTTAATTATGTTTATTATAATTTAATTTCCGACACTCCGTATTCTAGGGATTGGCTTTGTACATTGATTATTGTGTTACTGGATCTGATTAGGGAATTTGTATGAATGGTTTATTCACCTTCCATTTGATTTGTATTCTTCAGAATGTAATTTACTAACTCATTTTGTAAAAGATCAATAACTTCACTATTTTGTTCTCATCTTTACCTACAAACCCCTTTTTCAGTGAAGAGATACATTTTGTAATCTTTGTAACATAACATAAATATGCTTACGGCTATTTCTCAAACTACACCGACACTGAGTAGTACACCGATTGATGCCGCCATGCTGAACGGAACATTCATAAGCCCACATTTCATCTAGCTAATTTGAACCGAACGTGATGCCGAACGTATACCACCATTATTTTGGTTTCTTATCAGTGTTTTTTAGTCCAGTTAGTCCATTCCACAAATTGTATAATAAACACAAATAAGGTGGCCATTATTGAATTTTAGTCCACCCAGCTTTTAAGGCATAGTGTTTAACCACTGCTCCACTAGGCTCACATAAATTGTTATAATTCTCAATAATAGCAATCAAAGCGCTAATGGCACTCAAATTATCGGCAGTCTCTTGAAGCAGTACTAAACCGAGGCATGAATTTTCCGCTAAGCCCTGCATAAATTGTGAATTAACCGGTGGTCGTTAATCAAGGCTCGATTTGGGCTTAATTAATTGATGCATAACCGGAATCACGAGGGCTTGACCATGTAAGTGTTAGAAAATTCAGCTCGAAACAGCCGTCCCATTATCCGACCTAAGGTTGTAGCGCACTAGGCCAGCACGGCAACTGCTCGGTTCCGACCCAGCAATTATCTTGTCATTCAAATTTGAACCTCAAGTTGTGAGTGGTATGACATGTTTTGCAATAATAATTTGAGAACGCCAACTGGCGAGTCGTCAGTTTGCTCACCACTACTGCACCACTCAACTCGCAGCTCGCGTCCTTACAAGTTAAATTCAAGTGTTAGAAAATTCAGCTCGAAACAGCCGTCCCATTATCTGACCTAAGGTTGTAGCGCACTAGCCCAGCACGGCAACTGCACGGTTCCGACCCAGCAATTATATTGTCATTCAAATTTGAACCTCAAGGTGTGAGTGGTATGACATGTTTTGCAATAATAATATGAGAACGCCAACGCGCGAGTCGTCAGTTGGCTCAACACTAACTGCACACTCAATTCGCAGCTCGCGTCCTCACAAGTTAAAGTCAAATTTGAATGTCAAGATTATTCCTAGGTCGGAGCAGTGCAGTTGCCGTGCTTGCATGATGTGCTACGACCTTTAGCTTGCGTTGCCTACAAACCACAATCGCAGTCACCGCTGTGAAAGTACCTCGGAACAGTCGGTTCAATTACAAATAAAATCAATAGGTAAGTTAAAAATAATCATCTTCAAGCAGCGCAAAACCCGGATATTTATGAACGAGACTCGTGAAATTAATTCTTAATCCTTATTGACTGAAGTCCAATAATTGGACTTCAGTCAATAAGGATTAAGAATTAATTTTAAAAATTTGCTTTATTTAGATCCAATAATTATTATTGGATCTAAATAAAGCAAATTTTTATTGGTATCTCGTGCAAGCGGCCGTTTAACAAGGTATTACCGCTAATCATATTACGGGTCTCGAGATTCTAGAGAACACTGATAATTTATTAAAATAATACCATTTTGGGTGCCCGTGGCGCAGTTGCGATAGTGATCGGCGACGATCGCTGTTGTAAAGTAACACACGCCGGGTCGGAAATGGGATGGGTAACCACCCCGACTGATTTTTTTCCGTGCTTTGGAAGGCAGCACGTTAAGCAGTTGGTCCCGGTTGACGTCGCTAGATGTCAGCCGTCAAACCTACTCAGAGGCCTTAGAGCGCCTTGATATCATCTGACGTTAAGGTTGCTCTCTAACCTTACACCCCTCCAATAATCCGCACTGAGGCCGCGTGTTGGGGTATGGCTCGTTCCACCTCATAGTTGAGGTTAGGCCTGTGCCCAGCAGTGGTACGTATATAGGCCGTTTATGTTAATGCAAGTGTGTAGTGTGTGTGTACAATATTTCTTGTAATTTACTGGTAAAATGCCCAGTACCTACATTTAAGCTGAATTTAGGTAACTTATGTGACTTGGGACTAGACCTCCCTCGGGGCGTGTCGTCTTGCAGCCTCAGTATATTAAGTGTTATTTATGAGGTGTTATGGCACACCATTTTTCATTCCCTTTTTTTGGCAAAAATATTCATTAGGTCCTAGTTACCTACTTTCAAATATTGCTTGCAGTATAAAATAGGTCGTAGCCGAAATTGCGATCCATCTTCTGCTGGCAGGAGAGCGTCTAACTGAAAACAGGGTGGCGCATTACGGGAGGCCTGCGTCAGTGGACCAACATAGGCTGACGATGACGATGATGTAGCTAAAAACTAGGAACCCATTAGAACAATGGGTAAACGGGTGGCTTTCCTGGCTTTAATACTAGAAGTCAAAGGTTCCATCTTCAAGAATAATTAAATAGAGAAACACTATTAATTTTCTGGTTCAAACAAAACAGAAACTTGCAATGGTAAACACTAGCCCCCATAATCATTAAACCTTAAACACCTCTTCAACACAATTTATCATGATAGCAACATCCAGGCTGTAGTCATGAGCCTGTATTAAGGCTCTGATTAGTTGAAATCCAGATTAAATAAATAAATAAATTATTTGGTTGTAGACTGCCCCAGTTATTTATTCAGTAAAAATGTCAATGTCACTTCTTGCAAACAAACCCCTCAAATTACGCCAAGGGCTTACACCATGTAAATAAAAAACCTTTTGTCAGCACTCAGTAGCAGAGAGTTTATTTTAATTCGGCCACTGCAGCGGCAGAAAATAATTAAGTGAGAATATTTTAGCCGGCGAGGCGAAATGTGAGATGTGTTTACGCATTTAAAAACTTGAATTTACTACTTTTGCTAATGATGTAACAACTTGGGTGTTCAGCTGTGAAAAGTAAAATGTATTTTCTTAACTTGAATTATACTGTGAATAGCTTGTTACCCATAATTTGTGGTCGCTGGTAGTCTTTTATTATTTATTTGTTAGTGATCGCAATTGAAAATCAATGTTTTACAGAGAGAGCAATTCGAGTTATTAACATAAAAAATATAAATGTATGGTAAGATAAAGGCCGAATTGAACGTCCGAAAACTGACCTATTCCTATCCAATACCAAAAACTAATACCAGTGGTATTTGTTTATGATCGTAATTAAATTCTATTCCGGACGAATACCAAATTTTAAATATTTCAATGTAGTTTTGGTATTCGTCCGGAATAGAATTTAATTACGATCATAAACAAATACCACTGGTATTAGTTTTTGGTATTGGATAGGAATAGGTCCGAAAACTCTGTTAACTTTTGATTTAATTGTTTGCTTTGTGCAATAAAGTATTATCTTATCTTATGGTTTAAGTCAATGATTTATGTCATCCGCGGAATATCAGTGTCGTGGTGCTGCGTTACGTATGCTTGACATTCCTATTATGCTGACCGCGGACCTCGCCACCAACGTCAGGTCATCAGTCCACCTGGCTCGAAAGCGCTTGACACTGCATTTGCACAGTTCACGCACACGAAGTCGCGGGCGGCCACTAGTTATATTATGACACCCAAACACTAGACAAACTCAAGTTCCATACCTGTCCTGGGCGGAAATCGAACACATGCCCTTTGGCGCTATTACCAGGGCCTCTTACCAATCAATTAACAACAGAGTTTCTGAACATGAACTACCTATGTATTGTCATCAATTATACAAGACTTGTTCACATTTGTAAATAACCATTGAAATAGCGAATCGATTTTACTATGCATCTGTATATAATACAAAGCATACATATTACTAAAGATCCAAGCTATCCAATGACAGCTCTCGGTGCTCTTAATTGGTTCTCTTTAGCACTGAAATAGGCACGGCCATTAAATTTACAGATATCCCTTGTATCCGTTGAAGTCAAGATTTCATAACACGAAGACGATTTTCGTCCTTCAATAAATGATGCAAGCTGCTAAAATAGAGTACATTTTAGAGTTCAAGGCTAGCTCTTTAATTAATGACCGTTATGCACGCCATCTAACTTTTGCGTTCCGTAAATTTTTTGTTCGCCTTGAATCGAACCTGTTGGTTTTGAGAAAAAAAATACACCCTCTCATAATATGGCATCTCATATTGTCTGTTATTAGGACCAAATTCTGCAAAGTATCATTATTTGGCAAACTAAAGGAAAGGTAAGGAATATATTTTTTCTTACCAAACAAAAACTAGTTCGAAAGGATACTTCTTATTTGAAATTAATGACGGCAATATGAAGCTGAATTTGGCGCTTCCAATTACAGGTGAAATATCGACTGACGCAAATAATTCGAATGTCAAATATTATGTGCCCTTTCTAACAATTTGGTAGGTGAGTAAGATAAAAAAATATTGCTTCAATTTCCTAATGTTGTGGTTTTTATTGAAGGATTTTACAAATAAACTTAGTAAAAACCGGATAATATTTAATTCAAATATCCGTTGAGCCTGATGCTACAAACAACACTATTCTCTCTGTTGCCAACACAGCCTGTGTCCGTATTAGACAGTCCACTGTTTGGTATTGCACAAAGAATGGCACGTTGAAAAACGTCGGCAAATACAAAAAAGCAATGAGTTTCTGAAGCTTTCTTAACTTTGCCGTTTTTGTAGATCACATTGACTTTATCGGAGAATTTCTTTGCTCTAAGCTTCTGACAGAGCATCGTATACTGGCTTTTGATTTTTATATTCTTAATACTTCCAAGGATTCCAAGATCTGTATTACACCAGATCCACTATATTACATTATTAAGTATGTAATTTTGACTTACTGATCTGGCGACTTCTAATTTCATCCTATAACGTTTTTAGTACTTTGTAAATTAATAATGTCTCCTGGCTGACTTAAACCATAGTGGCTAAACTGAACATGATACATCAATGCTAAACAGGTAAAATATTTTGTACCTATTTAGCACAGACGTAAAAGAAAGACGGGCGGAACATCACACTGAAAAAATGTGAAGCCTGCAAGGTGCTACAATTTCGTTCGTTGTACACAACCTGCTACACTCGCATAAACACACTAGGCGCTACAAACTACGCCATTTTACTCCGTGTGACAGCGCCAATGATACGTGCTAGTCACGCACACACATAAACTGGCAGCTGATAATATGCTTTACTCATGATTAGACGAGGTGACGTCCATCTTTCATTACGTCCGTGCTTACTTAGCTTTTACTCACAAGTCTGCTTTATTAGCCATAAATATTTTAATTGCAAAATCAGACCTAGTTTCGTTCAGCCAATTGCGAATCAAACTAAATTTAACTAGGCTCTTTATTGTAGCTTCAGCTATCGCCTTAACCACTACATCAATGGCAATACCAAAGACGGTCGTTCCGAACTTCTACAATTGAAGTCAAATCCAACGCCGATCCAATCTCAATTGACGTAATGTATATTAATAACTAAGCATAAACCGGACCCATTTCTGAAGGAACACCGAGACTGACAGAATAAGTTATAATAGTAAATGGAGAAAGAGAGCCAAGTACGAGTTCGCACTTGCATAGCTCGCAATCTTGGAAAAATCTGTCAAAGCAACACACATAAACGGCCTATATACGTCCCACTGCTGGGCACAGGCCTCACCTCAACTATGAGGTGGATTGAGCCATACTCCAACACGCGGGCTGAGTGCGGATTGTTGGAGGGGTGTTAAGGTTAGTGAGCAACCTTAATGTCAGATGTTATTAAGCCGCCCTAAGGTCTCCGACTAGGCTTAACGACTGACAGCTAATGACGTCAACCGGGACCAACTGCTTAACGTGCCTTCCGACGTTTTTTGGAGATGTGTGCTCTTTTATGGCTGAAAATCACGATTGAAAAAGTAAAACAAAAAAATACTTGCTAGCTTTCCGTCAACGATAATGTTTTTTTTTGACTTAGCAAAACGGTCAAACGGTGTAAGGTCCCGTGTATGTGGGACTATTTTCAAACATAATGTTATCACTATCGTGTTTAGGGATGTTAAAATAAACAGCAGCGTTAAATAAAGCGCCAAGTTCTTCAACTTGGCCTATTTTCGTCACCTAAGTTTCATCCGGTTTAACTTATTACATTACCCTGATTGTAATTTCCAAATCAATCTATTTAATACCCTGCAGTGTATCATGAGAAGGGTCAGGCCTAGACAGATCTCTAGTCTGTGGGGAAATCAAAGCCTTTACTTCAACCCTCTAATTCAAGCCATTCTTGGATATTGTATGTTAGCTTGACGTTTTGGGTCTATGTGTCAAGTTAGAAAGTTGTTTTGTTGCCCTATTCCTGGAAACGGTGTGAATAAATAGGTCGCATTTCAACTTAACCTCATTTTTGTTTCCCTCTGTCGTGTGTTCCATTAAATTCATGGTCAATACACGGACGTAAAAGAAAGACGGACGGAACATCACACTACAGAAATGTGGTGTGTTATTCCTTTTTTTCATTAAATTTTAAAAGTTGCGGTGCCCGATGAATAAATGTATTTTATTTCTTTCTTTAAATGCTTAGAATTATCATCCTAAATAGGCACAGTGAAATCAGAATTGTGTCACTTTTCAGAGAGGTCACATATAATCACACACAAAAACTACTCTATTTACCAGAGTATTTACTATGTAAGTGTCCTTCGGCTCGCCTCGAATTATTGCTCCTAATATTATTTGGCCTAAATTTCGGACACACATGTGTTTTTTCTTCTTACAGTGGTTTTACTTTTAAGTGGCGCTACAAACAACAAAGTTAAAGTGAGATTATTTCGTAGCTTCATGCATTATTAATACAATAAATTAAGCTCGTTCGTTGAAATGGTATAAGCTAAAGTAAGTATTCGGTGGATAATGCAGCGTAGAACGAGTATCTATACGTAATTTAAAAGGTTTCAAAAAATAAAACAAATTAAGAGTATTTTCAAAAACTTTGTAGACATTATTCAACTAAACAAGGTCGCTGCGTTAATAGCTGGTGTTAAAAGGGTTTTCTTATGAGTTCGAAACCCGGTTATCTTGTAGAGAAAGAGTATCTATACACAAACGATAAGCAACCAAAGACAAAAAATAAACATTTATATCCGTCACCGAAGCAGTATCCTCCTGCAGGACTTCTTACAATTGCACCAAATTGACAGCCAAAAACTAGCACTGCTTCTATCTATTCAGAAACACCCACATAAACTTTTATCATCAGTAAAATCTGCAAACCAACTAAAGCAATCTATAAAACTTAATTAAACACACCCAATACATTAAATTAGCAGTCCCTTATGCTCAATATGGCAACATTAAAATCGCATTAAATAATTCCAAAGGGTGTTGCCATGGACAACAGTTTAAATTGGACGTGGTCCCAAGGTGCCTGTAACATGAGTGCGTCCAAAACTGTTCGATGTATAATGACAATGTCCGGACTGATGAGGGTCACCCGAGCCACACCCGAGCCAATCTGAAAGGAATTCCAGTTAATACTCAGCTATTTGGAATTACTACCCTATCTTGGATGGAATAATCTAAAGTGGCGTTTACACCTGGCGATTAAGTGATACAGGTATGAGTAATGTGAATTTAGGTATGAGTTTATGTCAACCGGGGTAGTAAGAAGCATACTGCTTGCTGCCGTCACGGTGTTCAGATTATTCAGAAGCATACACTTCATCAAGTGAATTTAATCTCAATTTCGGTGTCTTCTATAACTGGGGAGCTAATCGCATGCTAGCCTTAGCAGACTGGCTAGTGGAAAGTCCTGCGGTAAAATGGTTTCCATTATTTGTTCTGAAATAACCCATTCGTTTAGTGACCGCGATCATTTCTTTAAACTATTAAAACTATTTTATTATACTTAATTACATTTGAATCATTTGTTTGAATGCGTCCTATGCAAAAAAGTGGGATTAAATTTAAAGTAAATAACTGGTATCGGCCTGCCATGAGTTTTCGCTTATTCAGTCGCTGGCATCCGTGTCAAATAATTGCCATTATTTGTATGAGATTATGTACAGTGCCTCTAGCGGAAAGTTATGGTACTAGGTACCGATATTCCGATATTCGATACAAACGCCGCATCGATCCGTGTAAATGCTTCCTATCTCACATACGTGAATGACCGTAGCGGTGATCCAACACTACTTACGCTTCAAAACACAGTCGAAATCTGATCTGCGGAAGAAATGCAGTAATGGTCATCGTCTCGAGCGATCGAAACGTTTTCAGGGGAATGTAGGGATGTAATAAACGATTAAACTTATTGGACATCGGATAGGAAGGCCAAACACGGCTGAGTGGTTATAGTAATATGAAATTCCACTGTAATGTGGCGTTGTTGTGCTGGTAACAACCTTGGTTAAGGAGCTGACCCCTGAAAATCACAAACGCAAATCGACGTTGAGCATCCCTGAGGAGTATAACTGTCCCTTTAACCCCCGAACTCACAAACGACAATCAACGCTAAGCAGGCGCTCACGCTCATGCTGTCCCTTTCAATTCTATAGACATTTTACGGGTCAGCATGAGTGTGAGCGTGTGCTTAGCACTGATTAACGTTTGTGAATTGGGGGTAAGTTCTATTGACATTTTACGGACAGTTTGAGCGTGAGTGAGTGCTCAGCGTTAATTGATGTTTGTGAATTCGGAGGTAAGGGTCTCGGGTTCGCTGTGGAGTATAGCTGTCCCTTTCAGTTCTATTGACATTTTACGGGACAGCATGAGCATGAGCGTGAGCGTGAGCGCGTGCTCAGTTTTAATTGACGTTTGTAAATTCGGAAGTGAGGGTCTCCGGTTCGATGGCCACAATAAAGTCAGTGCTGAATCTGGGTGTTTCTGGCATTATCATGATTTTTAGTTTTTTATTAAACTGCAGATAACGGGAGGTACTTAGTTCAAAACAGGCCTAAATGTAGGTACTTTGTACTATGTGGGAGTTGACAACCGCCTAGGAGTAAATCATCCCAGTTCTGTAGTTGTGAAGTCTCGTTTCCCGTGTCCAGCCAGCAATTGAAGATCTCCCTAGTGTTTACTTAAAAGAAAAGGTAAACTTAACATCACTGAGCTGAGATGGAAATCTCGTAGGCCACACCAGTATCGTAGTTTTATACATAGACTACTATTACGTTCCATCCCAAAAATATGGTACTCAGAGCCACGTCAAATCTTGTCGTCATAGTGAGCGGAAAATTCAGAAGCTTTCACTTGGTCAAGGGAATTTAGACCTAACGTAGTAAGGCTCGAGCCTAGAATTTGATCATATCATACGTAACTTGCACCGACTAAATGAAGATACTTACCTAGTTACTTGCAAAATCTTTCACAAACTTGACCAATGTTTTTGCCACTTAAACTAAATAAACTCAAACTTGTTGTGATAACATACATAACATACCCCTCACGACCATATCCCTAATGGGTTAGTCAGAGGCACACTGATTGTTGCCGTCATGGTGAACGGAAAATTCAGAATTTCAACATTTTCGGAGGATTTTGGTCTTTGCTATGGCAACACACCGGCTCGATATCGATTTTGCGTAGGTCATTGCGCCCTGCCATTTTACTTTTCGAAACCGGCGTACGCGCTGTATTTCCAAATATCTTAAACCCCTGATACCGGTAAGTTGCAGCTCAAAGACCAGGATTAGTGGAATCCATCGTGTTTGTGGTGTGCTGATTAATCAGTGTCGCTTTTTTCCAGCTCGTGATGTGCTTGGTGTAGACGTGACCGATGACGTGGTCTACGTGAAAGTGTTCGTTTTTTCTCAACCCGGAACAATGCCCCGGAGTTGAATTGCTGGAGAAAGCATTGAGCGTCAGCATTAACCTCCAATAGGAGGTGTGAAGTACGGGCGTCAGCTCCCGTAGGTGTTAAGTACGGGCGACTCAGAACTACCTGAAGGTGCTGCCCTATCCATGCCAGTGTCCTGACTGTCTCCGTGGAGTGGCCGAAAACATTCCACGGGCTGTCCGGACCTGCATGCTGCGGCCCTCAGTGCTGTGTCCCACCTGATCCCGCAGGATATAAAAGTAGGATCTTTCCTTTTATATTTTTCCACGCAATTGGAGCGTGGTGGCGCCCCTCATCTTAATTATTTTGAACATTATGATAAAACAAACGCTCGGTACCTCTCGTCACCCAAACCCAAAGGCTCTTGAGTCTAGCCGGCTCCAGTAGGGCTTCTGTTTCTGTGCCTAGCTTACTTTTAGGCTTAAGATTAAAAGAACAACAAACCAAATTTGTTTAACACAAAACTGTCTTTGAATTTCAGTGTTGTAAAACCCAGCTTCCAATTTTTTTAGGTAACAACATAATACAACCGAATTGACGCGGAATTCACGTTAGAAAAGAAAGCACAAAGTCGCCAATGCCTGATTTGGAAGCCTTTTCACAAGGATATGATAAAAGGCCTAACGGCCATTTGAGTTGCTTCCAGTATTTTTCATTCTATCACCAGAAAGTTCATCTTCGAAACAAACAATACAGGAAAAGTGAACACTTTTAGACAATCTTGGGGTAGAGAAATACAAGATTATTATGTGGTAAACGCTGTTTATTCATTTTTTATTCTAACTATGACTGATTATCAAACTAGGGATAGTTTTCAAAATAACGCCGTACTTAGTCTGACATTTTACAACCCACATAGAAGATACTTCATTGCGTAGGTGGGCAGCTGACATCAAACAAACTATCAAAATAACTAACTGAAATTCAATCTTACAAAATGAGCCTGAAACTTCAAAGTCAAATGAACGACAAATGGTGCTAAGGACAGATCCACCGATTTATTATACCGAATATAGAAATCTGGAACAAAGTTTATTATTAACCAGAACGAGCGTAATATTGATAATGGTAATAAGAGCCGCAAATTTGAGCTTTATGTCCTCGGCATAAGGGTTTCCTGAAGTGTTTGAGCAAATATGCTTTCAGTGTGGCATGCTTCTGGCATCCTTTTGTGGAGGCTCTTTGTTTAGCACCTTTGTATGTCTGTCTGTTTGCGTACAACGACTCTTATTACAAAGATGCGGTTTGCGCTGAGAGTAATTAAAAAGGAAATTATTCTCTGGTACTGTGCGATTTTTTATTTTTTAAGGTTATTATTAAGTGACTGATAACGAGTTTCGTGACTAAAGGCTTGAGGATTTCCATATTTGTCAATTTTAGGTATGAACGTGGTGTAAACTGTCTAACGTAACGTTTTCCCTTCAAGTTCCATAACACAAAAAAAAAACAACAGCCTTTGAACGTCCAACTGCTAGGAAGAGTATTTAATTGTGTACATAATCATAATGCGAACAGCAAGGGAGTGGAATAAGCTTCCTGATGAAATGTTTACACAGCAATGCAAATTGAAGAAAAGAAGAGAACAGCCATTTGTTAGGCCGGCATGTACCACCTTAGACCCATCATCACTTACGATCAGATGAGTTTGTGGTCAAATGCTCGCCTGACTAAGTTATTAAAAAAACATATGAATGTATAGGTAGTGTTTATAATTTAACGGCCGACATCACTAGATGTCGGTTGTTAAGCCTAGTCGTAGAAGGGCGGCATATAACAACATTTCACAGTAATTTTTATTATTTACCGTTCACCTCTCCGTCAATCCGCTTATTGCCGCACTCAGAGACGTCAGTTAATGTTAATGGTTCATTAGAGTGAACATTTTACATTTTTAAAAGTTCTTGATTCAATTTGTTATAAACTCTCTTTTGAAAAATGGAATTTTGACTTTAATGAACCATTAACGTTAATTGACGTCTCTGAGTGCGGCAATTATACTATTTGTCTATTCTCAACTTATCACCAACATTGTGAAGTGTAGGCCCTGGGGTCCTATTCTCAATGCACCCCTCACTTCAATTTTGGCCAGCTGTAAAAGTCAACTACTTCGCGACTGTGAACGTTTGAAATGATTTTGATACAAAATACTTATTCAAGTCGAAACAAATACAAATAATCGTCTGAATAAAGTGAATGCTGCATCGAGATGTGAAGATGTTAGTGAGCATCGCTAGGCAGCTCTCACGCTTGGTGAAAATGGTTTATACTATGGTTTTAATGGCAAGCTTTGATGCCTGAAGGGTCACCAAAAGCCTGAGCCGCCATAGACGCACCTCGACTCGTCCCTTAGACGAAAATTAAACAATGTAGCAGGAGACAAAGCGAGTGGAGTGGCGCCCTCGACCTGCCTTTGTTTCTAACCCTGCCTGTTCTTTCGGATACGGTGCGTGACACAAACTTTAACGGTAGTATGGTTCTAATTTATTTTCCAAATGTGAGAAAGCAAATGCAAAATACACGATTTCGCTACTAAGATGGGTTATTTAAATCTTAAGGCGTCTGTACCCAAAAGCAATGCACTTTTGCATAATTGTACAGTCTATACAGCCAGTCTCTGATGTAGTAGCATACTTCATAACCATAACCAAATCACTTGTCACAATGTTATTGAAATAAATAAATAACTATCGCACAGCGCCGTCTAGCCCCAAACTGAACAATGTTTGTAGGTATGGCCTAGGTTTTTTGTAAATACATGCCAAATATACGAATCAAATACCTAGCCAATAAAAACTGAACACAATACCCCTAATTAATAAACACTGCAAACTGATTACAAAACAATAAATCTAAGTAAGAATATAAATGAGTTTTTAAGTTATGTTTTTGTCATTTACTTCTTCATTCTTCACTGTTTTTGGTAAGGTTATCTGAACCTGGAATTAGCTGATTTATAAGAACCAAGCTCATTTTATGTTTGTGCAACTATTGTTTACATTTTCAGTGCTCAATTACTAAACTCTCAATTGTACAGTCTTTACTTCCGAATTGGATATTTTCACAGACTGTCCGCAATCAATTTTACGACATGTTGAAAAATCATTGTAATCTAGTTATTAAATTAACATAATTATGTTACTGGGTTAAGCTCGTTTAATCGTGTTTAATACATAAATGAATAATTCAAAATGTTTGAAACCGTCACATTCCGTAAGTTGTGGCAAACAGGCTCGAGAGACAGGAAGCTCTCTTTCAAACCACATGAGACCCTTTTGTGCACGATGACACACCCACAGGCGTCACTTCACTTCACTTAATTTTGTTTCAAACCTTTAATAATGTCAACGTTTTCATACTCTACCTACCATAACGCCTATATTAATGTTCAGTTGATATTTAAATTTGCTAAGCAAAATATAGGCTTCTGAATGTTACTTTTCCATCACTGCAACAATCAATATGCCACAGACTGCCTTGTTCAGGATATATTTATTTATTTATTGCACAAAATTACATATAAAAAGCACAATTGGCGGACTTAATGCCAAGAGGCATTCTCTAACAGTCAACCACAAGGCTCAACAGAGAATTTAGGGAGCTTGGGCTGTGCAACTAGCTAGAAAAACAGAGATACACACATCAAAACTGTCTAGGGATATCATAGGGATATCATTTTTCAAATATTTCATAATACAGAGGCATAAGATAAAGGTTAAGAATATTACAAAAAAAAACGTTTGATTTTGCTAAAATTTTGACACCTTTTGAAAGAAAAAACTGTCTTTTTTTAACGTCCTTACGTTTGTACAATAATGGTACTACAATGAATTTCTTTATACAAACTGAAAGGGCAGATATAGCAGTTTCTGTGTTCTAAAAAGTTCTACGTTGGTATCAATATTTTAATTTTTACAGCCTCCCAAATAGCTATACTTTGTATGAAAATGCTTGAGATATCCCTAGACACTTTTGAGCAGTGTATTTTAATTAATAATAAAAATAAGATTAAACAATAAGATATAGCTGTATTAGGAAAAAAAAAAAGTATCGTTTTGTTTCATAATCAGCATAATTATACTTATCTACCGCTGGACCTAGAACTCAAGCCAACTCGTTCCGATGCGTCGATTTTTATAATCTTCGTTAAGCTCCGCTTCACTCCACCTAGGATTTCAACTTAAACTTTCCCTTTAAGCTTCATAGTTTGAGCGAGTACTTATAACTCCCGAGCACTGTAAAACTCTACTCGATCTGTATAATATTTGTTTTGAAATTTATTAGGTGTAGCTCAAGATTTAATGCAAAAACTGGAAGCGTTCGTCTGTAGTGCTCCTAGTTTGATTTGATACTCCCATTTATGATTTGGATAGTAAAGATTTGATAGGTCGTATAATCTGAGAGTATAATCTGAGTCCCGAGTTCAAGACTGGCCGGAACACTTACTCTATGTTCATTGTACAATTTGCGGCAAACTCTCCGTTGATGAAAAACACTGATAAAAACCCGGATAGCGGTGGTAGTCTCGCCCCGTACCACATTTCAACGAAATGCTGCTAGGTTCACCTACACTATCATAGCCTGAACCATGATGGCAACAATCAGTGTGCCCTTGAATACCCCGTTTGGGAAAATAGTCGTGAGGGTTTGTATGTAATAATCTTAAAAATCCATGGAAAGTTTAAATAGATAGAGGTACACCGATTGTGCGAACAACGTGTGCGAATGTGTGGCCACCTCACAGACTGAAAGCCATTTATAATGCCGAATGTGTTTGAACAGCGGCACTAGGGAGGTCTTAATATGCGCCAATGAAGATGCCGTAAAAGTGATAGAGTGCTGGACTCTTCAAATATAAGATTGCCATGGACATGAAAAAATAAAAAAACGCACTTAAAACGAATGATTTTTATTTTTAAAAGAATCTCGGATATTCGGTTACTTCATAATTTCCAATATAACCAGGAAAAAAAAACTTGTTTTTGAATTATTTGTGACTAACAGGTTGTTTTTTACGACTCTTAATAAGTATGTTATTTCAGTACAATATAAATAAATATAGAGTTTGTAGCAAATACGCAACAGTATGCATTTAAAAAAGTTAGTAACAATCCTAAATTGTTCGTTGTTTCAGGGATAATACTGGTTTGTCATGCTTGAAGTGGCCCACGGTACCACTGCAGTGGTTTTTTCAGACTGTTGCCTCAGTCCTGACGTTTCATAAAAGGAACTTAGGCGCAATGATCCAGGTGCGCGAACAACCAGCGATAGTCGTCATAGAAAGGAAGATAAGGAAAGAAAAAAAATGGGCCTCAAACACAGCCCGCAATAATTTTTTTTAGTTTTTTTATAAGACATAGGTATTTATTAAAACAATATGCATAACTAATTGCCTGTATCAATATTTAAAAACCATCCTAAGCCTTCAGTTTTCATTCAAATATCAAAACAGAGAAGACATTTTTAAATACATATGAAAAAAAACGGCCTTTTCAAACAACAAACAGAATAACTGAGTAACAGGTCTATAAATCACACGAGTCCTATCTCAATCGACAGTACATTAATAACATAATTTTCCCTCCTAATAATAATTCAAAAATCTTATAACGCGAAGAGAAAACAATTTTTAAGGCTATATTTTAATAAACAGCCTGCTGTGTCTGAGCCAAGAAACTTCAAATAATCTTGTTTACAGCCACTTATGAATACTTTATTTTAATATTGCTATCTTAAACATTTAAAGAGATTATGCTCCGCTGTTATATCCCACAGTTTGTAAAAATAAACGTACATTTTTAGATTAACACCCCGCTTGCACCATAATACTCGTAACTACTGATCTAGGAGCTAGCGAGATTAAAGCAGGTACTCACGATAAAACAAGAATTTCGTATTTTCTTACTACACCATATTCTTTAGTTATCCAAGCAGAATATTAAAGAGATTTGATTTTGGCTTGTGGAAAGAATGAACACTCATTTGCAAAAATAAGTTTGTTTAGTACGTACTAAGAGTAGTCTGTTGGGCACAGGCCTCAAGTCAACTGTACCAATCATACTCTAACACGCGGATACGTTGTAGATTCTTGAAGAGGTGTATGTAACACTAGTGATAAAGTCAGATGTTATCAAAACGCCCTAAGGCTAGCGAAAATATATCATACATTTCTTTTAGTTATATTACGTAAATTTCAAAATATGCTATAGTTAGAGGAAGATTCAGAATCACATTTAGTTTTTTTCCAATCCAATTTTTAAAATAGACAATATGGTACATTTTGAAATCAACAGCCTGTATAATTCAGTATTCACTTACCCCCAAATCTTCTTTCATTTCTTTCTATGAAGTTTGGTCTCTTTCATCTTTATTACTATCAACATTTGTGACAAGTGACAAGGAACTTCTGTCGTTAGAAACAAATGCTGCAGCATTGAATCCACTTTTAATGAATTAGGAAGTGTTAAGTTGTGAGAGCGTCGTGGCCCAGTGGTTAAGCTCTCTGGCTCAGAACCCGGTGGTCCCGAGGTCAAATCTGGCCGAAACACACATGACATAACGTAAACGGCCTATATACGTCCCACTGATCATGCCACATGGGCACAGGCCTTACCTCAACTATGAGGTAGACCGAACCATACTCTAACACGCGGGCTAAGTGCGGATTGTTGGAGGGGTGTAAAGTTAGTGAGCAACCATAATGTCGCATGTTATCAAGCCGCCCTAAGGCTTCTGACTAGGCTCAACGACTGACATCTAGCGACGTCAACCGGGACCAACTGCTTGTTCCAAGACCAAGACGCCCAAAAACCCATCACTAATAAACACGCCGTATGTACCTACCTAGATTTACACAACAGCTGATTTTAGGCGAATAATAACACCAAGTACAAAGCAAATGTAAAGCCTGGATTGAAACTTCTCACCTGAAAATGTTGACACAATAATCCCTGTTTTATCCCGTTACGTTACTACTTCGTTAGTGACGTCGAATTATCGATAGTTCAACTATCTAAAGATGAGCTTGAATTATTCAAAATATGCAGTAATTATTGATACAATCGTTACTAAAAAAGAGGTAAATAATAAAATGATTATCTTGCAATAATATAGATATTTACAAAACTGCCTATGTTGTTTGGTCACACGGAAAGAATGAAAGTGATTTTTAGGGCAAGGTTAAATGGAACTGTTATACCTAACTTTTCTAAGTCCATTTTGCTAACCTAAACTAATTCAATTCCTATAAAACTAATTTCGCCCATGCGGTTCAGACAGTTGCATTTCATACTTCATACAGTAAACTAATCCGGTCTCGCGTCCCAAGTCATTCAGTGTCCCGAAAGGAAAGTGAGGTTTCCCTAGTTAGTAACCGTGAATAAACTCTTGTGTCAATAAACGGTGTTTTTTTAAAAAGACTCTACGCGGCTGCCGCCTAACATTGGTGTCAGAAGTGGGATGTCATAGCGGTTTCCGTAAACCCAGACATCCAAAAGAATCCCGTGGTCGTCGCCCGAGTCAACTGATCGACGGTCAGCCTCAGCCCCTCGCGCCGAGCCCGCATCAGGCACCAGCTCCGAGTCGTGGTCGACAGTTAGCCTCCGCCTAGCGTCGAGCCTGCGTCACGCCGAGCAAACAGCAAGCACACCCTGGTCGACGATAAGTCTCCGCCCCACGCGTGGAGCCCGCATCAGACTACCTAGGACCTCCTCTCCCCAGGGACCACTAACTCCTACTCTTTCATCAGGACCAAAGCAACTCAACCTCCATCACTGACTCTATCCAGCAACTCTCCACCCCCACTGCATCAGACCTCGTCTCTCAATCTTCAGTCTCCAAATCCAACGTGGTCATCAACAACGTGGTCACCAACAACGTGGTCACCAGCAACGTGGTCATCGAGCAACGTGTGTGCCTGCCCCGCCACGCGTTTACGTCATCATCGCCGTCAGAGCGTCTTACTAGGTCACGCCACCAAACGACACGTTACTTTTTATTATAACTTACTAATTTCAAACTATTTCTTTTTAAAGGTACAATGATATCTTTCTTGTGCATGTAAGTACTTTTTTTTCATATTTCTATTATTGCCATTTGCCAATTTATCTTGAATTTATATTCTGTGTTTCCTACATCCTAAATTCTAATTCCTAATTCTCCATCCTAAACTCTTGAAAATGTCTCATTCCGAAGAATTCCAAGCTTCAGTTAAAGTTGAGAAGGTCACACTCAACATTCTCACAAAATTCATCCGACCTTATAATGGGGATCGTGATACACTTCCCGCATTTTTAACAAATTGCGACAATGCTATGTATTTAGCTGCGCCAGAACAGCAACCTATCCTTAGTAAATATATAATTTCCCAATTAGATGGAAAGGCCCAAATGGCTTGTAGCCTTAAAACTTTCAATACCTGGCCCGACCTCAAACGTTTTCTGAAAAGCACATTCGGTGAGAAAAAACATTCATCCCATCTCCTAGTCGATCTTCAAAACTGTAAACAGTTACATTCCGAAAGTGTCACGCAATTCGCTCTCAGAATTGAATCTTGCCTCACAAGACTTCAAGCAGACATCCACTACTCCTGCGCGGACAAATCCCAATTATTAGGTAGAATCGCCGCTATGGAAGATTTAGCCCTAAACACATTCATAATGGGACTAAATCCGAATATATCTACTATCGTCAGATGTCGAAACCCTCTAACTCTGAATGACGCTATAACATTAGCCACAGAGGAAGAAAAGATTTCAAACCTCAACCGAATAACTTCTAAATCTTTTAAAAATTGATCTATTTGTCATAAACAAGGTCACTCATCTTCAGACTGTTTTCATAAGAGTAAACCTCGTCCCAATTCCAACTTCCACAAATCCTATCACGTCAATCCTGCATCTTCATCCTCATCATTTCCCACTAAAGGTGAAGGTCAATCTTATAACTTTAAAATCTGTGCATATTGTAAAAATAAGGGACATCTAATTAACGAGTGTCGTAAGCGCCAATATAATAATAACCAACGCCGCACTCAGCCTAGCTCGCAACCCGACTCCGCCACGCGCGCTCAAAGTTCAACCGCTGGCTCGAACATACCTAATTCACGGGTTCATTTTTGCAAAGAAGATAATTATAATTTTAAACAAGGTGATGATAATTTAAACGAGAACTGATTTCGTCACCGTGTCTGCCGAAATCTATATCTAATAACGGCACGAACTTCTTTCCTAAGTCTTATACTAATTCTTTTACATCTCAACCAAATAGATTGAGTCTTAATAATACATCTCAGCAACGACTGAGTCATACTAAATCTTATTCATCTCAGCAACGACTGAGTCCTACTAAATCTTATTCATCTCAGCAACGACTGAGTCCTACTAAATCTTATTCATCTCAGCAACGACTGAGTCCTACTAAATCTTATTCATCTCAGCAACGACTGAGTCCTACTAAATCTTATTCATCTCAGCAACGACTGAGTCCTACTAAATCTTACGCATCTCAGCAACGACTGAGTCCTACTAAATCTAATTCATCTCAGCAAAGACTGAGTCTTACGAAATCTAACGCATCTCAGCCACAAGGTCTGAGTCTTACTAATTCTAACTCATCTCAGCAACGACTGAGTCAAACGAAATCTTGTACACCTCAGCCACAAGATCTGAGTCTTACTAAATCTTTTTCATCTCAACCTCAAGGCTTGAGTCATACTTCTACTAAATCTAATCTATCAAATTCTAATCCTATTTTTACCAAGTCTACGCCTGAAAACCAAAGTGTTTCAGAGCCCATCTTTGAGATAAACACAAATATAAAGTGTCTTTACCATTTACAAATCTTAATACTAATTACTCTACTAAGCCTCTCAGTTTTCTAATCGATACCGGTGCAAGTGTAAGCATCGTGAAACAATCAAGTTTAACTACTAAACCCGACTTTACCTCTAATATTATAAAACTTAAAGGTATTAATGACTCTGATTCTTATAGCGAAACCTTAGGTTCATTTCACTTACAGTTCCAAATTTCTAAACAACCTTTCGAACATCTATTTCACGCTATAACCGATGAGATAAACCTCAAATATGATGGTATCATTGGTACAGATTTCTTACAACATTTTAACTCAATTATTGACTACAATTCTAACTTCTTAAAAATTAATAATCTAACACTACCTATTAAATTCGATAAGCCAACCTACGTCATACCGGCACGATCTGAAGCCGTAATAGAATGCTTAGTCTCTAATAAAATGTCAGAACTACGCGATTTACGCGAAGCGCTTGTGTTAGATCATATTATAAGCGAAGGTGTTTACTTAGCAAATTGCATTGTTACTTTAAAACCTAATAACCGAGTCAATATTTCTGTTTTAAATACCACTGAATCTGATATACAAATTCATGACTTTAAGGTTCATCTAACTCCTCTCGATCTATCTCAAATGTCACAAACTTCCTCATCTCACGAGATCAACTCTGTATCTTCGTCTCCGTCAAATCGTATTGATCGCGTTCTAAGCCAAATAAGGCATGATCATCTCAACGCCGAAGAAAGAAAGGCTTTATTCGAGTGTTGTTCAAATTACACCGACATATTCTATCTCGAAGGAGATCCTCTCAGCTGCACCAACGCAATTGAACACTCTATAAATACAGGCAATGCACCGCCTATTCATGTCAAATCGTATCGTTTCCCAGAGTGTCATAAAAACGAAGTCGATCAGCAGATAACAAAGATGCTTGATCAAAAGATTATCAAACCTTCTAATTCCCCTTGGAATGCTCCTGTGTGGGTTGTTCCTAAAAAGATGGACGCCTCTGGTAAAAAGAAGTGGCGTATCGTCATCGACTACAGACGCCTCAATGACGTCACCGTCAACGAAACTTTCCCAATTCCCCTCATTTCAGATATCTTAGACCAGCTAGGTCACTCTAAATACTTCACTACTTTAGATCTTGTCTCAGGTTTTCATCAGATAGCTCTCAATCCTGCTGACGCAGCAAAAACTGGTTTCACTGTTGTCAATACAAATGGCACATCAGGTCACTACGAATTCACTAGAATGCCGTTTGGACTAAAAAATGCTCCATCTACATTCCAACGTCTCATGAATACCGTATTAACAGGCTTACAAGGTCTACATTGCTATGTCTACTTAGATGACTGCATAGTGTACAGTCATGATATGAACTCACACATGAAAAAACTAAATCTTGTTTTTAACAAATTTCGCGAGTATAACCTCAAACTTCAGCCAGACAAGTGCGAATTTTTAAGACGAGAAGTTTCTTACTTAGGTCATCTCATCACTGATAAAGGTGTCTCTCCGAATCCCGACAAAATCAAGGCCGTTACTCAGTTTCCAATCCCCAAAAATCCAAGAGATATTAAAGGATTTCTAGGTCTTACGGGTTATTATCGCCGATTCATTGATAATTTTGCTAAAATAACAAAGCCTCTAACTTCATTACTTAAACAAGACGTTGCTTTCATTTGGGGTCACGATCAGCAACATGCTTTTGAATTATTAAAAGAAAAATTAACTACAGCTCCTCTTCTCCAATACCCAGATTTCTCAGAACCTTTCGTAGTAACTACGGATGCTAGCAACTACGCCGTAGGCGCAGTCTTATCCCAAGGCGAAGTAGGTCAAGATAAACCAATCGCGTACGCCTCTCGAACTCTCAATCGAGCAGAAGGTAATTACACCACTACCGAAAAAGAATTACTAGCTATCATCTTTGCTGTAGGTACATTCCGCCCTTATCTCTATGGCACCCTCTTCAAAATCGTAACAGATCATAAACCTCTCACATGGCTCTTTAATTGTAAAGATCCCGGTAGCCGACTTATGCGCTGGCGACTAAAACTAGAAGAGTATAAGTACAGAATTGTTTACAAGCAAGGTAAATTGAACCTTAATGCCGACGCCTTGTCTCGTTACCCGATACACGCTATTACACATACTAACCTCAATAAACAACCTTATGAGAAATATTTTAAAATGCAATTTACTAACTCTGTAACTAATAATACCGTAATCGAAGAACATTTACAAGATATTTTATTATTGTTTTTAGCATTTTCCATGCAGTATCTTTCTAAAGAAAACCAGAAAAAGACATTTGGTCATGTTGGCATCAGGCAGGACTTGAACCCGCATCTTTCGCAAGCCGGGCGACTGCACTTCCAATTATGCTACCGAGACCATTAACAGACCGGCCGAATCTTTCTGGTATATGTTAATAGCTTTTTCATCTTAATCGGGAGTTAAATATTTGAAAAAATATTTCTTCCGAGTGTTAGAGGTGGATGCCTATAACATTGATGAAATCACCCTGGCTCATAGGGCAAACATATACCAGAAAGATTCGGCCGGTCTGTTAATGGTCTCGGTAGCATAATTGGAAGTGCAGTCGCCCGGCTTGCGAAAGATGCGGGTTCAAGTCCTGCCTGATGCCAACATGACCAAATGTCTTTTTCTGGTTTTCTTTAGAAAGATACTGCATGGAAAATGCTAAAAACAATAATAAAATATAGTAATAGCTTTTTCATCTTAATCGGGAGTTAAATATTTGAAAAAATATTTCTTCCGAGTGTTAGAGGTGGATGCCTATAACATTGATGAAATCACCCTGGCTCATAGGGCAAACATATACCAGAAAGATTCGGCCGGTCTGTTAATGGTCTCGGTAGCATAATTGGAAGTGCAGTCGCCCGGCTTGCGAAAGATGCGGGTTCAAGTCCTGCCTGATGCCAACATGACCAAATGTCTTTTTCTGGTTTTCTTTAGAAACATTTACAAGCTTTACACTTAACTAAATATAAACTAATCGCTCTTCCTACATCTCTTGATTTTGACGACTCAATGCCAAATTGTGAAGAGATTCTTTCTCAGTTCGAAAATTCAGCGGAAATCCATGAATCTGAACGTGAATTGCTCTCAGTAATATCTGAAATATGTAATAATAAAACATACTATTTCTTATTTACTAAAGTTCATCATTACAATGACGTTACTTACAAAGATATTTACAATTTATTAATTAAACTACGCGACGCTATCATCGCTCAAGATCCAAGCGAAACTGATCTTGCAATCTCAGACTTCTCAGATCCTTTCTGTAAGTTATCTTACACTAAATTGTATAATATTATTGCTTTTGTATTCCATAACACTAACATTAAAATACATATTTATAAAAATCAAATAATTTACCCAACTCCAGTCGAAGTCCCTAAAATACTAAAGGAAAATCACGATTCGACTATCGCAGGTCACCCAGGTTCTAAAAGAATGTATAGTCGTATTAAAGATGCATATTACTGGAAAGGTATGCGCTCCGATATCGAACAATACGTTAAAAACTGTAAACTCTGTCAAGTAAATAAACCATTGCGTCAATCTAATAAAGCTCCTATGGAGATAACCTCCACATCTACTAAGCCTTTTGAACGTTTAGCTCTGGACATTGTAGGTCCTCTACCAGATGCTGGTTTCCAAAAATTTAGATTCATCTTAACCTTTCAAGATGATCTTACTAAGTTTTCAAATGCTTATCCCATGGTCACTTCTACTAGCGAAGAGATCGCCCGAAATCTTGTTCATTTTATGTCTTTATTTGGTTTTCCCAAAACCATCTTAACAGATTTAGGAACATGTTTTACTTCCGATCTAATCAAACAGCTTACTGAAATTCTTAAGATAAAATCTCTTTTCACCACACCATACCATCCTCAAACAAATGGTGCTCTCGAAAGATCACACGCTACTCTTAAAGAATATTTAAAATCATTTGTTAACGAAAATCAAAATGACTGGCATTGTTATCTAGCCACAGCTATTTTATCCTACAATTCTACTCCTCACACTACTACACAGTTTAGTCCTTTTGAACTTTTATATGGTTATGAACCAACTATCCCTAACTCACTCTATGAAGATAGCACTAACAACACTTATCACGAATACGTTAGAGCATTACAATATAGAATGAAATTCAGTAGAGAAAAAGCTATACAAAATATAATTCAAAGCAAAGAAACGTCTAAAAACTACTATGATCAGTCTAGCCGCACCACATCTTATAAAACTGGTGACATGGTGTACTTGAAACATCATCATAGACTTCGCAAGGCCTTATCTCCAATATGGAAAGGTCCATACAAAATAATCAAGGTCAACGGAAAGCATAACGTTACCTTACAAGTCAATCGTAAATCTATAAAATATCATACTAATGAGATAAAACCATCTAAGTAACTTTATTTCATCTTATTCATAATCCTATATCGTTCACAGCCTCGCTGAACTCTAAATAACGCATATAGCTCACAGCAAGTTATTATATAAAGCGAAGATAAATAATATAGTTAACATCGATCAAGAGCCTTCGACTTCTTTACTAGCTATTTCCAATTTCCTTGACTCTGTCCTTAATTCTATTTTATTTGCTAAATCAAATGTTTTGCATCCTTCAGTAATCACACCTACTAATTTATTAAAAGAACTCTCTAAACATAATCACGCTATAAATAAAAGATTAGACTCCCCAGTTCCTCTTAACATTGAAACAATTCACACTATCATCGATGTTTCTACTCTAACTTCATATTATTATAACAAAAGAATTGTTTTCGTCATTCAAATTCCTCTTATCTCACCTATTAAGTACTCAGTTTACAAGCTCGTTCCCTTACCTACACCAACAGGAAAAAATCCTAACACGTTTGCACTGATTCATCCTAAGAAACCTTACCTCGCTATCACAGACGATAGATTAAATTACGCATTGTTAGATAGTAGGTATCAAAGATTGTCCAAAGATAAGCTCAGATTATTTTATTTGTCAATTAGTTACTGTTTATTCTTCTAACTCTAATCCATCATGTGAAACAAAATTATTAACTGATGTTGTTTTATCATTACCTAGCGAATGTAATTCGAAGTTAATTTATGGACAAATAAATGGCACAAACTCAATGGCAATCAATGGATCTATGTTCAATCAAAGACGAATAAACTAACAGTAAAATGTAATGATGATATCACAGACTATTCTATCTCCGGCACAGGCATGTTAAAGTTAACACCTGATTGCATGGGTTATTCTAAAACTTTACAATTTATACCAACTACTATTTCTACATTTACTTATAAAAACCAACTTATTATAGACTTTGATATCACTCAAGATGATTGTTGCAAGAAAGACATCATAAACAAAACTGTTCCTTTACTCTCGCCACTATCTCTTAGCAACATTGATTTAGATTCCTTAAATCACGCAGCACATCAATTAGATGTCCTCGAACAAGATGTAAATAAATACCAAGAACAATCCCATTTTGTCAAATACGCAACATACTATTCTGGTTTTACTTATTTCCTAATTGTTCTTATATTTCTATTCATAAGCTACAAACTGTACAATTGTCTTTGTAATAAAAACAATAAGCATATTAATAATAAATCTTGTTGTATACAGATATTTAACCAATGTAATACAAGAAAAAATGTATTGAAAGAGACAAAATTTAAAAACTCAATCGAGATGTCCGAAATCTCATCTCAGTCAGATGATGCTAATTTAAATAACTTTTTTCCTTCAAATCGTAATCTGTCAAATAACTAATGTTCTTATTTCTACTAAGTAGTCTACTACTACTAAGTAGTCTTTACCTATACAATGTAACTATGTCTCTTTACTTATAAAATCATACTTTGTCTTTACATACCTATACAATTATACTATGTCTTTACATTATAAGTTTTTACTTTATACACAAAACTATGTAATACAACGTTTACTTTTGCAATGTTATAGAAGCATGTTAAATCTTTTTATTTGTTAACAACTATTCTATTTCTTTAATAAATATTGAATTGTAAAACATTACTTACATAAGTTGATAAATAACTTCTAAATCCTATGTACTAGATCTTAAATAATATCGTAAGTCTTAATTTCTACATCCTATGTACTAGATCTCGATTACTAAATTGTTACTTCTAAATCCTATGTACTTCATATTATATAATATCGTAAATCTTAATTTCTACATCCTATGTACTAGATCTTAAATACTAAATCTTGACTACTATTTCTTATTGCTAAATGATGTTCTAAATCTTACTAGATCTTTACTAAATCTTTACTAAATCTTTACTAGATCTTATTTTAATTCTATGTTCTATATCTAAGTTTAAATTTACATATAGATATAAAAACTTTCTTTTGTAATTTCTATATCAACCTCATTTTTCTTTTATCTCTTCTCGATCTCGCTTCATCTCATTAGATTTAAAGCTCAATCTTAAAGAGGGGAGATGTTATACCTAACTTTTCTAAGTCCATTTTGCTAACCTAAACTAATTCAATTCCTATAAAACTAATTTCGCCCATGCGGTTCAGACAGTTGCATTTCATACTTCATACAGTAAACTAATCCGGTCTCGCGTCCCAAGTCATTCAGTGTCCCGAAAGGAAAGTGAGGTTTCCCTAGTTAGTAACCGTGAATAAACTCTTGTGTCAATAAACGGTGTTTTTTTAAAAAGACTCTACGCGGCTGCCGCCTAACAGAACGAAGGGGATATAGACGAAAGTTTTATTGGTCAAGAGCACCTTTAACGGTCGAACATGTATAAAGGGACCCATGAGAGTGGAAGAAGCGCGAGAATTCTAAGTCAGGATCGTAGCAAGTGAAAGGAAGTAGTCTCTGCCTACCCTGTGGGGAAGAGGCATAATGAAATGTATGTAAATATGTTCTATATCATTCAAATTGAGGCTACAATAGCGGTAAAAATGCTTAAACTACATTAGAGCTACCACGAACAGCTAATGTTTTAGTAATCGAAAATTAAACGTTACTTTCTTTTAAAAACATAGGAAAAAGAAAAAAAAAGGGTCGTTTACCTTCCGACTACCGAAACGTACGGTTTGTGCCAGACCTACTGATAACAATTATTAAGTTTCTGAAGAGATTTCCAATAGTTTTATCGATATGCCTACAGTTGCTAAATTATCGATGGTGGGCTAATGAGTGACATCTCTACACCGTTCAATTTGAAGCAGAAATTTAACGACCCAAAGCGACTCGACGCCAAGCGAAATTTGTTTTTTTTTACAGATTTAATCCCGTTTCTTTTTAATTATTGCGAAAGAAGTTAGGTTAATTAGTCGTTGTATTTTTATGGGAGCAAGCCGACATAGGCTGAATCTGGTGGCGTATGAGCAAAATCTTTCATTGGAGTCTAAAGAAGAGGGTCTGGCAGTGACTGGATGGTGAAAGCGGTCTTTTGACGTTACCTGGAAGAGGCGTTCATTCGGCAATGAACTGCAATATGTGATGATGATGACAATCAATAAATTTCATCCGTTAGAAATATAAACAGACAGTTTACAGATTCTGATGTGGCTGGTGAGAGCATCAGGAAGAAGTCTGGGCAAGTATTTTTACATACCTAATCTACTATATAAAAATAAGTCGGGTTTTCCTTCCTGACGCTATAACTTCAGAACGCACGAACCGATTTCCACGGTTTTGCATTCGTTGGAAAGGTCTCGGGCTCCGTGAGGTTTATAGCAAAGAAAATTCAGGAAAATTTCAACAGAAAAGCGGGAAAATCTTCTTTCACATACAGCTAAGTCCACGCGGACGAAGTCGCGGGCGGCTGCTAGTCTATTATATAAAAATAAGTCGGGTTTTCCTTCCTGACGCTATAACTTCAGAACGCATGAACCGATTTCCACGGTTTTGCATTCGTTGGAAAGGTCTTAGGCTCCGTGAGGTTTATAGAAAAGAAAATTCAGGAAAATTTCAACAGAAAAGCGGGAAAATCTTTTTTCACATACAGCTATGTCCACGCGGACGAAGTCGCGGGCGGCTGCTAGTATGTTATAGAAATGACGTAAGGCGCAGAAGTAACAATTTGAAATTGCTATGCCTTTTATTGTATACGGGTGAAGTGCTTCTCAAAAAATTCACTCCCTGCGGTCCTGACTGTGTGAATTAGGTGGGTACCTACAAATACAGATACTATCTTTATTTGATACAATCTACACATTTTTAGAGTTTGCAATATTCTTTTTTTAAAGTCGTCGTACCTTTTGTCTAAAGAGTGAATGATAAATGTTTTGTTCATAACATTTGTGCAGATATAAAACTACTTATATTCCTTTCAAAAGCTTCAAAGACGCCGAACAAATTTTATTAAATTTGATTTGTAGACCGGACGAAGTGTTTTGTATTTTTTGAAAGACATTATTTGACAGGCTTGGTGATTGAGTATTGATCTAACACAATTCAGCAAAACTGAATAAATCAATACTGACAGCAAATTCCTGGTATAATTTTCGGTTAGTAAAATTTGCGGCAAAACAACTGTATATTTTGCTTTTATGCAACACTGCGAACTAAATTGGCAGCCTGGCAAACTGAGTGAGCGAAGCTTGGAAAACCGACAAGAAAGAATAAGAATACTAGAAGAGCTATCATGCTACTGTTCATGGTTACAGAGATAATTTCAAAACGTCTGGAATAAAACAGGAGAGAACAATTCAAAACAAATTCAACAAACACAAACAAATTCAAAACAAATACAAATTCAATGTATCTTTATTCAAGTAGAACATTACACAGTACTTTCAAATTAATCGTCAAGGATCTTAATTTTAACCGCATAATAAACATACACTTATTGATACGATTTATAAACAATACTTAAAGTACACGTTCATAATATGACTCTACCACCGGCGTCGGAAGCCTTTTCTTTACAGAATGGCATATTATTATGTATATTGTTGACAAAAATCATATCATTTAAAGTTTAAACTACGAGTATACTAGAACGAGTACGATTTTGGAATTCACGTTGTTTGAAAATGCCATCATTTAATGTTACCAAATTATCTATCCTAGAGATAACAATAAGATAAGTCAACAGTCAACACCAAGATGACATTAAATTCTACAATTCGGGTTTTATCGCGACAACGTGATCACCTTCAGACAAACTTTGATAGAGGAGTTCCTACAGAAAAAATAGTTAAGCTGTGCGAAAACGGTAACGAAAATCTTTTAGCGAACATTTTATTTACTTACCTAAATATCATAACAAAAAAATCTAAACCAATCTTTTATCAATGCTAATCTAAATATCATACTGCATTGTTTAGGTACCTATTTGTTTAAAGTCACCTTTAATTTTGATCCGACGAATGACTCTTCCGTCATATAAATTTAGTTAACCTGATGTTTTTTACTATCATAGACTTTGTAAAAATATTCATGCATCGGTATTAAATGCAAATATTGGAATATTAGGAATAAGGCTTTTGGCCTCGATGCCAACATATTAATATTGGTTTCCGCTTTTATTTTATTTAAGTTCCATTATTATTAAGATTAGTTACTTGCCTCGTTAAAAAATTGCCATGTTTTTTAGTATAACACTTCCAGATTGGTTCTATGCGATAAAACAATATTTTTAGAGCCCACAGCGTTTTTTAATTGTGTCCAATTAACCTTATTCCTGCCTTTAGCTTTGGGAAGCCAATTACATTAGCGTCGGAAAAAATAAAATAAACTAGGGGAAACCAAAAACAATTTTTGTTTAAAATATTTTGCCTAACTGGCATTTATTTTCGTTTTTTTAATCTTCATTGCACTGAATTAAAATACACACAAATACATTTAATTTGGTTTCGCGTCAAACGCAATTTCATACAATAAGTTACTGTTGAAATCAATTTAAAATCCAGCCGAAGATCGAGTACAGTGGCGTGCAAAAGGAGAGGCCTATGTTCAGCGGTGGAATACAACAGGCTGATGATGATGATGATGATGAAATCAATTTAATACAAATTGTTACTATTTACATGTCATGTGTCCAGTTTTAAAAAAGAGTCGCTCCCTCATTCCACGTCCGGAACAATTTGGGGAGTCATTCTCCATGCTCACTTCCCTTCACGGTTCACGACACTTTGATTTAGCCCTGCTGCTGTAAAACTCAATTACTTCGCGACTGTGGTCGTTTGAGGGAAAAGAACTAATCCAAATAAGTTTTTTCTCAAACAAATGAGTGAGGATACTAATTCAAGGTGAAGCAAATAGACGATTGACGTTAGCGTGAAGCACCGAGATGTGAAGTGATGCCAGCCGGAATGACACCCCATCGTCTTCGCATCAGCACTGACATAACTAACTCTTTTAAATATCACTGACAAAAAAGTATATTAGGAAGCCACATTATGTATTTTTAAGTGTTTTACCGCCGCACTCAGAGACGTCAATTAAAGTTAATTGTTCATTAGAGTCAAAATTTTACATTCTTAAAAGTTCTTAATTCTATTTGTTATTTAGTCTCTTTTGAAAAATGAAACTTAGACTCTAATGAACCATTAACGTTAATTGACGTCTCTGAGTGCGGCAGTTAGTAACTTAAATGGATGTTAAATTTAAACCTTAATACCTGTAATACTCGTAACATATATTATTATCGTTGATTTACTATGGCAAATTCTTAGATTGAAAACCGTGGGGTCTATTTATAGCCCGGCTTCACTACATGTGAGTCAAAATAACGTCACTAATTGTCAAACGGTTTCAAATCAGGAATAGACAATCGATCGACTGCTTACAGAAGCTCAATGTTATTTTACACTAATTTTAGTGTAAGCTTCTTGCTATCAATTAGTTCGACTAAACCTGTTGCCTTGATGTTGTGGTATGTTTACATTGTATTTACACATATTAACACATTTGTGTTTGAGTAGGTTAATAATATTAAGCGTGTTTGTTCGCGTCTTATTGGGAGCAGTTAGAGGTTGTATTTAGTAAGTTTTGACATCGTAACCTGTTTACTATAAGAAACATCATCATTTACACTTTTTTGCTAACCATCTTTTCCTTCTTATACTTGAATCACCATTTCATGCCGCTATGTACACCAAATAAGGTGATTGAGGCTTTTAAGTACCTTGACTACATCGGTCAGTAGGATTTATCACTAGCCTAAAACAGGCCGCAATTCCCTAAAAATTAAAACAAAAAAAAAAGTAGAGATCGTCTAAGCTGAAATGACGCGCCTCTTTACTGCATCTACGTATACAAGCAAGCACTATTGTTTGCGCAGATGCGGTGGAGGGGCGCGCCATTCCAGCTCAGACGAATTCTACTGCCATCTCAACTTTTTGTTACTGGATGCACAAAAAGTGAATTGCGAAATGGGTGGTTTGCAATTTCCAAACTGGGTCATCAAAATGTCTTAGAAATAGAACAGGAGCTTGTTTCCTATTTGCTTGAAAATAATAATTTAGCGATCCATACATTTCAGGTTATAAAACCAGACGTTAATGAGATCCGTAGTATTTTTTTTCTGTAACAACCCTGGAAAATGAACCCTACAAAATATACTTTACAAGATTACCTAACTACTATTATAACACGAAGAGTAGTTAGCTAAATATGTAACGAAACACCTTCCACGAGAAACTACGCAACAAAAAGACTTGCTAAACAGAGCAACAAAAAACTAACCCTACTACACTGGCCACAATTTATACACAAAACCCAGTTTATTACCTACTCCCATCTCAATTTTGTATGGAGCAAAACTAATTTTTATAAAGAATAACCGGCGAACCTCGTAAAACCAACTAATTTCGGAGTCACGATCCTGTAGTGAACAAAATAACTTTTCCTGTACTTTTATACGCAAACACAATGCACGTCAGGGCTGCAAACCTTATAAAATATATTCGGAAAGAGTAGCTGTAAAAAAATAATAAATAAAGTACAGAAGACTCAATCTCTATTGAAAAGCTACCTATTTTCTTGTTACTCTTGACGCTTTAAACCACTGCTTACTAGTGACGCCTTGATGACTTCAGGAATATACTGATATTCCTAGAGGCGTCATGGTTACCCAGATTGTACATTGATGATTGCGGAAAATCATTTTACTTTCGTTGTCTCTAAGGGATCACCATTAGCGAAATGTCGCCTAATAATGTATTATAGCTTTATATGACTATTCAGTTAGTTACATAGAATGATGTGCAAATAAAAATATCAACTTCGTATCTTTCTAATATTATTTTGTGACAATGCGTTGTTGTAGGTAATTCAAAACCATCGAAAATGTGGTTTAATTTCAGAAAAGGAATAGGAATTATATCAAATAAATGTAAATCCGATAAAAAACACTAAAAAGTCAAATCTTTTAAAAAATGATGCGTTTAAACATTAGTGGCGTTGTCATTAATAATGTGTTAATTTGCATCAAAACAACTTAATTATTAGTACTTGATAAATAAAACACAAGATTAGACAAAAATGACAAAGCTACGTTTATAAAAGAGCCTTCTGTGCATTGTAATTCATGACGTCGCTTTGAATGAAGTAGGTATAAAATTTTGCTTCGTCAACACAAAGGCGACCCAGTACAAAAGTTTCAAATGAAACCCTCCTTTTGGGTGAAGGTTGACAACCCTGATGACGAAGACAAGTAATTTTCGTTGATTATGAACGGGAGTCTTTAGTTTTTGTAAAAGAGCTTTTGAGATGGAAATCCGCAGTGTAGAAAAATAATCATCGCGTTGATGATCTTTTGTTTTCATGACTAGTATGGCTATAATTAAAAGGTTGTTTGGTCCCAACGGTTCTTAATAGACAGTTTTGATTTTAATTGATTGCTTTCAACGGAAAACCAGAGCTGCTACTCGTATTTCACTCAAACGCCCGGTATGGATAGAATTATTACGGATCGTGGAAAGATGTAAGTTTTTGTTGATCTATCTGTGTGTATGCGTGTGTGTGTTTGTATGTAATCTGGCTGCTGGTTGCCTGTGTGTGTGTGTGTGTGTGTGTGTGTGTGTGTCTGTGTGTGTGTGTGTGTGTGTGTATGATGTGGCTTCATTTATAGTTGGCGACCTGTTTGATGTAATGGTTAATAAATTGACCACTACACCTAAGGTCGAGGGTTCGATCCCCGCAGGTTTGTAACTAGTCTGGGTGTTTTCTATGTATATCAAGAATGTATATAAAAAAAAAGTATTTCATTATGTTCATACGTTATCTAGTATCCCATAGCACAAGCAATTAATTGATGATTTTGGGGCTAGATGGTGCTGTGTGGAATAATGTCCAGAGATTTTTTTTAAATTTCTTTTGTCGTTCACAAAAAAAACTCATAGTTAGGTTCTTATTTTAAGTCAAAAATCAGAAATAAAACCAATTGATCACTGAGACCAGCCCAGCCGCATTTTGTTGTAGTTTTTAGAATGCAGCTTTAAATTACTGGCACTTTTCCTTAGGATTACAGGTTCTTTCACTATCGAGCCAATGGTGTTCCACGGTTAAATTTACCCAAGGAAACCTTAAAATAACTGGGGCAAATATTGTTAATAATTGAAACTCGTATCTATAATTGGACTACCCGACATTCCGGGTAATCCTCTCATATAATTTACGGAAATACTGGCTCGTGCAATGAAGGTTCTGTATTTAAATATTTCATTTTTTTTATCATTTAAAAAACGAGCAATACCTATATGAAAAAAGGGGTTTCTGTGATGCTTTTGACTACCCGCCCCCCCGCAGAAGAAATATAATAGTAAGGAGCTTTTTTTAAAATTTAAGTTTTCTGTGAAGCTGTTGATTATCCGCCCCCGGCGGATGGGTATGCGTTACGCATTTCCTCTGCAATGGAGTATCTTGGTGTGTTCACGAATCTGATGCACTACCTAAATTACTAAAGGCAGCGCGGAGTCCTTTTTTTAGGGTTCCGTATGAAAAACGGAACCCTTCAAGATTGTATTACTATACAACAAGAGCTATCTGTTGAAACTTAGTAAATAGATGTATTCTGCTATCCTTATTTTGGATACACGAAAAATAGAAAATAATCTTGGGTGTTTCCCATACTTGAAACAAAAACTCAAAAATGTTTTTAACCCATACTTCAACCCAACATATCTTTGGATAGGTCTTCGAAAATGTGTTTGTTTTTTTGTTGTTGTCGACGTCGATGTTTTACGATATATATTTTTTTGCGCGAATAGTTTGCGCGAGAGACCCTTCCATTTGAACGAGATCTAGTTAGTTTTTTTAAAATAAATATTTGCTACGGAAGCATTCATGGACGAGTCCGACTCACACTTGGCCGCTTTTTTACTAGTTCGTATAACAAAGTGACGCTTAAATACAACACACAGCACAGAAACAAAAGACGAAGTTCCAAAGTTGGAAATGCAAATTGACCAATTAGATTGTGTTTGTTCGTCGCAAATACGGCTAAGGGAGTAAAAACAGCTCTATCCACTGCGCAGATGTTGTGAACAACGTTTTTTGGTTGAAAGCTTGTTCTTTGTCCTGAATTGGTAGAATAACTAAGCGACCAATAAGAAACGAGCGTCGAACGTCGTTATTATCTCACAACAGCCTTTCCGTCAAACTACTACGAAACTAAGGGCGCGGTCCGTTTTGAGTCAGAAGTGATAATAGCGCGCTCACACGCGTCTAGAATTGCTGGATTTTATGAGCGGGAGGGACGTGAGCGCGCTATTTCTTTTGACTTAAAACCGACCGCACTATGATTGTGCTTAGCTAAGGCCCGCATAATGGATAACCACCTACTTAAATGTGTTGATAAAAAAACCATATAATAATCCGCACCAACCGTTTTGGTAATTTATTTCCCCCAAAATTGGTTTGAACGAGATCTGGTGTAGTTTTTAAAATAATGAATGCCACAGAACCCTTCATGGAAAAGTCTGACTCACACTTGGCCGCTTTTTCACTAGTTCGAATAACAAAGTGACGCTTAAATACAACACACAGCACAGAAACAAAAGACGAAGTTCCAAAGTTGGAAATGCAAATTGACCAATTAGATTGTGTTTGTTCGTCGCAAATACGGCTGAGGGAGTAAAAACAGCTCTATCCACTGCGCAGATGTTGTGAACAACGTTTTTGGTTGAAAGCTTGTTCTTTGTCCTGAATTGGTAGAATAACTAAGCGACCAATAAGAAACGAGCGTCGATCGTACTATCCTACAACAGCTTTTCCGTCAAACTACTACAAAAAATTACGAAACTAAGGGCGCGGCCCGTTTTGAGTCAAAAGTGGTAATAGCGCGCTCACACGCGTCCCGAATTTATAAATTGTATGAGCGTGAGCGTGGTGAGTGCTCTGTTTCTTTTGACTCAAAACACACTGCACTATAAATTATGCTTAGCTAAGGCCCGCATAATGGATAACCACCTACTTATTTAAATGTGGTAATAAAAAAAACAGATAATAATCTGCATCAAGCGTTTTGGTAATCCATTTCCTTATAAATGATTTCGCATTATGATTCAAAATGCTTGCTTGCGAACAGCAAGGAGTTGAATGAGTTTCCTTCTGAAGCCCCCTCAAGAAGAGAGTAACAGCTATTCGTTGACCAAGCATGCAACACACGTAAATTATTTTATTAATAAACGTTTTATTTTGCTTCAAAAGCAGTCATATTCGCAGTTTGATCAAACTATCATTTGGCATTATAATCATCTAAAGGTACTTCTTCTTCACAATGTCTTTGAATACGATTTATTAATTTTAGTAAATTATGACAACTGCTTCTCACAATACTAAAACTTAATTAAAACTTAAGCCCCAATTTAAAAAAAACATATTCCAAAAAACTAATTTGTCTGAAAGAAGTAGATAATATAATTTTAATCCAAAGCGGATTATCATTGTATTTGCCCAAAATAAATTCGGAAACAAAAAGTTTCTGAAATAATAAACTTGTTCTCCGAGGCTTGTACTGTTAAGCTACATGACATCTTAAAATTATGGTAATGAGTAAAGTAAGAAACTCGGGCAGGTTCAAGTTTTGCTATAAATTATTAATTTCCTGGAGTTGGGACTTGCATTCATAGCAAATTGTTTACTTAAATTTGTCCATAGATCTATCTCTGATAACATAACTGATGTATCAGAGATGTTTGCGAAAGACGCGGGTTCGATTCCCGCCTGAAGACAAGACCAAATCTTTCTTTCTTCTACAAGTCTTTTACTGCTTTTCGGATCTTTGGTGAAGATACTGCATTGAAATGCTTAAAATAGTAGAAACATAACTGGTGAAGCCCAGTAAGTAACCAAGCCAGTAAAATGATGGACAAAGTATTAATAGCACACTCACTGATATTACGTAAGAATATGATGAATAGGTGGTGAAGCCATTCAACAAACACAAGAACATTATAACTACTTCTACGTTTGCTGGTTGTTTTTTTACTCTATGTGGAAAAATATTATAATTACGTTATTGGGTGTGCCACCCGTTTAATTCATTTAAATAAATTACCCAATGAGTTACTTACATTAATAACTTTGTTAATTCAGTTTGCAATATAGCGTTTCTTTTCTAAGCTTATAAAGTTATTCTGCCCATTCCGCGTACGAGTAATTGATTTTCGCCCAACACAATATTTTGTATTTTTACTGTCTCAACAAGCTTTGTTGAGACAGTAATGTAGAAATCAAATAAAAACAAATAATTAAAGACATAATGAATCGTTCTTATTCATTTCAACCTGTTTTAAGCTTTTCACGTTTTAGTCGTGAAAAAGAAATGAAGACGGCAGGGTTTGACGAACTTTGCATTAAATCCCGAATTAAACCTTTGTGGTGACGACGACAGATTAGAATTGAAAGGGAAAATGGGCTGGAAGAACTCAATTACCACGGGAATTACACTAAAAAAGGAAACAATTAAAATGAGTGAAATTTCTACTGGGAAATAAGTAAAGGGAAGAAAGCTCTGTTTCATGATGTAGAAAGAATTTATCGCAAATAACTGCAATAACTAACTACTGACTATCACTAACTAAAGTTAGTTAGTTAGTTTTTTGTATTTGTATAATACAAAACATTTTGAATTTTTATATGAAGGTTTTATGTTTGAAAAGCTTAAACGAAATGCTTCTGTTGAGCATTACTAAAGTCTCACAAAAGTCAGAATAGATTATTTTTGAGTAATAAAGAGAATAATTAGATGTCTGATTTGACTCCACGTTCTTGCTCTTTTACATCGAAAACTCAAACAGGCATGATTATAATACGTTCTGAATATATTATTCATTAATATTCCGTTTGAAGCAAGATGAGGCGTTATTATCTCCGTCGGCCATATTTCTTAAACTTTTCCGCTAATAACGAAGTGTTTGCGCATACGACGAACATTGAGTGATGGCTTGACATTTATTTCGTAAATATATCGCTCTACCATTGTTAGGTTCCTTTATGAAGAAAGATAAAATATTTCCTCAAGCGAGAAGGGAGGGGAAATGTCGCGGGAGAGGGTGAAGGTTCGCCACAGGCTGTGGTGCAAGGCAGTGATGGTGAGCGAAGTAGATAGTTTCTAGAAACTATAGTCCGTTTGCGTTAAAAATACAATGATTTCATTCTTGTCCTTCGACCTAGCACGCACCCTTACCAATCAAATCATTCCTAATCAGAAAGTCAGTTCATACTGCCCAAACGAACGCATTCCTTCAAACGCAACGGTTTTGTGCCTGAGTTTTTATGTCTGTAACGGTATTAAATTAAAAAAGTAATGCATTTTAACGCGAACATACTATAGAAACTAAAAGTTCAGTATTCGGAGTGCGTGTGCGGCAGCTGAACAGTTAGGCTTAGCACGAACCACTAACGTTTTGGTAATCGAAAGCTAAAAGAAACTCTTTTTTTTATTATTCCTAAAAAAGTAACGTTTACTTTTCGATTACCAAAACGTTAGCCGTTCGTGTTAGATCTACAGGTCATGAGTGGTAAAGTACATAAACGAAAGACTTGCCACTTTATTCATAAAAACTTAAACAGCTCCTCAACAACATTTTAACTTTTGTATCGCTTTGTCACTGTCATTTTTGTTGCTACCACTATTTGCGAGTAAGTGACACAATACGGTCAATTATTGCTTAAACTATGCTTTATCGTTGCGTTCGTTTTTATGAATATGGGGGTTAAAGTAGAGTCATATCAACAGTTTGGCATTCCTGCATTTTTCGCCCTCAAAGATATATTTAAACTGTTGACAATCCCCTACATCGTGCTATCGACTACCCTGAACAAAGATAACCTACAAAGGTGTATCATAATGGGTTTTCGATTTCAAAGTCTTTTAAGCATACTTTGAATTAAACTACACTTTGCAGTCTATAATTTGGGCCGAGTCAGGTTACCGTTCGAGGTACAAAGGCGCATACCAACTTCACTGAATCGGCGATATTTACAACGTAAAATTGACTACACATGTATCGAATATTACGTTGGAGTAGTCAAAGCTAACGATTGGTAATGTTTTGGGCTATTCGATATTATTTCTTTCTAGCTGTTCCAAATGATTTTGTTCCTTCAAATGACAGTTTAAACAAAATAATATTTGAAAACCAAAAAATTGAAGAGACTAGAGCGTCTTTTTTGGAACACTGTATAGCACTTCCTATATTTTTTTACTTCGCCATATAGTCAGTAGCAGACAATGCCTTATAAGGCATTAAATTAGGCCCATTGTACCAATTCTGTGTGATGAAGAATACACCAATAAATCAATTCACCATTAGATCACCATATTTAGCGATCAGTCTTCAAAATGTTACTATAAAATGAACAATAAATGCCATTTTCCCAATTACTTTGCATCCATTGATAAGCATCAACTTGAAGTAGCTCTTCATCGAAATACCACAGAAATGGATGAACTGCTATGCTGTTCTTTCTAACACCAAATCTCTCTGTGATGATCGTTTTCACGATATAAACTAATATTTCGGGATCCAGAGGCCAGTTTGACAGGAACTTTTTTTCGAAGGTAATTACTGTTTTTTCATGGATTTTTCGGGACAAATAACCCAAAAGGCCCGCTAGCCAGTCTGAGGGACGAAGTTGGGAACCCAGGAATGCTAATCCCGGTGGAAACAAGGGTCTCAAAGCCCTAAAGGCGGGTCGATAGCCGGGGTCGATAACCGCCAATGTAAACACTGGCCAGGAAACGGAAGTGGACCACCAAATCAACCGAACGTATTTATCACCGCACGGAATGCACAATCACGCTCCTCAATTCCATTAAAAGCCCTAGAAACGGCCACCGTAATTAAAATCAGCAATTTATTTCGTCCCCGAATCAATGTTTTTTCACGTCATCAACCCATGGACAAATCGCTCATCCTTTTTTTTCCTTTCTTCTAGCCAAAGACACGCGCGCGGCTTGGCGACGCGCGCCCGAGCCAACCTCACGTTCCGCCGCGACTGTGGGGTGATCCGGTTCGGACACACATCGAGGTGACGATTTTCAATAAATGCATGTGGTGATGGGAATTTGATTATTTTCATTTACAACATTTTTTTTTAAAAGCAAGACAGTCTCTCAGGTAAAGGCGTTTAATATGTTCAATGCTCTGCCTAAGGGTTTACAGGGGTTGAGTGGGGTTCAATTCAAAAAAGAGTCTGCACAGCTGGTCGCTACGCCATCAATGATTATTTTGTCAGTTGGATGTTTGCCAACATATTTAATGCTCTCCACATTCGCACGCTTGGATCTAAGTAGATCTTAACTGGACATCCTGATACAAACTGACATCCTATTTTGTATTCACTCAAAATCTAGCAAATAATTAAATTTCATTTCATCTCATCTATTATAGGTTTGCTCATTTTTCTGAGACCCTGAGGCACAGTACGGACCCCGGGGAATGCAGACCGAAACGTCAACGTCATAGGTGTGACAACGTCAGAGGGATGACAGGTGAGGGACAAATTTCACTAAATTACCAATAGATGACAGTGGCAGAACTTTAAATCGCGCAAGCATTGCGTTACGCTAAAAAATATACTCTGCCAGGAACTTAGACGATTGGCATCGCCTGAGTTTTGAGTCAGAGTCTGAGTCTATCAGTAGAAGACAGACGACGCTGCCTCTCTGCCGAAAACCAGGCATTACATCTCCTCAATCGTGTTCAGGAAAAAACGCCAGCTTAAGGGTCGGCGCCCACTGTCGGCATCGGCACGCATCAGGCTTTTAAGGTGGCAAATAGTAATATACTGTACCATAATGGCAATAAAGTAGAAATTTCCGTGATGTGTTCTCGTAAAAACAAAATGCATTTGTTCTGTTTCTGTTTCGGCATTTTCTACTTTATTGCCATTATGTTAGAGTATATTACTATTTGCCACCTTAAAAGCCTGAAGCGCGCCGATGCCGATAGTGGGCGCCGGCCCTTAATCGTCTTTGGGCTTCACCTTGATTATTTGTACAGAAATAATTTTAAAATGTTATCTTAGTATCTTCACTCAAACGATCACATTCGCATATTACATAAACATAAACGGCCTATATACGTTCCATTGCTGGGCACAGGCCTCACCTCGAATACGAGGTGGAACGAGCCATACTACAACACGCGGGCTCGCCCTAAGGCCTCTGACTAGGCTTAACGACTGACATCTAGCGACGTCAACCGGGACCAACTGCTTAACGTGCCTTCCGAAGCACGGAGATGCCCTAAAATACATACCACTAAATTTCAGTCGGAGTGGTCACCCATCCCATTTCCGACCAGGCGTGTGTGCGCTGCGCAACTGCGCCACGGGCACCTCACATTCGCATATTGAGTTTTACAAAACGCCAAAATACAACCCCATCTAATACGTTCGATTTGCAAATGCACCCCTGAATTCAGTTGTTCAATATTAATTATTTTATATGAACTAAACAACAGGTGAAGTTCGCCAATGTTCACACATTAACAACGGACCGATGCCTTCAGGCGCGGATTAAACATGATTTAGGATTTGGAGTTTCGGTAAACTGTAAAATTCGTTATTGGAATTTAAAGGATAAAGTTTGCTTGTTTGCTGCGGAACAGGCAATAGTTCCAAATAACGGTCGAATTCGACAGCAGCACACAAGTTGGACGGTTGTGAAAAGGTGAATAAATAACCGCAATTGTGTAGGTAAATTGTAAAAATTGTAAACGATTTATTTAAAATTCTAGTTTAAAAATTAAGAAATTTACTGACCCCCGAATTCACAAACGCAAATTAACGTTGAGCATCCCTCAAACGTAAAGCTATCTACATAGGTTCTATTGACATTTTACGAGACAGCATGAGCGTAAGCGCGTGCTTAGCGTTGATTGACGTTTGTGAATTCACGGGTTAGGGTTTTAATAAGCACTAGGGCGGTTCAATATTTCTTTATGATATTTAATTTGATTAAAAAACGTCGGAGATCCACGTTGCCAATTGGTGAACACTCTGGTTCGGAACATGTGTGGTCCGAGTTCAAGAAGAAACACCTAGTTTGTGTTCATCGTACCATTTGTCGTTAACTCTTTTGATAAACCCAAGCAACCCGGATAGAATTAAATAAGACGTGAGCTTCTAGATGCTTATTTTTGATATAGTCGTTGAAGAAAGCTAAATGTTATGTTTTAAAACATAATTAATTTTCCAAAACACCCAGCAAATTTTCGGTTGAATGTGCTAGGAAATAACAATTGAATTGTTTAACTTGATGACCGGGGACCTTCCTAGGACAGTAGTGACTTTTGAATCTATCGACTGATAGTTGAAAATATTTGTAATAGTGACCAAAATTATCAACGCAATCAATCGATTCAATCGTTGATGACAGCAATAGTAGTGATTGAATCCAATACTATTATAAATGTTGTTCACTAAAACCAATAATTTGTTGCTGCGTATGGTGATGGCTACTTTTGATAGAGTTTAAGGGTAACACAATGCAAAGATACTTAAGGAAGATACCTTATAGTTTATTGGTATACTGATATTATTAGACGAATTGATTTTCAGATTATCACTTTGAGCCTTAGAATGAATATTCTGAATTTTGAGCGTGATCATTAAAGGTGATATTATCTCTAAGAAAGCACTATTTAAAGCAACTATTGAAAGTAAAATACCCACAGCTAAAGAGATTCTTTTAATACTTTGTTGAAAAAATGAATACATTAAAAGAACATTGCCAAGCAATTTGTTTCTCAAAACAACTTCGTTCTCTGCGTTAAAAAGTTTCCCACCAGTCTTTTTTATTCCATCCAGAAAGATAGCCAATAAAACTTAATGCTGCATCATTTCGCAACCTTCAAAATTCCCAACAACATCTAAGAAAAGAAAAAACAAGCATCATCTTAATATTTCCTTCGAGATACTGGCACTCACTTAAAACTCTCAAAGATTGGACCTAATCTTTTCACGGCGGCATCGAAAGGAAACTTTTCAATCGGATTTAACTCAGTGCCTTATCTAATCGTGAAGTTACGTCAAAATTTCAAACGGTTCGAAACTCGATCGAAGTTTCGGCTATCGACGTGTTGGGAAAAAGTATTCCTATTGAGTTCACGCTGACAAGTGTCCCCAACACGCGATAACGATATTTCGTTAAAAAAAGCGGGAAAGTGCGAATCGGCCTCGCTCAGGACGGATATTATAATAAAAACTGGACGATTCGTACACATGAGCAACGCATTGACAGTGTAGACAGTTTGAGTCGACACTGCGCAAAAAGTATCTGTCTAGTAAATAATCATACTATCTTGTTTACAAGTTTACTACGTCGCACCCCGTGAACGATTTTTGACTTCGCGTTAGTACTGACAAAACCTATCTACCACTTTTTTTTTAAATATCATTGCTACTAAATGATTGCTTGAAAATTCCGTCTGTTGTATGAGAGCCCCCTTTGATTTTTACTTTTGTTTTATTAAATTCTTTTACCGTTATTGATATTGAGCAGAAATACGAAAAAAACACGTTTATGCTATGGGGACCCCTTAATATTTTCATTTTTTATTTTCAGTATTTGTCGAATTTAGCAGTCACGGCTTATGAGATCCAGCCTGGTGACAGACAGACAGCTGAGGCTTAGTAACAGGGTTCCGTTTCTACCTTTTAGATACGGAACCCTAAAAAGTTTGGAACGAGTTTATTTTACTTAGAGTGTCGTGCGTGTTCTATAAGCCTGTTTAGGATAAGGGGAGGTTTATGTTGTGATAAGGATCTGCCTAATCGTCAGTGTGAAACAAGCCTTACAAAATGGTTTTGTAAATGTATGTTTGACGACCGATTTGGTGAACCAGCAAAAAAGTTGACTATTACAACATAGGTCGTGGGTTCGATTTCCGCACCGTGTCGCTTAGACAGGTGTTATTTAGGGTACAGATACGAACGTAAAAGAAAGACGGAGGTCAAGTCGTCTAATCATGAGTGAAGCATATTATCAGCTAGCAGTTTAGGTGTGTGCGTGACTAGCAAGTGTCATTGGCGCTGTCACACAGATTACTTTGTAGCACCTAGTGTGTTTGTGTGAGTGTAGCAGTGTACAACAAATAAATTGAAGCACCTTGCATGCTTCACATTTTTTTAGTGTGATGTTCTGTTCGTATTTCTTTTACGTCTGTGGTGGGTACAGAGGTATACTTGATGATTAAACGAACTTACCTTAAGTGAAGTTCTATCATAATTATACGAGGGCTTCATCCGAAGAGATTAGAGAACAATTGTAGTTTCGCATAACTACTCGCTAATCTAACACTATAGTTTAAATATACATTAAATTTAATGTAAAAATAAAATAATAATATTTTGACAGTAAAACAGGAATATTTTGTCTTTTACACTGGCAACCCAAAGCCTACTAGTACGCAGTCGTTTCTGTCACGTCATTTAGTTAAAAGTATTTGGTAGACAACAGTCAGTAATAATTGTTATGTATAAAACAAACTGTAAATAAAACAAACTCTTGTTTTATTAACGGCCATTCAAAAAACAGCGTCTTTTCAGATGTTGTAATAATATTTCTCATAGGGTCTGTAGGGAGGGTGGGTTCTAATCTCTTCGGATGAAGCCCTCGTATAATTATGATAGAACTTCACTTAAGGTAAGTTCGTTTAATCATCAATTATACTTTGTGCTTCATCCTCGAGATTAGAGAACAATTGTAGATGTTGAAAGAGATGGAAATATTATTGCAAAATCTTAATTAATTATAATCCCAACATAATGCTAAGAATCGATTTATTGCAAAATAAAAATATCTCTCACAGTCACCTTGAGAAAAAACAATGTACAACTCACATTGTTATCATTCAGCATATCGATACCTCCTACGTAAGTTGTTGTATCCCACAAAAATGCGATTTAGCGTTTTTACTAAAAATGAGCTTTATTATTAGTAATCTATGCATAAAAAAATTAAAACTTACGAAAACACAATTATTTCATGCAATTTCAAGACGTAAAGAGTTGTAACTTTTGAACGGGAACGGACTATAACACTGTATAGTCCTTGACAACCGTTTAGGCGGTGCGCGGGGCGGGGCAGATCGCACGCTTGCGTGTTGTATGGGTTAGATATAACAGACTACGCCGGAGAGAGAGCTGAAATGGTCCGTGTGTCAAGTGCTTCAAGTTTTCCGCACATGTTACGTTATTAGGACTTGACAATTGATTAGAATACATTATAACTATGTAACAACAAAAAATGTTGTATAGATTACATACAACAGTATACGTTGTCAAGTAAACATTCAACAATGTTGTATTTTTTACATACAACATTTTACGCTGTTGAGCGAGTATAAGAAAATGTTGTTTGTGATACATACAACATTTTACGTCGTAAAGCGTCCATCAAAAAAAGTTGTATGTAATACATAGAATGTCTTACGTTGGAATAAAATAAAAATAAATGTGGTATGTAGTAAATTAGAATGTTTGCATCGGAAGTTGATAGTCAAAATTTGTTTTATTTTTTGCTTAATGTTACGACATATTATTTCTATATTTTTAGTCAAGTAATTTATACAGCGCTCTCTCTTTACTGATTCACCGATAAAGAGCCTTAACCTTGATCGTTTAATTGATAGCTTGCTTACAAGCAATAATATGTCATATTTCATTTTTGTTTTAGAGTCTCCATTACCAATACACATCCCCCAAAGTATTTATGTATTGTATTGCACACTTTTACACTGGGTAGGTACACGTCACATTATATTTTATGTATTTTAAATATTTATTTTTATAATTATCATTGCTTAGTCGCTGCGAATGTCGGTGCGTCCACTCGGTTGGCCCTACTGAAAATCAGCGTCTGAGCCTATCAGGTCCAGGCCTTAGCTGAATGGGGTTAATTTAATTTTGGACATCGTGACACTGCTGCCTGGTCGAAATTATTCTTTATTTTTCTATTGTTTGTTTTATTTTTTCCTAACCACCTTGTTCTGTATGTTTTTATCTGTTTCTTTCAATAAGTTTCAATGAATCAGAAATGAATGAGCTTGCAAATTTGATAGTTAGTGATTTTTTCGATAACACAACAGAAGAACAAACTGCTTATACGATACGTTCAAAGTAGATGACGTTTCTGACGACGAGTTATGGTTTTGGACTGAAGAAACAGAGCCAAGTTCAACAATTTGCTGAGTCAAATACTAAGCCTTTATCGGTCCTCAAATACTCCCAGAAATGACTTGGCTATCTACTTGTGCAAAATTCGATCAGGGGAGCCGAATAATAGAATGGCTTAATTTTTTAATATATCCGAGCGTACCATTGGAAGAAAAATACATAAAGTCAGGCAGTGTCTCATTACTGACTTTGTTCCATTGCACGTAGACTTAGACCATATAACCAGGGACGAAGTGATAGCCCGCAACCGGGTTTTGCCAAATGTTTTGTTTGGTAACAAAGAGTCACCAAAACCAATAGTTATATTCGATGGAACCTACATAGAAAGAAGTTTTAACTTTTTATTTCAACGCCGCAGTTATAGCCTTCATAAGAATAGGAACTTAATAAAACCATTAATGATCGTGTGCGCGGATGAATATATTTTGGATATAATAGATCCGTACTCTGTACGGACAACCGATGCTGATATAATGAAAATGAGATTGCAAAACCATGATGGACCCATTAAAGACGGACCGTTCCACTTTTTTCCCATGTAGGAGACTCATTTATTTTGGACCGAGGCTTTATTCCCTTAATAGAAACATATGGCTATACTGCTCACATGCCGCCAACCAAACGACCACAAGACACGCAATTAAGCACCGAAGAAGCTAATAAATCACGACTCATCACAATGGTGCGATGGGTCGTGGAAACTATAAACAGGAAATTCAAGCGCGACTTCAAGATATTTAGAAACAGACTATTTAACAAACATGTGCCGCTTATACCTACTAGAAGATTTCGAAATTGCTGCAGCTTTAATTATTTATTTTGGAGATCCTTACGGAGACATTCCATACACAGAAGATTTCATTGAAATAAGTAATCAAAATATACAACGCCCCAATCAATTACCTGAGTATGTGGAGGAAAATAATTTAAACCGACAAAGAGTGTCGTTTCACAGGAGTGTTTAAAGAAAACTGACTGGAAATGATCCGGATATTTAACATTTTCCACAATTAACAATTGAAGAGTTAATTAAATTCTCAATCGGCACCTATCACGTCTGCCGTGCTAACTAAGAGTGCAATAACTATGTTTTGACTACTTTCGAGATATTCGCGGTTAAAGATTTAATTTTTGTTTTGTGTGTCTCTTCGTTACTATTAAAGTTATTGATTTGAAACTTTTACTAAACGGTAGGTAAAATAGTGTGCAATTTTATGTAATATATTATATTTGTATATATGTCTATATACTCACTAAAAACGAAAAAACGTATTTACCATTAGGACATATGAATTGTTTCGATATAGTGTTCCTAACCATAACTGCAATAACTACACTACTTATTGCAGTATTCGTTGGTAAACCGACGTATTGCTCTTTTGACTAGCACAAACTATATGATGCCCTAAGAGCTTTAACCATATACATGTGCAATAACTGTCCTAGTTATTGCTGTTTTCCTTAGTAAAATATTTAAATTTAATTTCAGGCAACAATGGTTAATAGGCATGATGACTGTATTTTTTTTTTGTTTATTATCGAAAGACCTTACATTTATGTAAACAATCCTCAAAGAATCACTTCATCTGGATCAATACCACCAGAGATATCACAATTTGAAATGCACATTTTTGGACTTGCCCAAAAACGCTCCATACTAAAGTGACAGCGATAGTGACGTCACTGTCGCTTTTGTATGGAGCGTTTTTGGGCAAGTCCAAAAATGTGCATTTCAAATTGTGATATCTCTGGTGGTATTGATCCAGATGAAGTGATTCTTTGAGGATTGTTTACATAAATGTAAGGTCTTTCGATAATAAACAAAAAAAAAATACAGTCATCATGCCTATTGTAAGAACTTAATTGAACTAAGTAATTGAATTAAGACTGATTTAGATATTGGCCTCATGTTGCGCCGTTTTAGATAAAGAATTCACTATTCATAATTTAAGAAAAGAAGAACTTTTGAATAAAGAAAGATGTAAAAGAGAGGACTATTTGTTTTTTGAAGTGTTTTTTCTATTAAATGTGCAACTACAGAGTTTCCGAGTTGTGATTTAACTAATTGTTGAAAGTAGTTTGTAAGTCAGACAACGCTTATAGTTATTTCATTGATAACATTTGTTTAGATGTGTACAATTTCATATAATTAAACTTTACTAATAAATATATTCTTAACAGATTACTTTGTTTTGATATATTTTCATGTTAATTTATTAAGTTCTTACAATGAACCATGGCTCCCTGAATTTAAATTTAAATATTTACTAAGGAAAACGGCAATGACTAGGACAGTTATTGCACATTTGGTAAAAACTCGTAGAGCATCATATAGTTTGTGCTAGTCAAATGAGCAATATTGTTCAGGAATACTCTTACTTATTTCGTTTATGACTAGTAAATGTGCCAAAAATAAATAGAAGAATGTATAGAACGTACTAATCGTAAGTGCAATAACTAGAGTTATTGCACTTATGATTAGCTACTTACAAATAGTAATATAAGATATTGCAGTTATGATGACCAACAGAACCGAAACTATTGAAGATAGAAAAAAGACGTCTAAGACGAAAATATAGAGCTCATTTTCCTGATTACGGATATGGTCTTAAGTCAATTTGACCAAAAACTCGACTTATTGCACTCTTCCTTAGGACGGCAGACGTGAGGTTAGCACGGTCTTATTGCAGTGAGAATTTAAAAGCCGCGGGAGTATATAATATGGAAATATATAGACATTCAGCGGCAATAGGCTGCAGAAACAATTTTGTTTCAAGAGATATTATAGAAATTCAATATAACTTTATATCGACATACCTATTAGTTTTATTTGTTTCAATTCTGAAACCCAAATGATAGATCATAATCATCATCATTTAAACCCATAGCTTTCTACTATTGAACATAGGCCTCCTCCACGGCCAATTGATAGATGCTACTAAATAATCGAAAACCTACCACGATTTCAATGAATCTTAAGTTGATCGTTGTATTACGAGTTTGATTATATATCCAACTGCATCTCCTGATCACCTAGATACATACCATAGCTATTGTTTCGTCATTTAATTACATACTTATACGAATTTTATAGATAATAGGCGTTTTGCATTTTTTTAGTGTATCGCCTGAATAAAAACATACGGCAATATTTTTTGGTGTTAGCCATTGGTTTCGAATATAAAGTATATGTATTTTAACAAAACACAATATACCAAAAAAAACGAGATATGTTACGTTTCTGTCGGGCCTGGGATTTTTTGTATGGGACGTGACCATTCTTCTTTGGTATTAATAATTGAACTTTCATTTCTTAACTGACAATATTTATCTAATATCAATAATATACACTTGAAATTGTATTGTTAATGTGACATATAGTGAGACTAGAATCATTTACAACAGCGAACTTTTTCTTAAACTTCATAAAATAATATTGTAAGTATGAGATACAACTAAAGATGAAACCAAGACCCCACCGTATAATCTTGTAAGTATGAGATATCACAGCTGGCACAGTCTGTGTTCCACAGTATGATGTTGTATGTATGAGATACAACAGTTTTCACAGTCTGGATTCCGTAGTAAAATGTTGTAAGCCACAATTCTCAGAAAATATGCAAATATTTCATATATTTGTTTCAACATAGTCAATAAAACCATATATTTTATTCATATAACAAATTTCGCAAAGCTACATAAATAAATGCAGTTTCTAGGCCAATCTGAATGTTTAAAACGCTCTCCTGTAAAATTGCAGTTTTGGGGATACAACAACTTACGTGGGAGGTATCGATATTATTGCCACAATTTAAAAAATAAATCTTACTTCTTTAATAAGATTAATCATAAGAACTAAAGAACCCATAATTGGCTTTTGGATGAAAGAGAAAAATTAAATACTGAAGACCCCAAATGGATAAAGCTGATTCGCTTGGATCGTTATGGACAACTTCACTGTTATAAAGTTTACCAAAAAAACGTTAGAGTCACACTCCACCCAGCAGTAAGTATTTCTAATTAAATCTTTTTTGACACCGAGACTGCTGGCGGCAAAGGTGCTCGCGTGTCGGGTAGAGTGGGCAGAGAATGTGGAAGTGTCAATACTGCTTTCATTCAGGGTAGACTTTTCCACTTGCTTGAGGGTTTGACTGCCAACCGAATGGAATGATTTTCTGCTACTGATAAATAATAGGTTATAGGCAATTTGGTGGTGTTATGTATTTTAACAATGCATTGGCAGGACAAATATCTGGTTTAATGTTCTATAATGGAATGATAAGACAGGACTAATGGGTGCCTAACTTGTGGTTCTTTATAGTTCCTGGTATCTTGATATGTATCGAATCAGAACAACTATGTGAGTATAAGTGTCAATGTCTGGACTATGTGGGCTGTGATTAGGACTAGTAAGGTCACAGTCTTTTTCGCAAACTGATCTAAAAGCAGATCCTCATTTGGGTATACATTTTCCAAGTAGTCTAGTACGATGGAGGTATCCCGAGTAACCTTATACTTGGGGCGGAGTTTGAAAAATAAAATAAAAACCTTTTAACAGTCTATTGAGTCCATCATCGGTCGATACTATCGATTCTATAATTAAGGATATGGCTGGCTGGTAACAATTCAGTGTCCTGTATTTGGCTCATGAATTGAACGCATTTCCTTAAAAAAAAAAAATTTTTTTTTTTTTTTTTTGTATTGAAAAAAAATAAACCAACGTTTAAAAACTTCTGAGTATTGAACTATTGAATGTAACTGTAACTTAAAGATGTACAAATGCCATCTAATGAACTGGATGGCACACTTCTTTCGAAAAGTTCCCTGATAATTTTCCGGTCATAAGTCTGCACACTGGAAGCTTCGTTGTGCTGTTAGGAACAGAATTCAATGGTTTATCACTCGGCTTAAAAATTAAACAGTCAGGAACAATCTGTTGATATTAAAACGGAAACCACGGTTGTGTAGACCAATAAGGCACTACAACTATCCCTTGCGCTTTATCCGTTCTTATTTTTCGTAGAACCTTTGCGATAGCAGAAACAGGGGGAAACGCGTAAAAATGTAAGTTACCCCAGTTTATAGGCAAAGCGTTTACTGCACGGGTCCCAGGATCCCTGAACCAAGACACAAAGTCAAGATACTTCGTCTGGTTGCAAAAAAGGCTCTATTTCGGGACTGCTAAAAGTCTGAAACTATGCGATCAAAAGCTTGATTGCTTAATTCCCACTCTGTCTTAGGATGGAGTCACCTGGGTTCCGTGTCTGGTCGCTGGTTTTCTATCGAACTGATATTTGAAGCGTAAGTATATGAAAATGTTTCTTTTTTCGCAAAAGTTCCAAATATTGGTTTTGGTCAATCTGTTCAACTGAGGGAAACGAACGCCAACTACCCGATTGATATACGAAATAGCCGTCGTGTTGTCAATCCTTAATAATATTTGGCATTGGCAAAATTTTGACGCAAATGTTTTTATACCAAAAACGCAGCTAAATAACTCAAAAAAAAAATGCATGTGTTTCATAGCCTCTTTAGAGCTCAACTGGCCCTATGCGGTCTTCTCGCCGCATACTACCCCCTTCCAGGTTTTAGCTTGCATCGGAAAAGATTTCTAAGGTGTAAGTATTTTGACTAATGGGATTAGTCGCCTTTATTATGGATTTAATCCACCATTGCATATTATCTTGTAAATTATTAGGCAAGCAATTGTAACTATCATAGTCTCCTGACTGTAAAAGAGCAAGATATTTACACCTTCCGAAGTCTTAGCAAAGAGGTTAGCAATCCGACCACACGTGCGTAATACCGAATGAAGCAAGGCTGAAGCTTGCTCAATTTATACTATTCGGTAACTATATTTATTTATTTATTAATTCTTAATGGCACAATGAAGAAAAAACAATTGGCGGACTTAATGCCTCAAGGCATATATATATGTATAAATATATATTATATATATATATTTTTATCAATTACGAATCCAAGATAAGTTCATTGGTTTGATGAAGAAAAGACAGCTTTTTTATACATTAATAATAAAACCTAATTACTCAAAATAATGTCTTAGTTTGACTTTTATCATCCAAACATTCTTGACAATTAGTGGCTATACAGCCCCGGTCATCTAAATATATAGATGACCAAATATGACCCCTCGATCTCAGCAGGGACATAACTGGTTAGAGTAATTTGGTAAACACTTAAGGGGCTGCCTGTAGTACATAAGCCAATTTAACATCTTTTAAGTTCAAAGAGTTTCCCCGATAACTGAATCTTAGGTATTTTCTATATTGTTTACTAACTGAAACCAAAAAATAAACGTTGTTTAAGTCTAAAAAAGGCCATAAAATAATCCCTGAAAACTAGTTTTTAGGTTTAAAATTGTTCTGAGGTCCTTTAGCTTAAAGTTTTCAGTTTTTATAAATTTGTTTAGTGATTTTGAATTTATTATAAAACGAGATTTACCATCTTTCTATTAAACAAGATAATAACTTAATAAGAATTGGCCTACACGACTATCAGATTCTGAAATAGCCCTAGAGGCTATTAGATCAACAATGGCTTCATTATAAGCTATACCTATTTTCTGTCTTTTACAGTCTTTGGAGGTCTCGGGATACTCTTTTGTATTACTGGCTTATAAAAATGGGATAGCGTGACGCTTTAAGCACGTCATAATGGTATACCTAGTCATTTGTTATTTGACACCATTGGTTGTAAAATAAAGACAGGAGACCAGAAAAAAACCTACCCAGTCTACTGTCGCTGCTAAGGGCGTTGCCTGAACCACTGCTGCGGTGGTGGCGGGGCCAGAGGAGACGGTGGCGGTTGCGCTGCCGTGCACCCCTTTGCGGCGCGCCGCGGTCTGCGCTTGAGTGTGCGAGACAAGATGTTGTGTCCTCTTGACAGGCTGCCTGCTGTTCGCCAGCCGAGGTTTCAAGTTAAAAATTGTGAGGCTGGGGACGCGATGTTGTCCTTGCCTATCATAGTATCTGATAATGCAGCCTTAATCTCTGGGTTCAGAATCGGCGCAGATAATCTTTGACTATTAACAGGTACAGGTAACAGGAGATGCCGGTAGAGCTCTTTTCTCCTCGTAATAGCGATATGCTCCCATCGAAGGGCTATATCTTTCTGAATATTATCACCCATCTTTTTAGATTTTTATGGGGTCGCCCAGTAACTCAAGGATATTCTCGTGTAGTGGGCATTCATCGGCCGAAGCCGTAACCGGCGTGGGGGCCGCCTAGGCGGGTTCCCTAACCTCCAAATCCACCTTTTAAGCAGGTGGGCCAAGTTGTTCGCTCGGAGCAATGGGATCTGTCAACGGCAGTTATGAGAGGTCTTGGCTATCAGGAGGTAGTGCATAAAATATAATATTTTATTATTTTGCACGACTAATCAATACCATAAATGGATTGGATTAGTATAATAATTACGCAAACAAAATTACTTACAAAGCGATGGTCGCTAAGTATTTGTTTAAATCGTAATACCACGAGTGCATGGTTGATTAGTTCAATACCATTAAAATGGATTGGATTGGTAGGTATAATTACGCAAACAAATTCACTTACAAAGCGAATTTCCCTAAGTATTTGTATAAATCGTAATACCTATTTACACTTAACTATTTCTCTTTGAATAAATTGAAACACTTAAAGAATTTAAGATAGGAAATCCTCAAAAAAAAACATTCGGTCTTGGGCTCAGACGGGACTCGAACCAGCGTCTTCCACACTCAGGGCGGCTGCACTAACCAACTGGGTTTCCTTTCTTTAGTAAGATGATAATGCATTATCCCTAATGCTATAGTAAAAATAACATATTTGAAGCATCTATTGAGTCATGCATGACTTTTATTTTAATCGAATTTAATTGACTTTCATTTCATTCGTACGATTCTTAGATACTGCTCATCAATTACTCGCCATTTAATAGCTTGATGTTACATAGCAGTATTCGCACGGTCATTTTAAACACTGTAATTTATTTGACTTTTAGTCGTGCGATTTTTAGATACCGCTCATCAATTACTCGCCATTTAATAGCTTGATGTTACATAGCAGTATTCGCACGGTTATTTAAAAAAAGTGTATTTTTACATACCTTGAAGCGAGAGCACAGGCGACGCGTTATATTACTGGAGCTAGTAAGTAGGTCTAGAAAGCTTTTTGCGTTTTCGCATCTTCTTTTCGATCCTCCTAATTTTGCGTCTAATGTATGTATTCATCGCTATATTTGTCACTTTTTCTTTTCGTGTAATGTAACTCCGAAATGCGGGTAGAATGAAAAAAATATCGGAGCTGAGAGCAGTGTAGACTAGCGAAGCACTAAAACGCGAATGACGTGACAGAAACGACTGCGTACTAGTAGGCTTTGGGTTGCCAGTGTAAAAGACAAAATATTCCTATTTTACTGTCAAAATATTATTATTTTATTTTTACATTAAATTTAATGTATATTTAAACTATAGTGTTAGATTAGCGAGTAGTTATGCGAAACTACAATTGTTCTCTAATCTCGAGGATGAAGCACAAAGTATAAAAAGCACTAGGGCGGTTCAATATTTCTTTATGATATTTAATTTGATTAAAAAACGTCGGAGATCCACGTTGCCAATTGGTGAACACTCTGGTTCGGAACATGTGTGGTCCGAGTTCAAGAAGAAACACCTAGTTTGTGTTCATCGTACCATTTGTCGTTAACTCTTTTGGTGATGGAACTGACATTAAAACCGATAAACCCAAGCAACCCGGATAGAATTAAATAAGACGTGAGCTTCTAGATGCTTATTTTTGATATAGTCGTTGAAGTAAGCTAAATGTTATGTTTTAAAACATAATTAATTTTCCAAAACACCCAGCAAATTTTCGGTTGAATGTGCTAGGAAATAACAATTGACCCCCTTATTCATAAAAACGAACGCAACGCTAACGCATTGTTTAAGCTATTGACGTGTTTTGTCACTTACTCGCAAATGGCGGCAGCAACAAGAATGACAGTGACAAAGCGATACAATAGTTATCGTGTTCTATAAGAGCTCTTTAAGTTTTTATGAATAAGGGGGTGAATTGTTTAACTTGATGACCGGGGACCTTCCTAGGACAGTAGTGACTTTTGAATCTATCGACTGATAGTTGAAAATATTTGTAATAGTGACCAAAATTATCAACGCAATCAATCGATTCAATCGTTGATGACAGCAATAGTAGTGATTGAATCCAATACTATTATAAATGTTGTTCACTAAAACCAATAATTTGTTGCTGCGTATGGTGATGGCTACTTTTGATAGAGTTTAAGGGTAACACAATGCAAAGATACTTAAGGAAGATACCTTATAGTTTATTGGTATACTGATATTATTAGACGAATTGATTTTCAGATTATCACTTTGAGCCTTAGAATGAATATTCTGAATTTTGAGCGTGATCATTAAAGGTGATATTATCTCTAAGAAAGCACTATTTAAAGCAACTATTGAAAGTAAAATACCCACAGCTAAAGAGATTCTTTTAATACTTTGTTGAAAATATGAATACATTAAAAGAACATTGCCAAGCAATTTGTTTCTCAAAACAACTTCGTTCTCTGCGTTAAAAAGTTTCCCACCAGTCTTTTTTATTCCATCCAGAAAGATAGCCAATAAAACTTAATGCTGCATCATTTCGCAACCTTCAAAATTCCCAACAACATCTAAGAAAAGAAAAAACAAGCATCATCTTAATATTTCCTTCGAGATACTGGCACTCACTTAAAACTCTCAAAGATTGGACCTAATCTTTTCACGGCGGCATCGAAAGGAAACTTTTCAATCGGATTTAACTCAGTGCCTTATCTAATCGTGAAGTTACGTCAAAATTTCAAACGGTTCGAAACTCGATCGAAGTTTCGGCTATCGACGTGTTGGGAAAAAGTATTCCTATTGAGTTCACGCTGACAAGTGTCCCTGACACGCGATAACGATATTTCGTTAAAAAAAGCGGGAAAGTGCGAGTCGGCCTCGCGCAGGACGTTACTTGCAGGACGGATTCATCATCATCATTAGCAGCCACAAGAAGTCCACTGCTGAACATAGGCCTCCCTTATTGATTTCGAGAGCGCCCGGTTGCGTGCGGCCTGCATCCACCGGGATTGCGCGACTTTTATCAGGTCGTCGGTCCACCTTGCGGGTGGGCGCCCCACTCTGCGTTTGGCCTCAATAGTCTCCAGTCCAGAACCTTTCGGCCATCAGTTCTACGCGCTATGTGCCCCGCCCACTGCCACTTCAACCTGCTTACCCGCTGGGCCACGTCGGCGACTCGAGTCGAGTCCTTCTACGAATCTCCTCAGATTCGTAGAAGGACTCGATCTCGTAGCGAGACGCCGAGCATTGCCCTTTCCATAGCACGCTGAGTGACCTTGAGCCTTCTTATGAGACCCATAGTGAGAGACCACGTTTCCGAGCCATACGTAATCACTGGTAACACACACTGATTATATACCTTAGTCTTCAGGCACTGTGGTATGTTTCACGTAATTTCCCAAATGCTGCCCAGCCGAGTTGGATTCGGCGATTTACCTCGCAGGACGGATTTTCATCTAGAAAACAGTGATATTATAATAAAAATTGAGATAGGTTACTAGTGCTAAAAAAGTGGCAAACGAAATCAGAACGATTCGTACACATGAGCAAAGCATTGACAGTTTTGTCAGTTTGAGACGACACTGCGCAACATGTATCTGTCTATTAAATAATCATACTATCTTGTTTACAAATTTACTACATCGCACCCCGTGGACAATTTTTGACTTCGCGTCAGGACTGACAAAACCTATCTACCACTTTTTTTAATAATGTCATTGCTAGTAAATGATTACTTAAAAAATCCGTCTGTTGTATGAGAGCCCCCCTTTGATATTTACTTTTGTTTTATTAAATTCTTTTACCATTATTGATATTGAGCAGAAATACGAAAAAAAACACGTTTATGCTATGGGGACCCCTTACACTTTTTATTTTCAGTATTTGTCGAATTTAGCAGTCACGGCTTATGAGATCCAGCCTGGTGACAGACAGACAGCGGAGGCTTAGTAATAGGGTTCCGTTTTTACCTTTTAGGTACAGAACCCTAAAAAGTTTAGAACGAGTTTATTTTACTTAGAGTGTCGTGCGTGTTCTATAAGCCTGTTTAGGATAAGGGGAGGTTTATGTTGTGATAAGGATCTGCCTAATCGTCAGTGTGAAACAAGCCTTACAAAATGGTTTTGTAAATGTATGTTTGACGACCGATTTGGTGAACTAGCAAAAAAGTTGACTATTACAACATAGGACGAGGGTTCAATTTCCGCACCGTGTCACTAAGGCAGATGTTATTTAGGGTACAGATACGGACGTAAAAAAAAGACGGACGTCACCTCGTCTAATCACGAGGGAAGCATATTATTTTCAGCTACCAGTTTAGGTGTGTGCGTGACTAGCAAGTGTTACTGTCACACGGCGTAGTTCGTAGCACCTAGTGTGTTTGCGTGAGTGTAGCAGGTCGTGTACAACAAACGGAATTGTACCACCTTGCGTGCTTCACATTTTTTTAGAGTGATGTTCCGTCCGTCTTTCTTTTACGTCTGTGGGTACAGAGGTATTCTCATGGAGGTACGGTCAAATCATGCTTATTACGAATAACGCTAACGCTAATGTCACTTGTCAACGGAATGTGTCATTTATTACGAAAACACGCCAGTTTGTTTTGAGTATCATTTCACTGGCCCGAAAACCAAAAAACGTGCTGAAAACCTATCAGAAGGCCACAGAACGAAGGACCGACAGACGTGCTCCCGAATAACTTGCCTCTTCAATTAAGATTTGTTGAGGCGAAGGCTTGGTGGTTAATTTATGAATTTTAAATGTTGGTATGGGAAATACACATTTTTTTTAGTAAAGTTTCTTTTGAATTTATTGGAAGGATTTGAAAATTAACACTAAATAGACCCATTTGTCTTGTGCAAATATAAAAGCATTTTACTTTGTTTTGTGCATCTGTTTTTTGTTTTCATATTTTAACAAAAAATGTAGTGGTATATTTTGATGATACGCAAGCATGCGTACTGTCTGTATAGACTGCTATCAACCCTTTAACTATCACTCCCATATTCAATGAAAAATATTGAATAATTAAATTCCGTTAATGCATATTGCAGATAAGACTTAACGAGTATAACGGATTAAATAGGGATGGTAAAGTTTTGACGCTAATTTTACCATTTCATGGTATAGTTTATCATACTTTACACACTGACCCCCTTATTCATAAAAACGAACGCAACACGCAAATGGCGGCTGCAACAAGAATTAAAGTGACAAAGCAATACAAAAGTTAAAGTGTTGTTGAAGAGCTGTTTAAGTGTTTATGAATAAGGGGGTAAGTCTCTGTGTTGGAGCAGTGTCAGTCAGGGGGTAAGTCTATGTGTCTCTGTGTTATAGTTTGGGTGAGATATCCTTTTCCTCTTCTCTTCTTTCTGTACAGGTGACCTGTGCCCAGTAAAGGGACGTTTGAAGGCTGTTGTTTGTTTGTTAGTTTAATGGTGCAAATCACGGGGCACGTAATTCAAACACGGGAGTTGAGCTATGACTGCTTTATTGTAGGTAACACAGACATTCATAATATCTGATATGCATTCCGATATACACACATCCTACAAATGCTACAAATATTTAGTCTGTCCGTCGTTGCACAAATGAACTCAAATCTAAATGAACTAAAAGATCAAAATGAGGTGTAAACCCCGGAACTGTTGGTATGCAAATAAATTAAGAACTCAATAGCAAATAGACAAAGAAAAGCCATTCGGCACTGGAATAACTTAAACAAAACACAAGTGAAAAGTCAACATAAAAGATATTTATTTGCACTAAACCCTCGAGCAGTGTCGTAAATTCTCACAACCTTGTATTTTCCGCTTTATTGCTGGGTACCTATTTCCTACGATTTTGCTCACAAAGGGGTATGGCTAGAAATATTTATTTTAACAATGTCTAAAAAGTTTTGACTGAAGGAATACAATTTAATCACAAAATATTGTAACTTTTCTCAGTTTTTATTTTTTATGGTATTTCATGCACAATTCTGCACTAACGCTTTCGAAATATGAATTATTTCGGTTTTTCATAAGCATAATATTCTAGTAGAGCTTACTAAAGAGCTTAAATAAAGGTAACTACGAGATTTTAGCTAGTAAAGTTTTTTATTCGATAAATTCACAAGTTCGCACAAATCATAGTTTTTCTATTATAATTTACACTTATTGCGATTATTTTGTTTTGAGGTTGTGACGTCTTGCAGTTCTGTGTATGATGAACGCACAAAATAATAAGAACTTTACTGTGATACTAATAGACAAGTGAATATTTTCTCGATGTTTTTTATGTCTTCTTTTCTTTTAACTTATCTACAAGTCTGTAAAATCGAAGCAAGTGTATGCTTTTTGTACCTGCCAAAAGTCATCACTACTCCCTGAATTGACAAACGTCAATCATAATCGAACACGGCTGCAAATTAATGCCATCCTGTCTAGTGTCTTCATCCATCTTTAGAAGTAAAAGTTACAGCTATACTCGTGAGGGCTGCCTTACTTTGATTTGAGTTCGTGACTACGGAGGCCCATGTTTGAAGCTTACCATCGGTGTTCGTTTTCGGTCCGCAAATGCCACTAAGGCACAGGAACATTTTAAGGAAATTCCATCAAAAATACTATATGCATAACTACATTTTTAGTCAAAACCGTTATGGTTTATTCATAAAATTCCACTTCATTGATATTGCCGGGATCCCGGGGCAGTCGTAAAGCAGATTGAAATGGCTCTCCTTATACTAGAAAATCGAACTACGTTGTAATTCCATCCGGTTCCGACTTCTCGTAAAATTTGTTTTGTATTTGTACGTAAATAAGTGATTTCAGTCAACTTTTCCATTCGGTTTAAGCACCGAAACTTCCTACGTAAAATGGTTTTTCTTCCGAAGTTGAAAATTTATTATTCTCAGTTAATAGTAGGGTGAGGCTCATCCAAAATTGAAGAGGAATCATAACGACCCGTTTCAAGAAAAAATCTTTGTCTGAAAGATGCTGGGTGTTTCTGTTCAGCTCTTGACAGTTATATGTTACAGTTATAAATCATCCAACAATTGCCAATTGTTTTATTTCTTTAGTTGATAGGCCCTGTCACTTAAAATCTGTTAACGTGCAGAAAAATCTAGCTGAACAATTTCGATGTAGGTAGTTTTTTAGTTGAAGAAATGTCTTTACAATGACATAGACTATAGCTTAGACTGAAAAGTATTTTCTCAGGACTTTTAAACTCTTGTGAGTTTGAAAATCATCAGTTATCTGGTTTTTAAAATTACCTGAGAAACTTCGTCACATCAAATGTATTCGAACGAAATTTAGAAATCCAGTTATTTCAAGAAGAAAAAATACTATAACTGTTACCCGATTTTAAGACATTACCAGGTGTGGTGATGTCTTAGAATATCTTGGGAATGAGGATGTTCATATAGATGATGAAACTAAAGTTAAAATAAGAATACAGTAAAAATATTACCAAAAATTACGTTCTTTGGATGCATATAAGTTAAACACGCCAATTCCTAAAAACGGAAAAGTAAAAACTTTTCTTATTCAAGTAAACGAAAGTGTAGAAATAAAACAAAATATTCTGCAGTTTTAAGACCTAAGTCTTTAGATTCTTTTGTTCTCAAGCAATAAGCAGACATCTAAAAAAGTCTGTCAAAAGCAGATGCTCCGTAAAACTAAGTTTGACGGCAAAACTACTCCGAGTCTTAAATAACTCGTAAAATAGACAGGAATCTTCTCATTGACAGTAAACAGAAAAGTTACCACCACTTAGAACAGTTACGCCCGAATTCAGAAACATCACTTAAAGTTAAATGTCTCTTACAAATGAAGTTGTCGATTACAGTTCCACTGTCTCGCAATGCTGGAAACTCTTATCAATCTTTAATTTGATTTAGCCTGTCAAAAAAGTTTCACTTACGTCTTTTCAAGACACGTGATGATACACACTCTTCTTATGAATAAAAGAAAGACAAGAGACACAGTGGCCATTGATGCTATAATATCCTCACTCTTCTTCCGATTATCTCAGTACCTACTTTTCGTTGTACAAAACTCTTCAGCTGTGAAAACGGTGACGCGTATTAAATTATGTTGACGACGGAAATCGTTTTTTGCATTGAAGGGATTTTCCTAAATTGCTCTGCTGTGAAAGAAGACTGGCGAAGTTCCTTGAGTTTGAGCCCCAGCTATAATAGGCCTCCTTCATTAACGAAATTAACCAAGATTTTTACAACTTAACACTGCAATCAAAATGATACTAAAACTTACCCTCTAAAAATTAGGAATATAGAGATATCAAAATCACAATAACATCAGGATAAAAAGAGTTTTTCATTAATTTCTGTACTATTCATCAGAGCACTTTATGGCTTCAATAGTAAGTCCGAGAAACACGCGTAGTCTAAAGATAAATCACTGTAAAAACACCACGGAATCTTTGCAAACGCAAGCAAGCACGCAATCGAAGTCAAAACAAACTATGCACGCATGTCAGCCTGACTTAGACGTTTGATACAATTTGGCGTTTAAACGTTCTGTTACAGGCATTTATTCAATGTCCAGCCGTGAACTACAACCGGCTGATGATGACAGTGATAAAACTGAAGACCAATTTGGTGTATTGGTTAAAAAATTGGTAAAAACGTCGAAAGTAAAGACGAAGTCATAGTGAAAGTTTTTAACAGATGAAAGTAGCCAAGGAATTCCATCAATGTTACAGGCATATGTTTTCACGCAACTTCTTCGACGTTTTTACGCAAATTAAATATATTAAATATATAATACTGAGCTATTTATATTTGAATATAAATAGCTCAGTGATCTTTTTAAATTAATTTCTAGAGTGCCTAAATAAAATACTCGTAACAAAAGTATTTGTCGAAATATCTCCTAACTAAAAACAATAATTCGAAAATAACTCTAATAGCATTTGAAAAAAAACGAATGAATTCAAGTCACTAAAAATAATTTCACATATTTTCCAGTATACAAAATGGTATACTCATAGGATTACAGCAAAACAAAACAAATGCACTACTTCACTTCCCCTCCTTGAAAATAGGTTAAGAGCGGGGTTGTATAACACCAAAGTACCCCAAGTAACAGCAGTACAGAGTACAGAAAGTATGGTTATGATCTCTAAGCGCACCAAAAATGTACATTGCGTTGTTTTGTGTGCCTTTTACGACTAAGTCGTAATTTTTTCTTTGTTAGTACTCTTTACATATGCCGCATTTCAGAAAAAAAACATTTTTGTTCAAATCTCAATAATCTTCAAGTTTTTAATACCATTTGTACAAACCTTACCACATTGGGTTCTAAATTCGATCCGTTTCTAATGAACTTTTTTGTACCTTTAACACTCGAAAGAACTATTATTTCAAATATTCAACTTCCAATTTAGATGAAAACGCTATGACTACATTATTTAAGCATGTCAATACAGTTTCTTTCAGCCGCCAGGTTCGCGGTAGAAGCGGGTTCGATTACCGCCTAAAGCCATGACCAAAAATGTATTTTACTTATAGGAGAGGCCTATTTTCAGCAGTGGACGTCATGACGATGATGATGAATCAGCACTACGAGATGACGTTATAAAATAATGTAGGCATTTATCTAACATTTTGAGAAAAAAACATCAGCATGTACTATTATTCTTCAAATGCCACCTCTTAATGAAGCTTTTAGAGACTAAATCCTGGAAAGTAACATTTTTATAATAATTTCAATGAACTATTTTATTTTCTGTCCAAACATATATTCTAAAGGGAAAAGTCAGAAATCGTGAATGTGTTAGTTTGCTGAATAAACCTGGATTAGTCTTCAGCGAATATGGCGTTGCAACTGCACTACAAAAATGATAATTCAGGCTTAAACCCAACACAGTCGTTAAGCCGAAACTTTGTCTGGCGGCCACAAAAGCTCATTTCGGGCGCAAAAATTGTGGCAGTGATAATTTGTGCCCAACTGGAGAGTTAGGGTAAATTAATTTACTCTTACGACACTCTACAGACCATACATATGTTGTGTGTGGCTAGCGTCAAAAGCTTCTTAATAGGTACTTCGGTTGTACTTTTATAAAAATGATGAAATATTCGTAGAAAGTATTGTGTTTAATTTTTATTTTTATTTTGAACAACTTCTACAACACTTAAAACATTATTTGTTATAGTGTTTCAGCCGCTGACGCCAATGCAGACTATGAAATTTAATGTTTGAAAACATAGATTTAACAACGATACAAGAATCATTTGTTTATTTTTTTTTGTGTGGTATTTGTCCTCACTTTTGTTAATCTACCTGAAAGTGGTCTGAAAGATATCGCTTCTAGCAATAGGGCTTCCTAAATGTTTCTAAGTATATTTTTATTTGCTTTATTTTACTAAATATCACCACCCTGCGTCTCTTTTCATAAAATCACCACGATACCCAAGACACCCAGGTGAAATAAGAAGATCAAAAATGATCCAACTTCGTAAAAAATCTAACTGAACGCATTTTTTCTCAACCACAAAAAAAAAGCTTTTTGCACAAGGCCTTATCTTAAGCCCCAGAGAGTTCATTATGTATCTCCGTTTAACTTAATAATTCAGACATGCACCATATTTCGCAGCGTCCCTACATCTGCTTGACAATCAGCCCATATCCGCACCATAATTCTGGAGAGCACGCCAATGTAACCCCTGTTAATTAATTCAGAGCACGGAACTCGACAACCCGATATCTGTAAGGGCGAGGATACATCACGTGAGTAATTTATCGGGTAAGGAAATTTTAACCGGTAAGGCTTGGTATAGGATTGAACTCTAGAAGGTAAACATACGGGGAAGTGCTGCTGCTCTATCGGTATTTTGTGCTGAATAATCTCATAAATAGATTGAAATATCAATTCAATTTAGCTCTTACAGTCGTGTTATTTTTAATTGCAATATTTTTTTATAGAGCGTTTGACTTTATATTGAGTGCGAAAAAAACAGATACAAAAAAAAAATTGAGTTCGCCGGTGGCACACGGCGTTCAACGTGTTAAGATTTGATTATCACGTATGACAAATTTTGACTTTGTCAGAATGACAAAATTTGACATCAATATGACGTTGATGGACGACTCTTATCCCCCTTCATAAAAACGAATGCAACGCTGAAGCATAGTTTGAGCAATTGACATGTTATGTCACTTACTCGCAAATGGTGGCAGCAACAAAAAAGAATGAGACAAAGCGGTACAAAAGATGATGTGTTGTTCAAGTGCTGTTCAAGTCTTCATGAATAAGGAGGTTAGTGCGGTAGTTAGACACAGAATAAGGAAAGGTAAATTACTAAAATCTTCCTTCATTCATATTTAGAAGAAAACTGGCCACCAGCTAAGAACTTTAATTACTGGACATGAAGTTAGTTCTTTTGTATTGATCGCCAATGTGCAATATTAACTGCCGTTACTGTCTCACAATTGTATTATTTCCATAAATACCAATAACCAGTATCCATCTATTACTCTTATTTGTTGTTATCCAATGAGGCTCGACTTAACTGGTAATAGTGATATTTACTTCCGGGAACCGGAAACATGACATTCGCCTCGTCTGTCGATCGAATCAAATGAACGAGATCACAAAATGTACAAATCATGATCCTTGCCACACTAGATTGGCTACTGTACTAATACACATTTTTAACATTAAATGGGTCAATATTCAAGATGGGATTGAAAAAACCCGTTTCTCGAATTGTAAGAATATTCAACAAACTTCCATTGCAAATTCAAAACGAAAATGAATTGTCAATATTTTGGAGCACACTCAAAGATTTTCATAATGGAAATAGTTTCTACTTCGTCGATGAATGCTTTACACATAATAAATACCCACCATTGAATAAATAAATGAATTTCATGCTAACTCACTGTATTATTTCCATAAATACCACTAAGCAACCAATATCTATCAATAATTACTCTTAGTTATTGTTATTCAATGAAGGCTCAACTTAACCGGTAACAGTGATATTTACTTCCGGGAACCGGAAACATGCCATTCGCCTCGTCTGTCGATCGAAGCGAATTAAATCAATAAGAACACAAAATGTACAAATAATGATCCTTGTTTCACTGGATTGGCGTCTGTGGTAATACACATTCTTAACATTAAATAAGTCAATATTCAAACTAGGATTAAAAAAGCCCGTTTCACATGTCTGTAAGAATATTCAACAAACTTCCATTGCAAATTCAAAACGAAAATGAATTGACAATATTTAGGAGCAAACTCAAAGATTTTGAAACAGTTTCTGCTCCGCCGATGAATAACTTCACACATTATGATAAATACACACCTTTTAATAAATAAATGAATTTCATCATAACTCACAACTGTATTATTTCCATAAATACCATTAAGCAACCAATATCTGTCAATAATTACTCTTAGTTGTTGTTATCCACTGAAAGCTCGACTTAACCGGTAATAGTGATATTTACTTCCGGGAACCGGAAACATGCCATTCGCCTCGTCTGTCGATCGAAGCGAATTAAATCAATAAGAACACAAAATGTACAAATAATGATCCTTGCTTCACTGGATTGCTTTCTGTGGTAATACTCATTTTTTACATTAAATAAGTCATTTTCCAAGACAAGATTACAATTGCGATACTTAAAAAGTACAACGTAATGGGACTCAACCGTCGGCGTTGGAAGGCTGTTTCTATTAAGAAGACCAGGCCAGAAGTTCATGAGTTCCTGTTTTTGTTTTCATCCTGTTTTTATCCTGAAATAGGATGTTTTTACGGTACTGACCCCCTTTTTTTTATAGTAGGGGAAATGCCTTACGCATACCCGTCCACCGGGGGACGGACGGGTTATGTCGGACTCTCCACTGGAAAGGTGGTATACTAGTGGCCCTACCGACTAAAACCCCTACTACTCCCTCTGATCGTCCGTAGTGGGGGAATACGCCGTATAGCAACGAGGCCGTGTGCGCGTTCCCCCGGACGGAGCCCACCTGCGTGGCGGGCCGGAAGCGACCCCCTCTTCGTGAGGGGAGGCCAGAAGGGACGGCCGAGGATGTCAAGCCGTCCCTACCAGGCAGCGGTGACCCGTGCAATGCTGGCGGCGGCACCCCCGTACCACGCGCCAGCTGGCCACCGTACGCAGGCCCTACTGGGCCCGCAACCACGAGCCACCCAAAGGGCGGCTCCGCTGCCGTAACCGACGGTACGGCCCCGCCGGGCCGCGACGCACAGGGGGGATCAGCCTCGGGTTACTGGCCCCCGCAAACCGGTTGTGCGCCGCGGCCCCAACCACGCGCCTTAAGGCACTTGCAGGCCCCACTGGCCCCGCATCCCCGCGTCGCCCTTACGGGCTGTAGCGACCCTTACTGGGCCCGCGAACTGAGAGCGCTTCCAGGCGCAACCGATCAAGGGTAGGTTGATCCAACATCTGCAGACGCTGGATCGCCCGCACTTGATCCGACAATCGTTGGGCGGAAACAGCCAAAGTTGGTTCAAGGGCCTGAAACAGAGGCAGCAACCGGTCACGATACGCAGACATGAAAGTTTCTCCCTCTGTAGCCCCATAATAGGCGCGCATGCAGTTGAGATTTATATCTCTCGTCCATCGCATGCGGCGCACTACACCACCGGTAGCGGGAGCCCCGCGCGGAGCAGACTGCCCCACTGGCTCCAAGCGTGCCGGCAGCGGACGTCGTCCACGTCGCGCAGGTGGTCGCGGCGGTCGTGGTGGCGACTGTTGTCCATCTTCGTCACTACTTGTCACGGCGTCAGGAGGTGTGACATACTCCTCCCCCGACGATGAACTTCGTGACGAAGTAGATGCTGGTGTTGGTCGTGCGCTATTCTCCGCTCTTCTCATCGATCTTGTAATCATTATTGACTATAAATGGTATTTTCTATTGTGTGAACATAACATTGTTTGACAGTTGTCAATGACTTTTTCGGTTTTATAGTTGTTTTTGTTGAAATTTGGGCTTGAACCCATGTTATCTAATGTGTTTTTGGTTTTCCTTTTGATATTTACACTTTTGAACATTATTGCTATTAGAAATTCAAATAAAATTAGAAATGATTACATATCCGATGTTCCCATGACAGCGGTTTTTTTTTTTTTTTTTTTTTTATTATTATTATTATTAGCCTAAAGTAGTGTCCCACTGCTGGGCAAAGGCCTCCCCACCACTTCTCCACTTTGTACGGTCCAGAGCTATGGTGGACCAGTTTTCCAAGAAGGTGTCTAGCTCATCCCGCCATCGCCTTCTAGGTCTGCCGCGAGGTCTTTTTACTTTTGACCAAGATAAAAAAAAAACAGAAGACATTCGTTTCCTCAAACAAAGTTACTAGGGTAGTTTTTGTATTGTTTTTCTTTCAGACAATGACTTTCATTCGACTCAGAGTCAATGTTTTCCCATCTCCGCATTAAAAATAATAATTACGTAAATTGCCTTTGTTTTCGAAACGTAACCTGTCACGGCATATTCATAACATTCAAAATTGACACTCTCCTTTCACAGCAAAATTAGTCACGGAAAAACAATTTGAGCCATCAAAGAAAGCAATTTTGCCTTCGTTATTCGTTCCACGTATGCCGAGGTGGCGTGAATGCTTCGCTCATCTGTTGTGTAAGCGAGCACAAATTTCACTCGTAAATAGGTGCTTATTTGTTTTTCTTAGTAATTTTTCTCGTTCTTTCATCCAGGGAGACGTTTGCGAGACAAAATAAATCTATTAGCATTAAATGGAAATGGAGTCGGTTTTGAGGAATAATAATGCATGTTTTTTTCGTGATTATGTTAGGGAAAGCGGCAACTGGACAGTTGCTAGTGAACTATGGAAGTTTTTATACGTAGTGTCACTATCATTTGCAATGATTACAAATTAAAAGTTGAAAAAAGGGCAGCTTTTTTTTTCCATTTAAGCTTTAATCAAGCACATAAGACAAGTCAAAAGTATAAAATAATTATAACCATATTGTGTCTCTACCACCGGTTAGGACGTGTATTGCTACTATCTAGGAAAACAAATAAATGATTGGGATTCGTTGTATTTAAAAATTATGACTGTTGTATACTTTTCACAAAGGCAGCAAGCGTTCTTAACCATTCTTGCAAATAAATGCTGCCTGGCGGTGTGAAAAAATCATAGGTGTAGAAGTATTATGAACAAGAAAAATAAAATAAAATAAAAATCAAACGTGCTTCTAAATAATGGGATCTATAGTCTTAGGCGACTTGCATACTGAAAATCCACCTTAACTTGATTTTGTGACTATGTTATTAAGAAATATGAATTGACTGTGTAGATGCAGTCTATTTTAATATTTTACAAAAGGGAAAAACAAATTAAGGAACCACAGGATCGAGATGATGATTCATTTTTGTGTCTTTTCAGGTTTTTGTGTCTTTTCAGGTATAATTTATAGTTTGAAATTTATGATTACTTTTAATGATATGGAGGAAGAATTCAAATATAAACTACTTTATGTTAACATTTAATGTAAAACAAAATTTCGTTATTTTTCGAATGTGTAAGCTCCACCAACCCATACCTCGGGAGGGCAGTTTGTAAAAATGTATGCGAATTTTGAACAACATCCTGTAAGGCTCTCGGTAACTCTTTGTACAAAGATGGTCTGTGTAGAAAATGCTGTTTTGGAGTGTAATTTTAGATAAAAGATATTTCACGGTAAAATTCGTTGATAACGTGCATTATCAAACAAAACAAAACACAGCTTATACACCCCCAGGCATTTCCTCAACTACAAGTAAGTATGAGGTGGTGCGCGAGCCATACTCTACAACACAGGGGCTCAGTGCGGATGAAGGAAAACCCGACTACTAAAAGCTCATTAATCCTAAAAATTTTGAAACTAGAAAACATTTTATTTACTTATTTATTCTTTATTGCACAACAATGAATGGAACAAAAGGCGGACTAGAAAATATTTTCATTCTTTATGGTAGCTAAGTGTAGTCTGGCTCACTCATAAACGTGTGGTACCTTCGGGAAATGATCTGCTATTTTATTAAACTTCATTTATTTATTTTTTGGGTTATAGGAGACGTACCCCTGAATTCACAAACGCAAATCAGCGTTGAGCATCCCATAGAATTATAGCTGTCCCTTTCAGTCCAATTGACATTTTACGAGACAGCATGAGCGTGAGCGCGTGCTTAGCATTGATTGACGTTTGTAAAATAGGAGGTTAGTACCGTCCCCCTCATGGGTTCTCGCCTCGGCGTGGCGAGGGGGCCTAGTACCCGTGGTAGGGGCACCACCGGGAAGCGAAGAGTACCCAGGCGTGGCAGCGTGGTGGACTGAGCACCCACCCGCTGCGGCCCGTAAGGGCGGCGTGGAGCTGCGGGCCAGTGGGGCCTGCAGGCGCCTTGAGGCGCGTGGTTGGGGCCGCGGCGCACAACCGGTTGGCGGGGGCCAGTAGTCCGAGGCTGATCCCCCCTGTGCGTCGCGGCCCGGCGGGGCCGTACCGTCGGTTACGGCAGCGGAGCCGCCCTTTGGGTGGCTCATGGTTGCGGGCCCAGTAAGGGTCGCTACAGCCCGTAAGGGCGACGCGGGGATGCGGGGCCAGTGGGGCCTGCAAGTGCCTTAAGGCGCGTGGTTGGGGCCGCGACGCACAGGGGGGATCAGCCTCGGACTACTGGCCCCCGCCAACCGGTTGTGCGCCGCGGCCCCAACCACGCGCCTCAAGGCGCCTGCAGGCCCCACTGGCCCGCAGCTCCACGCCGCCCTTACGGGCCGCAGCGGGTGGGTGCTCAGTCCACCACGCTGCCACGCCTGGGTACTCTTCGCTTCCCGGTGGTGCCCCTACCACGGGTACTAGGCCCCCTCGCCACGCCGAGGCGAGAACCCATGAGGGGGACGGTACTAACCTCCTATTTTACAAACGTCAATCAATGCTAAGCACGCGCTCACGCTCATGCTGTCTCGTAAAATGTCAATTGGACTGAAAGGGACAGCTATAATTCTATGGGATGCTCAACGCTGATTTGCGTTTGTGAATTCAGGGGTACGTCTCCTATAACCCAAAAAATAAATAAATGAAGTTTAATAAAATAGCAGATCATTTCCCGAAGGTACCACACGTTTATGAGTGAGCCAGACTACACTTAGCTACCATAAAGAATGAAAATATTTTCTAGTCCGCCTTTTGTTCCATTCATTGTTGTGCAATAAAGAATAAATAAGTAAATAAAATGTTTTCTAGTTTCAAAATTTTTAGGATTAATGAGCTTTTAGTAGTCGGGTTTTCCTTCATCCGCACTGAGCCCCTGTGTTGTAGAGTATGGCTCGCGCACCACCTCATACTTACTTGTAGTTGAGGAAATGCCTGGGGGTGTATAAGCTGTGTTTTGTTTTGTTTGATAATGCACGTTATCAACGAATTTTACCGTGAAATATCTTTTATCTAAAATTACACTCCAAAACAGCATTTTCTACACAGACCATCTTTGTACAAAGAGTTACCGAGAGCCTTACAGGATGTTGTTCAAAATTCGCATACATTTTTACAAACTGCCCTCCCGAGGTATGGGTTGGTGGAGCTTACACATTCGAAAAATAACGAAATTTTGTTTTACATTAAATGTTAACATAAAGTAGTTTATATTTGAATTCTTCCTCCATATCATTAAAAGTAATCATAAATTTCAAACTATAAATTATACCTGAAAAGACACAAAAACCTGAAAAGACACAAAAATGAATCATCATCTCGATCCTGTGGTTCCTTAATTTGTTTTTCCCTTTTGTAAAATATTAAAATAGACTGCATCTACACAGTCAATTCATATTTCTTAATAACATAGTCACAAAATCAAGTTAAGGTGGATTTTCAGTATGCAAGTCGCCTAAGACTATAGATCCCATTATTTAGAAGCACGTTTGATTTTTATTTTATTTTATTTTTCTTGTTCATAATACTTCTACACCTATGATTTTTTCACACCGCCAGGCAGCATTTATTTGCAAGAATGGTTAAGAACGCTTGCTGCCTTTGTGAAAAGTATACAACAGTCATAATTTTTAAATACAACGAATCCCAATCATTTATTTGTTTTCCTAGATAGTAGCAATACACGTCCTAACCGGTGGTAGAGACACAATATGGTTATAATTATTTTATACTTTTGACTTGTCTTATGTGCTTGATTAAAGCTTAAATGGAAAAAAAAAGCTGCCCTTTTTTCAACTTTTAATTTGTAATCATTGCAAATGATAGTGACACTACGTATAAAAACTTCCATAGTTCACTAGCAACTGTCCAGTTGCCGCTTTCCCTAACATAATCACGAAAAAAACATGCATTATTATTCCTCAAAACCGACTCCATTTCCATTTAATGCTAATAGATTTATTTTGTCTCGCAAACGTCTCCCTGGATGAAAGAACGAGAAAAATTACTAAGAAAAACAAATAAGCACCTATTTACGAGTGAAATTTGTGCTCGCTTACACAACAGATGAGCGAAGCATTCACGCCACCTCGGCATACGTGGAACGAATAACGAAGGCAAAATTGCTTTCTTTGATGGCTCAAATTGTTTTTCCGTGACTAATTTTGCTGTGAAAGGAGAGTGTCAATTTTGAATGTTATGAATATGCCGTGACAGGTTACGTTTCGAAAACAAAGGCAATTTACGTAATTATTATTTTTAATGCGGAGATGGGAAAACATTGACTCTGAGTCGAATGAAAGTCATTGTCTGAAAGAAAAACAATACAAAAACTACCCTAGTAACTTTGTTTGAGGAAACGAATGTCTTCTGTTTTTTTTTTATCTTGGTCAAAAGTAAAAAGACCTCGCGGCAGACCTAGAAGGCGATGGCGGGATGAGCTAGACACCTTCTTGGAAAACTGGTCCACCATAGCTCTGGACCGTACAAAGTGGAGAAGTGGTGGGGAGGCCTTTGCCCAGCAGTGGGACACTACTTTAGGCTAATAATAATAATAATAAAAAAAAAAAAAAAAAAAAACCGCTGTCATGGGAACATCGGATATGTAATCATTTCTAATTTTATTTGAATTTCTAATAGCAATAATGTTCAAAAGTGTAAATATCAAAAGGAAAACCAAAAACACATTAGATAACATGGGTTCAAGCCCAAATTTCAACAAAAACAACTATAAAACCGAAAAAGTCATTGACAACTGTCAAACAATGTTATGTTCACACAATAGAAAATACCATTTATAGTCAATAATGATTACAAGATCGATGAGAAGAGCGGAGAATAGCGCACGACCAACACCAGCATCTACTTCGTCACGAAGTTCATCGTCGGGGGAGGAGTATGTCACACCTCCTGACGCCGTGACAAGTAGTGACGAAGATGGACAACAGTCGCCACCACGACCGCCGCGACCACCTGCGCGACGTGGACGACGTCCGCTGCCGGCACGCTTGGAGCCAGTGGGGCAGTCTGCTCCGCGCGGGGCTCCCGCTACCGGTGGTGTAGTGCGCCGCATGCGATGGACGAGAGATATAAATCTCAACTGCATGCGCGCCTATTATGGGGCTACAGAGGGAGAAACTTTCATGTCTGCGTATCGTGACCGGTTGCTGCCTCTGTTTCAGGCCCTTGAACCAACTTTGGCTGTTTCCGCCCAACGATTGTCGGATCAAGTGCGGGCGATCCAGCGTCTGCAGATGTTGGATCAACCTACCCTTGATCGGTTGCGCCTGGAAGCGCTCTCAGTTCGCGGGCCCAGTAAGGGTCGCTACAGCCCGTAAGGGCGACGCGGGGATGCGGGGCCAGTGGGGCCTGCAAGTGCCTTAAGGCGCGTGGTTGGGGCCGCGGCGCACAACCGGTTTGCGGGGGCCAGTAACCCGAGGCTGATCCCCCCTGTGCGTCGCGGCCCGGCGGGGCCGTACCGTCGGTTACGGCAGCGGAGCCGCCCTTTGGGTGGCTCGTGGTTGCGGGCCCAGTAGGGCCTGCGTACGGTGGCCAGCTGGCGCGTGGTACGGGGGTGCCGCCGCCAGCATTGCACGGGTCACCGCTGCCTGGTAGGGACGGCTTGACATCCTCGGCCGTCCCTTCTGGCCTCCCCTCACGAAGAGGGGGTCGCTTCCGGCCCGCCACGCAGGTGGGCTCCGTCCGGGGGAACGCGCACACGGCCTCGTTGCTATACGGCGTATTCCCCCACTACGGACGATCAGAGGGAGTAGTAGGGGTTTTAGTCGGTAGGGCCACTAGTATACCACCTTTCCAGTGGAGAGTCCGACATAACCCGTCCGTCCCCCGGTGGACGGGTATGCGTAAGGCATTTCCCCTACTATAAAAAAAAGGGGGTCAGTACCGTAAAAACATCCTATTTCAGGATAAAAACAGGATGAAAACAAAAACAGGAACTCATGAACTTCTGGCCTGGTCTTCTTAATAGAAACAGCCTTCCAACGCCGACGGTTGAGTCCCATTACGTTGTACTTTTTAAGTATCGCAATTGTAATCTTGTCTTGGAAAATGACTTATTTAATGTAAAAAATGAGTATTACCACAGAAAGCAATCCAGTGAAGCAAGGATCATTATTTGTACATTTTGTGTTCTTATTGATTTAATTCGCTTCGATCGACAGACGAGGCGAATGGCATGTTTCCGGTTCCCGGAAGTAAATATCACTATTACCGGTTAAGTCGAGCTTTCAGTGGATAACAACAACTAAGAGTAATTATTGACAGATATTGGTTGCTTAATGGTATTTATGGAAATAATACAGTTGTGAGTTATGATGAAATTCATTTATTTATTAAAAGGTGTGTATTTATCATAATGTGTGAAGTTATTCATCGGCGGAGCAGAAACTGTTTCAAAATCTTTGAGTTTGCTCCTAAATATTGTCAATTCATTTTCGTTTTGAATTTGCAATGGAAGTTTGTTGAATATTCTTACAGACATGTGAAACGGGCTTTTTTAATCCTAGTTTGAATATTGACTTATTTAATGTTAAGAATGTGTATTACCACAGACGCCAATCCAGTGAAACAAGGATCATTATTTGTACATTTTGTGTTCTTATTGATTTAATTCGCTTCGATCGACAGACGAGGCGAATGGCATGTTTCCGGTTCCCGGAAGTAAATATCACTGTTACCGGTTAAGTTGAGCCTTCATTGAATAACAATAACTAAGAGTAATTATTGATAGATATTGGTTGCTTAGTGGTATTTATGGAAATAATACAGTGAGTTAGCATGAAATTCATTTATTTATTCAATGGTGGGTATTTATTATGTGTAAAGCATTCATCGACGAAGTAGAAACTATTTCCATTATGAAAATCTTTGAGTGTGCTCCAAAATATTGACAATTCATTTTCGTTTTGAATTTGCAATGGAAGTTTGTTGAATATTCTTACAATTCGAGAAACGGGTTTTTTCAATCCCATCTTGAATATTGACCCATTTAATGTTAAAAATGTGTATTAGTACAGTAGCCAATCTAGTGTGGCAAGGATCATGATTTGTACATTTTGTGATCTCGTTCATTTGATTCGATCGACAGACGAGGCGAATGTCATGTTTCCGGTTCCCGGAAGTAAATATCACTATTACCAGTTAAGTGATCCCATTATTTAGAAGCACGTTTGATTTTTATTTTATTTTATTTTTCTTGTTCATAATACTTCTACACCTATGATTTTTTCACACCGCCAGGCAGCATTTATTTGCAAGAATGGTTAAGAACGCTTGCTGCCTTTGTGAAAAGTATACAACAGTCATAATTTTTAAATACAACGAATCCCAATCATTTATTTGTTTTCCTAGATAGTAGCAATACACGTCCTAACCGGTGGTAGAGACACAATATGGTTATAATTATTTTATACTTTTGACTTGTCTTATGTGCTTGATTAAAGCTTAAATGGAAAAAAAAAGCTGCCCTTTTTTCAACTTTTAATTTGTAATCATTGCAAATGATAGTGACACTACGTATAAAAACTTCCATAGTTCACTAGCAACTGTCCAGTTGCCGCTTTCCCTAACATAATCACGAAAAAAACATGCATTATTATTCCTCAAAACCGACTCCATTTCCATTTAATGCTAATAGATTTATTTTGTCTCGCAAACGTCTCCCTGGATGAAAGAACGAGAAAAATTACTAAGAAAAACAAATAAGCACCTATTTACGAGTGAAATTTGTGCTCGCTTACACAACAGATGAGCGAAGCATTCACGCCACCTCGGCATACGTGGAACGAATAACGAAGGCAAAATTGCTTTCTTTGATGGCTCAAATTGTTTTTCCGTGACTAATTTTGCTGTGAAAGGAGAGTGTCAATTTTGAATGTTATGAATATGCCGTGACAGGTTACGTTTCGAAAACAAAGGCAATTTACGTAATTATTATTTTTAATGCGGAGATGGGAAAACATTGACTCTGAGTCGAATGAAAGTCATTGTCTGAAAGAAAAACAATACAAAAACTACCCTAGTAACTTTGTTTGAGGAAACGAATGTCTTCTGTTTTTTTTTTATCTTGGTCAAAAGTAAAAAGACCTCGCGGCAGACCTAGAAGGCGATGGCGGGATGAGCTAGACACCTTCTTGGAAAACTGGTCCACCATAGCTCTGGACCGTACAAAGTGGAGAAGTGGTGGGGAGGCCTTTGCCCAGCAGTGGGACACTACTTTAGGCTAATAATAATAATAATAAAAAAAAAAAAAAAAAAAAAACCGCTGTCATGGGAACATCGGATATGTAATCATTTCTAATTTTATTTGAATTTCTAATAGCAATAATGTTCAAAAGTGTAAATATCAAAAGGAAAACCAAAAACACATTAGATAACATGGGTTCAAGCCCAAATTTCAACAAAAACAACTATAAAACCGAAAAAGTCATTGACAACTGTCAAACAATGTTATGTTCACACAATAGAAAATACCATTTATAGTCAATAATGATTACAAGATCGATGAGAAGAGCGGAGAATAGCGCACGACCAACACCAGCATCTACTTCGTCACGAAGTTCATCGTCGGGGGAGGAGTATGTCACACCTCCTGACGCCGTGACAAGTAGTGACGAAGATGGACAACAGTCGCCACCACGACCGCCGCGACCACCTGCGCGACGTGGACGACGTCCGCTGCCGGCACGCTTGGAGCCAGTGGGGCAGTCTGCTCCGCGCGGGGCTCCCGCTACCGGTGGTGTAGTGCGCCGCATGCGATGGACGAGAGATATAAATCTCAACTGCATGCGCGCCTATTATGGGGCTACAGAGGGAGAAACTTTCATGTCTGCGTATCGTGACCGGTTGCTGCCTCTGTTTCAGGCCCTTGAACCAACTTTGGCTGTTTCCGCCCAACGATTGTCGGATCAAGTGCGGGCGATCCAGCGTCTGCAGATGTTGGATCAACCTACCCTTGATCGGTTGCGCCTGGAAGCGCTCTCAGTTCGCGCGTCTTCTGCCTTGACGCGGGACCTGCCTGATACGATGCCGATACCGGTATCGGCTCCCGAAGCGGTTTCGGTAGCGTCACGGATAGATCCCAGTGTCAATGGGGAGACCAGTGCGAACGAAAGTGTGAGTATCCAGGCTAATGAGCAATTGAGGAGGGCTTTGGAGGACGCGATTTTGGAATATCGTTCCACTATTGTCTCGAGGCCGCGGTTACCTCGTTTGCCCACTAATAGACGCAACCTAGCGTTAATGGGTGCCTTAGACGCTTTGCTAGCTCCGTACTTACGGACTAGTGAAGATTTAGTTGATACTCACTCGATTTTGTACTGCGGGGCCATTGCGGCGTGTCGTGTTGCTCGTGTCAAGTTCCCGGACTCTGACCGTGTGGCACGCCCCGTCACAAATGTACCCGCATGGCAAATGAGAATCGAGCGGCGTATCAACACGTTTAGGACTCTCATTGCAAAGCTGGTCTGCTTCAGCCGGGGAAATAATCGTCCCCGGGTCATGCGTTACGTGAACCAAGCCTTTGCTGGAACCGGTATTCGGCCCCAGCAATATTTGGCTTGTGTCACGGAACGAATTGATTTTCTGAAGCAGAAGGTCTATGCGTGGGCAAACCGTATCCGTCGTTACAAGGCGCGTGTGGATAGGTACTCGCAGAATCGCCTCTTCCAAAGTGACCAAAGGAAGGTGTACCGAAACTGGGATAGAACCGATCAACGTGTGAATGATGGTCAACGACCTGATGCTAGTGACATGATTGACTTCTGGCGCAGCATCTGGTCGGTGCCTGTCGAGCACACGGAGGGCGATTGGATGCGCATTGTTGAGCATGAGTGCGAGTCCATTGAAACCATGGGGTCAGTCATTATTGATCCTGAAGACGTTAGTTGTGCAATCCAAACGGCTCAGAACTGGAAAAGTCCTGGCCCGGATGGTTTGCACAACTTCTGGATTAAGTGGTTTCGGTGTTCGCACTCATGCTTGGCCATGCAATTCCAAGAAGCTCTTGAAACCGGTTCACTTCCTAGTTTCATGACTACTGGTGTCACCTTCCTTTTATTCAAATCAGGTAGTACCTCGGAGGCTAAAAATTATAGACCCATCACGTGCTTGCCTACCATCTACAAGCTCCTTACATCCATTTTAGCAACAAAAATCAACGCACACATTGTTGCGAACAAAATTTTGGCCGCTGCTCAAAACGGATGTAGGGCTGGGTCCCGAGGTACTAAAGAACTCCTCCTCATAGACACGACCATTTGCCAACAAGTCCGGCGGAGCAGAAAAACTCTTTCTACTGCCTGGATTGACTATAAGAAGGCCTATGATTCGGTGCCTCATTCATGGCTTGAGAGGATTTTAGAGTTGTATAAAGTAGATACAACTTTGAGATCTTTTCTAGGCACATGCATGAGGCAGTGGATCACAGGCCTCTGTCAACCAGGTAGTGGAGGCGGTCCCCCTGCCCCGCAGGACTTAATAAGGATTGAGCGAGGTATCTTCCAGGGTGATAGTCTGAGTCCATTGTGGTTTTGCTTAGCTTTGAATCCTCTTAGTACCTTGCTAAGGGATTCAAGGCTGGGCTATCGGCTTCGTAGAGGGGGTGAGGTCATTTCTCATCTCTTGTACATGGATGATCTGAAGCTATTTGCACCAAAGCGCCAGGTTTTGGTGGAATTGCTAAAAGTCACAGAGGTTTTTAGCAATGCCATCAAGATGGAGTTTGGTGTAGATAAGTGTGCGGTCATGCATGTACAAGAGGGGAGGGTTGTAGATTCTCCGAGCCTACAACTCTCTGAGATAGTGACACTCCATTCCCTCTCTGAAACCGAAACCTACAAATATCTTGGTATGTCGGAGGCGTTAGGTATATCAGTAGGGGACGTCAAACAATTGGTGAAGGAACGGTTCTTTAGTTGCTTGACAAAGGTACTTAGGAGTTCTTTGTCGGGTGGCAATAAGGTCCGCGCCTTTAACGGTTGGGTGATGCCCTTACTAATGTACTCCTTTGGCATACTAAGATGGACTCAGACCGAGCTGGACGCCCTGGATATACGAGTCCGGAAACTGCTCACAACGTACCGCATGTTACACCCACGGTCGTCTGTTATGAGACTGTACATTCCGCGGAAGGTGGGGGGTCGTGGCTTTTTGAATGCTAAGAACCTCCACAACCGCGAAGTGTGCAGTCTTAGGAGATTTTTCCTAAACAACGAGTGTGGGATGCACCGCGACGTTGTGGCAGTTGATAAAGGCCTCACGCCGCTCTCCTTAGCAAACGAGAACTGGCGACAACTACCGGTGCTCAGCACCGATGATCGCAGGGACATATGGAAGAGCAAGGAGCTGCACGGGAGATTCTATCGGGCCTTAACAGGGCCTGATGTGGATCTCTCTGCATCGGTGAACTGGCTACGTTTCGGGGACCTCTTTGGGGAAACCGAGGGTTTTGTCTGTGCAATTGCTGACGAGGTTATCAAGGTGAATAACTACCGGAAATATATTATGAAGGACGGTACGGTCGACATTTGTCGGGCATGCCGCCGTCCTGGCGAATCCATTCGCCATGTTATTTCCGGTTGTTCTCACCTTGCTAATGGCGAGTATTTGCATAGACACAACCTAGTAGCCAGGATTATTCACCAGCAACTTGCTCTTCAATATGCCCTTGTCGAGTCGGAGGTGCCGTACTATAAGTACGCACCGGTGCCAGTTCTCGAAAATGGTCGTGCATTGCTCTATTGGGACCGCTCTATCATCACGGACAGGACTATTGTAGCCAATAAGCCTGATATCGTTCTGGTAGACCGGTCCCAGCGCCGGGCAGTGCTCGTTGACATCACCATTCCGCATGACGATAACCTCGTGAAGGCTGAGAAGGACAAACTCAGCAAGTACCTTGACTTGGCTCACGAGGTGACCGCCATGTGGAATGTTGATTCGACGATCATTGTTCCGATAGTTGTTTCGGCTAATGGCCTAATAGCGAAGAGCCTCGACCGACACCTTGAGAGGCTCTCGCTAAAAGGTTGGATCAAGGGTCAGATACAGAAGGCGGTTCTCCTGGATACGGCACGTATCGTCAGGAGGTTTCTTTCTCTGCAGCCCTAACCACCGGCAATTTGAGCCCTGCCCGCCCCGTTGCCGGTGGCATCCTAGGTTAAGGTTTTTATAGTATTTTTGTAGACTTTGTTTCATAGCTGACTTAAATTTTATAATTGTAATTATTTAATTTTTATAATTATAATTCTTAAGTGTTTTTTAATTGTTATGATCCTTTGGTTTTATAATTGTACTGTAAAAATGTTATACCTAAGTTTGAGATTAAATAAAGAGAATAATAATTGATCAAAAGTTAACAAGGTTTCCTTGCCTTGTTGCTATAAGTTTAAATAGCTTTTATGTATTTCACATACTGAAATAAAATTATGATGCTTAAATTTCGTAAACATATGGATAAAAAAATATGACTATGTTTTTCTAACGTTACGTATTACCTTGAGTAGAACACTAGCCATACAAAACAACAACACGAACCATTATCATTTAATCTTTTGTCTGAAATCATTCTAACCTCAAACCGAAAAAGACAACGCAAGAACCGTCTAATGAAGCCCACAAAGGACGCTAAATCAAATTACTGCCAGGGAAAAGTGAGTTACGCACACGTTAGTAACAAAAGCCTAAAACTAGTGTTGCGAAAAAATCGAGTCTCAATTAATCGATTGTCACCACCCAAAATTAATTAAAACCGTTTCGACATCGATAGATAACATCGATCCAATCTAAAGTATCGATTATAATTTTTTGACAAAAGTAACGTTAATAGATAATATTAATACAGGTACATACACGATACTATTGATTAAATCGACATCACATCGATTATTTTGCTGAAATAGTGACATTGACATTTGTTTATAGATAAAATTGCCATTATTTTTTCTTCGTCGTTCTTCGTGATATTACTGACTACTAGTGCAAAAATTATATGTAACCCAAGTCTACCCTATTAACTTAAAATAAAAAGAGCGAGTAGAGTTGTCTACGTGAACTGTAAACCAACAACGATACTATCGGAGCTGATTGATCATACAAATCGATAGTATCGTATACCTGGATGATGATAATCGAAACTTTTATTTGAAAAACTATGGATCAATTTTATCGATTAATCGGTTATAAGTACATTATTTAAGCTAATTGGGGCACCATTTTCATGATCGATTATCATCGAAACACTATTTATCGTTTTGGCAACACTACCTAAAACACAATGAAAGAAAAAAAATGTCCGCCAAAACTAAAACCCGCCGACCAATCAATGCGTCAAAGGTAAAGAACAAAAGGAAGGATCAATTTCACGTAATTGCATCACTTTTCACTGGGAGCCATTAACGTAACCTTTTTTAATCCGCTTTTTTCCGGTTAAGTCCGGATATGGCCGGAGAAGTAACGGTCCACTTATTCGGATCTATTGAATGGGCCTCTTGGACACTAACTACTACTTTTCCAGTTTCTAACCCGTTTAACAGGTTTTAATAGATTGAGAAAGCGATATATTGGGTCGTTTATTTAGTCTTTCGCTCTCGGCTGAAATGAACCGAGTAATGGAATCTGGCAAGGATTTCTGACGTGATTCTTTTGCTAATCGCCATTTTGGCTTTGGCCGTGCGTAGACCATTATTTCACGAAACTATAAGCGAGAGTGAAAGTGAATTTTCTTTAGATTTAGTTGAATAAGCGTCTGAGTTAATGCTTATTGCAGACTGAGGTATTTTTATATTAGGCATTGTTTTAATACTAGTTGTCTACATAGTATGAAAAGTGATGTGTTATCGCTATGTGTACATTAAATTGTAATGTAAACTAGTGTTCTATTGCATGACAAAGTGAACATTACGTCATATTTAGGTCACTGGTATGTACACCTAAATTCTTCGAAAGGAGTTTGAAAAAATTCTCAGAGTTTCGGGAATACGCGATTAATATCCTTGTGTAACACGTGTACTTACAGTTACAGTCATCTTTAAAAATTGAAGTACTCCAATTTTAGAGACAACTCTAGAACTATCTCCCTTCAAGTTTGTTAAAGTTGTGATAGAAATGGTGAAATTGCAGTCAACTTAGCCAGTATGACGAAGTACTAAATTGTTTATATAATTTCGATGCTGAATGTACACAAGGCCGTACGTCCGGTCATACATTGTGGACCATGTACCAACCGCGCTTCGTATAGAACTTCCCTACTAACAAAGGCCTTCTTACGGTGGTGGTGTGTAGCGTGATATGCGGCCGTGTGTGCATGTACCACGATTACATTTTTGTTTGCTATATTTATGAGAATTATTAATAATAGATATTATTATTACTATTTCAAAACTCTGTGAGTTAGCTAAATAGATATATTCTTTTTTGCACACTAAACAACAGAAATCAACAGCAAAAGTAACACAGATTGACGTAAAATTAAATGTACAATTTGGGCGGCTTTATCGCTAAAAAGCGATCTTTTCCAAACAACCCACAACTGTGAGTTATATTACAAAACAATAAAGTGCTTTCCAGTTTTAATAAGTCAAGATCTATTTTATGGAACTCTTTACCATAATCAACGACTAAAACACTTTCTTATACGTAGGTAGAACTGTTAGCCATAGTATAAAAAACACAACGAAAAATAAAATGTATTTGCCAAAAAATAAACCAATATTTTATTTGCAAGCCCAACAAACACTCGTTCGACCCTTAATAGTCAATGAGTATTTCGTTTTTGCGTTAGCAAAACGGGTCCCAGGGACCGTGCAAATTATACCCCGGGGCTTTGGTCCATCAAAAATAACAACCCGTAGATTTTTCTATTGAAAATCAATGTTTAGCTCAAGACGTAAGCAGCACTTGGCTTATCTCCTTAATTTTAAAGTCAAATTCTTAATCCCGGGGTATTTGGGGCACGTCGGCCCGGCCGGCGCTGCTTTGCGTTGCAAATACCCTTGTTGGTAGAGGGTTAAGGTTTGTTTATTATAAAATTATAGTTAACTGGTTCTCAGAGGTTTGGCAACGGGGTTATGCTCGAGTAAGCGTCTGTATTATGCAAAAACAACTGGAAAAAAATGCAATTCTGATACTTTGATTTTTAGTAAGCCTAAAAGTTCATGTTTGAATCATGGACCGTGTCAACTTTTCATTAAAAACTATCAAAGTGGAATAAGTGAGAGCATTGATCATATATTTTTTTAATAAAACTGCCTGTTTGAATTACTTTCTTTGTTTACAAAATGTATTTTCTCTGTATATATTTTCTCGAAAAATCATCTAAATTTAAACTTAAATTATTCTTTTCGTCGCATATAAATAGGTATTAAAATTCCTATTTATATAAATGTTTTGATCATTGATATGAACAAAAAGAGGAAGATACGTTACGTTCATACTTTGCGAACTCGAAAACTAGCAGATGATATTGACGTAATGGCCTATTTCCTCTTTTTGTTTTATATCAATGGTTTTAACCCATCATACCCGTTTTTATAAATATATGAAAAATAGAACAAAACATACAAAAAATTTAAAAAAACATTACTATTTGAACCATCTTTTAAGATCATATAAGATAAGATAATCATGAATAGATGCTTTAACCTACCTCGTGAAGCCACGTTTGAAAGTTACAGTTCCGAAACATAGAGTCCTAAGCTTCCACCAGAGTCTCCGTACTCGTAACGTAAAACAAAGATACCATTTGCAAGTTGAGAAGCCAAGGCAAACTACTTATACTTTGAATATTTCTCTTTTTAGAAACACTGATCCTACCGTCTATACAAGATACTGTTGCAATAATCTCAGTCTTCAGGATTTGAAAGTATAGAGATACAGGAAGAAGGGAAAATGAGATTCTACAAAGTGAGATTGACCAGCACAATACTTGTAGTTAATTACTATACTTGTCAACAATAAACGTTTTTTTCTTTCTTTCTTTCTTTCAACCCCATATCTGGACCTCACGGCTGCTTTTCATTAGGTGGAGTGAAGTTATCCAATAGAGAACCATGTAATGGCAGGGCAGTGGGCTGACCTTAATCGCCGAAGAACCGTTGGGGTAAGCGTATTTTTGAGTTGTCAGCGTTCTTAGCATGTTTTTCCAAGCTTAGACTTGGCTGAGATGAGGTCTTATTCCGTCGTTGCCCTCTAAGTGGGCCGATGATTTGCCGCTGGTAAGAGTTGGGTCCGTCTAGCTGAGATTATGTTCAGCAGTGGACCAGTGGAGGCTAGTCATAATAATGATGATGATGATTAACCACCAACTTAAAAAAAATAAAAACAAAACACAATCGTTCATCTGTGAAAATAGAAAGCACCAAGAAGGTCGAATCTCATGACGCATTATAGCAAATTTCTATGCATTGCACACATATTATCACAATGTTGGCGATTTCTGACCGTCTACAAACAGGCTCAAAACACTGTCAATTGTATTATGAGCCTTGTTGACCTGTAATACAGGTTTCTAACGTCCCTTACCAGCCTAGCACAATACGGGTAGTTAATGTTTATCTTATAGCAAATCTACGTGTGTGTTAGATAATATGTCGGATTCACAGTAACGATTTTGATGGATTAGGTGCTACAGTAACGGTATGGCGTCGTATGTAACTGTTTCAGTGTACAGTGTTGGTTCAATAACGATAATTAAGCGTCAAAGCACTGCGTTGTTCTCCCCTTTGTTCCCAAGTGCTGTTCTGGACTTTAGACATCATGTTTATGAGTCTTCATTTTGGTGTATTTATATATTTATAGCACAAGACAGTGATACTGCTTAGGTATGCTTAGATAGGCGATGCTTCCACGACAGGAAAAGTGAAGCATAATGCTAAAGCAGATTCCCTAACCTTTCCATTGCCTTTTACTGTTAAGACGAGACCCAACGAGATACAAGGCTAGATTCAAGGCCAGAAGTAAGACCCCCTCATGAGTTCTTGCCTTGTGGTGGTAGGGTGGAACTACGAGAAAGCGATAGGAACTCAAGCGTAGCAGTGTAAACGACTTACCACCCACCCACTGCGGCCCACAAAGGCAACATGTGGGGTTGTAGGCCCAGTGGGCACATTTGGGTGGTGGAGACTGATCCCCCCTGTGCGTCGAGGCCTGGCGGCCTGCCAGAGGCGGAAGCGTAGCCGCTGTGGTTGCGGGCCAAGTAGGTTCTTTGTACAGCTGCCTGTGGCAGCCAGCAGGCCGGTGTGTGAGGGTGCTCTGGCTCGTATTGCACGGCGTCCAACGTGATGAACGTGTAAACTTCGACAATCTCTCAAAATCAACAACACACCTAAGCAAATATCACAACGTTGAGACGTCTGAAGGCTGTTGTTTTTTTGATGCTTAATCTGCAGACTCAGCTGAAATCATGAAGAGAAACAGCGAAACGCTTGATCTGTCTCGAATCGCCAGTGTATAGGCAGATACAAAGCATCAGATTTGCAAGTCGAACAGGCACGGCATAGCTTTGAATATTTTGCTATTGGCGATTTGACTTTAAAATACGAGCAACCGCTTATCTACCCACCTCTTGTCCTCCCGACCCGTTTTGGGCGACTCGTTTATTTGAAAAGTAAGTAAATTGTGTTCTACTGACATGCGGGCTCGATACAAAACAGTTCAAGGCGTTTTTGTCTGTTTCTTGCACGAATGAAATAAACAATTCTTCAGCATAACATAAATTCGGCGTGGATGTGGTTCTCACCTCTGGTTTAGAACCAGAGGGGTCTGAGTTTCAAAATCTAAATTAGTTTTTGGACTAAGACAATTAAAAACCCATGCTTGTGTTTTAATTTCTAGCTCACTCATTTCCACGTTGGGTTCAAATTCAAACGAAGTATGGACTTCTTGAGGTTTCCGTGGCGCAGTTGTGGCAGCGATCGACGATCGCTGTTGTAAAGCAACACACGCCAGGTCGGAAATGGGGTGGGTGACCATCCCGACCGAAATTTAGTTATGTGTATTTCGGGCATCTCCGTGCTTGGGAAGGCACGTTAAGCAGTTGGTCTCGGTTGACGTCGCGAGATGTCAGTCGTTAAACCTAGTCAGAGACCTTAGGGCGTCTTAATAACAGTTGCTCACTAATCTTACACCCCTCCAACAATCCGCACTGAGCCCGCGTGTTGGAGTATGGCTCGTTCCACCTCATAGTTGAGGTGAGGCCTGTGTCCAGCAGTGGGACGTATATAGGCCGTTTATGTTGTTGTTTATGGACTTCTGAGTATTCTGTACACCATGAAGGCCACCAGGAACCAGAGTGCCTCAGTCTGACAAACCCTATTTAAGTCTGATCGTATTTTATGTTATGTTTCTTAAGATTTTTTTTATGAAGATCCGTCACGCACTGGTAACACGGGTTCGACATGAAGTTCCGGTTCGACATGGAGTTCCTATTCTACAGTTTGAGAGACCTGGGAAGAGAACCTAAAAAAACAAGTACCTACACGAGGCAATTTTTTTCTCAGAAGCTAAGTCATTGTGATTATCTCTGAGAATCCAATTCGGTATTCAGCTATCAAACTTCGCTTCCGTCTTATAAGTAAATAAAGTACTGGACTTAACGTTTAACATTACGAAACACGGATTATGAAAGATGAATCAAAGTAGGTACTTATACTTAAGCAAGGATTAACTTTCGCAAGCTCACTGGAGCAGAACTCAGAGCTGTCACGGTTGTTTTGTTCTGGAATCATCGAGGGGGCCGTTACTTTCTTCACTTCTGGAATTTATATCGAACTTCGAATTTATCTGGTAAACTTTGATTCAGTCTTTTACATGAATTAACGACTTACTTATGACAGTCGTTGATATCAGAAATAAGACTTTCATTTTCTTCTCGTTAGTAATTGTTGGAATAAGTATTGCGACTAGTTGACATTTTAATTTTCTATTGGTGTATGATATTTAACCTTTGTTTATGTTATGTTATAGCCATTAGATTAACTTTCTACAAGAACTTGATCTCCGTGCTTCAGAAGGCACGTTAAGCAATTGGTCCCGGTCTACTTCGCTAGATTTCAGTCGCTAAGCCTAGGCCTTAGGGCGGCTTAATAACATCTGACATTAAGGTTGCTCACTAACCTTACACCCCTCCAACAATCCGCACTTAGCCCGCATGTTGGGGTATGGCTCAATCCACCTCATAGTTGAGGTGAGACCTGTGCCCAGCAGTGGGAAGTATATAGGCCATTTATGTAATGTTTATGTTAAGAACTTGTCTGCCCCACCGGCTATAAGTTTCGTTTCAGTATTGAATTCAACTTTGAATTAAGACAAAAATCTGCGGTAAGATACAGTAGGTACAATGTGTTTTACGCAACCTAGTTTCAAAAAACGGTAAAACTGTTCTAGAGATCGTCTAAGCTGAAATGACGCGCCCCTCCGCAGCAACTTCGCGAACAAGAGGTCTTCGCATCATTTCAGCTTAGACGATCTCTACCTGTTTTTGCCTGACGTTTCATTACATGCACGTTTGTAGTTTTTTAAAATGCAACAAATATGCGAAATCTCTAACTTTTAGTTGTTACTAAGAAATTTCACAACAAAGAAAAACCTAAAGCCTAACAAAGGCTCCAGAAGTGAGGAGACGGAAACCACCATCATAACAACACAAGAAATTACTTAAGAATATCTTTTCATAGAATTTATCTTGCGAAAAAAAATATAGACAGTATTGTCACTTGTCTGCTTCTCCTATTCAACTTTGGACCTTAACTCCATCGTTTTAGGGTAATGTAGAAGATCAGAGATATTTACGCAACATGAAAGCTCGCGAGGAAAATAAACTGTCTTTACGATGGCAGTTAATTTTTATATTTTTGCCCATTTAAAAACATTTTGCTCAGCGGTACGGATGCGATGGAATGCCTAGAGTAAATTTCTCTGACATGTTCGAGCAATCGCTAAGTACAACGATACTTTTATTCGCATAGCCAAACTTCACGAAAGCAGGAGACTATTTAATTGATGAGGTCGTTCTAATGTTTAATTCTTCAGTAGGGCTAGCACGATCCGCTAACGTTTTGGTAATCGAAAAGTAAACGATACTTTTTTTTCTTAAAGACATAGGAAAAAAAAGATTATCAAAACGTTAGCGGTTTGTGCTAGGCCTACAGAAAGTCGAAATTATTTAAGGAAATAAGATTTAAGAAAAAGCTTTTTGTAAAAAAAATTGAAAGATAGTTTTATCACTTTTGTTAACGTGATCCAATGGCGTAATCATTGTGTGTTTGATCAAATTATCCGACCAAAAATAATACCAACCTACGATAACGAAGTAAAACTGAAATGCAAGGTCAACTATCAACACTTGGTTGCAGGTAAAATCCAGGTTACACACACCGATCTCTATGGAAATCTATGGAATAAGCTTGTCTTAAATGGTAGTTATGGCTAAATGATGATGATGATGATCGTCGTTTAAATAATAATAATATTCTTTAAAGATGTATTGAACATTTATTAATTGTATTTGTGTATTCTTCGGCGCTGTTGCAAATTGACTCAGGGAGGCAGATCTATGTAAGAAACTTGTCCAAAATGGACGTCGTGGCTAAATGATGACGAATAGTTTCCTGCGAACCATTCGATGACGTAGCCATTCGCGGTCGAGACTTGGATTAATCTAAAACCAATTCGCGGCTATCCCCTTCCATCCCCTAGGGCGAGGCCCGTGGATAATAACACGTACATTATTACACACCAACCGACTGAACGCTGAGACCCGAGGGATGCGGCCAACAAAAGGGGGTGATTCGTAAATCCAAGTTATTGTTCAGAATCACTCTTTGCCGTGTTTAAGACACGTTCAGAATGTTACTTACTAATGCAGTTATTGTTGCTTTTTAATATCTACAAAAATCTGCATAATTGCAATAATGTTAGTAGGTACAATGGGCATTAACCATACTTGGTTATTGAACACACGTGTGTGTTACGCTGACTTGTTTCTTCAAATAATGATATGCTGGATAGTCTTATTGAACACTAGCCACCCCCGCTTCGCACGGGTGCAATAGGATGTTGTTATACATATAAACCTTCCTCTTGAATCACTCTATCTATTGAAAAAACCTCATCAAAATTCGTTGCGTAGTTCCAAAGATTTAAGCATTCAAAGGGACATAGGGACAGAGAAAGCGACTTTGTTTTATACTATGTAGTGATTTCTAAATTGTGCTAGTAAATATTTCCCCGCTGTTGCAATTTCCTTTCTCAGCTTAATTAAATAAATGATATGAAGTCGAATAACTTAATCAAGTAAAATAATAATTCTTACAGTTATTATTGAGTATGCACATAACTTCAATGTACTAAACGACAATCTCGCTAGGTCTAAAGTGTTAGTTAATTGAACATTTACGAATTGACTTACTAAATAAAAACGTAGTATTTTATTTCATAGAAAAACATGTTTAAAGCATGAAAAAGCTAGCCGACAACCACCGAGAACAGAAAGACAGATTATTTTGATAGAGTACCTACATAATTTATGTTTTTGAGCATAAATGGGTTTGACAGTAGAGACAATGATTGCAGCATGTTGGACGATATTAGGGGCAAATAGTGGTGATTTTTCAGCTTTGGGCTAATTATTTTAAGACAGACTTAGGTAGGTTTATGAAGGACGGGCAGACAGGATTCATCCTAAAGGCTAATTTGATTTATGAAAAAAATGTGTTTATTATTTCTTAAACTTCATTTTCTTCATGTATTAACTGTCAATATTTACTGACTTTTCATAAGCAATTGTGAAGTTTACAAGAAATAAAACGCCTTTGTGGCAACTTTCGCGTTTGACTCATAAACCACTCAATGTGGACTGGGCCTTGCCTAACCTAAGCCGTCTGACTGTGTCTGTGGTCTCGCCTGAAATTATCAAAGCGACCAGCCCAGGCCTAATTTTCGGCCTATTTACTTGTTGTATATGCATTGTTCGCATTAACCCGAAGGGAGATTTAGTCTATGAATAGTCATATTTTCAGGCTACAAGCAACAAAGGTAATTATATTTATCTTCTTTTCATGACTAAGGAAATATTTATTTAAATATGTAACGATACTACCACAAGGCGTACCACAAACGTGGGTTATTTTACATATTTTATTAAGTTATTTAAATCAGTTTTTTTTACTGCGCAAAAAAGCAGGTTTATTGTTCAGGCGTATTCTTGATAGCCAGAATATGGTTTAGTTTAGTTTAGCCTTAGCCATTATTTATCACTGGACATTATGCCATTCATTGGAAAAATAATAAATAGGAATAAATCAGTTGTCAACTACTTTAATTTAAATTTTACTAACATAGGATATGAGCTCTTATAACTAACATTCTGGGTTTTTTTGTCTGGATAGTAAAGGTTTTTATTTATTTTATTTTCCATTATCCTTCATCCAATCCAAAAGCGAAGGCATTGACGTCGCAACTCATTTCATGCTGTAAAGTGTCAATAGAACTGAAAGTAACAGCATGACTTTGAAGGCGTGTTTAAATTTGATCAACGTCAGTGAATTCGGGGGTAAATGTATGAAATAACATTGCGCAAACTGCAACAAAAACCCGACGGAAGTAGGTTTTTATTTGGGAATTTGCATTGGAAAAGGTTCATTTCCCGTTAAGTGTGATCGACAAAGAGTATTACCTATGCTAACGACACCAGATGTCGGTTCAATAAACCGAACCGTTTTTCGAAACTACACAGATGTTGAAAAAGTGGAATGAACAATAATAATCTTGGATCTCCGTCGTAAAAACAACATAACATAGCCTTACGACCATTATACCTAATGGAGAAGACAGCTGCACACTGATCGTTGCCGTCATGGTGAACGGAACAGCAGAAGCCCACATTTCGCTGAGGGAATTTGAACTCAAGGTGGTAAACGGCCTGCCGCTGTTATTCGGGTTGCTTGGGTTTTTTACCGGTGTTTTCCATCACCGGAGTTATCAACATTCATTATTACCAGGAACAACGATTTACATAGTATAAACAATGTCTATAGCTATATGTATACAATGTCTACATGCTATGTTATGTATTATAGTATTATTTAGATTTTTTCATTACGTGCTTAGTCAAGCCTAGTTTGAGGCTTTAGAGCAGTTTGATAACTTCTGCAATACAGTTTAAGGCAAGGCTTAACGACTGATACGATGTTAGCCGTTACTGTTTTACGATACACTATTAATCGTAGGTTTATTATAATGATGACAATACACAGAAACACATAAGTAATAATAATTAACAGTCAAACTCGGAATAAACACATTCTTGGGAGGTTGGTCAGGGTTAACTTAAAAATCTTGGTATTAATTAAATTATACTACTTACCGCTGATCAACGAGATACTTTAAATTCTTTCGTATGTACGAATTCGGGCCTAGATAATGTAATATAAATCATTATAAAAAGTCAACCAAAGCCAAGTAATTTTTTTTCCAGTCATCGACCAAATGGAGGTTTTGTGCGTCATCCAGTCTTCACTATATCCTTGATTTGGTCCCTTCCTAAATTACCTTACTCATTTAACGGCAACACCCTGTAGCAGATGTGAAATTATTTGATTTTTTCAACCTCCCCCCATATAGTCTTGGCAGAAGTATCAGTTCAGATTTGGAATTTCAGGAATTTACAACTCAATTTCAAGGCGAAGTTGGACTTATTTTATCGGAATGTCGAGAACCAAAGACATTTATTTTTCAATAAGTAAGTTATTGTCTATATTTCGCTTTGTTAAATATTCTGCATAAACAACTAATATTAGATAACAATGCACAGAAAACCTGTTAAAACTAAGGAAATTGAAAAAAAAAAGAAAATAAACATATCCTTGAAGTCAAGCACTTCTCCACTGCTCTGTTTAAATCTGCTGTTGCTGTTGTGCTGTTCTTACTGCGATATTGAAGGCAGTTCTGAGTAGCAACAACTTTAAAGCCATAGGATGGCTGCGTCAGTATCTGAGTTCTTTTAATTTTTTGATTCTGATTTTTTGATTTTTTTTGTTGAGTAGCCTTCTGAGTTGGAGACGTGGACTCTAATTTCACCTAACTCTTAATTAAACCTTCAATTAACCAACTTAGTGACTTGAAAAATATTGCAAACTAAACTGTAACAGTATACAAGCGAATGACATAAGTAAGCAGTTCCTTAATAGGCATTAAAACAATATTGCAATAGCACATTCAGCATAGCACACGTCAGGCATATCATAAGTGCCTATGTTTTGTAATAAGAGGTTCTATATCGGAGTAATAAATCTTGACAAAACTCATTTCTAGAGTAAAGAGTAAAATAACATCCATCCAACAGCTTTAATACGGCCCACTGCTGGGCATACTCAGCAGTACCTACTCATAGTTGAGCACGAGCCATAATCCATCCACACTCCAGTGCGGATGAACTACTCTGTCAGATGTCATCAAGCCACCCTGAGACTGGTTTCAGAGTCCCGGTGATTAGCCGGCCGTCCGGCGGTTCGGTATTCATATCCCTTTTGGTAAGGCGTCGTCGGCTTAGGCCAGAAAGGAAGCCAGCAATGCATGCTCGCACACGCGAGTTAGTGTGAGTCTGAAACCAGCCTAAGGTCACAGTAAAGGAATACTATAACTGTGCTAAGGCCCTAAGGTGGCGACTAGGCTTAACGACTAGCGTCTCATTTTTTTACGAATTATTTATTACCTTCCTCGACAAAAGAGTCGTGGCGGTGGCCCTGTGGTTTTCCACGCTCTTCGGAACCGGTGACGAGTTAAAGGTCACGCTTACCTACAAAATAACAACTCTGGCTTACACTGAATCTTATCACGATCTCCCTCAGGAGAAAACGCACTTTCTAATCGCCAAGATAAACTTGGCTATTCCCTCATTTGAATTAAAATAATTTTTAAATGTTATTTGGCCTTCTGCTTTGGAATCAAACTGATCGCATTAGCGTAGTTAGTTACTGAGTTCAACAGAACGCCAAAATGGAAAATGGCAAAATTTCACTTCGAATTCACTCGTGTAAAGTTCCAAAACTCACTCCGCTCGTGGTGAGTTATCTTTAAAACGCAATTTCTTTGCCACTGTGGTCGTTTGAGAGGAAAGAACTAAGCCATAAAACATTTTTGAATTACTTAATTACTCACAAAATGAGCAAAAACACTTATTTAAAGTGAAACGTATTGATGATTGAAGTAAGCTTCAAGCACCGATAATGTGAAGTGATGTCATCCGGAATGTCAACCCTGGTCCCCAAAATAATTCCCTTATGTCATGGAAACCAGAAACACAAAAATAAGTAGGTACTATAGTCAGCACAAATACCTGTGTCATTAACAAACATTGTGCCCGTACGGGAAACGAACCCACAACCATTTAAAGCTTAATCGATGTCTGTAAATGGCCCAAAATATTCATTGTTTTAAAAACATAGGAATAATAAAGTACAATATAGATAGATAGATAGATAAACACTTTATTGCACACAAAATAACACATTTGTAAGGAATACATGTTCTCATAAATGTACAATTTAGGCGGTCTTATTGCTAGAAGCAATACACTTAGTATTGCTTACGTTAGTATTGCTTCTTTGTTATATTAATGTATAGATATTTAATTACAAAGCTCAGCATTGTTATATTGCAAGTTATCTTGACAACTGTGACCTGTGTTAGCCCTCGTTTCGATAAAAAATTCTTTATACAGGGTGATTCAACAACCACACGCATCACATTAGTTATTAGGCCCAGTTACTAAATATGAATAAACATTCATATTATGAGGTAACCAAACCAAGTTTACGGTTTCAATATAATGTACATTTACAAGAAATCTTTCCTAAATAACCTATATTTTTACAATAGGTGTGCGCTTCCAAACTCAATTAAGTACAGTGTGATAAGATTCAAACTTCCAACATAAACTCAACATGCTGTTTTTTTTTTAAACTGTCATAAAGCCCAATTCCTCAGTACTTCCCAATTTATCGAGTTTTATTTTCCACCTTTAATTCAGTTTTAACTAAGTAGGTAACTTTAAATCATTTACACATCATTTTCTAACCAAATTTAATTTTAAAAAACTAGCAATAGAAAATAGTGGTAATTTCGTACGTTATAATGTTATCATCATGTTGTTTAACGAATTCTAGCGGCCGCTCGCGACTTCGTCCGCGTGGACTTGGTTGAAAAACAACAAGTAATATTTCTTCATAAATTGTGGCCTTTGTACGATTTATATGTACCTATAACCTACATTTTTGTAAAGTTTCATTTTAATGTAAAAACTACTGAATGGATTCAGTAGTTTTCACGTGAAAGAGCAACACGACACATCCACACATACAAACTTTCGCCTTTATAATATTAGTAGGATTGAAATAAAGTATAACGGTAGATTACTGTGCTTAAGAAACCGACCAAGTGCGAATCGGACTCGCGCAAGGAATCTGGCGACATTCGGAAAAACACTTTATCAGGTTTTTTTATTTCATCATTTATTTTGAAAGGTGATAAACAACAAAATTTTCTGAGAAAATTTTAAATGTTGTTATAGTTATAGATATGAAGCAAATAAAAGAAAAAAACACGTACTTTTTTAAAATTTGACTATACGTTGTAGCGGCAAAGGAAATACAAAGTTTTTGAAAATTTCTGCTTTCTAGCCATCACAGCTTATGAGATACAGCCTGATGACTGACAGCGAAGCTCAGTAGTATCATCTCGTTTTACCTTGTAGGTACGGGACTCTTGAGAAAACTGTTGCATTTCGAGACAGTTTCGTCCCAGACACTTAACAAATTGTTGTCACCTTTTTTTTAGGTGGAGAATACTTTTAAGCACTATCCCGCTCACTGAGTAGAAGAGCGGGGGAGTGTGGGGCTAACCCACCCGCAGTGAAGCGTGGGCAAAGGCCATCTTCTGTGCGTTACCAGGAATCCCCGAGGACCCCCGTGAGGAACTTTATCTGTAGACCCCTCCCCATGAGGGGACTTATACCTCTCCTCCACCTCCACTGCACTGCGAGGCCCCCCGCACCGCCGCCCACAGTCTCCACTTTACGACAGGCGGGAGGGAACCTTGGACCCAAACCACAGGGTAGCAATTGTTGTCACCTACTGGTCCAGGTTTTTAAGAAGGTCAATCGTCAAGCTATTAATTGAGTAGTGACTAAGATGTCATTGTCAAAGCTTTGAATTATTTCTGAAATATTACGACTTAATTTTGTTAAGCCCTATCTAAAATAGCACAAATTACTTTGGGCTATTTTAGATAGTAATACTAAAATCGAAAACAAAATAATGAAACACAATTTTAACAGTTTAGGTTTTATCTATTTTTCCTAAAGCGATAAGGTTGCTTTTCCCAAATTCTTCAGTCATAGACACGAATCATTTTGATGCCAGCTGTACTTTGCGGTTCAAATAAATAATACATCCTGTATCTTTACAGGTTCTTTCCCGACCATAAACAATATGACCATTATTTATTGTTATCTATGAGGAACATACGTTGCTATAAATGCAATATCTGCTTGGCTCTGCTCTTATTTTGTTCTGTTGTGTGCATAGCATTAATTGTCTAAGGTGCATAGGTTGTGTGTAGCCATGTCGTTGAAAGGAGTCTTATTATTGTGCGGTAAGCTTTTTTTAATAATATTCTTTTAAATCAGGTTTTTAATCGAATATTTAATTATTGTACTTTTGAATCGTTAACCCTTCAATCACAAAGTGGACATACGAGTTGAAAATATTAACATAAAAGTGAAATTATAAAATAAGTTTGTTAAAAATATACCTGATATTATAGGTTAATTTAGCACTTGTTTGTCGAAATCAGTTTGTTGCCATCCTAATTTATGGCTCACAGTTTTAAGCAAAAACATTTCAAACACGTGAACGAAACGTTGAGAAGCCCACATTTCCCTTTTAAACACAACGATACTAAAAAGCGTCAAGCGATACTAAAAAGCCGCGCCGGCCCCGTTTTTTAGGTTGATTGTAAAGCTCAGCCATTTCAGTCAGTTCAGCCATTCAGCCAAGTTAAAGATGAGACTAACCCCCTTATTTTTAAAATCAAACAGCCCTACATTATCACATTGACTACCACGAAAAAATGTCTCTATCATAATCATTGAAGATTTGTGAGATTTGCAAGGCGTTGCTTTTGTTTTAATGAGAAACCCGTTATTCATAAAAACTAAACAGCTCTTCAACAACACTTTATCTATCGACAGCTTTCACAATGGTGACGTCGAGACACGTCAACTTCTACAGGAAAGACTACACCTACATCGAGGAATATGATGCCTACTATAAGTTCCATTGGGACCTCAACGGTGGAAACTGGAGTTCAACCTTCCTGACCTGCGATTCCGAAGGAGCTGAGCTGTTCTATCCTAAGACTGCTGAAGAATGGACTGTGGTCAAGAAGCTCGCACAAGCCATGCCAGTCACCCCAAACGAGACGGAAATTTTCGTTGGAATCCACGACAAATTTGGACTAGGTGAATTCTTGACTATTAACGGTGAGTTTATACTGACCACGATGGTTTTCTTGTTGAATATCTTTGAGATAAGACAATTAGTTAAAATTAGGACCTTAAAAAAATAATTAATCCAATTAAAATAAATTCAAAATAAATCAGTACCAAAATTTTACGACAGTGAAATTAAAATAATAAATAAACGAGAACAATACATTACAACCAAATTTTTGATTATAATAAGTAGTAAAAACAAGAATTTAGATAATAAAAAAGTTAGAATTTTAGGTTATATTTAAACGTTAATGGGTTGTTGCATTCTAGTGCCGCTACTCTGAAAATCTATTGTACTTACTGCTCTTTTTTTGCGAAAACTACATGGTTTTTTACTTTTGCTATCATCTGTGGTAATTCCAATCAGATGAAATCAGTCAGGTCGCGGGAAGCCGCTGGATGCGGACAGCACAGGACCGATCGTTGTGGTGATCCTTGAGGGAGAGCTATGCTCAGCAGTGGGCGTCGTTCGATGATGATGATGATGAAGACAGTCATTCATAAATCACTGCTGGGGTTCTGTGACAATCACTATGGGCAATAAGCTGCAGTGAATCGACATTTTATTATTAACATAATACTTGAAAAAAGTCTCATAACCCTGAAATAACCGTTAATTTGACTGCAACTACTAAAATTCCACTTGGGTAAAATCAAATCTCTTTTTTTAAGTCAAAATGCACGCCTAGCATTTAAACCCAATCTCTCCTGGCCGTAAGTGATGATTGTGGTCTAAGGTAGTACATGCTTAACAAATGGCTGTTCAATCACTTCTTGAAGAGGCCCAAGTTGCATTGCTGTGGAAGAATTTATAAAAACAGTTACCTGGCTTTAATTACAACCAAAATTTTCATCTTTTTCAGGCCGCCCAACAACTTTACCGATTTTGAATCTAGACACATCAGGAGGTGACCGTTGCGTGTCAATGAATTTGGACACAGGGCTACTTGTAGCTAACGAATGCTTCGCCGATCCTGGATCCAGCAGGCCTTTTGTATGTAAGAAAGTGGAAGACGTGACTTGTCCTACTATTGACAAAGGTAAGAAAAAACATGCACAAACAACACAACCCAAAAAAAAAACTGTTTTTTACCTCGCTAAACCTCAAAAACGGCTAGAGCGATTTAAATAATTTCATTATTATTATTAGGAGTCTGTAATTTGTCACTTCAGGGCAAAGGCCTCACAATCCTGTTTCCACTGCTGCCGATTTTGTGCTTTCTTCGGCCAATTGTTTAAAAAAAATAGTCCCACCATCGCATTTTCGGCCTACCACGACGACGCCTTGCGTCTTTAGGCAATAACTTTGATTTCGAAATATTCATGGAAGATCTGAGAAGGTTGGAAAGGAGAGAAAACATGGAAAAACACTGAGAATATTGTAATAACCACATTTTATTTTGCCCTTAGTAACCATTCCTACTTGTCATACAGTAAATGTTTGACAACAGAACGAAGTCTGTCAGGACAGCCAGTGGTAAATAAATATTTTTTTATTCTTTATGTCACAACATTGAATGGTACAAAAGGCTGACTTAATGCCAAAAACGCATTTTCTACCAGTCAACCATAAGGCTAAGCAGAAAAGTACAGTAGGCGGTGCGACATAACAAAATAACATTAAATATCACTGAACAGTGGTTGTGATCACTGGAGTTGCGAATGATCCAGATAGCAAGTATATTATATCATAATATCTGTCAAGATTCATCGATGTATTGTGATTCCGTATTTCAGCCTTAACTTCTAACTCACTTTGGGTGTATTATCGTCTGAATTTGCCCAGTGTGTTAGTCTTTAAAATCTTCTGTAGCAATTCTAAAATCTTTGGGCAATATTCCAGAGTACACCTACATGAAAGAGACCAAGAAATGCTACAAGAAGAATGAAGGCCTGAAAACGTGGGCTGAGGCGATGGAGACATGCTACATGGAAGGTGGAATCCTGGTCGTGGTCACCAGTAACCTAGAGGCAGAAGTTGTAAGAAAACTCATCGATGACGATTCTTACTACGCTGGCTTTAAGAGGATGTTCCCATACAATGAGTTCTTCACCGTAACTGGTACGTAACCTTCAAGCATAACATAACATAACATAAACGGCCTATATACGTCCCACTGCTGGGCACAGGCCTCACCTCAACTATGAGGTGGTGCGAGCCATACTCCAACACGCTGGCGCAGTGCGGGTTGTTGGAGGGGTGTAAGGTTAGTGAGCAAACTTAATGTCAGATGTTATCAAGCCGCCCTAAGGCCTCTGACTAGGCCTAACGACTGACATCTGGCGACGTCAACCGGGACCAACTCCTTAACGTGCCTTCCGAAGCACGGAGATGCCCAAAATACACATCACTAAATTTCGGTCGGGGTGGTCCCCATCCCATTTCCGACCCGGCGTGTGTTGCTTTACAACAGCGATCGTCGCCGATCACTGTCACAACTGCGCCACGGGCACCTCCTAAGCCACGGGCACCTGCCTTCAAACAATAAGAATTAATCAAACAATTATTCAAATAGTTCCTACACTGTTATCTAATATGGTGGAAATAGGTGCCAACTTGGTTTGGAAAAGAGGCTACACTTTAAACAAAGAATAAGATAAGATAAGATATACTTTATTGCACTATGAAAACAATTACATTACAATGCTTACAGAGATTTAGATGTACAATGTAGGCGGCCTTATCGCTAAAAGCGATCTCTTCCAGACAACCTTTCAGTAGAGAAAGAAAAGGTCAGAAAAGTAGATGTGGTGGTGCAAGATGGTTATTGAGAGACTATCAATGCTATAATAAGTTACTACCTACAATAAAAATAAAAATAGACGTACATACCATAAAATACTAAGAATAAGAATGTTTCACATGGCAATAGGTTATAAAGATAGGGATAGGTTTTCTATGTTTTATGAGCAAATAATGACTTATGAATACTATTGAAATATAAAATATCAGTAGTGGCTGTTATATTGGTGTGAAAACACAGATAGAGACATTCTTCATTGCCGAAAAGCATAACAATTGTATTGAATTACAGAGACCAATGTAAAGTCGCGGAAGGAAAAGGTAGACCAGTTTTCAAACACATTAATTTACGCGTTGCAAGTACATGTTACGTTTAAAAACTGAGTAACGGGCTATAGTGTGTCGAAAAGCATGCGTTATTGTTCGACAATAAAATTGATTATTGGTTTTATCTTGTCAATGTCATCACCGAGGTTAACCCTTTCATTCCCCGACTTTACAACTTACTGCCGTACTCAGAGACGTCAATTAACGTTAATGGTTCATTAGAGAAAATTTGACATTCTGAAAAGTTCTTTATTCAATTTGTTATAAAGTCTCTTTTCAAAAATGGAATTTTGACGCTAATCAACCATTAACGTTAATTGACGTCTCTGAGTGCGGCGGTAACCCTTGTTAAACTAAGATAATCTGAATATGTTTTCATTTGTTTTCAGGTCACAAATTACGCGACAGCGGGTTCGAAAGATGGTACAGTGATGAATATAGGCGTGAATACAATTGCGGCCTAATTACGAGCTTTAATAACCTACTATACCAAAAGTCAGTAGACTGTAATACTAAACTTCCATTCATTTGCGAAATGGACGTCCCTTCCTAATTTCATCTAAATTCAAAACCTCAACCACCCGGTTAGCAACGATTAACTGACTGTGCAAAAATGTAACTAGTTTAACAAAATTATAATTAATGTAATAAGAGCTAAAAGACTTTATTTTCATCAGCATAACTTTTAGGTACCTCATCTTTAACTTGATAATTAAACGAAGGAATCATTGCTACCAACCCCCTTATTCATAAAAACTTAAACAGCAGTTCATTAAAACGTAAACTTTTGTATCGCTTCGTCTCCTTCATTCTTGTTGCTGCCGCCATTTGCGAGTAAGTGACAGAACTCGTCAATATCAAAAAAAAGAAATAAAAAACAACAATGCTTTAACGTTGCGGTCGTTTTAATGAATAAGGAGGTGAGTAAAAACCTTCATAGTACGAATTCAAAACCAAAGCGAAGATTGATCGACAACGATCGCTGCACATGCCGGGTCGGAAATGAGATGGGTGATCACCCCGACCGAAATTTAGTGATGTGTATTTCGGGCATCTTCGTACTTCGGAAGGCACGTTAAGCAATTGGTCCCGGTTGACGTCGCTAGATGTCAGTCGTTAAGCCTAGTCAGAGGTCTTAGGGTGGCTTAATAACATCTAATATTAAGGTTTCTCACTAACCTAACACCCCTCCAACAATCCGCACTAAGCCCACGTGTTGGAGTATGGCTCGTTCCACCTCATATTAACTGAGGTGAGGCCTGTGCCCAGCAGTGGGACGCATATAGGCCGTTTATGTTACGTATGTATATTAATATCTGATAATAACACGGTCACGCCTTAACTTGTGAACTACAAGTAACAGTGACAGGTTCTATCTACTATGACCGACTGTCCCAAACATAGCTGTTTACCCGCATCCTTCCCCTTCATTTGAATATTGGGTGGAAAACGAAAGCCATTAAGGCCTATATTAATAAAAATAAATAAATCTCATCCTATCCGTTTCATGCCAAACATTTTATTTAGTGCGGCTATTTCGCACCATTTTAGGATATATTTTATGGCATTCGCTCAAATCCCTAATGTTATTCGATGGTTTTCAATTTCCCTTACGATATAGGCTCTGCGTGCCGCGATCGTATATTGGCCTGCGAATAAATATAACAGTAAATAACTCGTTTGGCTGGAGCTAGGGATTGGAATCCCGCTATACGGGACCCCACTTTCCTACGGGATCCTGCTTCACTTATTTTCCTACAAGATACCGCGCATACAAAAGTGGATCCGTGTTTCGCAAGTAGTCCTCCTTGCCCTATTGCAAAGAAATGTCATTTGGCAAGAGCGAGAGAAAAAACGGAAATGGGGTAACCTGATGTGCTGTTGACTGTACATCAAGGTAAAATTCCAAGACAGACCGCGAACTGCTAGCGAGACTACTGGTTTCACTGAATCTCTATGAAAGTGCTGAAGTGCTGTTGGAATAAGACCGCGAGAAGCAGTGTGCCGCTTGCGGTTTTTGTCAACCGATGACATGACTAACTTTGCAATGATACATTCGCGGTATTTTTGTAGAAAATAAAATCCTTCAATCTTCGTGTTAAAAAACAAATTTATATAAAAAAAGGTATCCATTTTTTTATAGGTATTTCAAAGATGGGGGATTCTAGTCAGAACTTCGCACGGTATTGAATGAACTACGGGATTGCAATCCCTAGCTGAATTATATTGTCTGCAATGAATGGCTTAAAACATATTTAGAAGTAAATGTAAACTATCACGATATTTTCCCTTTCTAAATACGAGCCAAAATACCTACCAACTAAAATTACCTACAATCTGTTTAAAATTTGGAATTTGGGAAATTTTGGAAATTGGGATGTAAGGGGGCGAACCTCCATCTATCGCCCCAAGTCAACCTCACCTGCTCGCGGTGCATCCTGCTGAGTAACGAACGAGGCTCTGGCGACCGACCGACGGCGGTATATCCGTCCTGAATAGGCGAGCTAAATACCACAGGCCGGTGACGGGCAGCAGCGTCACCGGTGCGAGAAGCTTCGCCCTGCGATCGCCAACCCGCCTGCCCAGCGTGGCGATTATGGGCATAACCTCCTATGAAGACACAGCGAAGGCCACGGCCCCCAGTTCCCGGTAGCCCCACTATTCCTGGTTATGGTGGCGACCATGGTAACGGTGGGGCGGGGGGTGCAAAGAATCTCCGGGCTACGGGAGGCCACCACAACCGACTGACCCTGGCGACGTATAACGGACGCACGCTGCGGCTCGACTCGCATCTGGCGCAACTTGAGGTGGAACTTGGGAACATCAGGTGGCACATACTAGGGTTATGTGAAGTCCGAAGAGAGGGAGAGGACACCATAACTCTCAATTCAGGCCACCTGATGTACTTCCGAGAGGGAGACCAAAAATCCCAAGGTGGCGTTGGGTTTCTGGTTAATAAGTCCCTAGCTAACAACGTTGTGGAAATGTCCAGTGTGTCGAACAGGGTGGCGTACCTCATCATCAAGCTCACCGAGAGGTATAGCCTCAAGGTGGTGTAAGTGTACGCACCGACCTCGTCACACTCGGACGATGAGGTGGAGGATATGTTCGATGACATATCGAGGGCCCTCCACTCCACTACCAAGACCCATTTCACCGTTGTTATGGGGGACTTTAACGCTAAAGTGGGAGTACAGAATTGCAGTGAATCGGTAGTAGGATCCCATGGATATGGAAGCAGAAATCATAGGGGCCAAATGCTCGTCAATTTCCTCGAACGGGAGGGGCTCTTCTTGATGAACTCATTCTTCAAGAAGCAACCCCAAAGGAAGTGGACGTGGCAAAGCCCCGACACTATGACAAAAAATGAGATCGACTTCATCATGGCGGACAAAAAGCACATATTCAGAGACGTCTCCGTGATCAATAGGTTTAATACCGGTAGCGATCACCGACTCGTCCGAGGCTCTCTGAATATCGACTTCAGAGCTGAACGAGTCCGCTTGATGAAGGCCAGGCTCCGACCAACTCTGCTTCAAACTATGATGGGATCTGAAGCGTTCCAGTCAAATCTGGAGAACCGATTTGCTGCCGTGGAAACCACAACTGACGTTAACCAGAACCTTGAAGATGTGGTTCGAGTCCTCAGGGAAGAAGGTACGAGATTTTGTAAAATGCAGCGCAAGGGCAAGAAGTCGAAGCTTTCCGAAGAGACTTTAGGGCTAATGAAGAGACGACGAGAAGACCCACCCGTCACTTCGTCAGGGAAACGGACTCTAAACCGAGAGATTAGTAAGCACGTGCGACGCGATCTCCGTTGCTCTAATACCCTCTCGATTGAGAGAGCGATCGAGCAAAACCGGGGATCAAAAGTGTTCGTACGATCTCTTGGAAGAAGCCACCTGACGAAGTTGACCATAGAAAGTGGAGAAGTCGTTGTCTCGAAGCCAGCAGTCCTTTCGGAAGTAGAAAACTTCTATGGCCGGCTATACGCTTCGCATGCATCTCGACCTGACCCCGGAAATGAGGACTCTAGAGCCACTCTAACACGCCACTACACCGAAGACCTGCCAGAAGTCAGCATTGACGAAATCGAGATCGCTCTTGGGCGGCTTAAAAATGGAAAAGCCCCCGGAGAGGACGGTGTTACAACAGAGTTGTTAAAGGCAGGAGGCAGACCCTTACTCAGGGAGCTTCAAAAGCTTTTTAACGCTGTCCTCTTCGAAGGGAGAACTCCAGAGGCGTGGAGTAGGAGTGTGGTCGTCCTGTTCTTCAAAAAGGGAGACAAAACCCTACTGAAGAACTATCGACCCATTTCCCTTCTAAGCCACGTCTATAAGCTGTTCTCAAGGGTGATCACGAACCGTCTTGCGCGAAGACTCGACGAATTCCAACCACCGGAACAGGCTGGGTTTCGGAGCGGATACGGCACCATAGACCACATACACACAGTGCGGCAGCTTATACAGAAAACTGGAGAGTATAATCAGCCCCTGTGTCTAGCATTTGTGGACTATGAGAAGGCCTTTGACTCAATTGAAATATGGTCTGTTCTGGAGTCTCTGCAGCGATGCCAAGTAGATTGGCGATATATCCAAGTGATGAGATTTCTTTACAAAGCTGCCACTATGTCCGTCCAAGTTCAGAATCAGCAAACAAGTCCCATACCGTTGCATCGGGGTGTGAGACAAGGGGATGTTATCTCCCCGAAATTGTTCTCAAATGCAATGGAGGATATGTTCAAGACGCTGAACTGGAAAGGACGTGGCATCAACATCAATGGCGAGTACATCTCTCACTTGCGATTTGCTGACGACATTGTCATCGTGGCGGAAACGCTGCAGGACCTACAACAGATGCTGAATGACCTGGCTGACTCTTCTGTGCGCATCGGTCTACGGATGAACTTGGACAAAACCAAGGTCATGTTCAATGAACATGTACTACCGGAACCGATTGCGGTACACGGCGCCGTTCTCGAAGTTGTTCAAAAATATGTATACCTCGGGCAGACATTGCAGTTAGGTAGGAACAACTTCGAGAACGAGGTGAATAGAAGAATTCAGCTGGGTTGGGCAGCGTTTGGGAAGCTACGTCGGGTCTTCACATCGTCGATCCCACAGTGCCTAAAGACAAAAGTCTTCAATCAGTGCGTCCTACCCGTCATGACATACGGAGCCGAAACGTGGACACTAACGGCACGGCTGGTCCACAAATTTAAAGTCACCCAGCGGGCTATGGAGAGGGCTATGCTCGGCGTTTCTCTGCGGGACCAAATTAGAAATGAGGTGATAAGGCAGAGAACCAAGGTTATCGACATAGCCCACCGGATTAGCAAGTTGAAGTGGCAGTGGGCTGGCCATGTAAGCCGTAGAACCGACAACCGTTGGAGTAAACGTGTTCTTGAGTGGAGACCGCGTCTCGGCAAGCGTAGTGTAGGACGTCCTCAGGCAAGGTGGAGTGATGATTTGCGCAGGATGGCTGGCAGGAGCTGGATGCGAGCAGCCGAAGATCGAGCTCAGTGGCGTGTAATGGGAGAGGCCTATGTCCAGCAGTGGACTGCAACAGGCTGATGATGATGATGATGATGATGTTTAAAATTCTTTAGTACGAGTAGTACCTACATAATATTATGTAACTTTCTAGAAGGCAGCACAGCAGGCTAGGTAATAATTCTTACAAAACTTGAAAGCTGAATTGTTTCATTTTTTTTTGTTAGAGTTAATTATGATGTTTTTTTTCAATCGAGTTCACGTTCAGAGAAAGTTGTAAAAAAAATGTAACTATATAAAAATCAATGGTACACTGTGACAATAATATAATATCACCATACCTTCTCAGTAGAAGGGTGGACGACCAGCGTCCGCCATAATATGTTTTGCAGGCCGGGAGCTCGGGGGGGCTCCCAGCCATTGCACTGCAGACCCAAGATGATGGCCGCCTAGTTCCGGATAGCCTCTCTTAAGGCGCCAAACCGGGCAAGACCAGCCAGGTGTCGCAAATGCTACGCTCACGCTTCTTGTGGCCCTGGACAGTGACAGAAACTGGTGCGAATGGAACAGTCAGGTTTTAGTGGGTGTTCCCTTGAAGTCACCTTCAGGGGTGTGTTCCACACACGGCCCGCGGCTTCCCCTAGTCGCGGGTTATGGTGCGTAAAGGCATTTCCTGACTTAGAAAAAAAAGGTATATAGGTACCTACTATGTAGGTATGACTCTTTCAAGAAAATAAATACTGCTAACATAAATCCTAATGAAAGGTAAATATCTAGGTACCAACCTACCTTTAACCTTAGGAAAAATTATATTTAGGAATATAACTATAGAAGGATCAAATAAAAATAGTCGAATCTTAAATTTTATTTAAAATTTAGACATGCAACACAAACAACAACGAGACATAGGTACTAGCTCGTTATTTGGCAGACTGTAAGGGCCGGCGCCCACTATCGGCATCGGCACGCTTCAGGCTTTTAAGGTGGCAAATAGTAATATACTCTAACATAATGGCAATAAAGTAGAAAATGCCGAAACAGAAACAGAACAAATGCATTTTGTTTTTACGAGAACACATCACGGAAATTTCTACTTTATTGCCATAATGTTAAAGTATATTGCTATTTGCCACCTTAAAATCCTGAAGCGTGCCGATGCCGATAGTGGGCGCCGGCCCCAAAGTAGACAAAGAAAGGAATGTAAGTTCGCGCCATCTATCTCATTTATGAGGCACCACTACCCAAACTTCTTGTATTCATAGGAATAACAACGCCACCTAGAGCAAAATTGAAAAACTTTCGAAAAGAGTTTTCAAGTTGGAGTTACTTTATATACGCTAATCTAGATGGCGCTAGTAGGCTTAAAATGTGTTGATCTCGTAGAAAATGAATATGCTATGTTACTCCGGCGGACGCCAAAACTCCCTTCGCTCGTGTGAGTGAACTTTAAAATTCAATTTCTTTGCAACTGTGATCGTTTGAAAAAAAAGGACTGAGACAAATAACATTTTTTAATTATTTACATACAAAATGAGGGAAAATACTAATTCAAAGTAAAGCGTATTGATGATTGAGGTGAGCGTGAAGCACCGAGATGTGAAGTGATGTCAATCAATCAGAATTGCAGAACAGAGGCCCTATTACAATCTCTTATAACCTGACAGTTTTAGTCACAAGCTCAGCTTTTGAACTACGTATTTACCGTCACAAGTCTTGTGTTTTGCAGTAAATAGTGTAAAAAAAAAACTTAATTTTTCTTCATTGCTGTAGTAACTTATTTTTCATGTTTTAGTCAAATTTCAATGAATGAAAAGACGTAAACTGAGCTAAAACTGAGCTGTTAAAAGATCGTAATAAGGCCCTAGTAATCTTAACCCTTTATTTTACGTGTTTGATATTATTTTAACAAGATAGTTTGTCTTGATACATCTTTTGTTGTAAGTACTGTATGGAAATGTTATTATTATTTTTTAGCATTTTCCATGCAGTATCTTTTGCTCATGATCAGAAAACCAGAAAAAGACATTCGGCAAGACCGAACGTCTTTTCACGCGGGAATCGAACCCGCTATTGCGAGCATAATGACGAGAAATTTGACGAGGTAAGTATACTCGCACGTACAAATATTCTATTGGATATCCTATGAAATAACAAAAAACATAACGGATTAGAATTCCGAAAAAAAACATTCCGTCTAGGTTTCAGGTGGGAAGCGAAACGCGGTTTTTTTTCTAGGATACCAATCTTGGTAGCTTGGTGCTTAGAACTGCCGCCCGGTATGCGGGAGGTGAGTTCGATTCCCGCCGGAAACCTAGGCCGATGTTTTGTCTGTGGTTTTGTACCCTGTATAATTTTCAAAGAGTAAATCTATGCAATCAGCAGAACCGATAGCCGTTGTAGCGGAATGGCGTCTGGAATGGCGACCGCGTACCACAAGGTGGACCGATGATCTTGTCAAGGTCCCGGGAAGCCGCTGGATGCGGACAGCGCAGGACCGATCGTTGAGGAGATCCTTGGGAGAGGCCTATGCCCGGCAGTGGGCGTCGTTCGGCTGATATGAGGTGATGATGAGTGGTTTTTTTATGTTTTGAAATATCCTAAAAAGTAACGCAGGGTTCACATTGGTGTGTCAGGGTGTGTCGTGAAGCGACTTAAGGCTTTCTGATTGTTGGGTTGGCTCCACTCCACAACAGACAAATGTGAATCTAATCGTAACATTTGAACGGAAACGATAGCGTTCTGTCGCACCACGACACACAACGACACAGTGATATGGATGGACCTGGCTGTTAATCTACATTAATCTTGTGCACCGCCTTGATTTCTCTGTCTTACCATGTGGTTGACTGGTAGAGAATGCCTCCTGGCATTAAGTCTGCCATTTGTATTTTTTTATGTTCAATAAAGAATAAATAAATAAACTTAGACTAAACAACGGAAAGTTCCTTTCCGTAATCAACGGCCAAAAAATTCTTAAAGTTATTTATTATTGTAATGACTGTGAGAGAGTATTTTATTTCTTGCAATAAAATTAAATTAGTTACTAATACAGTAAATTATAAAAATAGCCTAGTGAACAATGTAATTAAGACAAGTTCAGATATACAGTTAAAGTTTCTATGTGCATTGCTAGCTTTAAGTTCGGGTGAATCTTTAACTTGCTCCTGTACGCTTCTGTGTGCTTTTATTCTATCTGGCTTAGCCTCATCAGATGCCATGTCATGATCATCATAACTTTTATGATCTAAAGGCTTAGCAGAAACAGTTGGTAAACGGCTAGTTGTATACACATTTTCTTTTTTAACCTTCCGTTTTTCATCTCTGTTTTCTGAATTGACTTTTTCCTGGGAAATTTCGTTACCTCGTGCTGTCTCAAATGATTTACCAACAAAATCATTAGATGGTCGTTTCTCTATAGTCGTTGGAGTTTCTGAGGTTGATGATTCATCTGTAGACAAATCCAACGTACCACTGTTGTGGAGTTTCAGAGTGCTTTCAAACCGTGAAGACTCAGGAGTTGTTGATACCATATTAATAACTGGACTAGACGTTGCTTTGGTATTTGAAATTACACTCGGTTGTAAGTGTGACTTGTGGTTTGATATTGTTGAAGGTGGAATTGATTTCACTGGGGGAGGTTTCTGATCTCCTGAACAATTGAGTAAGTGTCTCATGTCAAAATAGAATATAGTACCATTCAGTTCTGTTTCGTCGTAATATTCATATGCGCCATTTTCTTGTGTTTCTTCATCTTCGAAAACTTGACCGCTAGTTTTCTCTATTTCTTGGAACTTTTCCCACTTTTGCTTGACTTCTTCTGAAGGGTAGCATTGAAGATTTTGTATTTCCAGCTTGAGACGTTCATTTTGAGTTTTGTCAAGCACTGGTTTGAATACTTCCAAGCTACAGTTGCACGGTAAATGGTTACCTGTAGAATAAGAAGATCATTCAATAAAAGATGAATAAAAAATGCAAAGTTTCGAGTGTTAAAAATATTTCCATCACATGTTTTGGCTGCTCAGTCAACTAAAAGACAAATTGTTATTTTGAAAAAAAAAATGGTTGTTCATGATGATGTTTTGGTTTTTGCAGCATAGATAAGTAGCTATTTAATATTCAAGTGGTAACAGTAAAAGTGGCTCTTGATTTGAATTTTAAATCTGAATTCCAATATTTAACCCAGTCGGGCAACACTTACTTATCACAGAACTCGAGAATTTCAAGATCGATTTTATCCGATCGATATTATGTTGTTAATTTTTTCTCAGTCCAATAGAATTGACTGCCGGTAAAGCTAGTAATGATTTAATAATAGAAAGATCAATATGCTACGGATCCTATAAAATGCATGAACTATCATAAATAAATACCTTCTAAGAAAATTTGCGCAGCAGTGTTGTAGAAGTTGTCAAGAATGCTGGCTATGGCTTCTTCTTTTATCATACGGATCTCATTATCTTTGAGACTTAATGAAGACAGACTGGCTAATGGTTTAAAAACTTTCTCGTTGTCAATAGCCGTTATTTTGTTACTGGGAAGAGCTAAGTATTCTAGCCTCGCTAATCCGTTAAATGCTTTTTCATCCAGCATTTGAATTTTGTTCTCGCCCAAATTTAAGTAACGAAGGTTGACTAGAGGTACAAAGGTGTTATCTCCAATAACTTCTAGGTTGTTGCTGCTGAGTTCAAGTTTTTCCAAGTTCGTCAAACCAGAGAATGACTCGCTGTTCAGACTGAATATCGTATTCTTGTCAATTTCTAACTCTCTCAGATTCCTTAAGTGAATAAATGCTCTATCGTGGATCGTAGTTATTTTGTTTCCTGTCAAAAACAACTGCTGCAGTGATGGTAAATCCACAAATACGTCTCTATTTATCTCTGCTATGTTGTTTTGATCTAAACTCAAAGTTCTAAGATGTGAATGATGAGCAAAAGCATTGGGAGCTAACGTTCTAATTTGATTGTCTCTTAAGATGATATTGGTCACCAAACTTAGATTGGCAAAAGCGAAAGGTTCAATTCTGTCTATATTGCAATATTTGACATCTAATCTTTGAATTTCTCTTGTATATTTCAGAGCATTTGTAGGTATATAGTTCATGGCTATCCCTCGAGTGTTTGTCAATGTCAGCTTGCTTACGTTTTGAAAGATGATGAATCCTGCCCAACTTGGATCATCTTTGCTTACATTTTTCTCAGTCTGATAGCAATCAGCGCTTGCGATTTGTGAAGGGTTTTTACTGACTCTTGCGCAGAAACATTGCACTTTGTTGGTGTTACTCTGAATAGGGTCGCAAATGGTTGATTTGGTTTCCCTTTTGTGTTGATGATGCCATTGGTACTCGGCAAATACTGTCGCGAAGCACAATATTGGGAGTATTTTCCATGAGGTCATCTTTACTGCACCTGAAATCAAAAGACATAAAAAATTACATGCTGTTTTTATTGTAAAGTTTAAACTTTTCAAAAACATCAATTTTAGGTATTTATGTTTTAGATTTTTTTTTAAAATCAATTTAATTCCTATTTCTAAAACACAGAATATCAATCAATACTCCGTGTCGTGGATGAGGTGCACACACCAAACATACATACATACACCCCGACCCACATTACTCACAGGTGTTAACACCCGAGGAGTGTACAATGAAAAATATATTACTCTGCTCCGTCAGCAGATGTCGTCGTCTATTAATACAAGCTTTATGGCATACGGCGATGGCCCAGAGGAAGATTGTAACATTTAAAAACCATTTTTTTCTGTGTGAGTTTCTCAAAACATTGGATTGAGTGGCCCAGTGTTTATGGCCCATAAGTTTTGATTTATTCATTAGATTAACATTACATGTATGAAAGGGCTCATGAAAGTAGAGGAGGCGCAAAGTGTGTGTCAGGATCGTAGCAAGTGGAAATAAGTGGTCTCTGCCTACCCCGTTGGGAAAGAGGCGTGATGGTATGTATGTATGTATGTATGTATGTGTATTAACATTACATAACACATCTTAAAAAGGTTCCAATATTTAAAGTTAAATGCATTTTTCACTATTATTTAACAGAATAAAAGATAAATAATAGAAGAACTTAATTCACGAAACGGTAAGTGACGGAGCCAATCGGGTGAGTCAGCGTAAATATTTAAAAGTATGATGACATTGATTAGGTACTTATGCTCATTTCACAACTTCACAAACTAGCGAGATAGGTGAGTTGGAGACAATACTGTGCAATACAGCGAGGTAACTGCGAGAGTAAAGAACCTCAAAAATTTTGGACAGTCAATGCAATCTTCCAAGGAACTCATTTACCCCCGAATTCACAAATGTCAATCAACGCTAAGCACGCGCTCACCTTCACGCTGTCCCGTATTTCAATAGAGCTGAAAGGGACAGCTATACTTTTGAGGTATGCTCAACGTTGATTTGAGTTTGTGAATGTGTAGGTTAGTTATGAAAATGTACGACAGGGTCAATAAACATAGCAAAATAGAAATAAAATAAGGTAAGTAAGCTAAAAGGACAATGTCTATGAAAATCTAGATTTGCCTCAATAAGGAATTAATTATGATGCTTCAAACAACAATACATTTTAGTTAATACAATTGACACACATAATATTATTATAATAAAACAGATTTAGTACGTGAACTTTTCAGTTTTTTTAGAAAACGTTATGTGGAAAGTATTATTCAACCTCCAACTATCACGAAAATAGTATCCTATCAAGTTTGACATCGTGATTCCTAAAAGATAAAATCAATATGACAAACGTGGATTGTGTGCATATAATTAATTTAATTTCGGTTGTTTGAAGTGTCAGACTCGAACTCGGGACTTCACGGATTTCAAACTAGAGTGCTTAACCACTGAGCCACGACGCCCTAAATTAAAACATTAAGAATATGAGTGTGGGTGGTCGAAAGCCAGTTTAAAAGGTTTTGATTTAGTATAACAATACGCGACAACGGATTTTGGCCATCGTAGGCGTAAGATTTGGACGGCATTACAGAGATAGACATAATTTTGGCATAGTACAGTCAGCGCATTAAAAACATGAATAGAAATCTCGGGCAACTCCCACCAAAATCTTGTAGGGAAGAGATTTTTCCTGACAACTACGTACTTAAATATTACTCAACATCGAACTGCTCCGCAGCTAGTGCTAGCCTCTAACGGGGCCCGCTGGCTCCCACTGTAAGCAGACCCTAATGGGCTGCATCCACGAGAGGGCGGCTCCGCTCCGCACAGGGGGGGAACAGCCTCGGATCACTGGCCCCCACCAACCGATTGTGCGCCGCGGCCCCACTGGCCCGCTATTCAACGTGTCGCCCTTATGGGCCCCAGCAGGTGGGTAAGTAGCAAGTCCACCACACTGCCACGCCTGGGCTCTTTTAGCTTCCCGGAGGTCCGTTCTACCACCGGTACTACGGTAAGGCGAGAACTCAGGAGAGATGAAAGGTTATCCTATGCGCCTACACAGTAGACAGGCCAGTTATTTGTCGTAAGCGTTTATGTGTCTCATTAAACTTTCTTAAAACTGTTATAAAAATAATTGGCATAGGTACTCTTAAGGTGGTTCACACGGTTTTTCGCCCCACACGTTGTGTCAAACTGTCATTACTTAGCTACTTTGAAAAAGTGCTCTATTCGTTCCGACGCTGACTGTACCTACTTAAGTCAAGGACGGCAATAAATTGCTTCCAATAGAGAACAAAATGTTTTTTTAGAATTGATTTATTGTTTTTTTTGTTAAAATTCAACAACAAACAGTTTTGATAGAGTCGTAAAATAAATGACACTTAAGCAAAGCTTCCACATATTAGATTTATAGGTAATTTAAGTTATTTGTAGTTGGACAAATCTTATAGATCCAGAATCAAACAATATTGAACCCTAATAGCATCTAGAGCATGCGAACCTTAACTGAATCACTGTCTACACAATATTTTCTAACAAAGTATGCTTTCTTGATATAACAACGTTCCATACATACTGCTTAGTCAGGCTAATGCTGTCATGTTGAACGGAACATTCAGAAGCCCACATTTCGCCGAGGGAATTTGAACCCAACGTGGTAAGGTGCTGCTGCCCTATCGCCATTATCCGGGTTGCTTGGGTTTTATATCGGTGTTATTATTATTCGTAACGTCAGGAGCGAAATCATTAACTTATTGCTTTTTATCTGTAATAATGACTTAGTAACTGAGTTTCAGCCAATGATGGCTTTTATAACTTTGCCAGATTGTAGGGTCTACATCATCAAAAGCCACACAACTTCCACTGCTGAACATAGGCCTCCACGATAATCCTGCGGAAGGTGTACTGCAGGGTGAGCTTTCGAGTGGGTGAAATTTCAAATTATGAATATGCTTGCCAACTGAATTTTGATTAATTAATAACCATAAACGTAAAATTTATCATACTTCTGTGGTTAAATTGTGTTCTTTGACTACAATAACAACTGTGTTGCAATTAGGTACTTTGTTTTAGTCATACAAGTTAATTTACGACCGCCCTGCGTAATCTGCGACCAATAACTACTTAAAAAAAGGACTTTACAAGAAGGTTGTTAGTCAAAAGTTCAATAGCACCGCAACTACAGCCTCTAAAGTAAAGAAGATCCAGTCAGCCAGATATAAAACCCGGATGAGACTTATGACTCGGCAGTGAGGGCGGAAAGCTTAGCAAGAGAGCTTTGACACTCACATTATCGGCCTTTAACTTTGAAAGTCGTCTTCCGCGTTGTCTGATCAGACGAAGAAAGAAAAAAATGCGATCGTTTGACTTAGGGCTTGAGTTGTAATGCGATAAAAAAATCTGTTGTCAAAAGAGCTTTACTGTAACATAAAACTTTACAAAAAATATAAGGTTTTTACACATAAAATGCCAAAAAATAAGAACAAGAAAAAAATACGCTAAAACAAGCCACTGACGTGAAAAGTAACATCTTATCTTATTTGACTAGAAGCTATATGGTTTTTCATTCATACGAGGTGCCCGTGGCACAGCTGTGACAGTGATCGGCGACGATTTTGTGATGTGCATTTCGGGCATCTCCGTGCTTCAGAAGGCACGTAAAGCAGTTGGTCCCGGTTGACGTCGCTAGATGTCAGTCGTTAAGCCTAGTCAGAGGCCTTAGGGTGGCTTGATAACATCTGACATTAAGGTTGCTCACTAAACTTACACGCCTCCAACAATCCGCACTGAGCCCGCGTGTTGGAGTATGGCTCGTTCCACATCATAGTTGAGGTGAGGCCTCTGCACAGCAGTGGGACGTATATAAACCCAGTAACTCGGGATGGAAAACACCGAAAAAAACCTTTAGCAACTCGGACAACAGCGGTAGGCTCGCCCCTTATCCCCCCTTTAGGATACTTAGTGATAGCATGTTACTTAAGGTTGCCAGATTGGCGATAAGTCAAAATGAACAACATTTAATGAACTTTATTTTTTTTTAACCCTGCTTACGTGTTGTTTACCCCCTCCCCCCTTCACTTATGAAACCTCAATAAAAGCCTCAGCTGCCTAAAGGTGGCGGTTCGCGCCGCGACAGAGACAGGAGACCGCGACCGGAGACCGCTACCGAAGATTCACTTGACGTTACCACAGTATAAAACCATACAGTAGGCTATCTAAGGCCGCCCGCCGAGTCATTAGCCTAGCGTGCATGCAGACACGCGGCACAGCCCGTCCGTACTCCCGCTTCCCTATGCCTCCCATTCAAACCGAGAGTGGCACGTTTGTATGTAGATGTTCTACTGTATGGTTTATACTGTGACGTTAGGCGGTCTCCTGTCTCGGGTCTCTGCCTCGTTCGCAAACTGTCGCGTATACATTGCCTAACGTCAAGTAACTGTAGCAGTCTCCGGTCGCAGTCTCCTGTCTTTGTTGCGTCGCGAACCACCACCTTTTATTTAGCAGAACGTCGACCCAAAGCGCCTACATTACTGTAATCCTTGTAATTGAGTGAGCACCCTCCTAGCTGACGACTTTCATCCTGGCTATTTTTAAAGTTAAACTGAGATCAGATGAGAGTTCAGTTGACATTCTGTAAGTACCTAGGATAAGTAAAACTTTTTGTGAATGATCTCAGATGTAGATGTAGTTTAGATAAACATTTCAAGCACCTATAGTACCAGTAGCTGTACCTACTGTAAAACTATGATTATTCTTAAGAGGGGGTGGGGTAATGTAAAGTCAATTAAAATAATATACATTTTGGATTTTGAAACATGCATCCATATTTTTTCTACACAAATTTATGAAAAAACAACTTTAAAAAATACGGGATTCATTGACAAAAAAAAAGCAAAATTGTTTCAGAAGCCGTGGGCGGATATATTATCTCTGTGTAAGAAATTTAAGCAATAATCTCCCATTGGTTTATTTACACTGAGATAATTAATTAACATCTTAAAATACAGAGAATATCTTATTTAGGATTTTAATTTAACAGCAAATAATTAAAAAAAAGATTAGCGGCGCTAGTGGGCAGAAAGCGACCTTAATGCCTTGATTCAAAAATGTGAATAATATGATCACCAGAAAATACTTCGATACCCTAAGCAGCAAATTAATGTGCTATTTCTGCACAGTTAAACTACTATAATTGCCGACCTCGCAAGTGCCGCAAGACTGCAAGTGAGTGCGAGGCCTTTGGCCACAATCTCACTCTCTCACCTGATGGTAAGTGATGATGTGGTCGACGGCGGTACATGTGTGCCTATTCACTCTCTTCTTGAAGAGACAAAAGTTATATTTTTGCGGAAACTCATGCACAGGAAGCGGGTTCAACTTCTTAGCCATTCGCATCATAAATGTGTCAGCAAAACGCTTCGTGTGAATGACCGAAACATCGACAACGTACGGATGGAGAGCTAACGTGCGTCTAGCGGTCCAGTGGTGGAAAGGCGTTGACGTAACCAGCGCCCGCTGGATTTTGGATTATTCGGTCAACAACGACTTGTTCTGGGCTCATTTGCTTTAATAATTCATGTCCTGGCTATTTAATGTGAAGCCGGGACTTACCGCTGTTATTCATATTGTGAACCTATGAACTAAGTAAAATTTCGCACGGTTCATGTTAAGTTAGTTAGTACCTACTCAACTTTGTGAACATCATCCCGTAGTTTCTGAGTGGGTTTGTTTAGGACGATGTTACATAAACCTTGATGGCTCAAGACGAGGTTTGCACATTCAGCCGGATGAAAGAGTAGAATAAATTACATTTAATAATAAATCTTACGGTCCTGAAAATTACATATTATTTCAAAACCACAACCAAAAACCACTTGTGGCTTGTGGTCGACACTTGCGGATGGTTGCTGCTACTTTGTTAACCCATGCCTGCTGTAAGTAAAAAAAACGAGCGAGTGGAGTGTGACGGTGTTTGTAGCCGCGAGCAGCGACGATTTGTGGCGTGTGGCGGCTACTGGCGTCAACCATGTGCGGCGAGTCCACATTCAATCATGAAACCTACAGGAAATATGCCGGTGGCGGCGTTTTGTGGCTGTGGCATGTAGCCCGTGTACGTGAACCGTAAGGCGTCCTTGTCGAGCATGCTAATCCAAAAAAAAACTTAATTATGACATGACCTTTTTAGAAGTTCGTTTTACTACCTACGAATTTAGCCTTAGGGCAGCCTCTTTTATAAAGATTCTAAGATTACAATGAAACTAACTTAGAAAGTCTCAAGTAAGTATACAGTAACTTATTATGACACTCAAATTGTGTTTTTTTCCCAAGTGATAAAATGTGTGAAAGTGGTGAAACTGAAACGACTTATCTCCAATAAAAAGCAGAAAACTTTTCAAAATGTAACTAGGAGACTAGTTACTGCTAGTTCACAGTTTCGTAGAAAAAACTAGCGAATAGAAAAAGTAGAAACTGCACTTCAGCTACATAACTGCGCGACTGAATTTCAACTCGGGAAGTTGTCTTTACACGTAACGTGTTTTACTTTTTTTATTCAAAAAAGTGTCAGTTTTTTTATTTATCAGTTTTTTATCGTGAGAAATGAAAAGTACAATCAGCCAATATAATGCCAAGGGGCATTATCTTCCAGTCAACCAAAAAAAAAAACAATCAAACTCGCTTACCATCAGGCGAGACGAGACTGGTGTCAAATGCAAGCCGATTGGAAAAAAAACAATAAATTAACTCAAAAAAAAATTAATCAACTAAATGGAATTTTAAATAAAAGAAAGTAAGAACGAAAACATTTCTAGATTAAGGACATCGAAACTTACAGAATTAAAACAAACAAAACGAAATGATAAGGTCAAATAACTATACAGAAAAAAAAACACAAAAAAAGAAAAAAAAGTACTAAGTTTGAGCTATGCAAGTCGCTTAAAATAAGTATTAGACTTGCTAGTAATATTAAGAGCAAAAAAACACTTTTAAAAAATCTAATCAAAACTACTATAAATCAGCAAATGCAGTTACAACATTATAATATCGAGAAAATGAAGAAATGTTAGCAGTAACGAGTTCCTAGTGCCAGGATGAGCGGCTTTGAAGTTTGGCTTTGGTTTTAGAGAGTACACATAATATCACATCTAAATGTAATCAGAACATTTCTGGGAGCACTTACAGTTAAATCGGAGCTTATGTACTCAATAACTTTGGGTAGAGTTTGAGCGTAATTTGTGTACGGTCAACAACATGAAAGGCTAACCAATTTCCGGTCGTGCCTTCTTGCTCTATTGCGAATCATTCTCATTCGGCAAGAGCGAGATAGAAGCGTAAATGAGTAAACTGACAGCAGAAATAGGTACCAAGATTTTGCTTGTTAGAGCTTATTACTGTTTCTACTGATTTGCTGTTTTTTTTTTCGTTTGTTTCTTTCTATTATTTGTGCTTGTTTATCCAACTTCACCGTGCTTGTGATATACTGGTTTTATCAGCGGGAGGGCCCTGATGACTTGCACTGCAGGTTTTTTTAAAACCTCACGTAAGCTCCAGTCTCTCACAAAGTTAAGGTCTGCCACAAAATGTAACACGTCCATGGATAACTGGCGTACAAACTGTAAAAAGTAAATAAACGCTTCATTCAATATTTATTAGTATGATTTAGGTTTCCTAGCCTTACTAATCTCACAAAAATGCTACCAAAATTGGATTCGTTCTATATGAAAATAGCAAGAAAAAGAATCACCGCACTTCAACTAAACGTATTGCATCCAAACATCGAACGAAAAGTGGATTTTACACAGAGCGTGTTGCTTCAAAAAGCAGCGCCGCAGTTTTTCGCCCGTCCAGCTCAAACATTATACAGCGTGAATTGCAAATGAAGAACATCGGTAACGAGTTCCTGACGGGACGAACGGCTTGTAGGTTTTAAAGTTTTGACGATGGTTTTGGAAAAATATTGGCGATCGTCAGCATGACAATAGTCTTATCGACAACAGACTGTGGTAGAATATTGATAACTCAGAAAGTGTCTTACTTTCTGAAAAATACTTTTGAGAGTTTTCGGATGCACTATATTCGGATTCAGAAAAAAAAACTTGCGGTATTAAATTTAAATTGCGAATATTTATTTTCCTTTTCCTGTTTGTACTAAAAAAGTCTACACCTACATAGGTCCGATAAACTATCGAAGTTTTTCACTACAATATCTCATTTCTTAATTGGAGCCGAAAACTTATATTTCGCACTTGAATGTTTTTGGTGAAATAAAAACCTCGGTATACCATCGTCATCATTCACGCTTTACGCCACGTGCACTAGCAAAAAATACCAATTAGTAATTAAAAACAACATCATCTGCCAATGAGTGCAAAGAAAACTAAGTTAAATTTCAAATGCAACAGGTCCAAATGCTAGGATCTAAGTAACTTTTTCCAATTACGCGCCTCGACAAAGTCAACAAATTAAAAAATCAGAAACAGATTAAAAAGATCTCCTACGCGTTAACGTCAAAAACTAATTTTACACGGAACGACGCCATAAAGCGGTGTTTACATTTTCGACCTGGATTCTATTCAGATCAGGTTGTTTCACGATTTGGGGGTGGATAACCTGAAGTTTATTAGTTTGCACTTCCGAGTATTGTGTGGGATTTTGCTACCGGTGGATAAATCGGGAGAATTTTTTAGTAACCCGACGTTTTAATTAGTATATAGCAACACATTATCTCAAAGAAATTGGTTTGTAGTTAGTGGTCAATGCAAGAAAGTATGAAAAGCTATTTACTTTAGCAGCCGTGATCAGGGAAACATATTGTTGAGTTGTTATTGTTTTGTGGTCTTAAAAAATAAAAAAAAATTTAGGATGTATCTGTGCGTAAAAAAAAGAACATCCAACTGATGTCAAAAATAATCTACCTATAACTAGGATTTTTAATTGTAGTCAGTGAAATGACATTTTCAGTGTGGCAGGTTTTCAGTCCCAAATAAATAGTGATGTGGTAAATCGAGTTTTTACAATTAAAAGTTAGTCGACATTACAGCCTGGCAAAAAAGTCGCAGTGAATGACCACGTCTCACCCTTAAGTCATACTGGCAACACACACTGGTCAGACTTTCGTCTTGAGACATAGAGGTGTTTCGGTAAACTGTATTTAGTAAATAGTTTTTCAGTTTCAAAATGTATTTTTCTCAGTATAATATTATTTATAGGTATATTATAGAGTTAGGTAGTTTGGGCTCAAGTAAAGGGCTACGTTGCCAGGAACAATAAAACTTTTAAAATAAAATACGCAAAAAATATATTTTAAGAAGGCCTGAAGGAAGTGACGCCTGATAATTGGAGACAGTGCATCAACCATGCCATAAAAGTCGAAGACAAAATGTATTGTGTCAACTCGACCACATTAAAGACGAATATTCGGATGCCTTCGTTATAAATGATTCCGATTCTGAATATACCGATTCAGAATCGATATCAATAGCAACCGTAACGAATGAAAACGTATAAAGTTACTTGTATTTTCCGGACTTTCAAGTGTTAATTCCCCTGAACCTCTTTGAACATTTTTTTCCCAGCTATGGTTATAATTTTTTAGTGAGAAGTTTTAATATGGAGTTATGGTGCATATTTCTTTAATCGTATTATTTAATTCGTTATGTACCTATTAAATATTTACAATTTGAAAAAGGCTTTGATACCTAATAAAATAAAGCATGACTAAATGTCTAAGTCTAGTGATTGCCGAACGTCACTATTGTAGCGGGTCACCTTTTTTGTATCAGTCACAGTTGAAGTTGTCATTTCGCTGACTGGAATTATTAATCGTACTATAATAACAATCTAACGGTTGCTGATATGGGAGTGTCCTCAAAAGATCTTGAGCTTTGAATTAAAGTGATAAAATTAAAGAAAGATTTCAAAATAAATGACAGTTTATGGAGGCCTGCCATCGGTTCATTTAAAGAAAAGTGAAAGTTCTTTGATTGTTTAATTTAAGTTTACTCTCAGTTTTCTTCCATCTTTATTGGAACTTGCATGCAAAACTTCACTACCGAAGTTTTCAAGAATAATGCTCCCCACGGCAAGAGACACATTTCCCACACAAACTCCCAACAAACATCAACCCTTACCATTCCATGTTCGTCCGCTAAAAGGGGGTAATATAGCATCACCCCTCCAGAGTTCAGTTAAAACTTGATTATTCTTATTTGCAGCTTATCCAGCTTAGCGTAGCTGCAGTAATGGTGGAACCGTGTAATCTGAGATTCATCGAATAATTAGCTCAAGTCGGGAAACGTTAGTGTCGCGGGACTTTACCGGGTTTTTCGCGAAAATACTGCCATTTTGGATTTTGTTAGAAAGAAAGATTGCATTCATTCTATTAGCAAAAGGAGTTGTTGATAAAATTGTCAATCTGAAATATAATTTAAAATACCAAATAGTATTTAATCAAATATCTTTTCAATTCAATTGCTTGATTTTTCACTAGGTCGGAAAATAATTAGACGTGTTTCGTAATCATCATCAACAGCCTGTCGCAATCCACTGCTGGACATAGGCCACTCCTTTTACACGCCATTGAAATCAATCTTCGGCTAATTTCTACACCTTGCCTGAAGATGTCGGCTTCTAATTGGAAAACAAAATTTTCAAATCGGTCCAGTCGTTTCGCAGCCAAATCAAATCTTGCTTTTTAAAAATTGGTGATAGGTGGCCTAATAATAAGATAAGATAAATGAGATAAATAATCTTTATTGCACAAAAATACATTTTACAGGGTTTCGGTAAAAAGAACGTGATTTGTACAATTCAGGCGGTCTTATCGCTACAAAGCGATATTTTGAACTAACCGTGGCAGGAGAGCGTAACATATCCCAGATACTCCCCTAGTTTAATTACAAGGCTTTAAAAAATTTAATAAATTAATTATGCTTTAGTTAGGTTTTATCATGTTTTACCAGTCTTTTATACGGATGTAGGTAGATATATTATGTTAAATTATTTTAGGAGTATTGAGTCAAATTAGATAGATACTTCAACTAAAAAGATCGTTAACACCTGGTGTATAAAGCATACTGTTTACCATTATTGAAAGGTGTATCGTAATATTTGAACAGCTTTAAATTCGTTAAACTTTACATTTGACTCTCAAGCTAGACAGAAAATTACGGTGACACTCGTTTATCTAAATCTCTCGTATATTCGTTTTCTACTTTCCGTTTCATGTTTCTCTGTTTTTTTTCCGACCCGGCTTTTGCTTTACAACAGCGAGCTTTACAGTACCTCAAAATCCAGCAAGAACCGTCTCTTCATGTAAAGTTCTGGTGGTAGCTTAGTAGGTCGGTAATAAGATGGGCGACCACCCTGTACGAAATTTAGTTATGTATTTTTTGGGCATCTTCGTGCTTCAGAATGCACGTTAAGCGCTTGGTCTCAGCCGGATGTTGCAAAATGTCAGTTATTAAGCCTAGTAAGAGTATCAAGCCACTTTTATGTTTACTTTATTTTTATTGGTGATGATAATATGATTATCACCAGATAATCATATTATCATAATACCGAAACTTCAGTCTGAGATTTTTTACGAATTAGGTAAGTCATAAGAGTTTATAGGTATCTTCCAAAAAGTACCGAAACGTCAGTGTGAGATTTTTTACGAATTAGGTGAATCTTAAATGAGTTTAAATCTTCCAAAAAAATAATAATTTTACCATATCCAAGGGTAAGAAATCTCCCCTGGAAAAATAACAGCTAGTAAATATTTAATGCTTCAGACGGAATTCAGAGCCTGAATTCTAACTAAGGTTAACAACCCTACATTTTCTGGAGTGAAGGCATGATTGGATTCATGTCGAGGCAAGATGTAAGTGACCGGCAAATCTAATCACGCCAAGCCAGTGGATGCTTCTGATAATAATAAACCTATTTTGTATCGAACTTGTGGCGTGCTCGTGCATAGTTTTAGCACAGTACACATCATCATCATCATCATCATCAGCCTGTTTTAGTCCACTGCTGAACATAGGCCTCTCCTTTTGCACGCCACTGTACAGTGGCGTACAGTCTTCATCAGGTGACTATTTAACTCGTTTGCTCTCCAACTCATAAAAAAACACCACAGGTTTTTTTTTAAGTTAATACAAAGTTTCTTGATATTTTACTATCTGCACATTTTTTAAAATTTGTCTCATCATTTAAAGCTATAATTAAAAAAAAAACGTTAGCAACTTTTGCACTGTTTAAAAAGTGACCCTGTATACGACTATACCCCAAACGAAACCGTCAGAGGCACACTGACTGATGTCATCACCGCGAACGTGCCATCCAGAAGCCCACACATTTCAAAACATGTGGCTGCGATATATCAAACACAATACAGTACAAACACAGGTGCGTGTTTTAGAGCTTAATAACTGTCTATGAAGACGAAATGTTGACCTAAAATTGCAAGCCAGCTATTTCACGTGAAACGGAGTACCTACCTATCGTGTGGATGTGTCGTGAAATTCCTTGGTTAGAGTTGGGTATACTGCGCTCCTAGGTATAGAAACGCAAATCTACTCTACCTACCTGTCTTGTACCTAGCGGTTCCTGTCATCATCATCATCATCAACCTGTAGCAATCCACTGCTGGACATTGGCATCTCCTCTCCTCTCGTAAAACTGTGACAGCCACAACTTGGTCTAATTGCTAGTCAAATCCAAAAAGAACTGATCATCATCGAATCAGTCTACGTCCATATCTATCTATACAAATAATACAAGACCCAAACATCAAAAATACACAACCGTTTGAAATGTCAAAGTTTTCCCTAGATGAGAATCGAACCTACAATACATAGCGTATGGCATCACAAGCTTAGCTGAGTTGTTTAAGTCGTTGGCTGTTAAAAGATTAACTAAGGATTTTATAACGCATTGCACCGATCTGACGACTAAAGACATAACATAAACTGCCTTTAGTCTTCCCATTGCTGGGCAAAGGCCTCACCTCAACTATGGAGGGGCTTTTAAAAACTAAAAAAAAACCTAATGTGAAAAGTAACGATTTTTCAACAAATCTTCCCAAAATTTTCGTTTTTGTCATTATGAACTCTAAACAGCTTTTGATGACTTAATAAATCTTTTCTCATCCGTCTACCCCATCATAAACACATTACAGTTCTATTTATCTTACAAAATGGAAATAAACGCAGTAAGTCACATTTAGTTGCAAGTTATACTTAAATCTTAAATCGATAGTGATGAATGGAAATAGACAAAAATAATATTTGAATATTGCAGATCAATAAAAATATTAATACCAAAGTTTTACACATTTAAAAAACAATTAAACGATAATACTTACAAAATGTCAAGCAGAACTTTTATATCAGCTGTCTTGAATCTCCAAATCCCAAAAAAAAACACGAAATGTCACTAAAGTCACCTCACATTTCCAAAAACCTTCGCCATAAACTCCAGAAGAAAAAAAAACTTAAAAACCAAACCGCACACGCTGCGTAAAAATATGATTCTGTGATTCTAGAGGCAGCGTGCGATCCGAGCGGTGACCGACTGAAGACTGAATTAGGGAGTGTGCTGTAGGAACGTTGATCTAATTATCAGATGTGTAGCAATGGGGGGTAAACAACAACAGCTAAGATAATTGAGAGCCGCATTATGCAACTGTTGTGATAATGCTATGCGTTGTTTAATCACAAACAAGCCGGTTTCTATTTGACAAACAACGGTCTGAAGATCCGAGCGCCCGGTACACCGAATCTGCTAAACAGTTGCGACTAGAACGTCAGTTTTAACTTATGGTTATACTCGCTGTTGCTAGTTGTTTTTAATGGTATTTTTGGTTTGGCGTTTAATTTTGACAACTATCAGAACTTATTTGTACTTTGTAAGGACATGAATCTTTGTCTATCTCGTGACATTCTAGCCCCTAAACGGACTAAAGAATTTAAAAATATTATTTTAGCTATGACTTTAATCCTCAAACCATTTTCCGTTTTGAAGATTATTTATTAGCCTATTTTAAGTTGTTGAAGTTTATAAGACCTACTTAAACTGAGTCTGATCGATCGGAAATGTAAGACCCTGTCACTTGAATGACAGTGCAAAAACATAATAGCTTTGACCTGATAATGCCTCATCCGGAATCTGCTGGATACCTCCTCATGAACTTAATCTCATGAAATGTTCTGATTAGTTAGAACATAGCTGAAGCTTAAAAGCTCACACTACAAAAACCAGAAGTGATGTTTTTTTTGTATTAATGCTAAATGGAGCATGAAAAAACTACAACAGTTATGAAATGTTTATATTTTATAACTTCAACGAACTAAGCCTTTCATACATATTTTATTTCTTACTAGAAAGGTTATTAGTAGAAGGTATTTTAGATGAAATACAATTTCAAGCTACAATTGGGTTCTGAATTTCTTTGTACATTCAGTTGGTAGTACTGATTTAATACGAAAATCGTATTGTTAATAAATATGCTAATAAAACAATCCGATTATCGCCTTTTCGCTACTTCACGTAACATATTTGACCACTCTATACGTATACATAATTTTGTTGTTGACTGTACCTATAATTTCAATGAATTTATTATTTTATAAACACACTGACCACTTGTTTTATTTGTAATCAAACCGACATTGTTTCAGAAAATATAAAGTACCTATCAAGCCCAAAACATTTCGTTTCTAAAGCGCCCTTTTAGGCGATCATTTATCTCAAGTTTTTACTGAAAGAGCACCCGAGTATTTACGGCCAGACTCGCCCAGACTCCAAGCTAGCTATATCTATCGTAGACCCTCCCTGTAGGAATAAAACTTGGTACGTTAGAGGTAAGTGCAATAAAGAAGTATTAAAGTAAGCGAAATAAACATCACGAAAACTATGAGGTTGTGCGAGCAATACTCTAAGTCTGAAATTGTTAAAGAAATTTGAAACACTAGTAGTAAACCTTAGTGCCGGATGGTAACAAACTTTTTTCGACTTTCAAAATCCGTTTCTGGACTCAACGCTCTCCGGGGGAAGGGTGTGTCTGCGAAGCAGCAGATCTACCCACTAAGCCAAACAGCGGCTAACTTCCGCACGTGTCCAGACACGTGCGGAAGTTAGAAGAAACCCTGGGGTTTCTTTGGATTAAAACTAAGAATATAAGTGGTGAAGGCCTAGCACACTATGCTGCCTGATCTACCTTACTCGTAGGGAGTGGTGCTTCCGACATACTACCGGTGCCTACGGCAGTGCGACGCCAGCGACGCTGACTCGCCACCGTCCCTCCTCTGGGCAACTTGGAATGGAGGCACATAGCTCAAGCCGTATGCACTCCTAGCGACTCCTCTAGTCGCCTTAAGCAACAGGCAAGTCCGCCAAGAGCAACTGCTTGCAGTCCTTCTAAAGCAAGATGCCCGGAAACACATAATTAAATTACGCTTTACATTATTTAAGAAAATATTATACTCATCCAACTAAGATCTTACATGCCGAAATCTTGGTAGAACACGCATAGTTGCCCGAATGTTTAAAATGTATCCTAGCTTCTTAAGCAAAGTTAATTGAGGTTGTGATCTATTTCCCAACCTAGTGTATTTAGCTTAACATGGGCTATCGTTGCCTATCCGCTGTTGCCACTGAGCCATGGGTACCTCAACTAGAATGAACACTCAAGAAAGTGTATGGGGTAGCTATTATTACACGTGTATGGCGGTCACTCTAAGTGCAGGGATGGAATACCATCATTAACGTACTATTGCGGACATTTATTAATTCTTTATTTCACATTTCAAAAAAAAAGTACTAATACTGAAAATTTAAATAACTATGTTGTGTGTTTGTAATTCCTAGCCTAGTCGGAGGCCTTAGGGCGGCTTGATAACATCTTACATTAAGTTGCTCACCAACCTTACACCCCTCCAACAATCCGCACTGAGCCCGTGTGTTGCAGTATGGCTCTACCCACCTCATACGGTGGAATTCACAAAGGCAAATCAGATCACTCACTCAACTAATTAAGCCATTAGTTTAATCGCACGCTTAACTTAAATGCTATTCACAAACGTTCATTAAGCAGTTTTCTACCGTGATCAGCTGAGCATCTTTCAAACAAACCGAAATGCCAACATTGCAAAAAGAATCATTCGTTCTCGCTAACCATTTGATGGAACTATGGTTTTGTGCCTCGATTCGTTTCGTTGTTTGGCGAGATTATTGCTTTTTCACAGATCTATCTCAATTTAAGATGACTGTAACGTAGCTTGGTTAATAATTCGAAATTTACGCATGCTTGAACAAAAAAAATAAATGGAATAAACAAAACAATACTTTTTCATTTTTAAAACAATATTTATGTAAAAACGGAACGCAACCAAATGTCAAATATGTGTCAATCAGTCATTTTAAGAATTTAGGTTAGAATTACGTATTAAATTAAATTTTAAATTGGTTTATTTATGTAACTACATTTCCAAGTAATTATCTGGGTTTCTGGAGGATCATCGTTACAGTCAGTGTAAGATCTTGCACTTGATCTTATCAGATCTTGACTGCAGATAAAGTACCTGCAAAGACAATAACTCAAATAAAATAAGCCAAGCTGAAAATGGATAGTTTGGAAATGGATTATTAGGTAAGTAAATAACTCTATTTAGCTGAGTTTACAATCTTCAATACAGTCAGTTAAAATCAAAACAGTTTTTTGTTTGATGTTAAAAGTTCCACTGTGTAAATTTAGCCATTACCTACCTTTCTTGATTTGCTGAAAAACAAATGTAATTAACAAGTATTTTACTTTCCAGCTCTTCATGGAGTAGCAGATAACCAAATTGAAGGAAATAATTAATTAGGCAGTACTACCACAAAAGTTGAACATAAAATATGATGATATTGCATATTATTTGCCAACTGTGACCGCTATAGTGACTAACTTTATATGGAGAAGGAGACCTAGAAGGTGCAAGAGAAGAAGAATTATATTTATGCCAAAACAATCAATTTTATTGGTAGTAGACTCTATTTGTTCAATAGAATATTGACACTGAGGAGCATTTAATGTATTGTATGTATTGGTATTGTTTGTAAAACACATAACTTACTATAAACTTTAATTTGGCAGGCATTACAGCAAAATATGTATTTCATAGCTGTTTGAATATTTAACCACTTGCATCAAATCAATAGTGGACACTGAATATATAATACGATATAAATATAATGTTTAAAATAATAGCCTTTTTAAAAGACAGTACCGTTCTGCTGGGTATTTCAGCAACAAACTAGCTTGACTTGCTAACCTTTTCTATCATTATTCCTCTGCCTGTAGGTTGTCTGAAAGAGATTGTTTTTAGCAATAAGACTGCCTAACTTGTATTTTATGGTGAAAATGTATTACTTTCATACTAATGATTTTGCTAATAATTTAGTTTGCAATAATGTGTTCCTCATCTTATCAAATTGTTATCTTGTTGTGTCTTGTTGTGATTTCACATTGTAATGTTCTATTTCAACTGTGTGAACCTAAAGTTTAGTTGTTATTTTTGAATTATATAAAATAAATTATTCATTTTTCGTTTTGTGTTTTTATTAATTATCTGAAACTCATAATAATTAACCGAGATCTACACTGGGGTCACTGCTCCCAAAATTTAGCATAGATCATGAAGACTGAACAAACAATATTGTTTCTTAATACACTGCTCAAAAGTGTCTAGGGATATCTCAAGCATTTTCATACAAAGTATAGCTATTTGGGAGGCTGTAAAAATTAAAATATTTATACCAACGTTGAAAAAAACGTTGAACCCAGAAACTGCTTTATCTGCCCTTTCAGATTGTATAAAGAAATCCATTGTAGTAGCATTATTGTACAATCGTAAGGACGTTAAAAAAAGACAGATATTTCTTCTAAAAGGTGTCAAAATTTTAGCAAAATGAAACTTTTTTTTTTATATTCTTAACCTTTATCTTATGCCTCTGTCCTCGCGTTATTCTAAGATAATGCTCAACTTGTAAACAAACTTAACTTTATGAAATATTAGAAAAAAGATATACCTAGACAGTTTTGATGTGTGTACATAGGTACTTTAGTAAATAGATATGACACCCAAACACAGGATAGACACAAATATTCATTACACAATTTTAGGTGTATAGGGGGAAACAAACATACAACCTTAAGTAATAAGTAGGTGCACACCTTTTTAAATTTTTATTTCAATAACTTAAAAACTGGGTGTGATGGCTTTTCCCCTGCAGTGAGACATGATGGGTGGATAGATTAGGAGAAGAACTTGTGTTTCAGAACTGTGTAATAATTAGTTGTTAAATAAAACAAATATTGATTTGACGGTGTTTATTTATGCAGTTTGTGTTCACTACACTATTACATTATGTTAGGTGCCTTCTACACAACACCAACGACTTAACTTCATGTGTTCCTAACAGAGCTCACAGTAAGTACACTGCACATTCCACTGTTGTTGGTGGGATTATAACTATACCAACATAGGCCATTCCCAATAATTGATATAAATAAGGACAAGAAAATCTTCTTTTGAGAATACCAAACAGTCTCTTTATTGTGGTCCAGAGCCTTTAATGAAGCAATTATGTGTTTGTCCAGCAGCTATTAAAATTTAGATAGAAACATGGGTAGCCACACTTTGAATCACCAAGTTCACTACACTCTAGAAAGGCACACACTGGACTCTTTTTGATAGTGGTACTATTCTTTTGACCCAGGTTTTTTCATAACTGGCATTGGCATCCAAGCTACAGTTTAGTAAACATTGGAGTCTGGAAGAGTCTTTTGGAAATGGTAGATAGTATCCTGTTCTGATTTTGGGTCTTTGATAACTGCCCTTGGCATAATGATGGAGAGCGAGTAGTATTCCAAATATTGGCTGTGTTGCTTGATTGCTTTTCTTCCAATTTGGGGACGTGCTGACTAATTTCTTTTGTCGGAAACTGCAATTCTTAGTAGCATTTGAAATTGCGTTTTGACATATTTCTGTAGTGTTTTTAGGTATTACACATTACAGAGACTTCTAACAAGGGGTACTTCTTCTACCAAAGTCCTTAAAACGGGCGTTAAAGCTGCAATACTTCCAAATCAAATATTTAAGATAGGTCGCGACCGCTCTCAACTTTTTAAATATTTGAGCATGCTATTTGTCACATTTTATGGCATTTTATTATCTGTGGCACGCTGATTGTCTTTCATGAATACGATTTTCTCGTTTGAGTGCTTAATCAACTTAGTTCAATCACGTGAGAGGAGGAGCAATTGATGAACCTTTGTGAATGCGAAAAAACAGTTTGAGCGTTGTTCAAGTATTTGTTAAACGCTCAACTATTTAATTTGCTTTTGTGAATTCCACCGATAGTTGAGATTAAGCCTGTGCCCAGCAGTGGGACGTATATAGGCCGTTTATATATTACGTGTTTGTAATTGTAGGTCTCTCGTTTATCATTGTCTCGAAATCGCATAGAAGACGTCTTCCTAAATTGATTGGTTCCTAATTTAAAAATTAATTATTCAATATAATTTACCCAGAACTCGTACTTACCCATTCTAACATCAATAGGTCAGCCTATTTCACGATATTAACAAAGTAACAGTCATAAGTAGATAAAATTAAGGGCAGTGTATGTTTACATACATTTTTCACACTCCCTACTCACTTTCTTAAGTGCATTAGTTAGCGTATTGTTTTATGATTGCACTTACGAGTTGAAATTTAGACCGCGAGTTGAAACTTAAAAAAAACTTTTTTCCTAATTTTTTGACGTTTTTAAACATTTCATGATTCATCTAAGTATTATACACAACTGGTTTTAATTAATGAGAAATGTAACATCTGCAGCAATGAACAATGTTATACAATTTTATACATTATTCTGTGCCCTTTTAGTTGAACACCAAAGTAACAAAAGAAATTCAACAATAGCATGAAAAACCAGCAGCGTAATTAAATTAGCTTTCCTTGTTGCTCGTATTCTTCACATTTCCAATGAACGTTTTACAAATTCATTCATCTTTTGTGACGTAAGCAAACTTAATATTATTTATAAGGAATAATATTTCGAATGTTCATTCAATGAAAATGTACAGAAACAAATTCGAAAGCTTTCATTATTCATTAGGTTACGATTAATAATGTCTTGAAGATCTAAAGTAAGGTTTTAAGCTAAAGACGTGAATTTAATCTCCACCTACTATGAATATTCATAAAAATGCACAAGATTTTTGTTATAAACCTAAGTAGGTAGTAAGTTTTTTTAATACAATTTTATGAAAGCTCTATTTAGCTAAAGGTGCAATAATCTTGGTATAGTCTTTCCACGTATACATTTATTTATTTCGATTCTCGATTTTTTGTGGTTTGTTCTGGCCTCGAATATGAGAATAAATATTCAAACGTTGGAAAACTGACAAAATGTAGTTGCCCAAAATGTCCCTGGATTTTGTAACTGACAATCTTGACGGGACGGGATCAATCACAGAGCTTGCAGTCATCATCCCATCTTTGATCGTCATTTTTGTTAGTTGTCAAATAGGCGGGACAACCTAGTAGGTATATTCAAAAACAAATAAAAATACCCAAACACCAAACTAATACAATACGATCGCAGACCTACCCTTCGCGCCTACGGGTCAGAGGCGCAGAAATAAAGATAAAATCTGTGCAAGTTATACAACTTTCATCAAAACTAGTTATTTTTTCCAATATCACAGACACCCTACTCAGCAACAAAAGGGTTTTTCTTTATTGAAGCTACCGAAAGTGGTCGTAAAATGAATTCCTTGGACTTTTATCTGATCGATGATACCTCTTCGTTGTTATTTCATGTTGGCTAAGTGATACGTTTTCTTTCTCAAAATATGGTGGAAGTGAGATGATGGCTGGCTCACAAGTCTGGCTGGCTGAGTCTGAGAAGGTGGTCTTGTGTTCATCAGCCAGCCAAGAGGTAGGTACCTATATCCTATCAAACAAAAACATTCCAATTCAGTTCAGGCATGAGTTCCTATATTATTTAAGTGATTGTGGAGTGAGATTTTTCTAACAACTATACCTTTAGAGGGGTTTGTGTAATTTTGTATCGAGAATTCAACCGTAAATAATGGCTCAATGGCTTTCTATTTTTCGGACAGCCCATTAATTTCCAAAAAGAAAATGCTTATCCTTACGAGGCCTAGAAAGTACAGTTAATTAAATTGGCAATCGTAACTACATATTATATACTTACTATATTCCAGACCGTATACCAGAGTCGAGTTGATGCAATAATGGCTTTGCACTTACACCCACGGTGACCACGACTGGTCCGCCCAGCCTGTCTAGACTAGGTTCTGACTATTGAGAACTAATTTGAGCCAAGGTTCAGACGCTTATACGCACGCAAGAGTGCTTGTTGGTAACATAGATGCAGTGGAGGGGCGCGTCATTTCAGCTTAGACGGTCTCTTACAGACATTTTTTACATGCTACATTACCCTGGATGTGTAGAATGTTTCACACGTATCTGTATCTTTTATTTTTTGGTTCTCGTTCCAAAGAATTAATTACGTACTTACCTTCAACCCTCCCTTACTTACCTTCTTTTTACTTGCAGTTAAAATAAGTTTAACTTGAAGTGATTCATTTATTAAATGTTGGTGCCTAAGAGCAGATTTAGTGAGTAGACGAAAATAACACTGAAAACCTAAGCCAAATTTACCTTAGTAACAGCAAAATTAGAAGGTGGTGTGTGAGATATAACTCAGCAGTTTTGTAAACACTTCGGATGGCTCCCGTATGGTTGAGACTTCAAACGTTATCTCAATATCGAATATTATGATTATATTCATCGATGCTCTTTGAATATTCAAATGGGTATTGATTAAGTATTGGTTGCACGTAATATGGAAGTACAATTGGCAAACTTAATGCTTAGAGTGATTCTCTACCAGTGAAAGAAAGTTTGGGCTGTGTAACTTGTTAGAAGAATGATGAGAAGATAAAACATATGACGCCTTTAACTTATCTACATAAACCAAGTGAATTTTTCAAGGAGGTGTGATAGAGGTCAAGTCCCAAACCATGAGGAATTCAAAAAAATAGTCAAAGAGTCTCGAGGCTGATTTTGGCAAAACTAAAACCGTTTACTCAGATTTTTGAACAAACTTCCTTTCTAGTCGGCAATCGATAGATAGATAGATAGATATTCTTTATTGTACAAAAACATTACATTTCAAGCAAATTACACAACAACAATGAGAACAATGTACAATTTAGGCGGTCTTATCGCTAGAGAGCGATCTCTTCCAGACAACCTTCGAATCTGTTGGTTGTGAAGAAAAGTCGACCCTTTTGCCATCTTGTAGTGTCCTGTTACATATCTCACGCTGCGGTGCGACTGTTGATATTTTTCAGATACTTTTTAGCAGTAATGACAATCTAAGGAATCTAAATTGTTCCAGGCCACCTACAATGGCCTTTTCTTGGCCACGAAATTAATGTTCAAACATATTATGATATCACTTGAAAACTAAACCTTACATTTTAAAATTCCACTCGCTAAGAACGAGTAGCAATACCAAATGTTACACGCATGATCTGCTGCTGCTGACAGAATTACTGACACGGTTAAAAATAAATCCAATACTTTGGTATTTTGTTCAGGATTAAACACTGTATTTTTAAACAAGAAATAAGTTCAAATACACTATGCATACTCGCCTACATAAATTACCAGACGAGTAGAAGCGGTCTACTAGAAAGTGAAATTACAGTGCCTAATTTTCATAATTAGCAAAAAATAAGCTAGATTAGTTAGAATTTTGCGACGTTAGATTATGTAAGTAACTTACTGACCTAAACTACCTATTTATCTTCAACGACTGACTTGGTGTAATGGTTAAGAAGTTTGCTTTTACACCAGAGGTCGCGGATTCTATCCCCGCACAGCACAAGCATTTGTGTGCATAAACATGTCATTTTGTGTGTACAAAAAAGAAAATTTAGTATGCTTAAGTATCTGTTGTCTAGCATCCTATAGTACAAGCTTTCCACCATGCAACAATTGACTCGCAACACGTGACGCTCAACATGTACGGCGACGTTGCACAACAGCGCATTGCCTCCAACATGTCGCGCCGCTTGTAGTTTGATACTATTCGCAGCGATAGTGCAGTTGCGCGACGTTGATCAACATGTTGTGCAACATGTCGCGCGGCAAATTTCGGCTTGTGGAAACGCGGCTTTAGTTAGCGGAGGAATGCAAATATTGTGTTCTTGGGTGAGTAAGTGACTCTATGTGGACTCTATATTTATTCATTGTGGTTTCTGTACTTTTAACAGTGACGAAATAAGTAATATGAAGTAACAATCCCTAGAAAGGACATTGCGTACGTGACCACATAAACGTTCAAACCGAGATGTAGGTAACGTCATAAGTAGGTCTATCCCAATGACTGTCTTACTGAAATAGTTTATGATTTTGAACAAAGAAAACCAAACTGTTTCGATATTTATTAGTTCGTACACAAACAGACAGTCACATCACAATAGATGATAAAAAATAAAACCATTTAGAACAGATAATAATAGATCATTTTAATAAGAGTGACCATAGTGACAAGATAGGATTCGTAGGAGGACAGAAGGAAAATAAAAATATTTAAGTCATTGATGACCTCACTTTAGTAGCATTCATGAACCATTAATTTTCCTCCACCTTCAGGTTGTTTGGACGAAATCGCTTCTTAGTGATAAAGCTGCCAAAAAGTCAATTAATTTGTATTCTAGCAATAAGAGTACGGATAGTAACTTAGTTAGTTGAAAACCATTGCGGTTGGAAACAGTACTGAATATTGATGCCGGCAAGAGCAGGTGGTGAGGCAAGCCGGAAGCTTACATAATATACTCGAAACTAGTACAAACTTGCGCCGATAGCATAAACAAATCTATTCGGGGATCTGAATAGATTAGATAATGTTATTAAACTTATACAACGATGAGCAGAAATGGGCTAGCCATGGGCTATTTATTTCTGTAGTGCATAGGTATGCACTATGGCGTGAAGACAACAGCTGGCCTACGAGTAAGCGTCCCCGCACACGGGCCACAAAAATCACCGCAAAACGCGACCACAAAACGACGCCACAAGATGCCGTCACGATTCCCTATAGCTTTTATCGCGCGTAGCCGCTTCACGCCACACGCACAAACACCAGTGGCGGCGTTTTGTGGCGCCACAAATCGCCCCGTATGCGCGGACGCTTAAGATGCGCACTGCTACCGAAAAAATGACACGTGTTATCTCATGGTTTGTATTATATGGTTGAGGCTCTAGAAAAAGGGCGCATTTTATTCTGGTCGTAAGTCACTTATCCAGATCGGCTATTACAACCATTTAATTAAGCTGTGCATGCCAAGTTAGATAATAAACACCGGGTTAAGCATTGGTGTAAAGAGTTTCACTGAAAATAAGCGTTATGGCATATATCCATTATGTTTAACACAATGCTAAGTGGCCACCGTTTTGGCTACATAACGAAGTTTTGGAATTTCTTATAACCATTGTTATTTTGGACGTTATACATTAATTGATTTTTGCTATGCGCCGAATACAGTACTTTATTCTTTCTAATTACTGCATAGAGACATAACGATTGGTACCGGTTGGTGGTGGTGGTTACTGACAGACAGAAAGAAATTCGGAGCAAACTGAGCAGTTAATTTCTACTCTACCAACGTTACACTAAGTTGAAAATAAAAGCAAAATACATGGAGACATATTTACAACAGTAAGGTTATCTCGTGTGGAAGAGTTAGTAAAAAACTGCAGACGCCACATAGTTTACTCGTATTTTCCTTAGCTACATGTAAAACAACGCAAGTAGCATACTTTGTTATTTTCAAGGCTGTTCGTCTTTTAGGAAGCTGCAAAATATGACTTGGTTATTTCGCTTGTGCTCCGTGATATAAGAACCTTACCCGGGTAGTTGGTCTTTATGAAACTCGCTAAGTTGAAATTTATTGTCAGCCAGGTGGCTTTCAGTCAGGTGTAATATGAAACAAGTTTATAGAACTAGTTTAGACTTAAACACAAAGCTTGCGGAAGTTTCGAAAGAAGAAACTGAATGTTTTTAAGGGCGTTAACAATCGCTATTTTTGGGCTTCTGGTTACCATTCTTAGCCGCTTATTCATAAAAACTTAAACAGCTTTTCAACAACATTTTAACTTTTATATCGCTTTATCACTTTCATTTTTGTTGCTGCTGCCTTTTACGAGTAAGTGACACAACACGTCAATTGCTAAAACTATGCTTTAGCGTTGCGTTTTTATGAATAAGGGGATTAGGCGGCACTCAATTTAAACTTGAAACGAGAAACTAATGTCATCTAAGTCATTGCTTGAAGTCAGAAACATGAAGTACTTCTGTCCAAGCGGTACTTATTCCTACTTAAAAATAAGCGCTTATCTTCAAATCCCATCACATTGATGTGAATTCAAATTGTAAGGAACTTTAAGTAGCTAAAGTGGTTTTAAATTACGCTGTTATGCGGGAACACTCATTAATAATTCGTTAGTTTTAGTTTGAGGATTAACATCTCTTTAGGGTTAACGTATTATAAGGGTCGACATGTTTTTGACATTTTTGATAAACTGCCCTAATGCTTAGTGAATGTCTGTATTATTATATCAAAGGGTTGAAAGCGTTCTGCCAAAAAAACACTGTATAATACATGTAAATAGAAATTTTGAATACTTTTTGTAGTTACACACCTCCACCTAACTGTAAAGTTTAGTTATTTTTGACACTTTGAAGACTGAATTAACTTTTACTAATAAGGGGGTAAATCAGTTGACTAATTTTAGGGTCGTCTAAATTAGTGGTTGGTATTGCGTCATGGAATACCAGTATGTAAGCGATGGTTTACTATAGATTTGACCTTTGAACTAAGCAGTTTCTTTTATTTCGCCTAAGCTGGCCAAGTTTTCAGAAACATTACTTTTCGTTTCTTTTCTCTCAAAAACTGGAGGTATATCATGGTACATTTATTAAATAGGGTCATCTATTGCACTCTTAGTTTAAACACAACTCAAAATAACTTTTAACTTCAATAAACAGTCTTGACGAGTTAACAAAAGTTTTATTTAACAACATTAAAATTTGTACTGAATTTACTAATTCATTTTCTTCTTAACATGTTTTTAACTGCGTACAAAATAAAAATCCAAAACATTTTACCAGAATTATTCAGAAAAAGTTAACACTCAACATTAATGAATGAATTAGCGAAATGTATCATCGTTAATGCTTCTCATAAATCTTTATTTTAATGTTCACACTCGCTGGTAATGGAGGTACAAAAGAAAAACAAGAACATTTTATGAAAATAATATTTTTCATGTAATTATAAAACGAAAAGCCTGCTCGGGAGGCGTGAAGTAGAAAATGTGAGGCTTAACCAACGGCTATAAGATCGTGCATCATGAACTCTGGTAACACAGGCTTGCAAATTATGTCTTGGTCCATTGGGATACTCTGCACCAGCTACATCTGGTTGTACCTAGGTGCTGCTAAATTCTCGACAGTTTTTTTTTAAAAACTATTCTTTGTTGTCATTATAAGACTAAACCACAAAAAACACAGATTAATAAATATTGCTTTATGTGTCACTGCTCGGTATAAGCCTCACTTCCACTATGAGGTAGAATGCTCACTCTACCTCAATTGAAATACATATTTGAAGAGTACTCTGTTGTATGTTGAGAGGCGCATCTTGCTAAATATGGCGACCGACGCCTAGTCCAGAGTTCTTTGCTGCTCTATGTTTTAAATATCACCAATCTTTATAATATCACTCTTGTCATCACTTTTCCACCCCATATTACTCGTGCTAAAGTATAAAAATAATTAATAAGTTAGCGCAAAAGAAAACAATTTAAATAAGAAAGTGTAACGTCTTTTTATTTCAACTAACCGGCTTTATCTGTTGGTAATCTGTAGCAGAATATTCACCAAAACACAATTTGAATCAGTTATTGGTTTTAGATTAGAGAACCAAAACCTAAAATCACAAAAGCTAAAAGTTTCTAGCCCAATTCTATCCTAGTTCAAGCTTCTCGGTTCGTTGGGTCATATCGGCCCGACCGAACCGACTTACCGCCTGGGATTTGATGAACGATAAATATATAGAAGCAGTCTCACGTACAGGGGCGTTCACGTCTACCTTTACAAAACCTAATAATAAGGTGCTATTTGTTGGATTTTTTTTGTTTATTTTTCCTTCAGAGTAATTTTGTTTTTGAGTTACAATTTTGTTTTGTTTGTTTATATCTTTTATGTTGCGATGTCAGGATACGTTATGTTTATGTTATGTTGCGATGTCAGGATACAATAATTATATTTTCTTTCTTAAATTATTCCTTTCTTATAAAACTTTCTTTAAAACGTCGTCCAATATCTCAAACGTCACACCAGAATACATTTGTCGTCTTTTGAATAAGAGTCTCAAAGCAACGCAAGTCGAAGCCAAAAAATCTGAGTCTCTCCATAGAGATGCTTCTAGACATTCATCGTTCACTGCCGGAACTGGATTACGTAGGTTTCACATATTCTAACACTTTAAATACATTTTTGCTTCCTTTGGACCCGGGAAACTCGGCTGTGAAATGGATTAGGCTTTCTGAATAAACTTCTGAGATTAACGAGAATGTTACATTTTAGTTACTCTACCGCATACTGCATGTATTGCAGATATTCTTTTAAAATGAGAAACAATCATGCATTTCAATCGTTTAAGATATAAATAATATTTAACATTTCTCGACCGTATCTCAAACGGGCTAGTCAGAGGCACACTGATTGTTGCCGTGATGGTGATCGGAACAATCAGAATCCTACATTTTGAATGAAAATGAATTAGGACCCAACGTGGTGAGGGACTAGCTTTTTTCACCATTATTCGGATGGCTTGGGTTTTGCTGCGAGCCAGAGTTTTTAATCATTAGGACACTAGTAAAAAAAAATGATTGTTAACCTTAACCAAGTTAACTTTCTATTCTTCCATTTTGTAACAGAAGGCACTGTAAAGTGTCAAAAACGCATTCAGTATATTTAAAATACGGGTATCATGCTGGCCTTTGGAATGAGAAAAGGAAGTCGTTCTACCTCAAACAATGTTTATAGAATACTATCTTAGTTGCATCAGGAATGATATCACAATATTTATATTACGTGTACCTATTATTATCATTTTAAATGATGACTTCATGACACACCTTGTGGTTTATAGGGTTCAATTAAGATCACATTTTATTACTCATCCTACTAATATTATAAATGCGAAAGTTGTGTTTATATGTGTGGATGGATCTGCCGTGTTGTTCTTTCACGTAAAAACTACTCAATGGATTATAATGAAACTTTACAATAATGTTGCTTATAAATCTGAATAGAACATAGGCTACAATTTATAAAAATACGTCATTTTTTTAACTTCAGTCCTCGCGGACGGAGTCGCGAGCGGCCGCTAGTTCTCTATAAAATTGCTCTGCCAATAATAGTTCCTTGATGCTAAAAATCACCTTCACATATCATTAAATCAGCAAAATGTATTTCAGTTCAGGATTTCGGTACAAAACAGTTTTTTAAGCCACTACGTGTTTTTTTTTAAATCATAATATTCGAAATTCTTATTCAGATTACGAACAAATGAAGCATTGTTATGGTAATTGTACCTATCCATTAAAGTTACTTTAACTTCTCAAGTCCCTTATTAAGGGACTGCCAGAACCCGAACTAAGATGAATATTTTTTCGGTTGCTAAACCTAAAAACTCTTTTTATAAAATTATCTGTTATAGCAGCATAATTATATGTTTTATAATTATTATGGCTTCATCTATTTTTATCCTTATTGAATAAAACTTGAAAATCTTTGGTCTAGTTTCTAAATAAAGGCTTCAAAACCACTTTGTGTCAAAGAATATAGTCGAAAATATCACCATTGGCCAGTCTTTATGAATTGATACAGAATTTGAAAAATAATTTCCAATGTAAAAAAAAAGTCATAATAAATATATTTTTTAATTTTGTTCCAGTGTCAAAATATACAGCATTTATTATATTTCCTATGTTTACAATATCGCTAGCGCGTGACAGTCAGCGCCTTAACAAAGTAAGATCGCTCACAGAGTCACTGACATGCCTCTACAAACATGTCTTTCATTTCTTTTATCTAACATTCAAAGTTCACGCCGCACTTGTATTTATTTTTGGACACAAAGCTCTCATAGGTTAGTTACTGAGCCGCCCAATAGCATTCCCTGATGTTATAATAGAGACGTAATTTTCAGTGCACTCAAATTAAATTTAAAATAGAATAGTAATGTTAGAGTAGGCACTTTTTCGATTGCTCTTTCAAGAGATTTAAATCTCAAACCTTTATGAGTAAGAAACATGAATGTTAGTAGAGCGGTTCATCCAAATAAGGTGTTGTCTACATGGATTTTGAAATACATTATTTTTATATAAAAAGGACATACATGTGTAAAAAAACATAAACCATGGTGTCTGAACTTTGACAGTAAAAATGTTATAAATTACCGCTTTGCATTGCAACTTATCAACCAACCCCGTTGACAATTACATAATATTACCCAAATAATCTTTCAAAATATCTGTGCAATGTCCTTATCGCCCCTTCACTCAAACTTAACCATACAGACAGTAGAATTGCTAAAATATCTACATATTAATAGTTACAAGCTTATCATCAAGTAAACTTTTGTTAAACGATATGAGAACAGTAAACAAAGCTAAACATGAATTTATCAGTTCGTTGAATAACCATATTTGCAAGTCCCTTCTTTGAAACAGCAAATGGGGTATTGTTTTAAACGACACTAAACTAGAGTGACAATATTTGAGCGTTATGCAATTAAGGCCTGTATTTACCGAGAAACTATGTTTTAGATGTAGGGTTTCTAAAATAACATTTAACTTTCCACAACAGTAGTAATGACATACTCGTACCACCGAACTTTGGTTCAGGTTTGTTCCTGTGTCGTACTATCCAGACGTGGAACGCTCTTCCGGCGCATGTGTTTCCTTCTTCCTACAATCCCGGGTTTTTTAAGCAAGGCGCACACGATCTTCAAAGGGATATTGACTAGCCCAGTAGTTGTTACTGTACTTGTCAAACCCATATCTGGACCTCACTGCTGGCTGCTTCCCACTAACTAACTTCGGCTAAGCAGAGAAGTACAGTAGGCGGTGCGACAAAAAATTAAATAACTTTCAAGTAATTTAACAGAAAGATACATTAATAATTTGAGTAAATACCAATAATAACAAAAAAAAACGAAATATATTTATTAATAATAACTAAACAAAACTAAATAAAAATAACTAAATATTTTTATTAATTATGAAAACTAAGCGGATGTTACAACCCAATTTGAGCTTGGAGCCACATGGGTTTCAAGCCAGAGTGTTTAACCACTGGGCCACGACCTCAAATTATTTAATGTAAATCTAAAAAGTAATAATACTGTAGGAGAGAAACCTACGTCAAACGATTACGGATCAATGAACAAGAATATTTTCCAACAAACATCATTATTTGTTTAGGATTTGAGTAAAGCATTTAATAATGTACAAATAAAGGGTGCCTCAGTTTAAATGTTGTTTAATTTGACTCTCCAATAAACATTTAAAATATTCTCTCAAAATGAAGTAACACTTAAATTACCCCTTACTTAAATTTTCGTTAAATAGAGGAATTACATTGATGAAATAACTAGAGAGAAATGAAATCTAATTAACAGTATTTTAGTGTATAAACTACAAACTAAAAAATTGTTGGCACAATAAGCTTTTTTCAAAATTTGTTTTTTTCAATACCGCGTGGTTCGTTTTTAATAAACCGCCTACTTGTACTAAAACTGCTATTATAGCCTAAAGCCTTATCATATACCTAATATGACGCTTTCAAAATCACGTCGTCCTCATAATTGTCTATAGCACTGAAAGTGTGTACGCTCTTCAGGCATTTCTACACCTCAAAATAAGTCAAGTTCCGAAAAACTGCGCTTCACTGCACGCAGCGCTTTTCCAAACCGCGGCCTACAGGAACCCTAAAGCAGGATTTGAGAAGAAAACAACAATATCTGAAAACCAGAAAAAGACATTTGGTCGTGTAGGTATCAGGTAGGAATCGAACCCCCGGTTTGCGAAAGATGTGGGTGCATCTTTCGCAAACCGGGCGAACATGACCAAATGCCTTTTTCTGGTTTTCAGATCTTTAGTAAAAAGATACTGCATGGAAAATGCTAAAAAAATAGTAAAAAAAAACAAAACAACAATACTTTGATAGTGGCCACAGTATGCGCCTGCAACAATACGCTCATCATAAACCTACTGTTTCGCCATATCTCGCTCTGTGACGTGCTTGCTTCTAATTCCACACGCAATGACATCACCTCATATGCAGCCCATTGACTCAGACCGCACGCCGCTTTTATGAGCCGAACGCGAACGGTATGAGCGCATAAACAGTTAATGTCGTGTGCGAATGTGACTCATGCGACAAATTTGGGTACGATTTCTAATACTCGCAGTAAAAGAATATGCATGCTTCCTTTTATTGAAATACTTAGCAATAATACAATTTGAATTAGTGTGGCCGTTCGATAGGATTCAATACTATCGATATCGATGAACGTTTGAACTTTTCAAACACAGTTTTGTTGATCAGCAGGATTTTTAGTAACTATTTATTTTCTCTATTTTTTATCTTATTTTATCGACATGGCTGAAAGAAATCTTTAATCACAGTTTCAAATGCACTTCCGCTACCTAATATGTTTTTCATTATTTTAGGTAAAGCACCAATAAATGAATAAAAAAATTAAGCCTTCGGCTTGTGTTATTCCGAATATCGTTGAAATCATCTTTCACTTATAGTACCTATGTTTCAATCACATTTATTTCCGGGACCTATTGAAAGCATTCGTAATTAAATTCAAAATAGGCTCTAACTTCAGCAGTTAGAATTCCATAGCTTTAACTAACATACAATCCTAGGCGACCAAGATGAAGTATTTGCGATTAAGTTCCCCTTGCGGCTGGATATCGGCTGTCGAAATAATGCGGTTTGCCAACATTATAACCAAAATAACGTACGACGTAATAAAATATGGTAGTTTCAACAAGACAATAGGCATGTTTCATAGGCTGACCTTTGAAAATCTGTTAAATTCTCAATTTGAGATTAGGAAATACCATTAAAAATGTTATCCTAACAACTCGCTGCACATTGTTTAGTACTTCTTTTTTTATTTAACAAATTTTGAAGGAGTTTATTATTTCTTCAGAACTAAAATGTTTGAAATTCTAACCTAGTCACTACAACACAAGGATCAATTACTGAGAGTTTGAGCAATAGGTAAAAAATAAAAATAAAGAAAAATATTTATTTATTTATCCTAGACACAACAATGAATGGTACAGAAGGCGGACTTAATGCCGATAAGGCGTTCGCTTCCAGTCAATGTTATGGCTAAGAAGAAAAAGTACGATCAAATAATGTTAAAATGTGTTAACGCTTTTCGTTATTCATTACACAACAGCATTACTAGCTAAAGCTTTGATCTGAAGTACTACTGAAAACTAATTGCCTGAAACATTAAAGATAACAAGCTCTATTTCTTATACGACTCAATAAACGATACATTTCGCTGCGTTTTGTACTTACTGTAATTCTCGTAATATGTTAACGATTCTTACCTAAGTAAATCAGATTATCACTAGTGATAAATGTTGTTATTCGACTAAGAGATAAAAATAAATAAATATCATTGCGCATATACCACAGAGCTGTCTAGACTCAGACCTTAGCAAAGCTCGTAATGTGTGATACTACATACTAGGGCATGGATAAACATACACACATCAAAAGTGTCTAGGGATATCTCAAGCATTTTCATACAAAGTATAGCTATTGGGGAGGCTGTAAAAATTAAAATATTGATACCAACGTAGAAATTTTTAGGACACAGAAACTGCTATATCTGCCCTTTCAGATTGTATAAAGAAATTCATTGTGGTAGCATTATTGTACAATCGTAAGGACGTTAAAAAAAAGACAGATTTTTCTTTTAAAAGGTTTCAAAATTTTAGCAAATTCAAAGATATTGGATAATGCTCAGCATTATCTTAGAATAACTCGAGGAAACAGGCATAAGATAAAGGTTAAGAATATTACAAAAAAAACGTTTGATTTTGCTAAAATTTTGAAACCTTTTAAAAGAAAAATCTGTCTTTTTTTTAACGTCCTTACGATTGTACAATAATGCTACCACAATGAATTTCTTTATACAATCTGAAAGGGCAGATATAGCAGTTTCTGTGTCCTAAAAATTTCTACGTTGGTATCAATATTTTAATTTTTACAGCCTCCCCAATAGCTATACTTTGTATGAAAATGCTTGAGATATCCCTAGACACTTTTGATGTGTGTACTTGAATTATTATTTTTCGTAATGAATCAATGAAACTAGGTTTAATATTAATCATAACTTGCGCAATATGCTCAAAATGTAATTACAACATTCTGAAAACTCTAAAGCTATTGGATTCATCGAGGTTGTTCACAGTTCGTCTAAAGAAGACAATATGCTTAACGACCTACTATTAGATTTTGTTTTAGAAACCACATATTCTTTCATACTCTACATTATCGTTTACAAAACTTCTAACTCTATCAAATATCTGATCTACTAGGCATTTGGCCCAGACTCCACCAGAGCTGAGCGGAGATGTGCGGCGTCGAGCTGTGTTTTCAACAACCCATGGAATTGCGTTATTCACACATGGAGATGTGGAGATGTGATTCTATTGGTTGTTGAAACACAGCTCAACGCCGCACATCTCCACGCCGCACATCTCCGCTCAGCTCTGGTGGAGTCTGGGCCTATTGCTCAAATGTCTAAATATTTATTTGCTTATAGAAGTTAGACAACTTGAACAATTGACTTTTCTGTGTCGCATGCGATTCGAATATGGCGGGCGTTGCATTACTTGCAGTTTCCTCTAATCTCACGTCATCTGTGAGAACAGGTGCTGCAATGATATTATATTAATTGCAGTATTTAACGCTAGTTTGACTAATGATTAACTTTCAAATTAATCGTGGGTTAGTAACAACACCTGATACTATTGATACTAGTATTAAACAATTACATAAGGCCTATTTACTGTTCCTTGATTGGGTTTTCGTTCAAATGTACGAATGTTTCTTAAGTTTGAATAACTGTCATTTAATATGTACGGTGGCCAGCAAATCACGCTACCCATTTCCGGTCAGTCCTCCTTGCTCTATTGCAAAGGAATGACATTTGGCAAGAGCGAGAGAAAAAACGGAAATGGGGTAACCTGATGTGCTGTTTACTGTACCAAGAAAAGATAGTCAAATATTAGGTATTTTAAAAATACGTAGATAGGTTACTTGTGCTAAAAAGTGGACCTTGAAGTCAGAACTTCGAACACCTGAGCACAGCATTGACAGTTTGATCAAAAGATATCTTATACACTCGGTCAAATTATAGGTACGTATGGCCAGTAGTCAATTTTCGACTTCGCATCTCTTTAAAATATCATTTAATGATGAAGTATAAAAAGTGTCTCAGATGAAACACCAAGGGTTGCAGGTAGGTATCAACACATCACCAGGACAATCAATGTCTATCTTTGAAATAGACGGATATGCGTGTTGAATAGGTACTTCCCATAGCACTACTTACAGAACTCTTTACTCAGGGAGTACCATGACAATATCAATCTTCAAAAAAATTATATTATAATATACAGGTAGGTAAATAGAAATCAAAAGCAGAGGAGTAACGTTCTGACGGTTACCAGTTTGCGTCTATCATGAACGTTGGCACTTATCGGTTTTACGCCTAAAACATGTCAATAAGATTCTTTATATTCCGCCTACAAATAAATATTTCACGTCTTTAATTCGTTGCCAACTTGCCAGGAGATCAAAAAACTCTGGCACTGTGGCCTAGTGGTAGTGGATAGCCACACTATATACTATTTGAGAGCAAACTACTGTTGCTTTGTTTAAATTGTGGTGTATTTGTTTTGTGTTCGTAATCTACCTAGAACTGGCGAAAAAGTTCTGGAATGAGAAAAAGGTAGAACCAACCAAATGTGATGATACCACCGGTGTCAGACAGTTCTTCTGCACTGTGAACCTCATCAGTTACTCTTTGCGATGTTTTTTCATGCAGTTAGTATGGCAATATAATAATGGAAATAATTATAATAAATTAATGGGTAAGTGGTGCCCGTGGCGCAGTTGTGACAGCGGATTGGGGACCATCGCTGTTGTAAAGCAACACTCGCAGGGTCCGAAATGGGATGGGTGACCACCCCGACCGAAATTTAGTGATGTTTTTTTCGGGTATCTCCGTGCTTAAGAAGGCACGTTAAGCAGTTGGTCCCGGTTGACGTCGCTAGATGTCAGTCGTTAAGCCTACTCAGAGGCCTTAGGGCGGCTTGATAACATGGCATTAAGGTTGCTCACTAACCTTACACCCCTTCAACAATGCGCACTGAGCCCGCGTGTTGGGTTATGGCTTAATCCACCTCATAGTTGAGGTGAGGCCTGTGCCCAGCAGTGGGACGTATATAGGCCGTTGTATGTATGTATGAAGGTAGTAAATTAAGTATAGTAAATTAAGTACATTAAGGTAGTAAATTAAGTACTTAAGTATTGTTAAAAGTCTGAATTTGGAAAGCTTAAAAACTTTATTCGATTTTTTAAACCTGTTTATACCAGAGTAAAGAAACTTTTATCTGAATAAAAAGATTGAAATGAATGAAAGTCTTATCGCCTGCACAAAACATCACAATTAGTTCACCACAACAGCTGATCTCTAAATCGGTCGAGTGAGCTCACTTCAAGGTCCTTCCATTATTAATTCACGCGACACTATGACTCAAGCTCGATACAGACGTTTATTGATACTAAAATTAATTTTAATTAATACTAATGCTGAGGGAAACCCGTTTAGTTCGTACACAGAGACAGAAAGGTTATTGACAATTACAAGTAAGGTGACTCAGACTATGATTGAAATTGATTTAATTGTATTGTATTACAATACTGAAGAATGAAAAAAATGAAGGCTCAACTTCATTCACCTACTTTTCAATATATTGTGTCATCATAATTTCATAGTAACTCTCTCCCGTTCCACTCTTTACTGTCTAAAGCAGTCCTTAGATAGATAGATAGATAGATATTATTTATTGCACTCCAAAACAACAGAAATCAACAACAAAGAAACACAGATTTTCGATAATGTACAATTGGGTCCTTCAGTAAGGATATGGTCGACCTCATTCCGCAATCTCTTTCTGGGCTGACGCTTTCTGTTTTCGGGGAACCAATAATTGGTCGTACGGTAAAGGCGACCCGTACTCATTCGCGATGCAGCACATTCTGGCTAGCCTAGTTCCGTTTGAGCTTAGCAGCCGTATGGCAGATGTGGGCCAACTGGGTCTTGACGCGTTGACCAAAGTACTCATGCGACTCAAAAGATCCCCAAAACACATTGGTTATACTGCCATCAAAAACAGTGGTTTAAAATTTCAACATTCAAATAATTAATTCTAAATAATTGAAATCGAATAACCAATCAACAATAAACAATAGACATATTGTATTTCACCGTTAACATATTCACTTAACCCCAGTGCTAGATAACAATACATGAATTAAGCAACTAAGTAGCAGGCATCGTAATTCTGTCATCTAAATCACAAAGCGATCCTAGCCCTCTGTATCCAATATCAATGTTTCTAATGAAGGCATCCATTCAACTTCCAAGCCGAATTAGTCCAAGACAGCTGATTTCTAAATCGGTCGCCGTCTCCACCAGTTGTGTCAATAAACAAACATAGTTTACGAGCGAGCAGCCGGTGCATTGTGGCGGTCTCAACTTGGACGTGACTTTCTGAATCCTACGCCTATTTTGGATACAATGCTTTGGTGTACGTTACCGCTTGCTTATGAACTGTGGATACGTGAGCCACATACATATAACACTAGCTTGATTTTTAGTTCTAGTGTTGGAGTCTTGATAGATGATACCTCCCATATGTAACCGACCATATACCATACTAGACTAGGGTGAAAAAAAGTACGCCCAATGGTCCCTAGTAGCAACAAAATACTCAAAAACCTAAGCGAATATATTTTTATAATGCACAGTATCGGTGTGGATTTCAGGTTTGAACCCAGCAACATAAGAGGGTTTACCGGTTGAATTTCCACCACGGCATTTCGTTGATCATAAAGATGTTAGGAACTTCTTTGAAACCACACGAAGCTTCATGCTGTTGTATTCAAGTAGAGATCGTCTAAGCTGAAATGACGCGCTCCTCTCTGACGAACAGAAGTACGCTGAATGGTCCCTAGTAGCAACAAAATACTCAAAAGCCTTTGCGAATTGATAGAAAAAGAGTCTACTTGGGTTATCCATTGCCGCAATCATTTGATGTTGTGTTACAATGCACAGTTTCAGTGTTTATTTCAGGATCCAACCCAGCACCATGGCAGTTCTGACCTTTTCCGGTTGGATTTCCACGACGGCATTTCGTTGATCATGAAGATATTGGGAACTTTTATAAACTACACGGAGCTTCTTTTTGACGCATTTAATTCATGCAAGCCATTAGGTCGTAGCATTTGCCGAATAGAAAAACACTTTCTCTAAATTAAATAATTTGATAAATACCGCCTGTTTCATATTATTTGTCTTCTTTTTACCATTTGTTATCTTCTTTTTTGTGTAAAAGTAGGTACTTAATTAGTTTAAGCGTGAAATTTTTGCATTTATTTTATGTTCTGTAACGACTGTCTGTTCTGTCTGCTCCAAATGTAAAAAAATATTCCTGTATTTTGAGTTAAATATATCTATGTTGCTACTATCCCTTGTATATCAGTTGGTATGTTTTTCTTTAGTTTCTTGGAAAGTACTCTCAACAATGTCTAAATAGAATTTGAAGCAAGAAATTTTGATTTCATTTGAATCACAATTTCGTCATCATCCCTTTGACATGGTGTCTTATGAGATACTGTGGCAGAAGCTGGAGGCAACTGGGATGCCAGGAGAGCTGATTGATATCTTCCGGTATTGGTACAGCAAGCAAGAAAATTGTGTCAAATGGGCAGGAGAGACTTCTGACATGTATCGGTTGGACTGTGGGGTCAGGCAGGGGGGATTGTCCTCTCCGAGGCTTTTTTGTCTCTATGTGAATGAGCTTATCGTTGGGCTCAGTAGTATGCATGCGGGATGTTCCATAGACGGTCAAATGATCAATAACATCAGTTACGCGGATGATATGGTGCTGCTGGGCCCTTCGGTTGGTGCGTTGAGGGACATGCTGCGCGTCTGCGAACGATATGCCAGTAAACACGGCCTTAAATATAACGTCAAAAAGAGTGAAGTCATGGTGTTCGCTTCGCGTGGCGCCTCTGGGAGGGCTGTCCCTTCGGTCTGTCTGAATGCTCAGCCGCTAAAAGTAGTTCCCATGGTGAAATATCTGGGTCATGTGGTCACGGCTGACCTCAGGGATGATTGTGACGTGGGGAGAGAGCGCAGAGCGTTGGCGGTACGAGGTAACATGCTGGCCCGCAGGTTCGCGCACTGTACAGCTGAGGTAAAAGTAACATTGTTTAAGTCATACTGCCAGTCCTTTTACACAAGCGGCCTGTGGGTTAGCTACACACAGAAGACCTACAACGCTCTGCGTATATTGTATAATAATATGTTCCGGGTGCTGCTGGGACTACCGAGATTCTGCAGTGCGTCTGGTATGTTTGCCGACGCTCAATTAGACGATTTTCAGGGGCTGATGAGGAAGAAAATCTTTTCTATAAAAAACAGAATGGTCGGTAGTCCCAACAGTATCTTAAGGGTTTTGGCGGGGAGGTGGGACAGCGCCTTGATGAGGTGCTGGATTGCAGCCCTGGTAAACTCACACATGGAAGGAATGTATTATTCAAATTAAGTACTGTGTATGTAGGTCAACTTAATTTAATTTATCATTTACTAACATTAGAATAAGACCTTTGTTACTAACAAATTATGGATCAAAAAGTTGTCCGAATAAATGAATTTATTATTATTATTATTATTATGACGAAAAAAGCTAAGAAAGAGGTAGGTCCAATCTATTAACAAAAATTAAAATTAAATTCTCTGCTCTAAATTAAAATGATGAATGAATCTAAATTACGGAACGCTTCTTAATCGCATCGTAATTTTTAGAACCGTTTGAACATCTCACTTCACACTTGCGGCACAATGCTTACAAACTGGGTTTATTGATGTCGTCTATAAATGTCACGTCATATTTGATGCGCCTGACATCATCGTTATCAATTAAAACGCAAAGGGAACACGTAATTAGTGTTGCTACGATCACAACATATCGATAATGTACGCATTCTTGGCAGCGCTAGTATGAACGTGATAAGCTGTGTTGATAGAAAGGAAACAGTAATTTTCGGTACGAAATTATATTTCTTTAAACTTTCTTGGTCACTAACATTTAAATCATCGGGATTACTACCATGTACCTTTTTTGTTTTGAGTTTCCGATATTTCGGCACTGTTACAAGCGCCCATGGTAACGGAGTAACTGGTTTTTAATGATTTAAATTTTCGGTACGATTAAAAAAATAAAAAAATAACAATAAAAAATAAAGTTTATTCAGTAACAGGTAACAGTTAACAAATTAGTTGTGGACTCCCTCTATTAAGTACTAAGTAAGCACCTGTGTCAGAGCGAGCCACTCTTCCTTAGCATTATTAATACCTCAAATCTAAGAGCAGTCGTTAGAAACCAACATTTATTTATTAATTTAAACTAAATATATAGGGATACAAATATGCAAAAACAAAAAGTAGCCGGATTGGAATTTACAAAGCAAAATTCTATCCATGAAAAGTTTTGGAAAACAAATAATAAATTAAAAGAAAGAAACTTAGGTGTGTGTGTGTGCGTGTGCGTGCGGGGGTGTGTGTGTGTGTGTTTGTGTGTAACAGTTAAACTAAGAATCCTAATCAACCATCTCATTTTGGATAAAAAATTAAAATATTTGTAATTGTATTTTTTTACGATTTTATTTTATTTAAAAGTATTTATTGGTTCTAACAAAAAGCATCGATCCGACACTCGATTGCATTCATATTTAAGTTCAAGGTTCAAGTTCCTGCTAGACAGTTCGAATAAATATCACATAAAACGATATTTATTTTTCGTGGCTTAATTCGATAATGACATTAAAATGTCATAATTATTATTGATTTTTATTATGATCGGAAAAAGCCGATAGTAATATTGTATAGCGTGACTGTTTCAGTTCAACTATCGATAACGGAACTATCATTATCGGAACAACACTAGCGTAATCCGTTGTAGAGCTGAACATAACGTCATTTCCAACCCACTTAGCTGTTTTGTGTCAATATAAGCTCGCCTTGTACCTAAAATACGTGTTTCTAGGTAAATGTCGATGTTAAAACGAGTAGGATGGCAGGGCAAGGTGAAGCAATTAGCGAATAAAACGTTACATACCTTGAAAATTATACTAAAATTGAGAAGAAAAGCTACCAAAGTATTCGCCGAGTTTGTCTCGATACATTTATTTTCTTATTTACTATGTTCAGGCAACGTTAGCTGTATAGAGATTATTTTTTAGGACTATCTGACCTTAACCCGGTCTCGCGAACGTAGTCGCAGGCTAAAGCTAGTTACCCAATTATTAACAAAATGTTAGTTAGTTGTTCTCATCCAATGTCTTTAACAACGTCGACAAAAAATATCTGATTAAAGATTTAACTATTCAAACTTGGTTACTGGACCTCACTTACTCTGAAACTGAAGAAATCCTTCCATCCTCTGCATGACATGCCTTCCCTTTAGCACACCCGCTCACACACCTACCTACACACACAGACCCACGCTCACACTCTCTGTGTCATACGCACACACACTACTCATTTCTATTTTTATTTCTATTCTAATTCCGTATAGAGCCAAAACAAGATCAGAAATCTTCTCAGGCTCTTAATTTTTTTGTTACACTTTCCGTTGTTTGTTACATTTCCGTAACTTGATGATAATGTCATGCAAATCGATTCCTTTCTCAGCTGAATGGATTTATAACAGTCGGACGCATTAAAAATGTTTTTATACTACCTGCTCGTCAATGGGACATTATGTGTCATGTAAACCTGTCCTAAAGTAGGTCATTATAGCCCTACGGTCTAGCCGGGACATAATGTTGTACTGAATTTCATTATTCCCTGGGGATTAAAGTGATTTGAATTTGGAATGCAACCGTGTAGTCAAAAATGTTTAGGTGCAATGAGATTTTATCCTGAGTTCGAATGTCGTACTGGCCACTAACAAAATAGATGCCAAAGAAAGAAAAAAGGCGCCAACGGCTCAAATAGCTCCTGAGTCCTGTGCTGATAAAATGAACGTACCAAAGATTGTAATTCATCTTTCCAATGTCTTCGCACAACTGTCTTATGTTTCTAACATCACTTTTAATTTTTGATAAATACTTATTTCTCATATTTAATTACCTACCTATTTTCACATGAAATAAATACTTATGCACTTATTTTTTTCAGCCATTAATTTCGATTGCCTCGCAGAAAGTATAAAAAGTAGAGTATGCATCGCGGGCTTAAAAGTGTATTTGTCTTGGGCGGTCTTGAACCCCTCGTATTCAGGATTCTAACTTTAACTCCCTCGCTCCGCTCGGGAGTTAACCGTAGAATCCCTCATACTCGGGGTTCAATATGACGCCCGGGACATAATACACTTCTTTAAGCCCTTGTGGCATAATCTACTATTTATTCTCTTCCAGATTATGGACGCGTTTACTTTTATGCAGATACTTGGAAAACAAGGGTTTTGTGTCTTACTTTACGAACTGCAATTACCAAATTTTTATGCTGAGTACCATATCTGCCATTTTATATACAGGGTGGCCGGGGAGTTGACATCCAAAGCTAAAATTCAAATTTCTTTTATCAAGGCGTATCCAAATCACCTCCATGTATGTGCTACGATTTTGCTTGGTTTAGGAGCTAGAGTCATTTTTATGATTTTTTCCTTAATTTTCACCTAACATCGGTTTTTATTTGTAGTTGTGAAAATTCTTCAGTGACAGCTAATATAGCGTTGCCCGCCCATAAAGAAAAGAGTGCGGGAGGAAGGGAGATATACATAAAGATAGTAATACTAAACAAGGACAACTTTTTACTTTTTTATAATACAGTACGCTTGATAACCAAAGGCAATGATATTAGTGAATCGAAGGCATAAAAACTAAACACATTGTAAAGAATCACCATTGGGTAAACAAACATTCAAGATTCAAAATCCGATAGACAAACTTGTCTTGAATCAGACTCATATTAATAAGTAAGTTAGAGGCTTTGTTAGACTCATCGACTAAATTGAGTTAGAAACTAAATGATTTTTTCTACGCGTTATTATATTCTAGTCAGGACATAATGAATACCTAGTAATATTTCATAAATTTATCAACTGACATCCATCGTTTAGTTCCCATTGTGCAAGTTTTGTGTGATTTGTGAGGATTAATGCACAATGATGTTGATGAAAACTTTTCCTGGAACCCAAGTTCCAGTTAAAGTCATTTCCATTTAAAAACATTTGCATTCGAGTTGTGACAACATATTCCTGATAAAAATAGTCATTTTAGGTGGCAACTGAATATGAAATGGCCGATAACAATATATTAACTGTATTCTTGGTATTCGAATGGACGTGATCACTCTACTAATTTATTTAAATCTCTCTTTTTCATTATGTACAATGGCCAGCGGATTAGGTCACCACAAACTGTCAAATTCCACCATTAGGATTTGATTTAAATTTCTAAATGACACGGTTCAAGGCAGATTGAGGATGATTTTCCTGTTACTCCTTCAGTTGTCTGGAAGAAGTCTCTTTTAGTGACACGGGCACTTCCTAAATCTCTGTAAGCATTGTATTGTAATTGTTTCCTTTGTTCTAGAAAATATATCTTAGCTTGAGCTGCTTGCAACGATACAAATAATAAAGAAGCTAATATTTCAAAATTCTCCATTTTATACAGCATCGTAAAATAATCATAAGCCCCAGCTGAGAGATGAGCCACAAAATGAAAATGGTAGAAATATGTCCTCTGAAAATTTTACAGGTTTCTGATCGAATGAGGAAAGTACGATGTTCTCAATATATATTGTGCAAAATACACACATTTTTGGGTATCTATAACGTAGCGCGGAAGACGCGGGTTTGTTTCCCGTCTGAAGCCAATGAATGTCTGATTTCTGGTTTTCAGATCTTCAGTAAAGATACAGCATTGAAAATGCTCGAAATAATTGAAAAATGACAATTACGAAGTTAGCGAATATTTTCATACTTGAAGGATAAAAGCAAACTATTCTTATTACCTGTTTTCGTAGCTGGGACTTCATCTAGCATTTCTTTATATTCATGGAGAAACTGACTGACGGAGTGTTGGCGGCTTCTTAACACTTAGCGAAAGATTAAAGGTATAGGAATTCTTGAAAACTTCTATCTATAGGAAGCTCATTTCCGGAAATATAATAATGATATGTACCTTAAAATCTACAACGAATAACATAAACCGATTCATTTCACCTCTAATTTCAATTTTAACAAAAACGAATGTTTCATGTTTTTAACGAATAAATAAATAAAAAAGAATGTGTTAAAAGTGTGTCAGGATAAAAACATCTGATGGAAAGCCAGCTTTAAACGCTTTTAATATTTTTAAGCCCATTCAATCGTTTTACAAGCAATTTATGCAATTCAGTGCCGCTCTTTACGTAATAAATAACCTTTATGAGAGGACATCAATGATAAAATTAACGATTTAGCGAACAAATGCATCGGTCGGAAGCAATTGACGTTCGGCCAAATACGATAATGTTTGCGGAAACACAGTACAATCGTATTCCTATTATCTTAATTGCTGTGTTATAGCCAAATTTTACGGCTTTGATGGGGAAAGGAACAAAGTTAACATAAAACGGATTAAAATCCAGGATTAACAGACCTAGGCTCTGTTTACAGAAGAAACTCTACCGCGCTCACAATAAGAGCAGAAGGTTTTTTTTCCTAAAATGAGTAGGTACCTTTCGCACATATTACTAGGATTCAAAATATCGATCCAGGAGAAAATTACTTACTGCTCTTACGGGTCGGTTTTTTGTCCGCGAACGATAGCGCAATAGAAATCCTATCTACTGGCGCACACGAACGGCAAAAAGTTGGAGATGCTCGCCAGGCACTCAAATTCTTTGTGTTAGCGGTCTTTATTACTTCGCGGATAAAAAGACCGCCCGCCCCGTCGTCTGGACAGCGCCTTATTGTTAGCGCAGCAGAAGTTGCATTGGCAGAGACGTTAAAATACTGTCAGGTTCGATTTCCGGTTATGTATGAGAGATTTAAAGGAAGTTTGAATGCCATAATCATTATTTAAGAATTTAAAATCTAGCCATGGTTCCTAAAAACAGATTTCGCTCTCTCATAGTTTCTGACTTCTTCCTATATGGATTTGAATTGATCACTTTAATCACTTTAAATAATATGTTTAATGACATAGCCACATCATGCGTCGCGTCGTTGCACGCAATGTAATACAAATGGAACAACGCAACGCACAACTGACGCCTCACCCTTAGAGTGCAGTATGAGTGAGTGTGGGCTCGATTTGTCATCGCTCCAACACCACATCTGAGCAAGATAAATGCCGGCTCGAGTTTCCAGCGAACAGTCAGCTGATATTTTGATGTACGACGTGTGAGTTCTAGAAAGCGCTAAATTGGTTTTGATTCATCTAGGTCTTGCCCGACTGATTAGATACTAAAATGACGGTAGATCGTTGCGCGTCATTATTTGGCGCCAAAATGGCCCAAATGCCAAAATAAAAATGGCCAAAATTTGTATATTTTTTAGCGCGAAAGACATAATTATACTAGGCTAAAATTGCCGCTTGCTAACTGCGCCAATGTCTGATGAGCTGAGTCAGCTCATATTTCGCTCACCGACACCAAACAGCATTTAGACATAAGGTAGGTAAGCCTGGTGTCAAACCTGTCAGTTGTTATCAAGCCACACTAAGGCCTCCGATTAGCAAGAAGTGACTCTACCACCGGTTCCTGGCTGTTGTTACTGTGCTAATAAGTACTGAATAAACCAAGTAACAGGTGCATTTGAATAAAACTAATTTTGGCAGCACTCTTTAATACTAATTAATACTAATTGTTTTAAACTGCGAGTGGACCCTATTTTCATGCAAAATTTCATCAACACATTGTTCATTAAGTACTTGAAATATTTATTCATATACTTTTTTCTTGATGTCTTTGTTAATGTAACTCATGCTGCGATATCCTATAATTGGCTTTGTATTTTCAATAATGTAATGTTTTAATCTGTACTCATGGATTTGCTGTTGGATATCCGAATAAATAAAATAAAATAAAATAAAATAATTTTATGCATAGATGCGGTGAAGGGGCGCATCATTCAGCTTATTTGATCTCTAATTTCATAGTAGGTACCCGCTAGCAGCTTGATGTGTTTTAAAGTCTGTCTTTGTTTGTTTTGATTTTATAACGGATGAGTAAGAGGGTCAGGTATATCACGTCATTAGTGGTACATATTATGTAGATACGTTATACAAAACATCTGCCTTTGATGTGTTATCACAGAATACAATGGAAGTGATGAACAGTAGGTGCAACAAATAATAAACTAACCGACGACAACATACTAGTCGTTGTCCGGTCAGTTATCAAAGTGTTGTCATTAAATTGACATCATTGTTGTTGATTATACGATTTATGTATCTACTAGCAGCAGCCCGCGACTTTGTCCGCGTAGACGAAGGTTAAAAAAATCTTAATAAATTGTAGCCTATGGGTTATTCAGATGTATAAGCTATGTTATTATAAAGTTTCATTAAAATCCATCGAGTAGTTTTTACGTTAAAGAGCAACACGGCACATCCACACATACAAACTTTCGCATTTATGATATTAGTAGGATGTTTTTTTGTTCTGAGTCATTCGTAATGATAGCTTACAGACTTATATTTTTCATGTGGAGACATTGCTTTGCAGAGGAAGGCCGATAAAAAGCCGGAGTGAACATTTTTATTTTATTTATTTATTTTATTTATTTAACATTTGGGACTTCGTAAGGATTTTTGGTAGAGAGTGGCCCAAAATCAAGAAGTATAGAAGAAAGAGTTACGAGTTCCTTTTTCGCATTGGGATGCAATAGGTCAAAAATGTTATAATGTAAAAAACATGCCCAGTAATTAGAAATTCTGTTTATAGTAATACTGTACTAGCGAAATAGAAGGATCCTTCTATTCTGTTATATAGCTAGTGCTAGTCGTAGTGCTAGTTGTGACAGCATTTTTAACTACTGGACCTGGTGTTTACTTTGTAGTTTTTTTATGCAGTCTTTTTACATTTTATTTTAGAGTCAAAATGATACTATGCGATAGCGATGCTCCTTAGTGTGGCAAAAGAAACCTAACCATCCTTAGTAGGTACCAGGCGTGCGTGCAGAAATCTATTTGACGATACACGATATTTCGGTGTCTTATTCTAAGAATTCTAAGGATTGGAATAGATTGAACGAAAATAGAAATACTTATCTTTGCTATTGCTATTGCTTGATTGAAGAACATTTTGTTAATGTGAATACAGAGACTAACCTAAAGTAACCACTTTTATGTGACCTTAAAACGTGCAATTCGTAAACACTTTTACTAAATCAAAGGAGTTCTACATTTAACTGTGAATACCGAACATTTTTGTGGTACGTAGAAACGAAACAGAATATCTCTTTTTATTTAGATCCATTTTATACAGCGCTTTTTATCTGAATTGAATGTTCATTTTCTGTCATTCAAAGAGAAGTTTTTTGCCATTAGTGCGGTGGGTAGAGATCCTGTCTAAAATGCTAAAAGGGATTTGGTTCATGTGCCAAATTTTATTTTGTTCTACGTTAAGGTATCGATTAAACAAGAACTGGAATTGTGCAATGATATTACAATAAAAAGACGTAGATAGGTTACTTGTGCTAAGAATGTGGCACCAGAAATCAGCACCTGAGCAAAGCATTGACAGTTTGAGACAACACTGCGCAACATGTATCTGTCTCGTTTACGCTCTAGTAAATAATCATGCTATCTTGTACACACGGTCAAATCATAGATACGTCCGCAAGGGGAAAATTTTACCTGCATCATGGCGATCATTATCAGCCGTATGGCGACCACAACTGAACAAATGGATACTTCCTTCATACATTTCCACAAGCTGGCCGCGGCTCTGCAGAAATAACCAACTAATTAAAGATAATTCTAATTAGCTTATTATTTTAACAACAGCTTTTATGTCCCCACCAATAACTGACAATTCACTAATAGGACACTGCGTAACCCAAATTCAAAATTGTTGATAAGATTGCTTCAAGATATTAATATCTTGCCATGAAACAGCTTCATCATCATCATCTAAAACAGCCACATGCTGTCCACTGCTAAACATAGGCCTACCTCATAGATTTCCAGAGATGCCGGTTGCAGGCGGCCTGCATCCACCGAAACCCTGAGACCTTTATTAATAATTATATAATTATATATCATATAATTACCTTTATAATGGGTTCTATAAAACGGTAGGTACCTTTTTAAATTAATCAACAATAGATATAATAATCGAGTATACTTATATTGTAGCCACTTCAGAAACTTGTAGACGTGCTTCCCAAAGCACGAAAATGCCTGAAAAATTTATCACAAAGTTCTTTCGGGTCACTCTACCCATCAGCCATACTGGCGTGCGAAAATGTCACTCAAAGACTAACGAACGGTAAGTTGCTAAGCCTTCGCACGCAAATAAACAAATGCTTCAGCCTCGGCCGGTATTCTTTTATCTCGCACTCAGTAGGAGTTCAGGCACAGTTTAAACCATCCAGTAGGCTATCTAAGGCCGCCCGCCGAGTTATTAGCCTAGCGTTCACACAGTAAGCGTCAGGACCCCTGGACCAAGTGCGCTATATTATGTTTCGAAACTATCAAAGTTCTCTACCTTTCTGGTACTATTTGATACCTGAATTAAATTATCTAGTACCTCGGCGGGCAGTGAAAAAACTTGAAAAGAAAGTGGCCAGACATTCTGACGTCAGGTTGTCTGGACCACATTTTTTTTACATAGTTGGAGACGACATGTCTCAATTATTTACTTGTAAATATTCAATACCTTCTCAATACCTTAACATGTATATTTTTTTCAAATTTTATGGCTTCTCAGAAAAAAGTTACGGCAGAATGAAATTTTTCAGGAAACAAAACTTATTTTATGGCTATTTAATTTGCATTATACATAATTTTATGTATAATTATGTATGACTGGGTGGCCTATGTCCAGCAGTAAATTGATATAGCCGGTGACAACGATATTTTATTTACTTTTGAATATATATATTGGCGTTGTGAATAAGTAATAAATACACTCTATTTTGATTAAGAATTTTAATAATCAGAACCGTTTTAAACATTGTATACTGATATATTTCTTTAAACTTCATGGTCGCTAACACTTAAATCGTAAAAAAAACGGGATTGCTACCATGTACAGTCAGTGCCCTAAGAGATGTATCCAGGCACATTGGCTCTTGTAAAATAACATATTTTGATGACGCTTTCACTGCTAGCTCAGTTGTCAGCTCAGTGTCTCAAGACGAAAGTCTTTGACCAGTGTGTGTTGCCAGTAATGACATATGGATATGGGAGTGAGACGTGGTCGTTCACTATGGGTCTCATAAGAAGGCTCAAAGTCACCCAGCGAGCAATGGAGAGAGCGATGCTTGGTGTTTCCTTGCGGTTCACTAATGTTTGACCAAAAAATGTTTAACAAATGATCATTTGACAAACAACGTTTCACCAAATATTTATTTGGCAAACGAGACATTTGACAAAAGTATCATCTGACAAAAACTCATTTAACAAATGATCATTTAGCAAACATTTCATTTGTAAAATGTTTCAACTAACAAAAAATCAATTGACCTATTTTTATTTCACCGAATAATACTTTTCACAAATGAAGCATTTGTCCAAATGTGATGATTCTAGATGGCACTTTTAAAGTTGTGCCTAGTATTTTTACCCAGTTAAATACAATACACGGAGATATATTCTCGGACGACAATAAGACATTTCCACTGGTATTTTGCCTTTGCTTGAATACCGATGTTAAAGTAACCAAATGGACGATATCCCGAATGTCAAAATGACAAAATGCAATGCAGGCGAATCGTTTTTGGGTTTGAAAAAAAAATAACTATAATATGATAGGTAAGAATAATATTGGGTTAGAAGGTTTGAAGCGGGAGCTACGCTCCGCTCCGCACCCGCTTCAAACCTTCTAACCTAATCTATCCGAGTCGGTTCTGCCCTGACTCTAGTATAGGGCAGACAAGTATCACGACAAGTCAGCGTTTACCCATTTCTTCTTGACATACCTTTTTGCTTCAAACCAATAAAACGACATGCATGCTCACACTCTTCGGCAATTTGGGCTTCGGGATTTAAAAACTAATCATTTGTCAAATAAAACATTTTGTCAAACGTTTTTTGGCCAATCGTAGTTTTATCAGATGATTCAGTTGTTAACTCTACATTTTGTGAAACATTTTTTTACACACGCGGCACAGCCCGTCCGTACTACCGCCTCCCTATGCCGCCCTATTTTATGCTAGCGTGTGCGTGAAATCGCGACAAGGCGCTCGACGCGCACGCACACATTCAAACCGAGAGTGGCACATTTGTATTTAGATGTTCTACTGTATAGTTTATACTGTGGTTTAGGTTTCTAGCAATAATGCATCAGTCTTTAGTGCCTATTACACAATGCAAACACACTGGTGGATTTCACAACCGCGCCCGCCGTCATTAGGCCGTTTTATGACTATTTTGAACCGAACTATTGGCTATTCTTGCATCTTGATTAATCCTTCCTAGAAATACCTGCTTAATGCTGATAGGAATGTTAGGGGAATGTATGTTGCCCAAATGCCAGCAGAAAATAGAATTACCTAATAACTTAACTTGTGTATTTATTTATAGTTGTTAGAAAAAGCACAAGCAAAATTTTGTACATTCACCTAGTACCAAATTGAGACCGTATTAAGATATAAGCCACTCTAGTACAACGTTGAATGAAAACATCTTATCATGTTAATTTAAAACACTTGCTAACATAGTATAGGTTTTAGAACTTTTAGGAAAAAGCTTTTTCGTGACGTTTTGTTACAACCATATTAAGGCAGAAGGGCTTAAGTAATCTTATTTAGAATTTTGAATAACAAGAACCAACAAGAACAACAACAACATGTAACAAAAGAAATACAGAATATTATAATATTATTATTTTAGGAAACAGATGAATACAGTAACACGTTGCAATCCAATTTAGGTTTATAACACCGGTTATTGCTAAAAGCAATCTCAGCAATCAGTTTTTCGACTGACAAATACGAATTGGAATTCAAAGTGAGTTGACAGAACTTTAGGTTGTGTATTTTCAACACAAAAGCTAGCTGAGATCATCCGCTGAATGGTTCGCGCGTACTCGGAAGCGCTAATGTCCGACGAGTATTAAAGTATTTAGTTTATAAAGCATTTCCAGTTAATAAGTTTAGTAAATTCACTGACTGATCCTGCAGTCCAACTGTCTTATAGTTCTGCGAGACATTATTTAGTTTGTATGTGTATGCATGTTGTTTGTAATAAATAAATAATGAAAAAAAAGATAATCATTCCCGATTTTACTCTTGTTCACTTTCATCTTTCATTTGACAACCGTCTTGTTGTAATTGTTGAGAAGTCGGCTACTACACCAAGGGTCGCGGGTTCGATCCCCGTACAGTACAAACATTTGTGTGCATGAACATGTCTGTTTGTGTTGGTCTGGGTGTTTCCTATGTATATCAAGTATGTATTTACAAAAGAAAAAGTATTTAAGTATGTTTATCCGTTGTCTAGTATCCATAATAACGGACTATAATTAGCCCACTTGGGACTAGATAGCGCTGTGTGGAATAATGTCCAAGGATAATTGGGGTATAGGGTATCTTTACAATGACGAGATGTGTCGTCTGCAGGTATTAATGAGTTCATACTTAACTTACCTACTATACACGTTGATTATGCAAGTACCTACGAGTACTTGCGAAGTTTTTAGGAGCGACTTGGTATCAGGCAATGAAGAGATTTGCGTTTTCCGAAGCCTTTAGCACAAACAGTACGAGGTCTGACAATAGACTACAAAAACGGTTACTTCGACTATCTTCTGCCTAAGAACAAGAAAAAAAGGAGAGTAAGAAAGAAAAAACTTTCATTTGATACAGTATTCAATTCAGTACAAAGTACAATTCCTACACAATCAGCTTCCTACTGTAATTCTAGAGTTTTATTCTCATATTATGTTCCACTGTTGTGAAGTCCAGCCGGTGACTCAAGTCACACTCACAGCCAAAATGTTTAATGCAGCCAATAAAAATACGAAAAGACTGTAGAATGAATGGCCCCCTGACAAAATTAAATGAGGGGTACACGTTTTGTTTAATACATAAGTAGGCCACAAAGGGGTAGAAGTTTTGTTTTTCGCATACAAAAGTATGCCACAAAGCTACCACTATTATGCACAGCGGTAATGATCGTGTTCCTGTGGCAGAAGCTCACGGTGACTGTCGTTATTGAGATTTATTCGAAGCCTTCAGCGCAAACAGTGCGAGGGCTGACAGTAGCCTACGAAATCAGTTACTTCTACTATCTTTTGACACAAGACAGAAAGAAGGAAGGAAGAAATAAAATGCGTTCATTTGGTACTGTATACAATTGAGTACAAAGTACTGTTCTGTACAGAGTAAAATTCAGTACAAAATACAATTCAGAACAAAGTCAAATTCATATACAAATTCAGCTTCCTACTTTAATACTAAAGTTTTATTCTCTTAGATCCCACTGTTGCGAAGTCCAGCCGGTGACTCAAGTCACCCTCACAGACAATTTTTTTAAAGTGGGCAATAAAAACTACGAAAGGACTCTAGAACAAATGGGCCCCCTCACAAATGATGGGGGGGAGAAGTTTTGTTTTTAAAGACAAAAATAGGTCACAAAGCTACCACTATTATGCACAGCGGTAATGATCGTGTTCCTGTGGCAGAAGCTCACGCTGACTGTCGTTAGTGAAATTTATTCGAAGCCTTCAGTGCAAACAGTGCGAGGGCTGACGAAAAGGGTTACATCGCCTATTAGATATTAAGTTTCAAATAAATTACAGAGAACAAGGTACAATTTGGGCAGTCGATCTCTTCCAGATAACCTTCAGGTAGAGGATCATAAGTGAATAAAATAAACCACAAGTGGGTAAGCCAAAATAGTAAAGGGAAGTGCTATTAATATTATGATAAATAAAATTAAAAATAAGGTAAGAAGAGAAGCCTTTGCCTATCTTTTGACACAAATTCAGCTTCCTAATTAAATACTGCAGTTTTGTTATATAAGATAACAAATCAGCAATCAGCAATTTTATAAAACGGCCAATTATACTGCAGAACGAAGATACTGTAGAAATACTCTTTCTTTAGTACGCTGACATAAAACTACGAAAACGGTTACTTCGCCTACGTTGTTTTGTCACAAAAATGAAAGAAAAATACGTTCATTCGGTACAGTACACAATTCAGTACAAAGTACAATTTCCTACAGAAATTCAGCTTACCAGTTTAAGATTGTCTAAGCTGAAATGACGCGCGACTCCACTGCATCTACGCATACAAGCAAGCACTCTTGCATGCGTAGATGCGGTGGAGAACTTTTTGGCCCCAACGGCTATCAGTTCTTTGTGATATGTGTTCCGCCCACTGCCACTTCAACCTACTAATACGCTGGGCTACGTCGGCGACCTTAGTTCTCCTTAGGATGTCCTCATTTCTGATTGGATCTCGTAGAGACTCACCGATGCCCTCTCTAGATGGGTGACTACCCATCTAGAGAAGCCACCCAAGCCACCCAGCCAGTCGCCAAAGTCACAGTCACAGCCTTAATTTTTAAAACAGCAATTATTATTTGTTACCTAGATTTACAAAACCTAAATGTCGGCAAGGACTTATACCGATTTGTAATTATTTGTGGAATAGCCATGTACGCTACAACGCACTTTTAGCCATGTACTTGCACATCAATTATAGATTCACAAACTAGATAACGATGCATGCTGTGCGTGGTTGCCTTTTTTTCAAACTGTACCGTAAAATTACCTTTCTAATAACAAAAAATACAGGTCAAAATCAAAACCCTTCTTTTTGCTTCGCTGGAGTCGGGTAAAAACAAAGATAAAAGTGACAAAACTAAACTATCTCAATAGGAATAAGCTCGAAAGCCCAGACAAATTGAGCGCCATTTTCTACGATGACACTTTGAAAGAATTCGCTCCAACAAAATGGAGATTTATATTTGTGGAAACTTTCTCGTGTCATCTCGCAGGTGGTTTTCCAATACAATAAGCTGCTTTCTAGATCCCAGGGGAATACGTTCGTGAATTTAATTTAAACTTTCGTATTTTTGCGTCACTCTATAAGTGAGATTTCTACAGGGTTGTTGTTTATTAGATCTTGACTAGACTTCTTAAGGAAACTCAAGAATTTGAGGGTAAAACGGTGTTGTTATCTTTGGAGCTTTAGGACAAATTTCAACATTCTAAGGTTTAGGTTTAAAGAATTTATTCTCAAAAAAAGATTACATTAAATCCACTTACATGAGAACAACAACATTTCATAATATAGTATCATTAATTTAGGTCACCTGCCACTTAACCTTTGTTAAGTTACATTCACGTTTAACTAAAAACGATACGATATAACGTTGTTGACATTCGAATCACTACAATAATGGTTTGTCATAAATTATTATTTTGTTACACAGTTACTGGTCTATAAATATGATACGAGTATTTGTGCAGATACATTTATAACTTTTCTGGTTACAGACTGTCTGATCGGAATTAAGTCCACTATTTGAACAGGTCAATTTTATGCAAAAAAGAATAAATTAATGGAAAGAATGTGCAGTTGAATTAGTCTAACGTGTCCTCCTGTCTACTTCTTGGAAATTGTTAAATTGATTAAACATATTAAGTAAATGCATTTTTTGTTACAAATTTTAAGCAGATTATTACGACAAAAACGATTATTTAATTTCTCTCACAAAACTCTTGAAAACATTCCTCGTTCTATCTGCGTAAAGTGTGTACTCTTAAACGTGAGTAATAAGGACATTATCCGGATAATGTCACAAAAGTGTCTCATAAATGTATTTTTATTTATTAGGGGTCAACCCTAAGGCCGTAATGGCAGGATATGAATAGGAATAAAATAAATTTAGGCGCCGCGACGTTCCAAAAACTACTTTTTTAGTCTCATATTTTTGTGGAAATGTTTGGACGCTTGGAAACTTGTTTTCAGTCTAAAAGATTTCAACTTTAGGACACAAATAGTTCTGTGTGTTAATATACTGACGTTGAAAACTTCAAATTCAATGTAGACTTTCAGTATTTTGTTTTAGACGTAAATGGAGACGTTTTGCACATATACTTATGGGTGCATGAAGTCACCAAAATAATCTTTATAAGACTGTAAGTATGTAATACAAAACGCCCTAATTCCAATACAATACTCACAGTGCAATACACACAAGATAATATGAATATCAGTGACAGTTAGTCATTAATTTGTCATGTTTAGATATTTTTGAAATAATGAAGATACAGTTATTAATGGGTTCTTGAGTGTTTAGATTTTTTAGGCTGTGAAACTGCTACGGTATTCCTCTTGGCAAAACTCACTTCGCTCGTGGTGAGTTATCTTTAAAATTCAACTTCTTGGCAACGGTGATCTTTTGAGAGAAAAGAACTAAGCCAAATAACCTTCCTAAATTATTCACATAGAAAATGAAGGAAGAAGTGAAGCGTATTGATGATTGCAATAAGCGTGAAGCATCGAGATGTGAAGTGATATCAGCTGGAACGCCACCCCTGATCAGAAGTATTTGGTCAACTTATCTGATGGCAACTGTACTTGTCAAGAACTATGTAGTGTAACTTAGTAGTAAAAAAGTGAAATAGACCTACCTAGTTTATTTTGTAAGCAAACCCAGCTGTAAATCAAAGCTTTGCCGGAGCAAAACTCAATTAATTCTAAGCTCCGCTCTGCTGTTGTGTCATTCACTTAAAGGTGCTCCCTCACCTGGAGCATTTGCGTGTAATGTAACATAATAGATTTGACTTTGAGAATTGCATTACAATACTACCTCCCAGACGGACGAACATACGCATGTGGTTTGCAAATCATGCTGTGTATACAAATGTATGCTGTGGATTGCTGTCTGGCCTTTCAGAAGATAATTCTATATTGTGGATATGAAGTGCCTGCAATCTTAATAAATAAATAATTAAACATTGTACCTACTTAAATTCGACTTTGAGCTTTCATTACAATGATAATATTTGAATTCCGAACATTCACTATTGATTTAGTTGACTGATGTTACAAGTTGTTTTAAATATTACACATTGTATTAATACAAGGTGTGCATTGTAATACTCGGTTCTCCTCCCTCACTGATGAAACACTCGAACCTGTAACGTTACATTACACGCGCATGTTCCCGGTGAGGGAGCACCTTGAGGCGTCAACTAAGCGTTAATCCAAACAAGTGGAGAGATAAGCCCTAATTTTGTATAGGGTCCTGGAGGATTACCAGGGTCTAATATAAAGTAAATAATAAATTAACGGTTATTTTTGAGTACACTGTAGTTTAATAATTTTGTAGAGTTAGCTGGGTTCGCTGTGTGAAATGCTCGGGGGAAAAGGCTTGATTGTTATTTTTAAAGCTTTGTCCACAATAAGGCATTTTTGTTTCACCGCGTAGTTCCCTTGCCGGGGCGGGGAAACACTAGCTTTCACTGAAAGGTGGTGCAAGTCAGATTCCAACATACTCATACTGGATTACTGGGCAGGTGCATATTATGATGCTTTATAGTGATATGTTATCAAGCCGCCATCGAGCTTGAGACTATGGCTTCAACGACTGACATCTTGCAAAGTCAACTGAGGCTTTTCGAAGCATGGAAAATACTTACCTACGATACTCTCAAAACTCTCAAACAATTAAAAAAACGTGACCCAGATTCATACTATGAAAACTCAATCCAATCCAGTATTTTCAAACACTCCCAAATTAGCTAGCCTTATAGCCGTCCTGAAAACATAACCTATCTTTCATTTGCTGTGCTTTAGCCTTCGCGAACAAATGTTAGTTTCCTAAAAATAAGTTTCTCCTCGTAAAGCTTCTGAAGTATGTATCGGAAATCTATAAATAATTAACACATGCTTTTAATGATTCATCACTTTTCACAAATCCTTACACCTACCATGTTGCGAATGTTACACCTCAAAAAATGCTATGTGGGATACCCAGCCTTAAACGACTACGTTTAGAGTTGACTATACAATGCTGTAGGCGGTAAAACAGCGGATTTTTTCACGTAAACTGGTATAGTTTATGGAAGGTCGGGAAAATACTAATTTTACACCGACTCAGTTCGGGAAGTTTCAACGGTGTGATTGCCGATAAGTAATTCTATTTCAGTAGTTGCCAGGCACACTACCTCACTTAAATGACCGATTTGGTTTAATGGTTCCGAAGTGGAATAATACACCAGTGGTCGTGGGTTCGATACCCGCACAGTACAAACATTCGTGTTCATGAACATGTCTGTTTGTACTGGTATTGGTGTTTCCCATATTGTGTATTATGTATTTACAAAAAAAAGTATCGAAGCGCGGCAAGTATTTGCTAGAAGCTCTCGACAGGTTGCAGCGACGCGCTATCCGCGTCATTGGTAGCCCAGAGGCAACTATGGCTCTGGAGCCTCTCCAACTGCGTAGAGACATTGCCAGGTTGAGTGTCCTCTACCGCCTTTACAACGGCGAATGCTCTGACGAGTTGTTCCAACTGATCCCATCCTCACCCTTCCACTCCCGCACCACACGCGCTGGTCTGCGTCAACATCCACACACGATCCAGCGACTGTCGGCCCGCACCAAAAGGTTCGGTGATTCGTTCCTGTGTCGTACTATCCAGACGTGGAACGCTCTTCCAGCACATGTGTTTCCTTCTTCCTACAATCCCGGGTTTTGTCAGCGGGGCGTGAAAAGGCATTTATGCAGGCCTTTAAAATGAGATTGACCAGCAAAGTAGTTCTCAATTACTGTGCTTGTCAACCCCATATCTGGACCTCACGACTGGTTCCCATCAGGTGGAGTGAGGTCATCTTGAAGACCATTATAAAAAAAATGACGTAAATTTATCCGTTTAACCGTATATCCGTATCACTCTTATAAGATGTTGGCGAGCGTAGGTGAAAGACGAAATTTTACTTTTTTTTCCGATGCAGGTCTGAATTATTGAAGTTTGAACAATATAGGCCAGGGGGGCTAAAATGGCGACATTAGACGTTTCATATCTGAAACATAATATGAAACACTTTTTGAAATCCTAAAATGGCAACTTATTAGGTGAATCATATTATGAAAATAATATGTTTCATATTTGTTTTTCATACAATTTGACAGTTTTGTATGGGAATTTGTAAAATGGTGCACTTTTAAACGTCAAATTGGAGGAATGTTTAGGGTCAGTTCGCCTGTTCGCGTCCACCACCCCGTTCGCGTCCATTTTACGGAAAATCTTCGAAATCAAGTAAACTAATACAACAATTAAAAATACGTCACTAATGCTAATACTTCAAATAGTGTGCAGCGGCGCATTTGGATGTTTTTTATTGATTTATGTGAATTTTAAGATACATTTTTAACGAATAAAATAAGGTAGACGCGAATTAAATACATCTTATTTAGAACTTAGCGTTTGCGTCCGCTATGGCCGCAAACTATACCTATAATCATAAACCAAATTGCGTCCACTATTTTCTTGAATGCAATAAAATTAACTTGCTTGTAAAAATAATTTCAAATGTATTGTTCATAATTATGATACATTTTTAACTAAGACTACGGCTAATAATTATATTTTTAAATGAAAGAGCTAATTTCTTTCATTATTTTTATAAGTCAAGACATTAATTAGGTGTTCGGTGACAAGAAATAATGATGAAGAGAGAACATAAACTGAAGACCATTTAAAGAAAGCGTAAAATGAAATGCGAAATGAAGCGACCTGATTACTGTTTATTCATTCATAGACAGACCACTGGAGAACAGACACAGGTGGACTTATATGCTACACAGACGGATTCTGGAAATAATCAATCAAACTCTTGGTTGCTGGCGTGCACAGAAGCACTATGTGATGATGGCTCGGCGATAAAGAAATCAGTACGCTTGGGCAGGCTTGCCAGCGTTCTTGAAACCAAAATTTATGCATTCTGGTTTGCGCTTACATAGCAGGCAAGCGTCTCAACGATGTCAGAAAAGTGACGGTCTACAGCGACAACATCAGCGATTGTCAAGGAATGCAAATCAGCGCTATCCCGACTAGCTGGCAAAGCGGAAGTATGTGCAAAGGTCCCCTGCCAAGAGTTACTGCTGGCAGTAAAGCAGCTGATAAATTATTCCCGCGAAATGGTCTACAGTGGACGCTAACTGTCATTTTTGGAAAAACACCTAATTCTGTAATGTATCTATTAAAAAATGCAATGTTTCGAAAAAAACTTTAAGTTGATCCTAAATAAACTAGAATATAATGGATACATTATATATATTTTTTATATAAATCAGTGCTGGAGCATTTTTTGATTCACTGTCAAATTTAGCAACTGCACTAAATGGACGCGAACAGACGAAATTACCCTACTAGGTGACAGCGCTGAGCTGTCAAATTCACATAGCAGTAAACATTATTTAATCGTTTTTAGGATAAATTTAATATTCCTAGTAAAATGTGTTACTGTGAATTATTATAATGACATCAAGAATACATAATAGTGACAATAAATTGAACCAATTTCCAAGACCGTGGTGGAAACGACACTGAAGGTTTATCACATCTTACATCATCACGGACATCACTCGGGCTTTGTTGTTACAGAGTCATGTCTCCTTGCAAATATCTTCAATCTCAAGAACATGCCTAGCTAGCACCAATTTCTTGTCTTCATTCATCGTTTCCGGTCGGAAAATGATTTTTATCACAAGTTTTCAGGAACATTATTTACAATCTCGATTGACAGCTGTGACATTATTGTTCTTAGGCCACCTGTCACGGTCCTCATTGCCAGACATAAAAATTGTAAATTAAAAACATTTTACAATTATTAGTGATAAGAAATCACACAAATTCAATAATAAGCTACTTTTTAAGAAATTATTAGTTGTAATGATGAAAATATTTGTTTAATGAAAACCGTTAAGTTTACAATTATTAGGCGCGACACTATTTTTTTTGGTGTTTGCTACACCAAAAAAATCGTCGTCATCAAACTATGTCTAAGAGTCCAAGCCATGAAATAAATTTAAAAAAGAAAAATATGTCTAAGATATGAAACGTCAAGTAGGTGTTTCACTTTTCATGTCGCCGTTTTACCGTTTTTAGCAATTCACCAGATGAAACGTCACTTAGATGATTCATATATGAAACACCTAAAATGTTGCCGTTTTAGACCCCCAGGACACATCCTTGAGTGATTAATAATTTTATAAACTCTATTAAGATACCTAAGTGTACTATTTCAGTCTCAACAAACAGCGAAGCAAGGAAAGTCCACTTAAAACGACAAAACAACGATGATCGTAAAATAATGGAACATTCAGAGAGAAATGGAAAGAAAGAAAGAAAGAAAATAAGTTTATTTGGTACAGTACAGTTAACAAAATAAGACAACAACAATATAAATCTACATCTAAGTACGCACCAAAAAGGTTTCCGCTCAGCATAATGTCGTGGCATGGACTATGCGTCCCCGCCACGGCGCTGATATTCTGCGGTACCTTACATAGATAAAAACAAAATAGAATAAAATATTTAAAAAACAAAGAATAAAATAAAATAAACCAAGTGGCACTGCGCTACAGAACAGAACAGATACTTATTTACTTACAATTTAACAACTTCAGAATACAAACACTATGAAATCAAGTTCGGACTTAGAGCATTTTGTCTAAGAGTTAGGAAGATGCATAGGTATGTTTACTTGGTACTACTGGATTTCTGGACATTTAAAATATACAATTTGAGTTTATGCTTAAAAATATGAACGGTTGGTGAATTTCTAATAGGTGGAGGAATGTTGTTCCAGCATCTTGTTGCGGCGTACCTAAAACTACCACGAAACGCAGACGTTTTGAACGTAGGGCAAACTAGACGGTCACGTACTCGAGACCCGCGCTGTGAGAACTGAAGTTTATTAAAGAGATAAATTGGACTTTGATATTTAATAACACCAAAAAGAAGCACTGACAAGTGAAGGGCGCGTCGGGATTCCATGTTCATCAGGTCACTTCTGTTCAGGTATGGTGTTATATGAGCCCTACGAGGAATCGGGAAACAGAATCTCGCACAGGAGTTTTGTACCCGTTGAATTAGCTTCTTGGTACGAGCAAGTAAACATTCACCAATTACAACATCTGCATAATTTAATTTCGACAAAATGGATGAGTCCTCTCGAAAAGTTTTAGGTACTAAGCGTACCTAAGAGTCGCCAACCGTAAATATCAAGAGGTTTGTCTTTTCATTTAATGTTGCTTTTGCTTTTAGTTCCCTGTAGCTTAGAAATATTGGAGACGACTTTTTCTTTGTTTGATACAAAGGAAAGAGATATAACTTCATTTTTCAACGAAAATGACAGATTTCAACCTGATAAGTGAACCTGTACGAGTAGGACTAGAACCAAAAATCTCAAACGCTAACCAAAATTACACACGCACGCTATCAAATGTAAGCATCGGCTGTCCCGTAAAAGGTCTAATTATAATATCATGGGGCATTGGGGCCTTTCAGTTCTATTGACATTTTACGGGACAGCATGAGCGTGAGCGCGTCCTTAGCGTTGATTGACGTTTGTGAATTCAGGGGTTAGAGAGAAGGATTGGGGTTGAGGGGGCTTGTAAGTCACGGCAAGTACGTGGCATGCGTGGATGCATGCTTTTTTATACAACTGTGGCAAACAAGCATGCGGACCGCCTGATGGTGATGGGAGTTCGTCCCACAATTTAAGTGCATGTTGTTTGCTGAACGCCACGTACTTGAATCTTCTAGTGCTATGAATTTGGACAGTTTCGAGTTAGTTAGTGCTGATTTAAATAGATATTTTGTTGTTTTCGAGTTGATTAGATCATGTTATAGAAGTAACATAGTTTTTGACTACAGTTTTGGGCAATCATTTTTATGAAGATAACAGAGACTGTGGACCAGTTTGCGCCCCTGAAGAAATCCTACCTTCTACTAATATTATAAATGCGAAACTTAGCATACGTGAATCGTCAATACTACTAAATGGATTTTGATGAAACTTTACGATGATATTTCAGCTTACACATCAGAATAAGATACCCAATTATAATTATAGAAACATTTTTTTTCCAAGTCCACGCGGACGAATTCGCGGACGGCCGGTACCTACTAACATAGAGAGAAAGTTTATTAATCTTGCAACAATGATTGAAAATGAAATTAGTTTATCCCTTTCTATTGAGTTTTTTTTTAAGCATTTAACTAATGACAGAACAGCAGAATAGCAAAAATCTTTGATTTTGAAGGTTCTGAGCACATTTTTATAAACCGAGAATTGTATATGTACCTTGTCTAATGTTGAAATAAAGTGCCCAAAGTAACATCAACGCGGAAAATTTATCAGCAATGCAATACCTTGTAAAATGACAAAAGAACATGAAACAACAGTTCTAAATCTAAATGTTGCTGTGTTAAAACTTTTATACGACTTAGCTTTACGTCCTACCTCTGTAAAAAGGAGATTGCCCAACGAGGGTCTTGCTTTTTCTCATGCCTCGAAGTGAAAGTAAACTCAAATCTTTAGATTTGCTTGTTTTGAACTGTTATTAAAAAACATAAAATATTATCGCTGGAAAAAGACTTTCAATCATATTTTTATTTATTTAGAACAAATCTACAGCTCTATCATGAAACTAACTATTTACTAATGATGAAATGTGTTTATTTCATGTATTTTTCCTTCTGTTGTCGAAGGTATACGGCAGATTTGCCATTTTGATTTTCAAGAAAGAACATTGGAGCAGAAACACAATGTCAAGCTTAACACGTCGACTCACATAAAAAATCCCGTTAGAAGTATTAAAACAGCAAGCTAATGGCTATTAGGCAGTCCTCATGCTTACTACTATATCTTCTAAAAATGTGCTTTTAAAAACCTCATCATATCTAGGAGACGAGAAAACGTTTCGTTTCACGTCATAATAGAGTCATATCAGACAGAAATTCGAAATAAATTCACAAACAAATGAACCTTACAGAAACAAATGAGTGTTGATTTATTTGAACAATATTAATGGGTCAGTGATTGGATCGTTAACAGCTGCGAACTGGCGTGGGAAACATTATTTACATCGTTGAATCATTGCTACTATTAAAACCTATTATATTTATGCTATTTAGCATTTACGATGATGTATTTTTATTCAGGTAGTCGTTCTGGATTTCATTGTAGATTTTTCTGCGATCGCCTTGTGTGACTACTCACTCACTCATGTGTAACTACTTTATTGTTTTGTTTTGTTAAAAGTATCTATTGATAGATACTAGTACTTAGGTATCTGTTGATTGTATTCATCGATAGTGCGCGAGCTCAATGTTGTGGGAGTAGGGAAAGAGCGAGATCTAGTTTTTGCAACTTCCGCTAGAGATCTCGCGTTAGCACTTGTCAAGTAGGAGGTATCACGCTATAAAACTGAATACGGTTGTTAAAAACTAACCTATTTAAAAAAAATAGAAATGCAAAATAACGAATTAAAACATACCAAAAAACCACAGATTGGCCTCTACACATTATACGTTGAGTTTCACTTCAAGAGTGTATTGAACCAGTTTAAGAATATTTCTTTTAAAAAAGTTATGTCTTAAGTATGCCAGCTTGCTAGCTTTCAATTATTATTATTTGAAGTTTCAATAAAGAAGGTAAATGAAAAACGGATTACATTTTCACCGGCCAGTTATCCTTGAAACCTACTTATACATACTCGTATACCTACATATGAGGATTAAGTTAGTGCCTAAATTTTAGACTACCTGTCATCCCATTTCAAGAAGATACTTGAGCTTTAAGGTACTTAAACCTAAGGCACGTAATTTCTACGAAGATTAGACCCAAGACGATCCCTGAATTTCTGTTCGGTAGGGTAACTATCAATTGCTATGCCGAGGACGCGTTAGGTCCTTAGTCAACAACGAAAGCTAATAATTTTATCACCTTAAAAAACTTGAGTTTGACTGAAAATTATTTTTTTTAACAGCCCATTAGGTTTGTGTACTTTTCAAACTAGACAACGGGATAATGCACGGTGTTTCCTTTTTTTGTAAATATAATATACCTAATATTGATTATTACATAATAGGTTTGTCGTCCAATTTGGTATAATGGTTTAGAAGTGAGCTATTACACCAGTGGTCGCGGGTTCGGCCCCCGCACAGTACAAACATTAGTGTGCATGAACATTTGTATGTTTGTACTGGTCTGGGTGTTTTCTATGAATACTAAGTATTCATATATAAAAAACTAGTATTAAAGTATGTTCACCCGTTGTCTAGTATCCCATGACACAAGCAATTCGTTGCTTATTTTGGGCTAGAGTGCGCTGTGTAAGATAATCCAGTGTACAGTGATATTTATCTATATGTATACATTAGGAAACACTCAGTGCAATACAAAAATACATGTTCATGCACCCGAATGTTTAGGAGCAAACTCGTGACCTCTGGCGTAATAGCCAAGCTCTTAACCATTACACTTAACCCCGAATTCACAAACGTCAATCAACGCTAAGCACGCGCTCATGCTCATGCTGTCCCGTAAAATGTCAATAGAACTGAAAGGGACAGCATGAGCGTGAGCGCGTGCTTAGCGTTAATTGTCGTTTGTGAATTCGAGGGTAAAACGGTCAAATATGTTATGTTACGCTTCGCGCATGGCCCTCTGGTGACATCAGTCAATTATTTGAAACAACGAGACCATTCCGTCGCCATATGTGTTCCCTAAAATCAAGATAACCTTTGAACTAAGGGATTCCGTCTGATGACCTACTTATAAACGCTTACTGTTAATTAAAAAACACTCATTGTTTACGGTCCATATCTCTGGGGAAATGAATTTAGCTCGGACTCAGAATTTTAGGTTTCAACAGGAAGTATTTCAAATTTTAATTGGTTTAGGTATTTTTAGGTTCAAATTTAATGCAACTAAGAACTCGATTCAAAAATGGGCACGCTGCCTCGTATGGATCCTGCAAACTTATTAGATTTTAAATGATATTATGTTACCTACTTGTGGATTTACCTGTCGACCCAAATAAGGTTGTGAGTAAGAAAAAATACTTAAGCGCCTACTTAGTCTAACTTAGCTGTGTTAGCCTAGACATTCTCATGAAAGAGATTTGTGCACACTGAATACAAAAAAAAATGTTAAAAATGTTTGCATTTACTGGCTGCCTTAAAAATATAGAGCTTCATTTATACGAATGCCTCTTCCGACAGAACATTCTTCGGCAAATTTCAAAAGACAGGAACTAGCACTTTTTCACCATTTTTTTTTTTTTTTAAGTAGGGGAAATGCCTTACGCATACCCGTCCACCGGGGGACGGACGGGTTATGTCGGACTCTCCACTGGAAAGGTGGTATACCAGTGGCCCTACCGACTAAAACCCCTACTACTCCCTCTTATCGTCCGTATAGTGGGGGAACACGGTGAGTAGCGCGAAGCCTGTTACGCGTTCCCCCGGACGGAGCCCGCCTGGACGGCGGGCCGGAAGCGACCCCCCCATCGTGAGGGGAGGCCAGAAGGGACAGCCGAGGATGTCAAGCCGTCCCTACCAGGCAGCGGTGAAACCCGTGCAATGCTGGCGGCGGCACCCCCGTACCACGCGCCAGCTGGCCACCGTACGCAGGCCCTACTGGGCCCGCAACCACGAGCCACACAAAGGGCGGCTCCGCTGCCGTAACCTTCGGTACGGCCCCGCCGGGCCGCGACGCACAGGGGGGATCAGCCTCGGATCACTGGCCCCCACCAACCGGTTGTGCGCCGCGGCCCCAACCACGCGCCTCAAGGCGCCTGCAGGCCCCACTGGCCCCGCATTCCCACGTCGCCCTTACGGGCCGCAGCGACCCTACTGGGCCCGCAACCACGAGCCACCCAAAGGACGGCTCCGCTGCCGTAACCGGCGGTACGGCCCCGCCGGGCCGCGACGCACAGGGGGGATCAGCTTCGGATCACTGGCCCCCACCAAACGGTTGTGCGCCGCGGCCCCAACCACGCGCCTCAAAGGCGCCTGCAGGCCCCACTGGCCCCGCAGCCTACCACCGGTACTAGGCCCCCTCGCCACGCCGAGGCGAGAACCCGTGAGGGGGAGCACTTTTTCACCATAGTGGCCCACTGTCGATATGCCAGCCCTCTGCACAAAGTGCTTTGCAAACTCTTAACCAATTTTTGGGAACAATACCCGGTTTAACATTGATGATTTAAACAAACATGAGCTTACATTTCACCAGAACCTGGCATGCAAACATTTGTAAGCTGAGTAACATCTATCATTGAAAACAGGCAAAAAATATCTACTTAGTCACACACTCGTAAGAAACTAAATAAAAAGAAGAACTAAGAAGAAGAGCTAAATAGAAACCCTACCTCTCTTACCCTCGAATTCACAAACGTCAATCAACGCTAAGCACGCGCAATAGAACAAAACATCAATAGAACTAAAAGGGACAGCAATAATTTTGAGGGATGCTCAACGTTTATTTGCGTTTGTGAATTCGGGGGTTAGTAAATGTTTCTTACAGCTCCATGTTCCAGAACTAACCTATGGCATATGTATAGCTGATACGAGCACCTAAGGTAATTGAGCGTTGGATGTAATTCCGAGCCTGCGGGACATGATATATGATGACGAGATTAAACGCGTCTGATACTATCGATCGATGCCTGATTGTATAAGGCTAAGGCTAGGAGATCATAGCACGACTAAACGCCATCCTTCAGCGATTTAAATCGTTAGATGTGCCCTGCGTTTCAAAAAATATGTTATGTGCTATGTCTTAGTGATCAGTTAACTCAAACAATGACGCTGCGAATTACGTATTGACATCTCGCTCCCACATATGTACTTGACATCGTTCGCTCTCTGTCATACGGTCGCATGGCAACGTCATTTTAAATAAATAGGATTATTTCTCAAATTGGAAAAATAATTATTAAATTAGTACAAAAGCATGAAATGTAGTTCCCTGGGATTAAAATTTGTTTGTGTTTCGTAAATTATTAGAACACTTTCTAAATGCACATGAATGTATACTTTGTATATTCAGTAGCTTATTTGCCGAAATCAGAGAAATTTCAACATCGTTCAACCGACACTGCGTCTAACAAGCGACTATGACGGGAAGACTGAGCTCACCCTTTTCACCGATGACACATTTTTGTGTGGGGGCGCATCTAACGATTTAAATTCCTGCCATCCTTGTATAGGTAATCAAAGTTGCAGGACTGGTAAAGATGATTTGAAAGAGGAAACAACATTTTTGTAGAGGCTCTGGCATACCTACTCGTCCGCCACTTTGAAAAAAAACGTGTTTCGGTGGCAAGTCATGAGACGCATGTCAATCGAGATAGGGAGTGATTACAAACAAAAAATTAAAGGTGTTATATATCTAAGTGATACGGCTTTTGAGATATTTAATAGTATTACTAGTACTCGTATTTATTACTAAAAAAATTCAATGCAAAAAAGTCAACTAGTTTAGACATGACATTGAAAAAACCTTTGGTCCGCCACAAAACTCCCCGCCCGGTACCTGTTACCCCAAGCCACCATTTGTCAGTAGGCTACAGTCAGCGGCACATCACGCTGCCCATTTCCGGTCCCATGTCCTCCTTTGTTCTATTGCAAAGAAATGTCATTTGCCACGAGCAAGATGGAAAAACGGAAATGGCTAGCCTGGAGGGCGATTCACAACCGAGTTATCGAACGATTCGGTAATTTTCAAAAAAATATATTTCGATTCTTTGATGTGGGAGGTGTCCGTATTATTCGCCTAATAAATACTAGATGCCATTGGCTTTAACATATACAAAATTCAAGCTATTGCGCGGAACAAGCGATTTACTAGAATTTAATGAAAGTTATCGAATCGATCGATAACTCGGTTGTGAATCGCTACCCAGGGTGGCGATTTGAATTTTGTATATGTTAAAGCCAATGGCATCTAGTATTTATTAGGCGAATAATACAGACACCTCCCACATCAAAAAATGGATATATATTTTTTTGAAAATTACCGAATCGTTCGATAACTCGGTTGTGAATCGCCCTCCTGATGTGCCGTTGACTGTAGCCTACTGACGAACGTCAACAAACAAAATGGCGCCTTGGGGAACCAGGTACAGGGCGGGGAGTTTTGTGGCGGACCATTTTTTTTCAATATCATGTCTAAACTAGTTGACTTTTTTAATTCTTTCCTGTGTTGCCAATTAGAAGCTAGTTATAGTCCGACTGAACTGCATCAAAATTATAATAAATCCAGTTCCCTACAGTTCATAAAAGCTTCCTTGTGTTGCCAGCCTAAGTCAGTGTTTGCCTTCCCGACAGATATTGGCTCGCTCTAGGTAATGATTTAGTTACTGTACTAAGGTAGGTATAATCTCAGTGTTACCAATCGGTATAGTGATAGCTCATAAGCGGTCAAGTTCCTGCTGTTGGATAGTTATTGAAATTGCGATTATCTTAATGTTACAACCTAATGTTAACCTATCTTAATGTTAAGACCTCATAATATCTTAAGACCGCCTAAATTGTTTTGTTACGGCTAAAATTATTGACTTACTGTTTATGGTAGGTGAGATGCCCGTGGCGTAGTTGTGACAGTGATCGGCATATGATATCGCTGTTGTAAAGCAACACAGGCCAGGTTGGAAATTTGATGGGTGACCATTTCAACCGAATTTAGTAATGTATTTTTCGGGCATCTCCGTGCTTTAGAAGGGGGAGCCCTTTCGGTCGCATAAACTCTTTCGTCTTAATGTAGTTTGGCATAAATATTTTGGCATAAATATTTTGGCATAAAGTTTTTTCGCATAAATTATGATAATGACAAACCAGCCCTATACATCAATCCAGAGCTATCGTAGAACCTAACAAAAAGATTACATAATTTTACTTCCCCGTTTGACCTTACACAATTGACTCTAAAGGTCAGGCCTGTCTTTGCCTGGGAGAGTTGCTGGGGTCCATAAAAGGGTAATTCCCGTCCCTTCGGCGTCATGGGTCCCACTAATTGGGCAAATGTGTCTAATTGGGCCGTGACATCCTTATAAATGGACCCATGGTAATTGTTTCTGGTCATAAATTAAAAATTGTATACGTTAATATTTTGTTAAGGACGTTTAGGGTAATCAGCTAGCATTGTGGTACTTACTTGCTCATCGTTGTAAGTTTCATCTGAAACTGTAAAGTATTTGTATAAAATATTATACATAACGTCGTCGGAGAGCGACGTGGCCCAGTGGTTAAACACTCACTGGAACCCAAAGGTCCCGAGATCAAATCTGGCCGGAACACACCTCTTTGTGTTCATTGTATTGTATTGTTTGTTTGTTCATTCATTGTATTGTTCATATATGTGGCTAACTCTCTGGTGATGGAAAACCCCGATATAAAACCCAAGCAACCCGGATAACGCCGGTAGGGTCGCCCCTTACCACGTGGGATTCAAATTCTCTCGGCGAAATGAGGGCTTCTGAATGTTCCGTTCACCATGACGGAAACAAACAGTGTACCTCTGACTAACCCATTAGGGATATGGTCGTCAGGTGTGTGAAGTTCTGATTTCGGGTGCCACTTTTTTAGCACAAGTAACCTATCTACGTCTTTTTTATCATAATATCATTGCTTATAGCTAAGTACATTATTTTTCGAAACACGTCATGAACAACAAAACCATCTTGAGTTACAGCTATTGTCATTGATCGGCCTACATACTCCCAATTGAGTGGCATTACGAAACTTGAACAAATATCGTAAACGTCAAACACAAGTCATAAGTGTAGGGACCATAATTTAGGAAAAAAGATGGATATAAAAAGATATAAAACAATTGGTAGGGTAAACATGATATATATATAATAACGAAAAACATGGGACATTTTAAAGATCCATATTCATATTCATTTATTCGCCTTTATGTACAGTAATTTTAAGATGAATTTTACTATTTTATGTCTACTGCCTGGTAGGGACGGCTTGACATCCTCGGCTGTCCCTTCTGGCCTCCCCTCACGAAGGGGGGGTCGCTTCCGGCCCACCGTGCAGGTGGGCTCCGTCCGGGGGAACGCGTATCAGGCCCCGTATCGGACGATTAGAGGGAGTAGTAGGGGTTTTAGTCGGTAGGGCCACTGGTATTCCACCGTTCCAGTGGAGAGTCCGACATAACCCGTCCGTCCCCCGGTGGACGGGTATGCGTAAGGCATTTCCCCTACTTAAAAAAAAAAAGGAGGAGAACAAAACATAAAATAACTATGGTTGCTTATGGCTATCTGCTCTCACAAATAAAGGTACTGGACCCGCTGTTACCCGATCTCCTCTACTACAAATGATGAAAAAGTCTTTCAACCATTTCCCATAGCTGTGGTGATGGTGAATTACTTTTGTAAAGTTTGTCCTATAGAAACTGAACGTCTGCTCAATGACACACAGAGGCGAAATATCATATATTGAAACGTAAACGTTTCATCGCCCACCCACATTAAACTTTGAACGGCAATGTTTGGATGGCCCATAAAATCCATCCATAAAATCCGCATTAGGCAAAACTGTGTCTTTGAGCGAATTGTCTGAATGAATGGTCCATAACTTGTTCAGTTTCCACTTATTTTTTGATTAACACCTAACTGGCCTGTACACAATGATATTACAATAAAAAAAACGTAGATAGCTTATGTCAGCACACACGCAAAGTCAAAAATTGACCATGGGGTACGACGTAGTTGATTTGACCGTGTTACGAGTTTGACGTGTGAACAAGACAATCGTACTGTCTTGTTCACACTATTTACTAGAGTGTAAACGAGACAGGTACCTACATATTACGAAGTGTCGTCTCAGACTGTCAATACAGTCAATGCTTTGCTTCAGGTGTACGAATCGTCCGATTTTTTATTATAAAATCATTGCTTGTACCGACTTTGCTTGTAGGCAACTAGGCCAGAAGGTTTAACCACTGAGCCAAAATGCTATCATAGCTCTATTCAGATCGATTGATACTCAATTACTCATACATAAAATTATTTGCCTACTTTGGGGCTAGGTGGCGCTGTGTGTCATAAATACCAGTGATGTCCAGTGATGCACAAATACAAGAATCACTTCATTCACAAAGCTAACAATATTTCAGTCTCCCTAAGTTACCTTGACCTACATTGGATATTTTTGCATGACTAAAAAGATTCTCAGATTTAGGACAGGGCAGGCATAATTAATGTGAAAACTATATTACTTACCCCAAATCGATTAATTATAAGAGAAAGCGGAACAAATGGCTACTTAACCTACTTCAGCCTAGTGTCAGGAGCTCGGATATTAACGAGCAGACCCAATAACAAGTGAAAATCGCAGCAAGTCACGAAACGCCAGCAATTCGGACCATACATCACACTGGAACTGCTATCAACAGAAATGCTAATTTCTGAAAACCTCGGTGCTGTCAGAATGCTAAGCTGCTTAGTGATATTTCCTACGTACTTAAATATACGGACAAATGTAGTGTTTAACGTAACGTTACATCGGGCAAACAGCTATCGAGGTTATGAAACTTCGAAAAAAAAGCGATGGTAGGATGATTAAATAAATATGAAAGGACGTTTATTATAACTAAAACTCCTTCTCATCATTTACTTACTCAAAGCACCATTAAGTCTCAGCTATGGTTTTTCGGTTGAATATGGCACGTGGTGAGTATCTTTAAAATTCAATTTCTTTGCAACTGTGGTCGTTTGAGAGTAAAGAACTAAGCCAAATAACATTTTTAAATTATTTCATACAAAATGAGAGAAAATACTAATTCAAAGTGAAGTGTATTCATGATGAAGCACCGAGATGTGAAGTGATGTCAGCCGGAATGCCACCCCAGCAGTTGGCCTAATGTTTTTCATTCATATAAGCTTGTATTTTAACCATCAATACCGTCTCAGAGCTTCTCCTATAAAGTTGTGCTCATTCAATAATTAATTGAAATTGACAATACTGGAGCAGTTTGCAAGATATAAATCGGCCCCAGGCTAGACTTGCTTCAGCAATAAAGCAGCCTTTATGTCGTACGACACGACGCGGGGATTTTTAAACGCTTAGGGCTTTTTAAAGACGATTCGCACCTAGCAGGATGCAGGGTAATAGGTAACGGTAATGGGTACAGGAATTATGCCAGTGGCGGCTTTTTGTGCCACGGCATGCTCCAAGCTCATGCTAGGCATTTATTTCGTTACAGGATCGAATCAGAAATGAAGATTTCTGTAGAAAATGTAAAGAAAGTAGCCAACATGGCCCAGCATGACGTCAGCTAGAACAATCAACTTGAAAAACTGGCCCATGATGGCATCGTAATGATGATAATATTAATAATGATGATTATGATGAGTTTTGTCTCTTTCACTTCTCTGTAAAATGCAGTCCGTTGCACCCCGTTTGGTGTGAACCGTATGTATAAAGTCCTAACTAAGCGTTTAACACTTTCAAATGCAGGAAAACTTTTTAGAAGTTTAATTGCGAAAATAGACTAAAGCAATTAAAACACATTACAACGTTATTTAGAACTACTTTTTCGACTGTTTGTTACGAGTTTAGAATTTAAATTGCAATAGTTTCAAAAGCAACTCAACTGTTATTAAAACTACGCCGATTGTTTTTATATTTTTTATATATTTTCCAGTTTCGACGAACTCACGAGCAATTTGAGAGTAACTAGCTATGTGTTATATATAATCTGCATCGAGAGGAAAAAAAACAGAGAGGCCATTGCCCAGCAGTGATTACCTAAAAGTTCAGTATACCTATACTATTTGTTGTGGTTTGGGCTTCCTGGATCTTAGCCTCAGTAGTACAACAAACATATAGAAATTACTTATTAGTTGACTTATTTTTTTTTGTTTTTGTGATTTTTCCTTTGCTTCAAAACGTTCCAAATACTTCCAGCAAGTGTTTTAGTTTTCCATCTTAAAAACTAAGCGCAGCAACATACTCATGGCTCAATGCACCACATGTGAAGTTGACCTACTTGCGAGCACATCGTCCAAATAACCCGACCCTTCCGTTGCATGCGCTTATTTTAACATGTTTTTACCTGCATTATGTTACAGGGTGTCAGTGAACGATAAGCTCATAGAAACAACCACTTCCAATCACAATCACTTTTATGACAAATGAGGTGGCTGTAAAAATATTTGTAAGTAAGTAATCTTTCATTCATCATCATTCTTTTGTCGCACCGCCTACTGTACTTTTCTGCTTAGCCTTATGGTTGACTGGTAAGAATGCTTCATTGGCATTAAGTCCGCCGTTTGAATAGTACTATTCATTGTTGTGCATTGAAGAATAAACAAATAAATAAATAGATTCTTATTACTACATAAAACTAAGATGAGAAGATGTTTATGTAGATTTCCACCTGAGAAGCAACGTAACGGCACAATAACACTGATGTTTTATTGCTTGAAAACTCACCAATTTCACAATTCTTTCGGAAGTATTTATAATTAATCGGAAGTAAGTATATATAATTATTTTGAAAATCGCAGTCTCTAAAAATTCTCAGTTAGTACAAAGGAGATCATCCAGCCTCCATACATTTTTGAGCTTCATATGCGTCTCTAGAGGTCCGCCTGTAACGCTCGTCGGGGACTTACTGGATTCGCGCACAAGGTCGCCACCGTGGAGTTCCCTGGGTATTTATACCGCCTCTCCGCAGAGACACCTCCACCCTTCCCTTGGACGGTGTGATGTCCAAAAATGGATTCCCCACGTAAAAAACCTTTAAAATAATGATCATTATCAAACTAGAAACCATACAACGACCCTTAATTTTTCACTGCGTAGGTAAGTTATAAAAAGGAGGAGAAATGTCAATTTCAATAAAAAAAAGAAAATATCCAGAGATATTAAACTCTCCGTCCATTCTTTTAAATCTTTGATGAGAATCATAATCAAAATGAACGAACCAAAAATCAACACGGTGGTTTCGCTTCTAGTTTTAATTGTTCATGGCGAGATGCTAAGCAAATAGAAACTTTCCGGCGTGCTATTAGGGAGAATTAGGACAGCGTTTTACTCACAGAAAAGAAGCATTTTTAGTTGATACTGATGTAAAGGAGACTTAATTAGGATTAGGACGTTTCCTACTCACAGAAAGGAAACATTTTTAGTTAATACCGTAAAGGAGACTTTACTGGTACGGATGAAACTGTGGTTAAAAATTGTGTCGACAAAGAAATAAGTCTCTGAAAACATTGAGTTGCTAAACATTTGACTTTCCTCATTATAATTATTCTATCAAAAGTAGTCCACTGCGCTGCATTATTTTAGGTAAAGCTAAATTGCACATAGCCCCCAAAATTATAAACGTCAATAAACGCTAAGCACGCGCTCACGTTCATGCTGTCTCGTAAAATGTCAATAGAACTGAAAAGGACAGATACTTCCGAGGGATGCTTAACGTTGATTTGTGTTTCTGAATTGGGGGTAGACCCTCCCTAAAATGTTGCAGAGCAGCTGTACGCCGCACATCTACTGCAATCCTGCAACCTTCGGCAGATCACCCGTCTCTTCAGCAGGTTTTTTTGCCCCAATGGTAATCATATTTAGGGCAAAAAACCCGGAGCTGATGCTCCTCGTGCTATGTGCCCTAACCCAATGCCACTGCTTCTTGTGCAAGTCTAGTTCTTAGGTATTAGGTAGGTATGGAACGCTAACATTTTATATTTGCTAATACTTACTTACTCTTTCGATTGACATGTGTTTCATCCCTTGCCTCCGAGACACGATTTTTTAGTAGGTAGTTATGCCAAAGAGGTAGCAGGATGCCCTTCGCTTTACTTTCAATGGTAGGTACTTCAAAACGTGTTTTTACAAAGTAATAAAAAAAAACCGTTTACTGAATATTCCCAAAATATCCTTTGTTTTCAAACACACACAGCTACAGCAGCACAGCTTGACAGACAGTCAACTGTGATATGACAGCTGACCCATTCATGTAACAATTAAAATAACTGCAGCGCATCAAAAGCGGCATAACTCAAAGAGCCGAGACTTGCGCACACGCACGCAATCGAATTGGCTGCATTTCGCGTCACTGAAGCTGATTTATTTGATACATACAAACATAAACGGCCTATATACGTCCCACTGCTGGGCACAGGCTTTACCTCAATTATGAGGCAGAAGGAGCCAAACTCAAACACGCGGGCTCAGTTTGGATTGTTGGAGGGGTGTAAGGTTAGTGAGCAACCTTAATGTCAGATGTTATCAAGCCGCCCTAAGGCCTCCGACTAGGCTAAACGACTGACATCTAGCGACGTCAACCGGGACCAACAGCTTAACGTGCCTTCCGAAGCACTTAGATGCCCGAAATACTCGTCACTAAATTCCGGTGGGGTGGTCACCCATCCCATTTTCGACCCGGCGTGTATTGCTTTACGTCACCGATCACTGTCACAACTGCGCCACGGGCACCCCCCGCACTTATTTTGACAAGTTACTTCTAACTCTTGCTCTTCCTGTTAGAGTTCTCGTGTTCGTGTTCTCGAATCACGTGTTTGTAAGAAAATGATTTGTAAACAAAATCTGATCATAGACTGAAAAATTTTACGAATATAGATTCTAATGAGAATATTATGAAAAGCATCTGAAAAGCATCGTTACGGCACACTAACTTAACTGTTTCATTGCTTGAAAACTCTCCAATTTAACAATTCTTTCGAATGATTATTGATAATTATTTTAAATTTGCAGTCTCTACAAATTCTCAGTTGCTACAAATTTAAAAAAAAATTCACCAGGTTTCTGAATCCTATTTCAGCCACTAAATAACACTGCCAGATGTTATACATATAACTTATTTATAACGCGAAAGATACAGCAATGTCAATGATGAAAAACAGAAATATAATAAATACTTATATACTTAAAACGTTTGCATTCGCCACAGTAGTGTGGCCAGTAGGAGCATGGCTGACTCGTAATTTATACTCTGGCACAGGTGTTCCCCTTGGGAGCTGAGTTACAAATTACATACAAATGGCTTCTAGTGTTTGAACTGTATTCTCAGGACGTCTACTCCAGTGCGATACTTACGAAGTTTCATAGAAATTTGAAGGATGAAAAGGCAATTCAACGACGAATGATGCTGAGTGATGATGATGATGTTTTTTAACGCCTTACAATTTATGGCATTTGTGAGTTAGAAACAAGAGTAGGTTTAATTTGAGTTCTTCCATAAACCCAATAATGTGGTACCTATCTATGCATAGATAGGTACCACATTATTGGGTTTGCAACAATGATATAAAAATAAAAAAACACGTAAGTAGGTTACTTGTGCTAAAAAAGTAACACCCGAAATCAGAACTTCGAACACCTGAGCAAAGCATTGACAGTTTGAGACGACACTGCGCAAACATGTCTCTGACTCGTTTTCTCTCTAGTAAATAATCATACTATCTTGTTCACACGGTCAAATTATAGTACGTACGCCAGGGATCAATTTTCGACTTCTGATCATTTTCTTTAAATATCATTGGTTTGCTGTTCGTTTCTTAGCTATGGCCTATTGGTGAATTGTAAGTGACCCTACTGGTGCGGGTGCAAGTGCCAAAAAGGGAAAATTAAACACTGTGTATAGTGATATAAATGAATGAACGTGTATGTATATTAGTGTGCAGTCAGGATGGCTATGTGAAAAGACGTTACTAATATTTTTTATTTCTTTGTAACAGTTTTTTACGAGTGATTGCTACCAGTTCTTAGATAGGTACTTCATCTGCCAGTAGAGAATTCTTTGTGCGCAAAAACTCTCGTATTTATTACTACTTTATAGTTCATTCAACACTTTACATTACATTAGTATTAAGTAGGGTACTACATTCACGTAATTACAAACATATATGTACTCAATGCTATGTAGTCCCTCGTGGTCCAGTTTCAGTATCAAAGTCGCGTTTTAACCCGGCCTCAGTCCCCAGGCAATTTCGAATAGAATCGGTCGCTGGCGGGTAAATAACGTTAAATATTTCTCACCCACCTGTTTAAATAAACTTCACAGCGGCAAACGAGCCGTGGAAACAAAATTGAACCCCCTAATATAATGGAAATATTTAAAGTATTATTATGTTGTGGCAAACGATACCTACATTTGAAAACCCGGTAAAACAAAATTTAACCAAACAATTACAGTTAGATACAATAACATCTTTGCAAAAAAAACAGATAACTTTACAATGGCGATAAGTTGTTCTGGCAGATGTTTTTTGAAAATTAATATTTGCGTAAAATAATTTGCACTGTGTTAAACATACATTTATTCATGCTAGAAGTGGTTCAGATACACATATGAAAGAAACACAAATTATCCGCTACTTATTTTAATTTTGATAAGTCCATAATATCTTCAGTTTTTTACCCTGCAAGATTTCAAAATAACATCTTCTATAATTTGTTAAAAAAAACAATATTTATTTACAAGTCCACTACGTCAAAACACATGGTTTCAAATGGCAAGTGCCACACAACCACCACGTGGGCAGGAAGCGACTAATTACTAAAATTCCCGAAAAATGCTTACCTTGATGAGCTTTTATTACTGCTCTGCCATTTTTTACCCAGTAGCAGCCAAGTGCCAACGGACGGGTTAAGTGTCCTATAAACTGGTAATTACTTCCCTTGGTACTTGTCAACGAGCAAACTCTCCCAGTGGGCCCACCAAGCACCAATTAATCGAAGTGTGGGTCCAGCAGTAAAACAGGGGGTAATAAATCAAACTTTAAAAGAGACGTCAGGGTGGCAGTTAAAAGTTGTGACGTAATCTGGGGCAGTGTGCCCTGCAGGGCTTTATGGGTATTTACCGAAGCAGGTCACTGGGATTAGGTCGTAAAACAAGCTTCCCTGGTTGGCGCAAGTCACGAGTTGACTATTCGAGATAACATTTTATGAAAAAAAACCAATCAACACCACTGGGCTCGTTATGTCCAAATCTTTCATGCCCTCTGCTTGCACGAATACTTCAGGCTTAGACAGACACAAAAAAAATTTAGATCACAGTATCATATTTCTAGTATAAAAAACTTCTTTTTTTTACTTTAGTACATGCGGACGATGTTGTGAGCGGCCGCTAGTTAATTCATATTGCTTATTGAAAAATAAGCTTTATTCTCAACAGCAATAAGAATGAAAGAAACAGAACGTTACAGTACGCGGTTTGTGTTTTTATAGATAAGGGGGTAAAAATTTAGTTTAGTGAGTCGTTTCTCCGGGTGTAGGTACGGGACTAGCGAAATTAGTATAAATTCCTACGTTAACCTCCTCTCTGAAACATACACAAGGTCAACAGGCATTTTTATGGAGGGTTCTCAGGTCAAAGTCTTGTCGTAATGACTGGGTTTTTTCCCATTAGTTTCAGGAGACATTCTGCACAGGGTTTAAATAATTTGCCTTGGTTACAAGAACTAATTCTTAAAGCCTAATGATCCTTCTAATATTATAAATGTGAAAGTTTGTCTATGTGTGGATGTGCTGTGTTGCTCTTTCACGTAAAAACTACTGAATGGATTTTAAAAAAACTAAACAATAAAATCCTACTAATCCTACTAATATTATAAATGTGAAAGTTTGTATGTGGGGATGTGCCATGTTGCTCTTTCACGTAAAAACTACTGAATAGATTTAAATAAAACTTAACAATAAAATCCTACTAATCCTACTAATATTATACATGTGAAAGTTTGTATGTGTGGATGGTCATGTTGCTCTTTCACGTAAAAACTACTGAATGGATTTCAATAAAACTTTACAATAAAATAGCTTATACATCTGAATAGCACATAGGCTACAATTTAGATGTCCACTTCATTTCGAAGTGAGATTGTATTTTATAAAACTCAATTACTACGCATATGTGATCGGTTGAGTGAAAGAAACTAAGACAACATTTTTAATTATTTCCATACAAATGAGGGAAATACAAATTGAAGGTGAAGCCTTTTTTGGTTGTTGGCGTTTTTTCCTGATCACGATCGAAGTGAGATTTGGCGTTAGCCAGAATAGCATAGCTGCTATGCTATTCCGGTGGTCGCCGACACTCACTTCGCTTGTGCGAGTTAACTTTAAAATTCCATTCCTTCACGACGGTCGTCGTTTGAGAGAAAAGAACTGAGCCAAAAATCATTTTTTAATTATTTACATACAAAATGAGAGAAAATACTAATTCAAAGTAAAGCGTATTGATGATTGAGGTGAGCGTGAAGCGCCGAGATGTGAAGTGATGTTCGATGTGCACCGCCGGAATAGCACGGCTGATGTCAGTTGTTGTGCCTAGTCGGAAACCTCAGGGTGGCTCCATAACATCTACAAATGAGGTTCATTACTGACTATGTATACTGAACATACTAAACTTCAGTTTGAAAAACATGTTTGTTTGTTTTGAATTTCATAAAATATGACCTCTATAAGTAACCATCTATACTATTTCAGTAAACGAATTTTCATATAAGATAATCGTATATTGATAAAGGCCGATCAAAAATCGATCTTGGATATATCCATAGGTGATAAGAGTATTTTATGATTTCACAGAGTAAACTATAAAAATGTTAGCTACAATATTTCGGCCACACTAAAATGTAACATTTTATGTAAATGTAGCTTTGTTGGAATAATAAATCATTTTTATTGTATCTTGCAACGAATACAATATTGAAAGTAGAATAATTGAGATGTTTCTCACATACACGATTTTATGGTATTTTAAAGCGTTTGGTTGAACACATTTTACTTGCTATTATAAGTTTATTACTCTGCGAACGAATGTGTTTGATTTACACCTAAACGCGTCTTTACAATAACTTTGAGTTTATTATTATCTTTTATTGATGCAATCCCAATTTAAAATACTACTCATCAATATAATTTATTTATGTTTATGATCTGTTAAAGCACCTAGCTTCCGTAAACCTAGGTAGAGATCGTCTGAGCTGAAATGACGCGCCCCTCCACCGCAATTACGCACCAAGGATGCGTAGATGCAGTGGAGCGGCGCGACATTTCAGCTTAGACGATCTCTACCCAGTATGAATAAGATGATCTAAAAATATACATATGTAGGTATTCTATGAAAAAAAATGAAGTGCCTTGGCCTTTGTCATGTAAGTATTACTTACTTCATCAGGACCTTTTTGCAGAATGCATAGTACTTTCTTTTCTACTACTTTCACCATGAAATGGTTGAGGTTGACATTATATCCCTGCCTGTCGTAGGACGCTAATAAAATGGCCTCTGGGGAGTGAATTGTGTGTGTAGAAGACCGCAAGCGTTTCGTGGAACGATACCGAGGAAGACCATAACACGTGCCTTCATTAAAGAGCGCTGAAGGGTATGTGTTGGCTACTAAGTTGCTACCCTCAGGGTTACGCTACCACCTAGTCGCGCGCGATGATGACTGTCAGTTTTTAGTGGGTAGTGGTTTTTGTTTCCTAACCCCATATGACCCAGTTGTTCCGAGAGCACCGGGCAAGCCTAACTGCATTTCCTGTTACTTCTTGTTGCTAAGTGCTACAAACATTCATTCATCATCATCAACAGCCACACGACGTCCACTGAACACCCTCCCATAGATTCCCAAAGCGGCTGGTGGAAGGCGGCCTGCATACCGAAACCCTGTGATCTTTATCAGGTCAGCCGTCCACATTGCGGGTGGACATCCAACGCTTCGTTAGGCCTCAAATGGTCTTCACTCGAGAACTTTCGGCCCCAACGGCCATCAGTTTTTCGTGTTATGTGCTCTACCTCCTGCCACTTCAACCTTTATTATGAGTCGATACCTACTGGAACACCGTAAACTTCGTCTCCTCGCCTGAGCTTCTTCGAAACAGGGTTACGGTTATTTATTAACCGATAGTTAACCCGCTGAACCGTTTCCACGTGTTGCACCGCGTTAAACTCGTTTACGTTACTCGTAGGGTGACCAAGCAGGAACGAACAGGAAGGAAGTTGAAGAGACTTATCGGCCGCGCATCATAAAACAACTTATCGACTAATGAAATTTTATTGATTTATTCATTTATAAAAAGCTTAAACTATTATGCTTTTAGATGGAAGATCCGACAAAAGTTTAGATAAGAATTATCCATTTTTTTTTGTTGTTTGTATTCTTACCGTAACATGCTGATTTATATCGGAATCTAAAGATACACACATTAATTTGTATTCACGAAACACTTGCATCAGACGATAACCCCTTACAACTTGTCAGGTCATTGGTAACCTTATAAATAAACTCGAGCACTAGCTTCTAAAACAAGCATTCTATTAATTAAGAGAGATATTTGAAGACATCATCATCATCATCATATCAGCCGAACGACGCCCACTGCTGGGCATAGGTCAAAGATCTCCACAACGATCGGTCCTGCGCTGTCCGCAACCAGCGGCTTCCCGCGACCTTGACCAGCCGTTTTTTTTTTTTTTTTATAGTAGGGGCAATTCCTTATGCATACCCGTCCACCGGTTGACGGACGGGTTATGTCGGACTCTCCACTGGAAAGGTGGTATACCAGTGGCCCTACCGACTCTGATCGTCCGTAGTGGGGGAATACGCCGTATAGCAACGAATCCGTGTGCGCGTTCCCCCGGACGGAGCCCGCCTGAGTGGCGAGCCGGAAGCGACGCCCCCTTCGTGAGGGGAGGCCAGAAGGGACGGCCGAGGATGTCAAGCCGTCCCTACCAGGCAGCGGTGACCCGTGCAATGCTGGCGGCGGCACCCCCGTACCACGCGCCAGCTGGCCACCGTACGCAGGCCTTACTGGGCCCGCAACCACGAGCCACCCAAAGGGCGGCTCCGCTGCCGTAACCGACGGTACGGCCCCGCCGGGCCGCGACGCACAGGGGGGATCAGCCTTGGACTACTGGCCCCCGCCAACCGGTTGTGCGCCGCGGCCCCAACCACGCGCCTCAAGGCGCCTGCAGGCCCCACTGGCCCCGCGGCTCCACGCCGCCCTTACGGGCCGCAGCGGGTGGGTGCTCAGTCCACCACGCTGCCACGCCTGGATTCTCTTCGCTTCCCGGTGGTGCCCCTACCACCGGTACTAGGCCCCCTCGCCACGCCTGGGCGAGAACCCATGAGGGGACCTTGACCAGCCGTGCTATTCCGGCGATGCACATCGGACATCACTTCACATCTCGGTGCTTCACGCTTACCTCAATCATCAATACGCTTTACTTTGAATTAGCATTTTCCCTCATTTTGTATGAAAATAATTAAAAAAAATTATTTGGCTTAGTTCTTTTCTCTGTAACGACCACAGTTGCAAAGAAATTGAATTTATAAGTTCACTCACACGAGCGAAGGGAGTTTTGGCGTCCGCCGGAACAGCATAGCAGATCGTCGGTCCACCTTGTGGAGGGCCTGCCCACGGAACGTCGTCCGATACGCGGTCGCCATTCACCTAAAACTCGATTTCCGTACGGTTTGTAATGAAAATGTTTGATGTATTGATTATTTGGAATGACACACAATGTAACATGCATATGTCCCTATGTCTAATCTAGTGTCACATTAAAAGTAGGTGAAAATTCTACCTACATATTTCAGCTATTTGACATTCATAATTCACTTACACAATATCATGTTTGTTTTGCAACAAAATATTAACAGTATTTTCGATCTAAAAATTTAAGTTTTAAGCGATATTAGGACATATCCATTAAACTCAAAAACATTGGGTCACCACAGTTCTTCTGTTTATATTTTACTGTCCGCCTGGTTATGTAAACTGCAGCTGATAAAATAGATATTGTTTCAAGGATATTTTTAGATGGAAATAAATAAAAACTTTTTTAATGTGATATAAAACATCATCAGCGATATCTCAACACACGCTAGAAGCAATCGTTGTTAATGTATAAAACTGCACTTATGAGAAACTCCTAACATACCTACATAGTTTTACTGTCTCTTCCTCACTCTAAGTGATAGTACTCAAGTTAACTCTAGAATTCCGGATACATATAAGTACATAAATATCTACACACAAACTAATTTCCTCCCTTTACTTATGTCTAACATTTGTGGTTGTCCTGTGCTTGAGTGTTTTTCATCTGGGGTGGCATTCCGGCGGACATCACTTCACATCTCGGTGCTACACGCTTACTTCAATCATCAATATGCTTCACTCCGAAATAGTATCTTCTCTCATTTTGTATTTAAATAATTAAAAAATGTTATTTGGCTTAGTTATTTTCTCTCAAACGACCACAGTCGCAAGGAATTTGAATTTTAAAGATAACTCACCACGAGCGAAGTGAGTTTTGGCGCCCGCCGGAATACCATAGCTGTTATAGAATATGTAAAGCTAAAATCAAAGAAAATGAGTACAATTTTGCCTGCACCACAAGGTAATCCAATATTAGCCAATCAGAGCCGACTCATCACAACTGCATTGGTTTAATTTCAGCCAGCAAACACATTTTCGATTGGAGTGCTAATTCCTAACACGGCTATGACATGGCATTAATTATTGGAGTAAACACATACTCTTTGATCCAGGGTATTGTGTCAATGAGTTAATTAGGTAATGTATTTCCTAAATATTTGATCGTCAGGTCAAGATTATATTAGCATAGGTAGGTATGATTATAGGAGTTTGCGATATGCGGTCCGTCTTGGAATTTTGCTGTAGTGGAATTCAAACTTAGCAGCTACACGATTCTATAATCCTCTTAGCTACCTCAATTGACAAATTTATATTTTGACAGCTTTTTGCCGGTGATTTGACAGCGGGATCTACGATGATGAAGCTCAAAGCTTCGTTTCTACTGGGCAACAACTGACGCATAACATGTACGGCGACACGCGTGGCTTGTAGTTTGGCGCTATGTGCACTGATATGTTGCGCGTTTCCGATCAACATGATAAGCTACAATCGTGTTGTGTCACTTGTCGCGTGGCAAATGTTGCCTAGTCGAAACGCGACTTAGAAGTACAATTCCAAGACGGCCCGCAGACCGCAAACTGCAAGCGACACACTTTTGTTCCCAAGCGCGGCGCTGTAGTGCAGCCACGCTTGGAATCACAGAAGAGATTCATAGAAACCAGTAGTGTCGCTTGCAATTTTCGGCTGCAGTTTGCGGTCTGCGGTCCGCCTTGGAATTGAACCTAACTTTCTATTGCACACATAAAACATCGGACTTAAGCAAAGAGGCATTCTCTACCAGTCAACCACACGGTAACTCATACGTTAACATAATAACTGAAACAGTAATTGTAAAAATGGCAATACATGTTGTGTGTCTACATTCTTATGTCATGTTACTGAATGTTTTTTAGCACAGTCGCATCGTACAGAAAGCAATGTAACTCCGCAAAAGAGTTTCCGTAGCAGTTAATTTAAACCCGATGTCGGTTTCGCTCCAATATTTGAGCTAAGCTGACACACATCGCTTTTCGCGTTTCCGCTTCGCTTTAATGAAATAACTGTGTTTGTTCGAGGGAACTTCTTGATTAATTTGCCCAAGTCAAACCTTCGGTGTGTGTTACATATTATTTCTATGTAAAGTTTGCATTGAACTTAATGAGGGATCTAATTTTAGTGCGTTTGATATGACCCACATCACGATAGCTGTCAAAATTCTCGTATTATATTCACAACCAATCTATCAAAAATACTTTGATCTGAAACTGTCAGTCTGTAAGATCAAATACCTATTTTCCCTTCAGTCCGATATAACACCTCAAACCATCTGCTGGATAGCTATGCCCAATACATACCTAGTATGTTTCCAGCTGACTGGCACCACAAGTTTTTAATAGGGTTTTTTTAAAAGCCCAGACCTCAATATTCCAAGGTGCAGACAGAATTCACCCTTTTATTTCGCCCTTGTATTCGCTCTCAGTAAGACAATTTATTTTTTACTAAATAAAAAATAACTACCCCTGGTCAAACGAGCCCGAGTAGTTTAACTTCCTAATTACCTACTTAATTAACTTCTAAGTTTTCTAGTACAACGGGAGTTCTAGATGGAGCCTCTTAGTTTTAAGTACGCACTTGGGTCTTCACCAAACAAACAAGTGCTTTTACGGGTTACCTATCATAAGACCGAATTTTCTTTTCCCGAATTTCATTTTCCCGAAAACGTTTCGTTTTTTTTCGTTCGGCATTTTTTCATTTTCCCGAAATGACGTTTGCTACTGTATCAGTGGACCAATTATCAACTGGATTTTTTTCGTTTGCCAGACGTTTCATTAGGTCACAAAACGTTTTACCGAAGTGATGATTGGCCGTAATAACAATTGTCCGAAGTATTGTTTTCCAGAACAATCATTAGACCACTGTTTTGATTGCCATATTTTTAGTTTACCAAACGATCATAAAAAAGTAACGGGTTCAATGCAAGCAGCATAAAAGCAGTCAAAGATTTTTTGAATTTAAAATAAAAAAGGCAAATGGCATGCAAGTCTTCAACATGCAAGTTTAAGGAAAACACAAGAATTCTGTCACGGCTCCGGCATTACGGGGCTCCGGCGGTCGCAGAAGGCTTTCGCTCAGCACCACAGCTTCGGCTTGTTGGCCGGCTTCGCCGGCCAGCCTCAGCCGCGGCACCTCGCTCGTAGCCACCTGCTCCTCAGCCCGCGGGCCGCCTCGCCCTTTCATGCCTACGCGCTTTTAAATAACACTCTTGGGGTAGGGCAAAACAAGTACCACGTGGTGTCGGGGTTGACTGAGTCGGATTCGCCCTGATGTTGAAATTACTGAAAATCAACATTAATGAGACGTTGAACGTTATCATACAGTAGTTGTGGCCTAGCAATATTCGGTAAAATGAGATTTAGGCAAAGTGATCATATGCCAAATAAGTCATCTGGTAAATGAAAAAAGTTGGAAAAAGACTTCGGGCAATAGTAAAAAGTTTATTCTGAAATTCGGTTTAACGTAGTTCGGTATAACGACACTTATGTCAAAAGATACTTCGACGAGTTAAAAATATGTCAAACAATACATCTGGCAAATGAAATGTTGGTCAATAGTTTTCAGTCAAATGAAATTCGGAGTAGTAAATTTCGGACAAGTGACGGGTTCCCGCTTTTACGAGGTTTTAAGCGACGAAAGTAATATTACCTACTTCGAGACAGTCGGAAAATACAGGATGTTGTTTTCATTACCATTTTTTCCCAAATAGGCTGTTTAGTTTTGTGGCCCAGTGGTTAAATAGTCTGACTCGACAGTTTGAATGTGGCCGGAATACCTGATTTCTGTCTATTGTACCTATAATTTGCGCATTACTTATTGTATTTTGTTTTTTTTTTTGAGAGCGTCGTGGCCCAGTGGATAAGCACTCTGGCTTGGAACCCGATGGTCCCGAGATCAAATCTGGCCGGAACACACCTACTTTGCGTTCATTGTACAATTTGCGGCTAACTCTCCGGTAATGCAAAACATTGATATACGAGTAAAGCCCAAGCAACCAGGTTAACGGCGGTAGGCTAGCCCTTTACCACGTTGGGTTCAAATTACCTCGGCGAAATGTGGGCTTCTGAATGTTCCGTTTACAACGACGGCAACAATCAGTGTGCCTCTGACTGACCCATTAGGGATATGGTCGTGAGGGGGTATGTATAATTTGCGGCTCACTCTCTGGTGATCGACCTCACCACGTTGGGTTCCATTCGCCATGACAGGAACAATCAGTGTACGACTACGCCAATTGTGAAAAAGTTGTGACTTCGTGAGCGTATTTTGCAGTTTTGGTGTCAACCTGGTCCGTGGTCCGTTTGATATCTTGGTAAGACATCTTTTTTTTATGCTGTCCCACTGCTGGGCAAAGGTCTCCCCCAAAGTTCTCCAAACGTCTGTGTCCTGAGCCAAAATCTGCCACTCCCCAAAATAACAGGATAATTATATCACCGCTCCATCGTTTTCGAGAAAAATGGGCCAAAATCACCACCTTTTGGCACCCCACGGATGGTCATCGCGGTAGAGGAAGACCTTGGAAAAGACATCTATTTAAACTTAATTGACTACTTGTAGTAACATAAATAACTAATTATTGGGTAATGATTTGTAGATTGAAAACCGTAAGGTCCTTGAGACCCTTGTCCCCAATAAGGGGCCATCCATAAAGTACGTCACATATAAAGGGGGGAGGGGGACGAAGTCGACGAAATGTGTCATGGTGTGACAAGGGGTAGGAGGGGTCAGAAGTTTTGTGATCACATCCATACGGTTTGCATTGTACAAACCGTCGAGTTTCTATTTCAAATTTTAAGATGTAAAATTGTAAATTTGTGACGTCACACTAAGTAGGGGTGGTCTTACAATGTGACCATAAGGAGGAGGAGGGGCCTAAAAAAGGGGCCTAAAAATCATGAAACATCAAATCATGTACCTAATGGATGACTCCTCAAATCGAGGTTACTCGATCGAGTAAAGCAAAAGGAGATTTGTATAAGAACTGGTATTGCCGACGTGGCCCAGCTGGTAAGCAGTTGAAGTGGCAGTTGGCGAAGGGGATCTGATGGCCGTTTGGGCCGAAAGGTTCTACGCAATAGGCCGCGCTAGAAACCAATGGGGAAGGCGCGATGATATCATAATTAAAAAGGGGTAGCTCGGTTACTTGTGCTAAAAAGGTGACATGCCAAATCAGAACTATTTGTACATGTGAGCAAAGCATTGATAGTGTTGACAGTTTGAGACGATTACGATACTATTTCGCGAATTTGTCCTTTTACGAATATGCCATTATGCGAATTTGTCCAATTACGACTCGGTTGCCATTTTGCGAATTTGGCATTATGCGACTGAACGGATCCCTACTACCTTGTTCACACGTCACAACACGATCACGGTTTTTGACTTCGCATCAGAACTGACATAACCTACCTCTTTTTTATTATAATGTCATTGGTTATTTGTAAATTTAGCAGTAGAATTCTTGAGGCTGCTAATGATGATGACGTCACCAACAGCTGGTTGAAGTAGTGATGGTTTCCTAACATAGAATGAGATATTAATGACAAGCTTGTTTTAATAGCAAACAGCGATAAATTAAGCCAAACTAAACCATTATGATTTAGCGTTTTCTTACATCGTTTTAACGCTAAATTACACTGCTGAATTAAAAGCTTAGGTGAGACTATTTTTCCAAGCAAATTGCTCGCTCAAATGAGATTTTCGTGCATAAAAAGCGCGAAATGAATCACGGTGGCGGCCATAACCGACATTTTTAATTAAAATTCAGGGCCGCAGTTCGCGATGAATGGGTCCATTTCAGGATTAATTCGAGCCGTCTTATCGGTGGTAACACAAGCACTATTTAAAAGTTTTAACGACTTTTTTTAGAATCCTGCAGATGTTTTTCATTTTCTGTTAATTTAAGGATGTAAGGGGGCGAACCTCCATCTATCGCCCCAAGTCAACCTCACCTGCACGCGGTGCATCCTGCTGAGCAACGAACGAGGCTCTGGCGACCGACCGACGGCGGTATATCCGTCCTGAATAGGCGAGCTAAATACCACAGGCCGGTGACGGGCAGCAGCGTCACCGGTGCGAGAAGCTTCGCCCTGCGATCGCCAACCCGCCTGCCCAGCGTGGCGATTATGGGCATAACCTCCTATGGAAGCACGACAAAGGCCACGGCCCCCAGTTCCCGGCAGCCCCACTATTCCTGGTTATGGTGGCGACCATGGTAACGGTGGGGCGGGGGGTGCAAAGAATCTCCGGGCTACGGGAGGCCACCACAACCAACTGACCCTGGCGACGTACAACGGACGCACGCTGCGGCTTGACTCGCATCTGGCGCAACTCGAGGTGGAACTTGGGAACATCAGGTGGCACATACTTGGGCTATGTGAAGTCCGAAGAGAGGGAGAGGACACCATAACTCTCAATTCAGGCCACCTGATGTACTTCCGAGAGGGAGACCAAAAATCCCAAGGTGGCGTTGGGTTTCTGGTTAATAAGTCCCTAGCTAACAACGTTGTGGAAATGTCCAGTGTGTCGAACAGGGTGGCGTACCTCATCATCAAGCTCACCGAGAGGTATAGCCTCAAGGTGGTGCAAGTGTACGCACCGACCTCGTCACACTCGGACGATGAGGTGGAGGATGTGTTCGATGACATATCGAGAGCCCTCCACTCCACTACCAAGACCCATTTCACCGTTGTTATGGGGGACTTTAACGCTAAAGTGGGAGTACAAAATTGCAGTGAATCGGTAGTAGGATCCCATGGATATGGAAGCAGAAATCATAGGGGGCAAATGCTCGTCAATTTCCTCGAACGGGAGGGGCTCTTCTTGATGAACTCATTCTTCAAGAAGCAACCCCAAAGGAAGTGGACGTGGCAAAGCCCCGACACTATGACAAAGAATGAGATCGACTTCATCATGGCGGACAAAAAGCACATATTCAGAGACGTCTCCGTGATCAACAGGTTTAATACCGGTAGCGATCACCGACTCGTCCGAGGCTCTCTGAATATCGATTTCAAAGCTGAACGAGTCCGCTTGATGAAGGCCAGGCTCCGACCAACTCTGCTTCAAACTATCATGGGATCTGAAGCGTTCCAGTCAAATCTGGAGAACCGATTTGCTGCCGTGGAAACCACAACCGACGTTAACCAGAACCTTGAAGATGTGGTTCGAGTCCTCAGGGAAGAAGGTACGAGATTTTGTAAAATGCAGCGTAAAGGCAAGAAGTCGAAGCTTTCCGAAGAGACTTTGGGGCTAATGAAGAGACGACGGGAAAACCCACCCGTCACTTCGTCAGGGAAACGGACTCTAAACCGAGAGATTAGTACGCACGTGCGACGCGATCTCCGTTGCTCCAGTACTCTCTCTATTGAGAGAGCGATTGAGCAGAACCGGGGTTCAAAAGTGTTCGTACAATCTCTTGGAAGAAGCCACCTGACGAAGTTGACCATAGAAAGTGGAGAAGTCGTTGTCTCGAAGCCGGCAGTCCTTTCGGAAGTAGAAAACTTCTATGGCCGGTTATACGCTTCGCATGCATCTCGACCTGACCCCGGAAATGAGGACTCTAGAGCCACTCTAACACGCCACTACACCGAAGACCTGCCAGAAGTCAGCATTGACGAAATCGAGATCGCTCTTGGGCGGCTTAAAAATGGAAAAGCCCCTGGAGAGGACGGCGTTACAACAGAGCTGTTAAAAGCAGGAGGCAGACCCGTACTCAGGGAGCTCCAAAAGCTTTTTAACGCTGTCCTCTTTGAAGGGAGAACTCCAGAGGCGTGGAGTAGGAGTGTGGTCGTCCTGTTCTTTAAAAAGGGAGACAAAACCCTACTGAAGAACTATCGACCCATTTCCCTTCTAAGCCACGTCTATAAGCTGTTCTCAAGAGTGATCACGAACCGTCTTGCGCGAAGACTCGACGAATTCCAACCACCGGAACAGGCTGGGTTTCGGAGCGGATACGGCACCATAGACCACATCCACACAGTGCGGCAGATTATACAGAAAACTGAAGAATATAATCAGCCCCTGTGCCTAGCATTTGTGGACTATGAGAAGGCCTTTGACTCGATTGAAATCTGGTCTGTTCTGGAGTCCCTGCAGCGATGCCAAGTAGATTGGCGATACATCCAAGTGATGAGATGCCTTTACGAAGCAGCCACTATGTCCGTCCAAATACAGAATCAGCAAACAAGTCCTATACCGTTGCATCGAGGTGTGAGACAAGGGGATGTTATCTCCCCGAAATTGTTCTCAAATGCAATGGAGGATATGTTCAAGACGCTGAACTGGAAAGGACGTGGCATCAACATCAATGGCGAGTACATCTCTCACTTGCGATTTGCTGACGACATCGTCATCGTGGCAGAAACGCTGCAGGACCTACAACAGATGCTGAATGACCTGGCTGACTCTTCTGTGCGCATCGGTCTACGGATGAACTTGGACAAAACCAAGGTCATGTTCAATGAACATGTACAACCGGAACCGATTGCGATACACGGCGCCGTTCTCGAAGTTGTTCAAAAATATGTATACCTCGGGCAGACATTGCAGTTAGGTAGAAACAACTTCGAGGACGAGGTGAACAGAAGAATTCAGTTGGGTTGGGCAGCGTTTGGGAAGCTACGTCGAGTCCTCACATCGTCGATCCCACAGTGCCTAAAGACAAAAGTCTTCAATCAGTGCGTCCTACCCGTCATGACATACGGAACCGAAACGTGGACACTAACGGCACGGCTGGTCCACAAATTTAAAGTCACTCAGCGGGCTATGGAGAGGGCTATGCTCGGCGTTTCTCTGCGAGGTCAAATCAGAAATGAGGTGATACGGCAGAGAACCAAGGTTATCGACATAGCCCAACGGATTAGCAAGCTGAAGTGGCAGTGGGCTGGCCATGTTAGCCGTAGAACCGACAACCGTTGGAGTAAACGTGTTCTTGAGTGGAGACCGCGTCTCGGCAAGCGTAGTGTAGGACGTCCTCAGGCAAGGTGGAGTGATGGTCTGCGCAGGATGGCTGGCAGGAGCTGGATGCGAGCAGCCGAAGATCGAGTACAGTGGCGTGCAAAAGGAGAGGCCTATGTTCAGCAGTGGACTACAACAGGCTGATGATGATGATGATGATGATGATGTTAATTTAGATAACCTGCAAGAATGAGGTGATAACTAAATAACAACAAAGTATGAGGTGGCGCGAGCCATACTCTAACTCAGTGTGAATTTTTTGGAGGGGTGTAAGAAGATTAATGAGAAACCTTAATTTCAGATCGAAATAAAACAACTTAACGGATTCCACTCGCGATATATAGTGTTCGCGTAGATATTAGAAAACATTAGTGTCAGATGTTATCAGGCCGCCCAAGGCCTTCAACTAGGCTTAGCGACTGACATCTAGCGACGTCAACACGGACTACGGAGATGCCCAGATGCACGGAAACAACTCAATCACTTAACCCATGCCCGGCCTATTGTTGGTTGCTTTGCAATGGCGATATTGTTGATGTACGGTCAACGGTATCACAGGATACCCATTTCCGGTCAATCCTCCTTGCTCTACGGCAAAGAAATGACACCTCAAAGTTGCAGGAGAAAAAACGGAAGCCTGCCGTGCTATTCCGGCGGTGCACATCGAACATCACTTCACATCTCGGCGCTTCACGCTCACCTCAATCATCAATACGCTTTACTTTGAATTAAATAGTATTTTCTCTCATTTTGTATGTAAATAATTAAAAAATGATTTTTGGCTTAGTTCTTTTCTCTCAAACGACGACCGTCGCGAAGGAATGGAATTTTAAAGTTAGCTCGCACAAGCGAAGTGAGTGCCGGCGACCACCGGAATAGCATAGCTGATGTGCCGTCGACTGTACAGTCGCAACTGAGCCACAGGCTCCTCTGAAAAAAACCGTGTAAACGTTTCTCACAAGAGATTTCCAGTTGACATTGGAGGGAGATAGTTCTGATTTGAATGCCTGTAAGGGGTTGAATTTCCTTTTCTGGTTAAGATGTGAAATTATGTTAGCCGGCCTTTCGCTCAAACGACCACAGTCGCAAAGAAAATGAAAATGAAAAAATGAAAATGAAAAATATTTATTTACACAAACTATGAAGGTTAACAGTGTTAGTGTGACAACACTTGTACCAGGAGCAGCCACTCTCCCATAACAAAACATGGGTACAATTTTAGTATGAGTGTGATAAGTAGCACTTAACTTAGTTTACTTATAATTTATAGATAAAAGGGAAAACGATAACGAAAAGGACGGAAAAAAATGAATTAGATAACCTACCACGGGCGAAGTGAGTTTTGGCGCCGACCGGAATACCATAGCTGCTCTAGTAATCATAATAAAAGCATGGTTCCTACCATTCACGTGAGAGGTAGGTATCATTCTGCTAGTCGTAAGTAGGTTTTATTTTTTGTACTAATTCCCTAAATGGATGGAACGGGACTTGGAGTTCAGCAAAGAAGGTAGGGTTGCCAATAATCTGAAAAACTATGAACTAGGTTTAACATGGTTAATATTGTTTTAAGCATTTTCCATGCAGTATCTTTACTTAAGATCTGAAAACCAGAAAAAGACATTTGGCATCAGGCGGGAATCGAAACCGCATCTTTCGCTAACCGGGCGACTGCACTAACTGTGCTACTGAGACCATTAACAGAATCGGCCGTATCTTTCTGGTATATTTACCCTATGAGCCAGGGTAAATATACCAGTATAACATTTTCGCAACTATGGTTTATTTAGTGGTTGGTGTATTTATTAGTTCGTACACAATAAGACAATGGCAATACATAATAATATACAATAATAGTGATGAGCTGTTGCAATGGCTTTACCAAGTAGGCAGGTAGGTACTTACTAAGTAAACTACGTACACATTTAAAAATTAAGATAAAAGGTGGACAGCCCTTAAAATTATGAGTTAATACCTCGAATGAACAGGTAGTACTCACCTATTAAAATAGTTCATCGGTCGCCGAACCAACACGACCGTAATCAACCTTCTCTCACATAAGGTAGATTAGTCCAGGAAAATAGTTCTGTATGGGTATGCCTACATACTAAAACTTACGGACTAAGTACCTATACTTAGTCCGTAAGTTTTAGTATTAGGGATCTAGATTAGATAGGTAGGTACGTAGTTTCGACCATAATTATTGTTTATTATCTACCTATTTTAAGTTAATAGGTCCCAGTCGGTGGGCAGGGTAATTGCACTATCTAATTTCTAAGGTGTCAGAAAACTAATAATTTCACTATTACACATTGTGGTGACATAAATTAGTTAGATAGATTAGATGATCCATTCCTAGACAAAAAAAAATATTAGGAAGGTACAACGAGTACTAAGTAGGTACGTAAGAAGGTAGGTGCTAAAGTTAACAATAAAATTTAAATGACGAAAATGACAGATATCTAAGTTTATATTATTTCACATTTTACATTTAATCCTGAATAAAATTGGTACCGGTAAGATGGGGGTAATTGGTATCTGGGTCTTAATTGGGATAGGACTGTGAAGATGTTTCAAAGCTTTATTTTTCTTAATTTCTTGTATGTTTTTATATTCACTACAGATAAAAACAAAAACACCCAAATATAAAAGAAATACAGCTCTTCACTTGAGCTTTGAAAAATCTTCAAAGTACTGTCCCAATTAAGACCCAGATACCAATTAACCCCATCTTACGGTACTTTGAAGTCCCCAATTTCATTTTCATAATAGGTACTAGGTATCATTGACGGATTGATTTCATAAAATATTATTGGCAAGCAACAAGCAGTCAGTTTTGTTAGCGAATAAAAAAAAAACTTTTGGAGAGTTTAGTGACATCTATTGACCGAGTTATGAAACTTAATCAAACCCAACGTTCTTGCTAGCACGGACTCGGACGAATAGGGGCCGGCGCCCACTATGGGCCGGCGCCCAGTATCGGCATCGGCACGCTTCAGGCTTTTAAGGTGGCAAATAGTAATATACTCTAACATAATGGCAATAAAGTAGAAAATGCCGAAACAGAAACAGAACAAATGCATTTGGTTTTTACGAGAACACATCACGGAAATTTCTACTTTATTGCCATAATGTTAAAGTAAATTGCTATTTGCCACCTTAAAATCCTGATGCGTGCCGATGCCGATAGTGGGCGCCGGCCCTATCGGCATCGGCACGCTTCAGGATTTTAAGGTGGCAAATAGCAATATACTTTAACATTATGGCAATAAAGTAGAAATTTCCGTGATGTGTTCTCGTAAAAACAAAATGCATTTGTTCTGTTTCTGTTTCGGCATTTTCTACTTTATTGCCATTATGTTAGAGTATATTACTATTTGCCACCTTAAAAGCCTGAAGCGTGCCGATGCCGATAGTAGGCGCCGGCCCTAGGCTTTCGTATTGGTACACATCACTACCAGCAGATGGCAGTAAAACATTTTTAAACTGCACTTGTCTAGCTTTACTTGGGTGGCGTTCCAAAACGTGTGGTGCAAAGTGACCCTCGCGGCCTCGGTAAGAAGAAAGAGACAGAACTATCTTTAAGTGAGATAAAGAAAAAACAAGAGATTGGTAAAATTATTTTAGGAACGCTATCGAGTAGTGTAAAACGGTAAACAGTTTTTGGACTGCTTCGGGTAAATTTATCATGTCACTGTCAAGTTATCAAACAAATTTTCCAAACAATAGAGTTCAAGTAATTTTAAAACTATTGAACTATCTCCTTCTTTTGGTTTGGTGGCAATTCCTGTGTTTACCACAATTCTGCCAGTATCACCATTACGTGGTTGTTGTCGACGCCTTGGTTACAACCTCCTTTGATTGGCTCCAGCAGTTTGATTTAAGAAAAAGAAGAGTTTTGACAGTCGCTCGCGTGTCTCTTGTCTTGTCAGCGCGGTAGCGGGAAAATTATTATGGAATATAAAATAACTATTCTTCGTTGATGTTGAATAAAACTAATTTGGGTAATATTGGTAAGACGGTAAACCAAACCAAACTGTAAGTATTGTATAATGAGCATAGGTGACGAGATGATTGTTTTACGGTGGTCCTTGTTATTAAGTTGATAAATGTCAGTAGAGGTTGTAGATAATGACTGTGACAATAAATATGTTTGTACATTGATTCTAATCTCGACTCTTATTGTAGCGTCGAATATATCAGAAGTGAGATGAACTACGCAACATGCCACGAAGAAGTCAGTGCGTAAAGGTTTGTAGAAAGATACGCCCGGCTTGTCCAGTCCAAGCACATTTTCTAGCAGCAGTGATGGCAATCAAAGTCGCAGGAAATCGATGTGTAGTCTGTACCTATTCGACCAGAATCACCACCAGTGAGTCAAAATGTACTGATAACATCTGTTAAACCGGTATGTGGACGTATTAATTACGGTACAACATTAATTGAAATCTTTATTGAAAAAAAAATGGGTTTATAGTTTTTTTTAATGGCATCGGTTGTATGTGGTATTCAGCCTAGTAAAAACAAATTATTTTGTGAGTTTGCTTTTAAGTCAGAAAAGGCCGAGCTTAAAAAAAAAACCAACAGTAATAGAAGCAAAGAGAATTGAACTAAACATTTAAACTTTTGAGTTACATGGGCAGGGAATATGAAACCCTGGTTAAGCATGGGTGATTTGGATGAAGAGTAAAATCTTGCAAGGATAGCCAGGTTTGTTGTCAGTAGGTATTCAGACAAGCAGAATGCTTATTGTAGTGTGTTGGATTTGCTTAGTATTTGTTGTGATGTCTAGAGCATTCTCTTACGAACACTTGTTGGATTTTGGGTAAGACAATGATCATCACCTGGAAATGAGATCATTGTTATGGCTGTTGATATAGTTTTGTGTGACATGCAACTAGGGATGGCCGAAGGCATCGCCTAGGGTAAGCACAAACTATGGAACAGCTATTATCCAGATTCTAACACCGGTTTTCGAAAAGTAGTGATATAATGTTGGAAAAACTATTCATATTATAATGTATGCGCTTGTGTTGGTTTTTGGTTAAGATAATTATGGTCATCACCCTGGAAATGAGACCATTGAATTGATAAAGCTGTTCACATAGTTTGGTGGGGAACCCGTCACTTGTCCGAAATTTACTACTCCGAATTTCATTTGACCGAAAACTATTGACCAACATTACATTTGCCAGATGTATTGTTTGACATATTTTTAACTCGTCGAAGTATCTTTTGACATAAGTGTCGTTATACCGAACTACGTTAAACCGAATTTCAAAATAAACTTTTTACTATTGCCCGAAGTCTTTTTCCAACTTTTTTTTATTTACCAGATGACTTATTTGGCATATGATCACTTTGCCTAAATCACATTTTACCGAATATTGCTAGGCCACAACTACTGTATGATGACGTTCAACGTCTCGTTAATGTTGATTTTCAGTAATTTCAACATCAGCGCGAATCCGACTCAGTCAACCCCGACACCACGTGGTACTTGTTTTGCCCTACCCCAAGAGTGTTATTTAAAAGCGCGTAGGCATGAAGGGGCGAGGCGGCCCGCGGGCTGAGGAGCAGGTGGCTATGAGCGAGGTGCCGCGGCTGAGGCTGGCCGGCGAAGCCGGCCAACAAGCCGAAGCTGTGGTGCTGAGCGAAAGCCTTCTGCGACGTTTAGCACGCGAGGAACCGCCGGAGCCCCGTAATGCCGGAGCCGTGACAGAATTCTGTGTTTTCCTTAAACTTGCATGTTGAAGACTTGCATGACGTTTGCCTTTTTTATTTTAAATTCAAAAATTCCTTGACTGCTTTTATGCTGCTTGCATTAAACACGTAACTTTTTTATGATCGTTAGGTAAACTAAAAATATGGCAATCAAAACAGTGGTCTAATGATTGTTCTGGAAAACAATACTTCGGACAATTGTTATTTCGGCCAATCATCACTTCGGTAAAACGTTTTGTGGCCTAATGAAACGTCTGGCAAACGAAAAAATTCCAGTTGATAATTGGTCAACTGATACAGTGGCAAACGTCATTTCGGGAAAATGAAAAAATGCCGAACGAAAAAAAACGAAACGTTTTCGGGAAAATGAAATTCGGGAGAAGAAAATTCGGTCTTATGATAGGTAACCAGTTTGGTGTGATATGCAACTAGGGTTGGCCAAAGGCATCGCCTAGGGAAAGCCCAAACTAGTGAACGGCTATTGTCTAGATTAGAATGTTATAAATTAGATTCTTGCTTTGCTATGGTAGTTGTTGAGAAAATGATCATCACCTGGAAATGAGATCATTGCTTTGCTAAGGCTGTTGTTCTAGTTTGGTGTGATATGCAACTAGGGTTGGCCAAAGGCATCGCCTAGGGAAAGCCCAAACTAGTGAACGGCTATTGTCTAGATTAGAATGTTATAAATAAGATTCTTGCTTTGCTATGGTAGTTGTTGAGAAAATGATCATCACCTGGAAATGAGATCATTGCTTTGCTAAGGCTGTTGTTCTAGTTTGGTGTGATATGCAACTAGGGTTGGCCAAAGGCATCGCCTAGGGAAAGCCCAAACTAGTGAACGGCTATTGTCTAGATTAGAATATTATAAATTGGATTCTTGCTTTGCTATGGTAGTTGTTGAGAAAATGATCATCACCTGGAAATGAGATCATTGCTTTGCTAAGGCTGTTGTTCTAGTTTAGAGTGAAGTGTACCTAGGGTTGGCCAAAGGCATCGCCTAGGGAAAGCCCAAACTAGTGAACGGCTATTGTCTAGATTTGAATGTTGTAATTTAGATTCTTTGTTTGATAAGGTAGTTGTTGAGAAAATGATCATCACCTGTATAAGAGATCATTGCTTTGCTTAGGCTGTTATTCTGGTTTGGAGTGAAGTGTACCAAGGGTTGGCCAAAGGCATCGCCTAGGGAAAGCACAAACTGGAAAATAGCTGTTGTCTAGATTATGTCAAGTGCATTTTCTTCGAACATTTTTTGTGTCGGCTTTTGGCTGAAGAAAAGGGTCACCCTGGAAACGAGATCATTGTATTGCTGAAACTGTTGATATGGTTTGATGGGACATGCAACTGGGGTTGGCCACAGGCATAGCCTAGGGCAGGCACAAACTATAGAATAGCTATTATCTAAATTCCAATATGTACGTTCGTGTTTGTTATTTAAGAAACACTTCGTTCTACAGGCCGATGATGAAATAGTTCCAGTATTATAAATACCTATTAATACGAAAGTTGGATAACACTCAATATGAACTGACCGACGAAGGATAAGTAGAGATGTAATTCACGGGTGAAAATCATTGTAAATACCCCAATGGGACGTCAAGGACTCCCATGAACTAAGCTTTTATGACTGTGTGCCTATTTAATATAATATGTTATGTTCTCAGAAAATGCACCAGACTATGACGTCATCCGGGACGGATGCGTATGCAGGACGGCCGATTGTTGTCGACGCCTTGGTTACAACCTCCTTTGATTGGCTCCAGCAGTTTGATTTAAGAAAAAGAAGAGTTTTGACAGTCGCTCGCGTGTCTCTTGTCTTGTCAGCGCGGTAGCGGGAAAATTATTATGGAATATAAAATAACTATTCTTCGTTGATGTTGAATAAAACTAATTTGGGTAATATTGGTAAGACGGTAAACCAAACCAAACTGTAAGTATTGTATAATGAGCATAGGTGACGAGATGATTGTTTTACGGTGGTCCTTGTTATTAAGTTGATAAATGTCAGTAGAGGTTGTAGATAATGACTGTGACAATAAATATGTTTGTACATTGATTCTAATCTCGACTCTTATTGTAGCGTCGATTATATGGTACCAACGGAATTTTATTTTACCGGGTGAAAATATTTTAAAACTTAGGTGAAATCTAAAACAAAGAAACAACTTATGACATTACAGTTAAAAACAAGAGATACTTATTTAAGAAGAGAAACAACAAGACATTATGTAAAACAAACAAATATACACCACTACTTTTTAAGTATACCTAAAAATTTAATGGGCTTATCACTACCTGTTACTGAACCTAAGAGTGCAGAAATAATTTTAAAAATGTCATAGGTTTTCAAGATATTGAGGTTTGTTTAAATCCTAAAATTGCACGCAAATCATGGCCTAGTAGAATCAGTGTTCATTCATGTTTGGTCAACCCACGAGAGCAAGCGAGAAAGAGAGATAGCTCCTCTCTCTCTTTCTCTCCCGCCGCGCCTGCCGCCTATCTACATTACAGCTGTTATTTTTAATAACAATTACGTAAAACGCGAATATTACAAATAACGAGTAGTTATTCACGAAACGTCTAAAAATTTCGGGACCAAAACAGGTAAAAGTAACTTTGGTGTAGGCATTTAACAGCTGGTTTCCAAACTTACATGCATTTTATTTATCCTTCAAAATGGCAGCCTGCATTTCATTACTCGTATCAACACAGTGACGCGTACGTTTCATTAAATTGTTTTCCAGTGAAAGAAGCGATGTTTAAACAGTTCAAAACCTTGTTTTTTCTATTCCGTGTTCAAAACACTAACTTTACATTTTAATCACACCCGATTATTTTCACTGCACAAAAAACACCTTTGGCGTAAGTTCAGGCGAGTGTGCAGGCCAGGCTATAACAGGACCCACCACTGCACGCCTAATTCCTGAAGAATCTACCTGGATCGTTGTAACACATAACTTTTGTAAATACGGTGGTCTAGTCCACCTTCACTGGAACGTAGATGAGCAATTACTATTGTAGGTACTGTTGTTTTATTGTAACCTAAAGCGGGTCGCTTGTTCTCACCATATTAAAAGAACACAGGTACAGCCTCTCAAAAAAGTCGTGAAATTAATAGGGGCGCCATCATCGTCGATGTGGTCACCCCGTATACTACGACACAAACGGTTTTGATAATTGTCTTATTCAAATATTTTTTTTAGAGAGAATGGCTATCTAGTTAGTCGTGGTCCATGCCAATAGATACCAATTATTTGAGTAGCGCCAATGCATCACGTGATCCCCTAATCTAGTTCAGTATTTTCTTATTCTTTTAGCGTTTTACTAGGAAAACGCCTTACATTTCTTTAATTCCACATTATTTAGTCGTTTTCTAGAAGTAGTCATACAGACACTCATGTAACGGATTTGCTTTTCCCTCTGGGCTGATAGGTCAGGTAGGAGTAGTAGTCTGTCCACCGGGATACAACAGGTCAATGGGTCCGTAACCGTATTGCGAAAGACATTACATCGACGAACGGAATATCGAATGAACGTAAAAACGACTCACCGATGATCGAGTGCACGTTTCATCGACCAACGGAATATCGAATGAACTTTATCTGTGTTACTTTCTTGTTGATTTCTGTTGTTTTGGTGTGAAATAAAGAATATATCTATCTATCTTCTAAGTTTTATGATGATTATAATTTAATAATAGTGCAAAATAATGAGTTTTAATTTTCAAAACCTCACCATCGAATAGGCATTCTCAAACATGACCTGAGATCAAAATAAATCGAACAAGCCCATTCGCACTGCAGTGTGTCGATTTAAAGTTCATTCGATATTCCGTTGGTCGATGAAACGTGCACTCGATCATCGGTGAGTCGTTTTTACGTTCATTCGATATTCCGTTCGTCGATGTAGTGTCTTTCGCAATACGGTTACGGACCCCAGGTCAATAGGGGGAACCGGTTGGTGGTCAAAATGGAATGGCGGTGGCGCCAATACAGTCGATCCCCACCACATACAACCACATTACCAGGACGTTTTTCTACTACCAAGTAAAGAAATAAAAGAAGAAACTAGCAAAATCATAATATTATAATTTTGATTGAAGTAAAAAAAATCTTCATCTATGGCTTGGCTCGACCCTTCTCCAAAATTCTAACATTCACTTTGTTCCCATGAGTCACTCATACTGCTATTGTACGGTCACTTCATCTTGCAGGTTTATGATTACCTGTCGATTTGCTCATTTGAAGTTTGTCCGCGTTGGTATTATTCCTTCTCTATTTAAATAACGTGTCATCATGATTTTCTCCTATCTTTGGGAGAAATATTCTCCTGTGGAACGCCGGGACCCGGACAAGGTAATCTGACAGTTCTGACACCATATCTGTTGAACGACGGGATCCGGACAAAATTAGAAGGGTTTTATTTTGTTGCTTTATTAAAAAACGAAACGTCTGTTTGTCATAGAGCGTAGAGTATTGTACAGTCTATGATCTAGGCTGTACGTTCAATGATTTCTAAGGCCGCGCTTGCCATGAAAAATAAAAGTAAACTGTCATTCAAAAAATCGCAAAAAATCGTCGTCGTCAGCGAATTTACGGCTATGTGTTTTTTGTGTCTAAATGTATGATATCAGGTGGTATTTGACTGTTTATTTGTAAAAAGACATGCTAAGGTATCAAATGAAAGCATTTGAAAGGTACACTAGTTGTTTTGTTTTTAATTAAACCAAGAAAAATATAGTCGCGTATGAAATAAAGTCGCGTATTTGGTTCCCCATATAAAATATATTTTTAGCTTGCAATTACATATTATGGTGGAAACAATTGATAAACATATAAATAAGATTATGAATTAAACTTCAAATAAACAGTTATCATGTTTTAATCCCATAAAACGAGAAAACAGAAAACAAGGAAATACTGGACCATAGCACGCTCATACGCTTGTCTGTTGAATACCGGCTCCCGTCGCCGGGAGCCGGTAACAGGCTTGTTTTGTCCGGGAAATGTCATTTTAACAGACAGCAACAGAATAGAGGGCTGGCGCAGCCGCTGCCTAAAAAATTGAAATTAAATTTAAAAAATAAAATCAATAAAAAAGTATCAAAATCACTTAGATGTGCTAACTTGACAAATTGTTTTTCGTAAACAAACGTCAAAATAGGTATTCACAATCCAACGTAAAATATCACTCGTTTGTTGATAGTTACCTGACAACTAAGTTAAATCACGCGTGGTTGATTAAATAAAACCACTACATGCTAGTGATTTCTGCCGTTCTGGTCTAATCATCGTTTATTTTATATAAAACTTCCCCAGCTTCGTGCTCGGCTAAACAACGTTTGAATACTTCATTACGACTTCTCTAGTGGCGCTGAGGATTGTTTTTCTCTTTCTCGAAGATTTATCTTGATTTTACACGATTATTTATTAGTTTAACATAAAGAAAACACCTGAATACACTAATAAACGATCTCCGATAAACAGATTTGACACACCATGTACTAGCTAGACGTGATTGACAAGTGACAGCGGGACTATTGCCAGTGATAATATTTTTTAGTTCCCTTTCAGGACTTTTTTGCCAACCTATACGACGTCATTCACATAACTCAAAACTGGTAACTAGGTATTCGACAATAGCCTGAAATCGCAAAATAAACGCACGCACGCGGTTCGCTTGCAATTTGGCACTGTTGTTATTATTTTTCGGTGCGGTGCGTGCTGGCCCGGCCGGTCGCGCGGGAGTGGGAGCGCTCCCACTCCCGCGCGGCGCCTCTTTGGGGTGAACGTCCTAGGTAGGTACTTCCCCGCGCCACAAGACACGCGCATGCGCGATCCATTTCATTAAGGTTTTACGTGGCTTAGAGCGAGCGAGTTTACACACGCGTGCGCATCTTTGTGTGTGTGACTCTGTTCTGGATATAACCAATAATTACTATTTTTGATGGATAATTTTTGGATTTTGATTTTTGAATTTTTAACAGCAGAAATATGTTCAGTAACGTGTATAGAAAGCCCTGTTTTTTTTTTTTGATGTACTTAAAAAGTAACCGTGTAGAAATAAAACAGTATACAAAAAACAGGTTATAATTTTATTCTATTAATTTTAATGAATTTTGAGAGGAAATTCTGAAAGGCGGGTCCAATCCGAGGATGAAATTTATGTTACAAGGACGTGAGATATTTTTGGGTAAGTGGTCATACAAAGACGAATATACCCTGGGTAGTTAAAGAAAATATTTTTAGCTGAACCTTCATTATTGAACTATTATCATTTTTAAGGTAAACTGCTAGCTGATAGCTGAATGAAGGCCCGCGGCCCCAGCCTTCGCCGATAGAAATCGTACAACAAGACTTGTCAGTGTGATGATCAGTGTGTGAAAGCATAATAATTACCAGTAATTACCTACTCTCACCCAGTGCGTTAAGGCCGCTCCACACTTAGCCCGCGAATCGCGCGCAATGGCTGCGAAGGGGCGCGAACGCTAAGTGTAGAGCCGTTTCGCATATTCTTCGCGGTTTCGCGCTTTGTTCCCCAATTTTGGTCGGTTTTTGGTCCCGCGTCAAAGGGAGCGCGAAGAGCGAACGCGACGCGAACGTGCATGACTCCACACTCGCAGTCCGCGACACGGTCAGTATTGTTGGAGTCGTCCGAGTGTTCGGACCTGCACCGTCCATTATGAAATTGGTTAAAAAAATTAGCGCAACATGGACAAACGAGCTGGAGTTACAGTTTTAAAATGTTACCAAGCGGAACCCATTTTGTGGATTTTGCGTTTATTTTTAATATCTACATAGTTGTAGTACGCTAACACGCATAAAGTTAGGGACGCAGCAACAGCTACTTCAACGTCCATTTCATTTAACGTTGCGAACACAACTGTGAAAATACCGCGAACCGTTGCGAGTGTAGAGTCGTTGCTAAATTCGCGGCAAGTTCGCTCCGCGAGATCGCGCCGTGATCCGCGGGCTAAGTGTGGAGCGGCCTTTACAAAGTGCACGCGAAACTGTCGAGATTCACTCAGGCAGGCCTCAAGCAAGGTTCACACTACTCACTAAAAGTTGGACCAAGTAGAAATGCACTTCACCTGACTTCGCCAACACAACGTCAAACTTAGCCAATTTTCTAGAGTGCTTCGCCGAGAACTTCACGAGTCGGTTAAGCCCCGCATTAAAAACGTAGGTTAGTGATTTTCGCACTACCCAGCCAGAGAGACTTTCACTCGTTTTCGAACGGTCCCTTGAGTTTTTAGTAATATAAACCAATCAGAGATAGCTTGAGATGTATTTCATTCGCTAACCCACACATCTACCAATCACAGCACTGATATTGTTTTTTCCTGTCACAGACTGTAATGTCATTAGTGTCACGTTCATGTGTCATTCTGGTCTGTCATTTGTGTCGGTCTGCAATTTTTTTGTAATTCCTTTTTTGACTCCGTTGAATTTTGCACTGCGGTCTTCGTCGCATTCTTAGAGAAAAGTTTAAATTCTTGGAATCACACAACTGGCACTATCTTAAAATAAATCATTTCAAGCGACTGCGTACCGACCGTCGCCATACATAATGTTTCGACCGATTTGCAGCATCGGTCGCCGAATATCTTTCGAGTCAAAATCAAAAGATTTCGTCAGGAACAAAGTGGTTAAACCTAGTTCGCACTTGAAACCGGCAGACCGCATAAAATTGTACAATAAAGAAAACAAAGAGTTGTTTGGCCCATTATTGGAGACTAGTAAGCAGAAGAAACAGCGGAATCAGAAAGCGGGTAGGTTAAGTGCACCGTTGTACGGATTCTGTGTTTCTGTAGCCTTGTGATTGAATTACAACTTTCTATCGGAAGGTAATCTGGCTTCATTACACGAGGAAATAGTTGGCTGCGATTCATGGCGCCTCGAATGCGTTTCGACGATCAAAAGTGTGTCTCAATACTTACAATGTTTGCTTTCGCTTTCGTTAGATCGTACTGTTCATTTAGTAGCCTGTATTAATGCGTCGTTCGGTGCCAATTTAAATCATATGACATTACGCGGTTGGCGCCGTGCGGTATACACGCGTGTTTGTAATACAATTTTATCTTGCAGCTAAAAATAGATCACATCAAAACAACGTCGCGAGGTCTGCAAGCGAAAATACATCGAAAAAAGACGACAATGCAGTGCTGAGTGCTTACCAGTTGAATCCTGTGCTTTCAGTGGAGCTGTTGAGGCAGAAAATGTGGCAAAATACTAGGAATTGTGTGAATTTTGTGGGTGTATTGTTGAATAACACAGCTGTACGAGGCCTCAAGACTGCTGTGCCTTGCAATGCTGCAAGAAGCTCTCCAGCCCAGCCTGGGTATGCCAGTGAGGATAGAATTCTGCAGATTAAACCTTTTCAGACTGATTTCACTAAGCAGTATCCATCAGTAACATTGATATTGAATAAGACTATGACAGAGGATTCTAAAGCTGCATTGGAAAAATGGAAACAGGAAAGGATAGCTGAAATGGGAGAGGAAGAATTCAATAGGTTTTATCAAGGTTGGTGTACTTTCCTTTTACTTAATGAAACTCATACTGTGTCCCAGTTGTGTAGTTTTCAAATCTGAGGAGAGGAAGAAAATGTTTAGGGTAAATAATTTAAAAATACCATTGTGTATGTTTTGCCACACAACACTGTCCAGGCCCAAACTAAGCAAACTGAGGAACTAGTAAATCTGACCATAAACCAAAATTTTTAGGAATACATCATTTGCATAGGAAACACCATAACCAATACAAACAGACATGTTATGCACATAATATAATACTTCTACTGTTCAGTACAATCTCTAATGTAGGCAATTCTAATTCTTCCAATTCTTATTTGAAACATCTGTTCCACTCAGCCTGAAATTGTGGTAGAAAACACCATTACAGGTTGAACACCACCCGGTTATCAAACAATTGGAATTTGCTTTTTACAGTGACGGTGGTGACTCAAACTTAGCTTTGAACTGTCCTATCTGAGGACAAATTGTGTTGTGTTCGGATAATAAATTGATTTATTGAAATTTAGATTCGTCTGAACTGAGACCTGCGTAGTTTGAAGTCAAGTTGCTTCTGTAAAGTTATCCAAATTACATATATATCTTTATTTTTAAACATATCATTTTCTTGAGAGTAACTTTATATTTTAATGCATTCTGTGTTACTTCTGATAACCACTAATTCACATTTCAACTTACTGCTGTTTAGGTGAGCACTTGTAACTATTGGATAGGTATGTAACAAAGCAACAATGTGGGTTTGGTGCATATTATTAATTTGCAATACCAATGAGATATTTAAATTGCATTCCAAATTGTAGATGAAGTTGAAAGTAGTCAATTCAAGGTAACTTAAGATAGAGAAAGGTCAAGTGTTCAACCTTTAAATTGCTTCCAACTTGAATAAATATCTTTTAGCAACACTGTAACATGATTGATGGATGTTGTGCACCTAGTGGAAACATGTTTATTTGTTTTTAGCATTTTCCATGCAGTATCTTTACTTACTAAAGATATGATAGAAGAAGAAGAAAATGAGAGAATGTTTATTTGGTTAATCTTGAAAAACTTCACTAAAAACTGATCAATTAATTGCAAAATTTACCCTTTTGTGCTTTTAAAAAGTATGCCATTTTTGTTTGAACAGGGCCTGTATACATTTGGTTGTGGATTTTTTCTATTTTAAGTATTGGCACGTATTGGTTATAATACCAACTTGTGTATTTGTTATGCACTTAAGTTACTTTAAAAACAGAATCTATAGAAACAATATTTGAAATGCAAATTGGTTAGGTACATACAAATTTGAAAACCAAATTATTGGCACACAGTATGTTGGCTGCTGGCTGATTCTAGCCTCCTGAGCCGCTTAAGTATTCAGTTACATGAGTTATATTGGAAGTATTAATTATTGTACACCGACATACCACCACCACCATTTCTCAAATGGGGTAGTCAGAGGCATACTGATTGTTGCCGTAATTTTGAATGTACCATTCAAAAGCCCACATTTTGAATTAATATATATTTTTTAGTGTTTTGAATATCTTTTACAGTTTGGTAGCCAACAAGGCCATTTTAGTTATGCCTTGTCAATCTGTCTCTCTTGACTCTCCAAATGTACACTTGCAGAGTAAAAGGTTGACCAGTTTTCAAATGATTTAATTCACTCCTTGAAAGCACATGTAACCTTTTTAAACTGTGTAACAGGCAAGAGTGTTGTATTGAAAAGTATGCTTTACTGTTTGGCAACAGTTTTGAATTTGTTAGATTAGACGATTTGATTATCCTTCACAATTAACCGAACTGAAACTTTTTATTAGTTTGATCTTGTCGCCATTACGTTGTGTCAAGTTATTTAATAAATGGATCACTCTTTGCTTAAAATGATCAAAACTACTAATCTCAGCTCGGTGATAATTTTGCTTGCTCAGTGATCACTGAGCAAGCAAAAACAGATCCTAAGGTGGTCAACCTTTTTGTTCCGCGACTGTACTATCTTGTCTTCGAGAATTCTGTAAATATTCATTTAAATATTCTTCAGGAAACATACAGTATTTAAATTATCGACAGTTAACACATATAAATTTCACTAAAACCAATAAAGTAAATATGTTTAAAATTTTCAGCCCAAATGGCAGTTGGAACCAAATTCCATAGCACCCTAAAGAACTACTTCACTCAGCCGCGAACGCAACTTCGGATCGAGAAGGAGGTTGAAGGAGTGTGGGTGTCAGTGAGTGAGGTCCTCAAGAGTATATCTTCTCCCAAAGCCATAGAGTCCAACGTTGTGCACCCAGTGCTGAAGTACAGAGGGATTTTCGACGCCATTGCTGATTATGAGTGAGTTTTAACCCTATTATGAGCTTGTTGCATTGTACAGCCTACATAAGCTTGTTACTCATATAATATAACGCCTTTCCGGTTGGCGTTGCAGTAAAGCGAAGTATAGAAGCGCTTGCGTAGACGCAGAGTTGCATTTTGTGTTTCCAAACAGTTTCAGGAGTTTCTCCAATTAATTGGACCATGAGAGAAATAAACTGTTCCATCACTATTTATTTACGTTGTATATAAAGCACAATGTAAAGATGCGTGGGTTGATAATGTAAATGTTGAAAACGCGCTTTGTTCGTTAATTTTAATGGATTCGTCTATTTTAATGACTATTTATCACATATAACTATTCGTTAATCCTGAGATACATAAGTTATTCATAATCTGTAATGATTACTTTATAAAATACACAATTACCTGTGGCCTTTATTACATTTTGTTTTTTCTGAATAAGCTTAGTGAAGTAATGAATTGGACGATTTTTCAAAAAGTTAAGATTAATAATCTGCTGTTCTTTTCTACGAGAAGTCTAGTCGAATACTAATTTCAAATAAATAAGGGTCACAATAGGCTAAATTTAGATGATGTAATAGTGCAGTAAATTATTTGTAGCATTGAAATGATCAAAGAGTGACGCATTTTTCAGAACAGATGTCTTCCTGGTTGATGGATAACTTTTGTCAGTTTTCCTAAAAACACATTGCATTTGTTGTATTTTTGTCTTTTTCACTTTTTTAACGAAAACTGCGTCTAAATTATTGGTCTTCGTCCAAAAAATTGTCTTATCAGAATATACAAAAACAGACGCTGCAAAGTAGTAAATCTGCTATAAATATTACTTCTAAGGGTATCTGCAAACTGAATTTTAGTAGGTAAATCCCCAAACAACTGTAATACATTTTAAACTCATGCCCTCTAAACACAGTTGAATAAGCTAATTATGTTACGTCAGTTGTTAAAAGTGTCAATCACAACCAACACTACTGTTTGTTATACTTATCAAATACTCAACAGTAGTCTAACGTACATACTTGGATTATTGTAAGCAATTTAACGTTATCTGTCATTCTATGTCGTATCACAGAACATTACTCATAGTAATTTCGTATTAACGCGCTTATCGCATTTTCTACTGGGAGAACTATCGAATTATCTTATTTAAATCACCTATAATCTAATAAAAAAAAAATATATCTCTGGACATTATTCCACACAGCGCCATCTAGCCCCACGTGAGCTAATTAAAGTTCGTTTTTATGGGATGCTAGACAACGGATAAACATACTTAAATACTTTTTCTTTTGTAAATACATACTTAATATACATAGAAAGAAAACACCCAGACCAATACAAACAGACATGTCTATGCACACAAATGTATGTACTGTGCGGGGATCGCACTCGCGACCTTTGGTGTAGTAGCCGACTTCTCAACAATTATACCAAGACGGTCGTATAATCTAATGTTTTCTAATATTTACGCGAACACTATACATCGAAATAAAACAACTTTACGGATTCTACTCGTGGTCTTATATTTTCTTTCATTTTCTAACCTGACGTTTCGACGACTTCGAACGGCTGCTACCACTACAGCTGCTGTAAGTAGTCGAAACGTCGGGTTAGAAAAATGAGAGAAAATTTAAGACCGCGAGTAGAATCCGTAAAGTTGTTTTATTTACACCTATAATCTCCTTTTTATATTGACTAAAATACACACAGTAAGTAAACCTTCAATAAGAATCAAATGGTATAAAATAGGTTTCAATTAGAAAGTTTATTTTTAAAGTACTCAAGCGTCTTTATGCTGGAGAGTTTACTCGTACTTAGGTCAAGTTGTTTGTGCGAGCATTACACCACTATAATAGGCGAACTGATACCTACACTTATGATAAACCTTTTGTTTTTCATTTTTAGTGACGTTTATCTTTATATCTTACAAGTTCGTCGCAGTATCGATATTGCGTATGCATGTTGTAAGAAATTAACGTCTACGTGTGCGGTGTGACTTATAAATTGAACATTCTTTTTGTTTATCTTGAGCTGTGTTTATCGCTCGTTACGAAATTCTTGACTGATAAATACTGTCACTGACTTCACTGATTTATACTTTGGATTATTCAATGTCAAGAACCTTGACACTATGCAAGGTTATTTGCCTCTAAGTTGTGTACAAATACAGATCTACGTATTAAAATTTCTGGTTGAACCAGTCTATGCTTGGGAGTAGTTTTGTGTCATTGAAGGTTGTGACTGCGTTTACCAAATTATAATGGCAATCATTTGATAGTAAATGCAGTGACGACCTTCAGAACCCAACCAGATTTTTCACAAGGTTAGAAACGTATATCAAGATCTTACATTACCGGCGAATTATCCGGGTGAGGGAGCGACTTGAGATATAGTTGTGTAATGTGTGTTCTGTTCTCACCCAGTACAAAACATTATGCGTTAATCCGTATTACCTTATAGGTGAAATTTAACCTTTGCTTTGTATTAAACACTGACAACCGGGTTTTCTGCAACATTTTATCTGAACGCTAAAATTACTATGTCCTTTCGTCCACTCCCACATTTTTAACATTATAGTAGTGGTACAGTCAGTTCGTTAAAACACACTAACATTGTCCGGTTTTAAAAACCCTTTTTCTCTGTAGTAGGGCACAAACTTATAAAAAGTAGATTGCCCTACAATGGCCCAATATGAAAATTAATGTCTTTATTTTTGAAGCTATATAAGAAGTTATCAGATTGTCTGTTTCGATCGTCGAGTCAAATGTGAATATTTTTGTTATAATTAAAAAATAATCACATTTGACTATAACATACACCGGAATTGATATACAATTAGGCGTTTGCACTATGCTGTATTGTTGTTTTTGATAGTATGTATTTCCAAAGTAACACTTAAGGCAAAATTGATACGATCCTTAATGTCACCGACCACCGTGCTCACCGTCATGAAATACTCTTTTCATGAAAGTTGGAGGTTATAATATACTTACCACAACATTTTCTTAAAATATCTGATAAACTCGCCGTATCACACCTAAAAAGGGAATTGTTAATTTCATTGAAACTGATAGCTATTTAAACTGTCTTATTGAATTCACTATTGATGCAAATATTGACCATGGCGCATACTTTTATAGGCATAATCCTTTGCTTATATTTAATTGTATATTTTCCAGAGACAAGCCAACACTAATCGAATGGAAAAAATCGGACAAACCCCGAAAATCGATCGCCCTTACATACGACAACCCCGTACAGCTAGCCGCGTACTTCGGCGCGGTGTGCAACGATCTTAACTACAAACATTTGAACGTGCGCGATGCATTGCTCGTCATAGCGTACACGGACGGATCTAAAGCCGACATGTATCACCTACATACGGACAAGTTGAGGGAACACTGGGCGCAGTGGTTGGGCAGGTTGGAGAAGTTTACCAAAACGCACGGTAGTGATCCGGAGAAGATACTGAAGGGCGGGAAGCGACTGTTTGAGGAGGATATAGGGAATCTCCAATAATTTATGGTGAGTTAATTTTTCGGTGAATACCAACAGCCGTTTCAAAAAAATATGGGATAGGTCCATGTTTAGCAAAGGACAGTATAGTGGATGATGACGAAGTTTTTGTTGTGAAGTGGATCTAAAATCAATTTTTTCGGCGAGTAAGTTCGGTTGGAGAACCAGCTTTGTATTCATTCGAAAAAAAACATCGATAAAAACGCAAGCAACCCGGATTACGGCGGTACGGTGGCCTCTTACCAGGTTGGGTTCAAAATTTAAATGAAGGCTTATGAATGTTCCGTTCTTCATGAAGCCAAAGTGTGCATTTTACTTTAGATATAGTCGCGACCGTATGTTATCTTACCCGGTAAGGCAGTCTAGTTAGACCCAAAGATTAAGTACCTACTGATTAATCTGTGAAGATGTGAAAATATGTGTTAAGAATGGTTCTCTTTCTTTTACAGAGGAGCTTTGCATCCATTAAAAAACCTCAAATAAGAAGAAACGAGAACAATTACACAAGAACATTAATTGCAGATATAACTCGCAGCGTATACAAGAAGGCTGGTAAAAGTATTAACGAACAATAATGTTTTGACGTTTGCTTGAGCTTCATAAGTCCTATTTAAAGACAAATGTATCCCGGTAAATCCACATCTGTAGACAGTCTTACATTAATGAGTCAATCTTTTGCAAAGGCATTATTACAATTTTGGCTTTACATCTTTGGGCATCCAATTTGTGGACCCTCTTAGTGCAGAAACATGTTGATGAGTTACTGATGTGGTTCCACTTTTACTTTTTGGTGACGTCACCATTCCAGAACTTGTATTGTAACTTCATAATACAAGTTCTGGAACGCTTACATCTTTCAAAATTAATTTGTCATTTAAGTAACTCTGATCCCAATCTCATGTTCAATTTACGTAACGGTTTTTGGAGTTCTGAAGAACTGGAGTTCTGAAGAAAGGAATTGAAATTCCTAGATAACTTATGTTGTAGTTTTACGAATCCAGATGCAATGAAAAGACTATTCCTTCAAGACCTTGTTGTGTCTCCAATCAAATTTACGCTAGTAAGAATTGTCTTAAGTTCGCCTCGGGCAAAAGTCTAGAAGGGTACTTTAGCGAATCTCGCGTTGAACTGTTTGTGGCTGTGTAGGCTTACCAATAAACGAATGCCCTGATTGTCCTCTCGTTGAATTTATTTGTCAACTTCGCAGCAGGGCTTCGCCGAACATCTCAATACTGAGCCTCATAATTTGTTTCACGATACATTATTTCAACGCTAAGTAAATTGTTGACCGCTTTAAGAGCCACGTCTGTGTTGTCTTGACAGCAAAATCTAAATGACATCTCATCGTATTTCAACACTCCTGCTGTCGCTATTCTAAGACAAGCGATTAGAGAATTCAAGTTTAAATATTGCAGGTGTTGTAAAATCAACTTTGTGCTTTATTAAATACGCTATACTTCGTAATGTATTGACCAATTCTTTGTTTACCTGCTGCCTTCTACTTTGAGAAAACTATATATTGTTAACTATGGTTTTTTCATCGTGTTTGGCCAGGTGCCAATGGTGGCAATTCTAGTCAGTCTTTACACTATATTAAAATATCTCTCCATTCTTACCACTTAATATCGGCCCCCCAGCCACTAGACTTCTGATAACTAGCGAGCGGCGCCTGTCAGCGGGTCAGACTTATACGTCTGCCATCGCACAATACTAAGCGACAACGTTACTGATTGGGTAATAAGCCTATTCACCAATCAATGACGTTGCCTCAGGTAGTTGACAGACTTGATTTCATGCAAGAAATCAAACATCAGATACAAGAACTTCATAAAATAAATCAGTAGGCCTAGCATGAACGAAAAGTAAACGAAACTTTTCTTTTCCTATGTCTTTAAGAAAAAAAGTATCGTTTACTTTTCGATTACCAAAACGTTAGCGGTTCGTAGCCCTACAGGCCTCTAGTGGCTGTGAGGTCGATGCCACGTAACTAAAAAATATTAAATCCCTTATTCATAAAAGCTAAATGAGCATTATAGCATTGGTTTAGCGATTAAAGTGTGCTGTCACTTACTCGCAAATGTTGACAGTGTTAAGAATGAAAGAGACAAAACATTCCAGTAATTAACGCGGTGCTGTAGTGATGTTTTAATTTTTTATGAATAAGGGAGTAAGTCTTTTTAGATAAGGAAGAAAGAAGAAATATTTGATTTATTTTAAAGAGTGGTATAGAACTGCTATCTCATAGTTATAACAAAGACTAATAAGTAAATACTATAACTTATTTTACTTTGTCAAACTGCAGATCTGTAAGATCTTTCAAAGTTAAGTGATGTACAGTCAACGGCATCACAGGCTACCCATCATTATACTCTTGCCAAGTTACACTAGGAAGAATAGTCAATGTCAAGTGACTTTGACTGACAATTCTTTGCAATAGAGCTAGGAATAATCATAATGGGTAGCCTGTCATGCCTTTGACCACACTCCACGACCGTAATAATGACTGGTTTAGTTTTAGAACAGAGAGCCGAGCACGAACCGCTAACGTTTTGGTAATCGAACAGAAAACGATACTTTTTTCCTCTTTCCTATGCCTTAAAGCAAAAAAAGGATCGTTCACTTTTCGATAGCCAAAACGTTAGCGGTTCGTGCCAGGCCCACAGAACTCAATAGTTCAACACTGTTTTGACTGAAACACTTTTTTGCCACTCTCGCCAAATATTAATGTTTTAAGAACGTTGTAGCAGAAGAGTGGTTTATTTTTAACAATGGTTTAAGTCTGACAGTTGATAAGTAAGGTTTAAGTCTGACAGTTGATAAGTAAGGTTTAAGTCATTTATTAAGGTCGTGTAGTGAAAATAAGTTTTCATATTCTTATGTTTAAAAGTTATTTGTAGTGTTATACATTTAATTGATATAAAGACTTAATTAAACTTTTAGGATCACCTTTTTTATTTTGAATTAATTTTGTATATTTTTTTTGTATTTTCTAATATAGTTTGAGAAATTTCTTTCAAAATTTAGTGGTTGCGATTTGTTAATAAGCAAAATAAACATGTTTTCAGTTAATAACTAAGGTACTGAAATGATTAAGTTTGCAGTCAAATCATTATGAAAGTAATTCTTTAATTTTAATATAATTATGTACTTGTTATTGCAGAAGTTGAAGTTGAGGTTCACTATACTTAAAAAAACTATTAATCACAATACTTGTATATTCATTAGTCTAAAAATATGTTAGCTTTGTAATTATTTAATTATTGTATGCCAAAAATAGTAATGCCTAGTCAAGTTCCATATATCAGTACAAACATTTAATAATTATAACCAGAATAATACTACTGTATGCATTATGTTTGTTCATGAGAAAATTGTCTCGAAAAATCTGTCATTTTTAGTCAAAAATAAATTTAACCAGATATTTTAATTTCACGGTTGAGAAATAGGTATTTAGATCTATTAAAATTTCAAATCTACGTTGCTTAAATTAACACTTCGTCTTTATAATAGCATTTATAAGAAAACACTGCGATAAGTATGAATGTACGAGCAGTCTTTCGAACCTTTTTTGGATAAGGCTTCATATTTTTTCATAATTTTCGATATCAGCAATTTTTGACATGTCAAAAAACTTTGTTACTATGAAATCCTGTTGTCACTGTTGCAAGCAATGGCAAAATAAAACCAATTAAAACTGATTTCGTGCCTATTGTTACTATTTCTTAGATATTAAAGTATTTAGATTTTTCATTGTGTATTTTATTTGACATTATGTTTGTGTGAGGCATTGGTTCTTATATACCACTATGGGCGCGGTCCGTTTGGAGTCAAAAGTGATAATAGCTCACACGCGTCCCGAACTGTTAAGTTGTATGAGCGTGAGCGACGTGAGCGTGCTATTATAACTTGTCTATGACTCAAAACAGACCGCGCCCTATGTAAGGAGTGGATTGTGTTCCTCCCTCTAACTCTTTAATATATGTTAACTTTAAAGGATTTCTAAACCATGCGGAATATAGGATATCCTCAAAGGAGTCTCTTGGCCATTTTCTTTTTTTATTTTGTCTGCACCATAACTTATCTTCCTAAAATTTGACACCAATCGACACTACGGAATAGTGCAATAATACAAGTGTAGTTTTTGTTTTAAATCAACTTGTTTCCTGCCTAGAAACATTTTTTATTCAAAATCTGGATAGTTAGCTGTTTTAGTTTTCATTTAAATCGCCCTCGAGATTATTTTGAGCATTTTTGAGTATTTTCTGTCTCTGTCTTTCTGTAGAAACTTGAGTGAGTACAGTCTTTCGAATAGCTATGTATTCGATGTAGGACCACCTACATCGAATATCCCCTTACGTATAGATAGACGACGACGACGGCGGAGCCTTATAGTTATTGCAATACAAAATGTCAATTAATCACGCTAGGTCCACTGTTGAACAATGAATATTTGATTCTAGACGTTTAGGTAAAAGTTATTACCGATTATTCACGACTACACATAGCAATTGTATACCTAAAGCTAGCAAGGGACACAAAGAAATTTCTAATTTTATGAAAAAATGCATAAAAAAAATACTAGTTTTCTATTTTTATAGTGTTCTCCTGTACAAAAAGATTGAGCAAAAGGTCAAGTAGCTGAATTGTCGCTTTTATTTCTCGAGGCGTTCGATAATCAATATTTTGTCTAAACAAGAATATTCTCCTCGTATCATTGGATGCAATTTGTCATAAGCTTAGCTTATTCAAATCCCTTCAAATCATAAAAATACTAAACAATCCCACAGTATAAATAATCGAACCCTCCTTTTAATTAAAGTGAATGAGGGCCAAGGCTTGACCTTGGCGCGAACTGGTGACTTGGTCTAAGTATGCTAAAAGATAGAGTGTGACCTGCCAGCCACCCCCACTCCTAAACCATTATTTTCTGTCTGTTTGGTTTACTGATTCAAGTGTCGCGTAGGTACTTCTGTTACTTACTTGCAAATGTTGACGGCGACAGCTCTGATCTCCGAATTCACAAACGACAGTCAACGCAGGCACGTGCTCACGCTCATGCTGTCCCTTGAATTCGGGGGTGAGTGCGGCAGATAACTTGCTTTTCTGTCCGATTGCCATCTCCCAGTAACGCCCTAAACTTAGACACGTTACGTCAAGCGAGCACATGGTGATAGGCTAACTTATACTGGTTCTGGGAAAAAAAACCCAGGAAAAAGATCCCAGAACCAGTATTACCTACCTCACCCTGTGCCCGCTTGACGTCACGATTCAGGACATCCATAGGGCCTTTCGCTCACCCCTCGGACTATCAGCCAGTCAATTAAAGCAAACAAAAATAGACCTGCTATCGACCTCGCAGTCACATGCAAGACGCCGGATGTTGGTTTTGTTGCATAAGCCTGCCAATAACTTCAGGAACATTGAAGAAGGGAACGTCACTGATGATGACGTATTTGGTGAGGCGCCATCCATGCGTTGCGTTACACTCACCCGCAACGTCATACAAATCTAGCAACACAACGCACTGCTGCCTTCAGCATCCTCACCTGTAAGGGGAACGAACCCCTTGTTCATGTATACCTACTCAAACAGCGCTTTATCAACACGTTAACTTTTGTAACGATTTGTCCCTTTCATTCTTGTTGCTGTCGCCATTTGCCAGTAAGTAACAAGACACGTCAATATTTCACTCAATGCGTGAGCGTGCGTTAGATTTAATGAATAATGGGGTTAGTCGGAAAAGTTGAAAGATACCGTACGTCTGGTACCAGTAGACCAGTGGTTGTCAGTTCGATGAGACTGACCAAAATGAATTAGGAGGATTAGTTAGGATTCAGTTGAACGGAAAGCGCCTGAACCTTCGTTCGTAAAAAAACCGTATCTAAATTTCAATCGTCTTACCTAATGTTATCAGAGGAACGTTTGAATGGCATTTAATACGTCATCAATATGTAAATTAAAATAATGTTTTGATTATAAATAACACGACCCTGGTACCTAAACGTTACAAGAACACAAATAAAATTAGATGTACAGCCAGCATTAGCACTAAGGCTATATTTCTGAAACAATTGAGAAAACCTTACCTATAATAGTATCAAAATAGTATTTCAGATCCCGATGTGTAGTGAAGCTACCTACTTACAAAATACGACTCTATCATGTAGTTATAGAATTGCTTTTCTCAAACAGTAACGGTCTTTTTGGCCAATCGGAAAGCTCACACTCTTATGGTGCTGACTGTATGTAGCTCATTGGCCTTGTAAGAGTTTCAAAGGCATCAAGAATTAGACTTTGGTCCAGGGCTTGTATTAAAAACAATTGAGAGGAAACGCCTTGAAAATATGCATTTTCTAGATAGAAAGAGTTTTGTTTTTGTCGCCCTACATTATCGTGTTGTTTTTGATAAATATGGAAGAAATAACAAAAACTTCTTTGATGAAGCCAATTTGATTCATTATTTCTATTCGAGAAAGGTTCGTTGAATCTTCAATGATACTGCTCCTTCGCGACCTTACAATAATAACGATGTCTGAATGTTTATTGTGTGACATTTTTCCATATTTTTATCACAAAAACATGTTTTGTTTGACCCAATTTTCTCGCAATTTTACACTTTTTCTTGTTGAAGAAGATGACTTAATATTTGCCGGCAACTACCCCCGCTTCACGAGATTGGGTGAGCTTCTACTCGAACCACTTACTCGCCTCTAGAAGTCTCACTTAGTTAACGGACGCCTCGTCAGTAACACCATGCTATTATGGGACCTAAGGAGATAGCTAAAAACTGCTAAAAAACTAGTATGCTTCACCTAGTCGGTTAGCGAGACCCGCTGGCCCAAGTTGCGCACTAAGACAAAATTATGTCATCGCGTTATGTCATTTGATTCACATAGTTTAGGGTCGAGAAAAATCGCGACATGGTGCGCATTTTGATTAACCTGGAGTGCTATTAAAAACAAAATAAAACAAACATCACATCACTCACATTAAAAATATAGTTTTTTTTGCCAAATTCGATACTCGTAACATAAAATAATTAGACCTATTTTGTGCTCGTAACGCGGTTCTGAATCACTCTCCTGGCGGAAGGAACAAGTGAACTGTGCCCCAATTTGATGGTTCAGGCGTCGAAACATTCATAAACCAAGCTTTAGCATGCGCTAGCTGTATTTCAAAACCATAGAGCTTGAAAGGCGCGGGTAAAGTTCAAAACTTTTAAAGACTTTTACCTCACCAGTTTTAGCCAGATAAATTTCCTCTTCTTTTGTTTCACCAAGGAAAAAGAAAGAGAGAAGTGAGAACCAAGTTTCTGGCAATCAAAATGCTTACCTACTTAATTAGGTATCAAACCGAGACGTTTCTAGATTATGCATAAAAATGTTTTTAATAGAAGGAAGGTTATTTGTGCAATTTAACCTTGTAGTAAATATTTTATTAGGTCTGTTACATGACTAACTTAGTGCTTATATAGTTTTAAGTTAATTACATATTGAATATAGGTACCTATCCAATATGGATACTGTCACAGAGAATCTATTAGATGTAAATTGTTTACTGTTCAGGTTTTTGTTTATAATTAAACATTCATCAGTTTTTTTTCTGAAGTTACCTTGTGAGGTCAAGTTAAGCCGGTTTTGTGTTATGAAAGGAGGCTCGAATCAAAGTATCTTTTGGACAGTTCGTCGTTGGCCGTTGTGAAAAACGCGCGGGAAAATGCACAGCGTGGTCCGAAAACTTTTTTCGCGTCAGTATAAGCATTTGAAATGGCAAAGGAAACTATCAGAAAGTGCTGGCGTTAGGAAGGGTGAATTTATTTTGAGATCTGCGTATGCTGATGTTCCGGTACGCGATGTGAGGCTTTTGGATCGGTTGTGGGAGCATTCGGCGCATTTTGAAAATCATGTAGCTTTGGTAAGTTTTAATTTTGAATTAATCATCAGGGTGTCCAGCAAGTTAAAACTCTTTTATTGTAACCATGATTTTAAAATGTGCAGGGGCCTCAATCTTTCCTCCTTGTGAGTTCCTTCTAAGAGTTCTCGGGGACTCCTTGGCTTGGTTTCGCGCGGAAGATTGCCACCCCGGGCTTTTAGTAATTCCTCCCACCCTCTTCCGGGGTAGGCGTTTCCGACACTCCCCTTTTTTCATCCAGAGGGTGGGAAGTGCATGAAGGCATTTTTTCTCTCAGAAAAAATAAGCCTCATTTTATTCTTCTTTTTTCACCTGAAAGTGGGTCAAATCTCTCTCATGCTGTTTGCACCTATACTAATGTAGCAGTTATGCTTGTGAGAGCTGCTTAAGTTGAGTGAAGTTTCAGAATTTGTAAATTATGGTAATGTTTTTCAAAGTAGGGAAATCATGGCTTATTTTTCACTTGTTTTGAAAAATGATCTCACGTGTACAAACAAAGTGACTCTACCACCGCGTTGGAAAGTAATTCCTGCTTCAGAGAACTGCCATGTGACTTAGCAATTTAAAATTATCAAGATAAAATTAAAATACTTACAAAGAAATTAAAATTGTAACAAGCGGATAATAACCAAAAACTTTCAGGTAAGCGCAGAAACAAACAAAAGCTACACATACCGTCAGCTGCGGAATTTCACTGGAAACTTTGCCACGTCACTGCTGAAGAAACTAGGGCTGCAACCTGGAGACATCCTGGCTATAGCTCTGCCAAACTGCCCTGAGTTCCCAGTTGTGGCCTTCGGGGCAATACAAGCGGGATGCGTGCTTACCACTATCAACCCTACTTACAAAGAACGTAAGTCGTTAATTTCACTTCAAATATGTAGGTATCTAGTAGAAAAAAACATGGTAATTAGAACTTTGACATAATTTTAGATGTATTATTTCTCAACTTGAAAAAAAATTATGAAAGCGTTTTGTGTACAAGGGATTGAAAACATAGGGAGACTGTAAGTTACTTAAATAGGGGTGTTCATCATACATAATACACTGCTCAAAAGTGTCTAGGGATATCTCAAGCATTTTCATACAAAGTATAGCTATTTGGGAGGCTGTAAAAATTAAAATATTGATACCAACGTAGATTTTTTTATAATACAGAAACTGATATATCTGCCCTTTCAGATTGTATAAAGAAATTCATTGTAGTAGCATTATTGTACAATCGTAAGGACGTTAAAAAAAGACAGATTTTTCTTTTAAAAGGTGTCAAAATTTTAGCTAAATCAAACGTTTTTTTTTGTAATATTCTTAACCTTTATCTTATGCCTTTGTCCTCGCATTATTCTAAGCTAATGCTCAACTTGTAAACAAACTTAACTTTATGAAATATTTGAAAAATGATATCCCTATGATATCCCTAGACAGTTTTGATGTGTGTATTAAGTTGGCATTATTTTCTTTGCGGTCATGTGTCTTCCGGGCTAGTATTCAGTATACGGAACGGATTTGGGTTGGAGAGAGCTCCGCTTTGCTTTATCATATCCGTAAAAAAATTTAGGTGCAAGACTCCAGCTTAAGTTAGTTGATAACATTATTGTCTATTATTTGGCATTATCGATGCTATATCTAAGATAGGGAAACCAGATAAAGATATTTGGTCTAAGTATCAGGCGAGGATCGAACTAGCATCTTACGCTAACCGGGCGGCTAATCACTAAGCTACCGAAGCTCGCCTGATGACTAGAACAACTGTCTTCTTTTGGTTTTCCCATCTTTGCTAACACTTATGAAACTTAAATCGTCTCTTCCAGGTGAACTCAGCCATCAACTATCAGTTACAAAACCGAAAGTAATTGTAACGATACCAGAGAGCTATGAAACAGCAGTCAAGGCTTTGGAATTATCGCAACTGAACGCCAAAATAGTTCTAGTCGACGATGCTAGTGAATCCGTGCCAGATGGTGTAGTACGGTACACTGAAATTGCTGAATGTGGGAATGCAGATTATACACTACTGGACAAAATAGAGAGAACCCACAAAGATGTTGCAGTTATACCGTTTTCTAGCGGCACCACTGGACTATCTAAAGGAGTGGAAATAAGCCACAAAAATTTGTTGACCGGTATAGACATTATGTCGCATGAGAAATTGTGTTTAGCTGAGTTGGCTAGTGGTAAGTGTGTTTTATTTATCAAAAGTATTTTTTTGTGTATTCAACGTGTATGTTATTCACAATTAGATCGTTATACACCTACAATCTAGATGTTTCTTCCAAAAAATAAAAATGCAGGTACGAACTGTTCCATCCGTGAATTATTTCACGTCAAACACATTGTTTGTAAAATACATCTCTTAACTCCTACTTTAATGCTTTTTAGCCTTTTAAAGACTAGATTTGCGCCAGTTACAAGGCAAAAGACTTGAAAAATACAACTTTTTGCATTATAGTACAAAAATTAGTGTCATTGACCATGAGATCTAGTATTTAACGGCTTATATCATCTTCATGACAATGTTATCCTTGCTAGATGTTGAACTTTAGATGGGGGTCCCCTCGCATATGTTTTTTTTACATTTAGCATTATGAACGCTGTGTTTTTTCTACTAAACACTCATGTTTTCTGGTATGATCCGATAGATTTTTCTGCTGTATTCATATTTTATTCATGTTGTATGTGGTTTATAATATAAAAAGAAAGCGTTTATTTTAATCCGACCTTATGCATTGTTTAGTTATTTTCACAGTAGGACATGAGCTAAAAAAAGATTTGAGTGAAGCCATCGATCCATTTGACATTTCTTCTTTTGTTTTTTAACCCCTGACGCAAACAGTTAAAAGGTTGTTGATTAGGCTCTATAAACAATCTAGCTTTGTTTTTCGAAAGGTGATTTAAAAGTCAAACAAACAAATGAAAACATTTATTTGCATTGAGTAAATAGTGTTTCAAGGAGTATCTAGACAGTACTGGACATGCTATTCAGCCAGCTAGCAGGCATGCAAATAATTGTTATTAAGAATAACAATTTGGTTTAATTCAAAATAAGTGCTTAAGTACCAAAAGTTTGTGCTCGAGATTGTGTAGTTTACTGTTGTAGTTGGGCCACAACCAGGTATGTTAAGCTACACACCCTATATTCAATGTCATTAGATATATGACTTGTTGTCAATCTGGCGTAATATAATGTCGTATTTACAATAAAATTTACATGCATCCAAGCGGCTTGTAGCTAATGGCTTTAAACTACGGTCAGGTGGAGATCTTCTAAGTTGAAATGCCTCGCCTCTCCACCGCATCTACACAAACAAGAGTTTAATTATTAATAGATGTCCTTCCTTGGACATTATTCCACACAGCGCCATCTAGTCCCAAGTGGGCTAATTATAGTCCGTTATTATGGGATTCTAGACAACGGATAAACATACATAAATACTTTTTCTTTTGTAAATACATACTTAATATACATATGAAACACCCAGAGTGCTTGCTTGATGCGTAGATGCAGTAGAGGGGCGCGTCATTCCAGCTTAGACGATCTAAAGATTGTGGTCGATCAATCCGAAATTGATGAACATTTCCGAGATTCGGAAGGCATGTTATGCACTGTGTCCGTGGGCCTCATAATTATTCTGAGTGGCCAGAAGTGGGACGTACCTACTAGGCCGATATTTGTTTGTTTGACCTGAGGTGTTCTTTTCAGCTAGCCATCAAGATGTAGTGCCTTGCGTGCTGCCCTTCTTCCACATATACGGGATGGTGATCACCCTGCTGGGTCATCTAAGTAAAGGGTGTAAACTAATTACGATGTCCTCTTTTCAACCTGGCGTATACTTAGATACGTTAGCGAATGAAAAAGTCAATTTGCTTTATATTGTTCCTCCACTGGGTAAGTCAATATTTTATCATATTTTTAATACATATACAAAGAATTTAGGTGCCCGTGGCGCAGTTGTGACTGTGATCGGCGACGATCGCTGTTGTAAAGCAACACACGCTGGGACGGAAATGAGATGGGTGACCACCCGGACCGAAATTTTGTGATGTACTTTTAGGGCATCTCCGTGCTTCGGAAGGCACGTTGAGCAGTTGGTCCCGGTTGATGTCGCTAGATGTCAGTCGTTAAGCCCAGTCAGAGGCCTCAGGGAAGCTTGATAACATCTGACATTAAGATTGCTCATTAACCTTACACCCTTACAACAATTCGCGCTGAGCCCGCGTGTTGGAGTATGCCTCGTTCCATCTCATAGTTGAGGTGAGGCCTGTGCTCAGCTGTGTATATGTATAGGCCGTTTATGTCATGTTATGTATTTATTTCAGCGATTTTTCTCGGAAAAGTTCCCCTCGTGACCAAAGAACACTTCCAGCATGTGAGATATATATTTACTGGAGCTGCTCCTATAGCTGCTTCTGATGTTGAAGCTGTTCTAGAAAAAACCAACGTAAGTGTCTAAATATTTTACGACACATTCTCATTTGCTTGTAGAAAACTCTTTTCTGAAGGTTGTCTGGAAGAGATCGTAGCGATAAAATGTAAACTATACTTTTTTTCCTCAAAGACATAGGAAGAAGAAAAAAGGAGTGTCGTTTACTTCTAGATTACCAAAACGTTAGCGGTTCGTGCTAGGCCTACAGTAGGTAGTTTTTACGTGAAAGAGCAACACTGCACATACAAACTTTCGCAATCATAATCTTAGTAGGGTATATTTACAAAAGAAAAAGTATTAAAGTATGTTCATCTGCGGTCCCGTATACCTTTATACGAGCTTTAATTAGCTAACGCTGTGGAATGATGTCCAGGGATATTCATTTTATGTTATTTGCAAGGACTCATCATTTGCTATGGCCTTAATTTTCAGTCCAACACCGAGTTCGTGCAAGGTTACGGAGCCACTGAGACTTCAGGCATGGGAGCGACCACCTACAAAGGTTCCTGGAACCGCAACTACGGCACTTGCGGAGACCCCATGGTCAACGTTGAGCTGATGTTTATAGACCCTGCTACGGGCGATCCTGTACCGATTGGTCAAGTGAGTAATCTATACAGGATGTTACAAAAATACCCCTAATAACTGAAGGGGGTTATACAAACTCCTGAAATTGCCCTTGTTAATTTTCTACAGTCGTAGCTCTTAATTTGAATTTCGAGTAATTTATCATAAAATAAAAAACATCGACCATAGAAACACCCAGCACTAATTTGGGTTCATGGACCCAAGTTGACCCTAACCGGGAGTGACCAGGAGCGACCTGCTTTGTTGACGCCCCTACGTTATAAATCGATAAATCGAATTAATATCGTCATATTGGTAAACATTTGATGTTCGTTTTTATCGAAACCGTTAAAGATATGAAAGAGGAACAACACCTACTATCAGATTCATGCACTTTCTATGCCATTTCAGTCTCAAGGAGATCAATTCAATTCAACTAAATCTTCGAATGATTACTTGGTTAAAATGTTATACAAAAATGCTGAATTGATTAAGTAGCATCAATACTTTAATATGTCACAAATACTTACGTCACACAGAACTTATTTTAAATCGCGGCCTTGAATAAATAAGGTGTTTATTTAACTATACAAAAACAGTGGAAGTAAAACCTTTGAAATTGACATCAGATCAGAATTAAAATACGTATGTGCTTAAACTTTTATATGGACGGTTAATGTTTTGTGAGAAATTAAAACCTCAGTGGCCCAGTGGAAAGAACAAGTTTGATTCCCGGGTAGGGGGTATGGTTTTTATTTCGAGCACTATAATCCAAGTTTGTGACTGAAAGCGTTTCCAAATAGACAAATGAATAATGCTATTGTCATTGTTTTACTTATCGCTTTTACACAGCCTTACTACTTTCTTGTCTTGTATAGGTAGATGGTGTTTGTGAGTTATCGTTTTGTAGCAATAAGACTGCCTAAATGGTGCATTGAGTGTGTTTGTTTGCACGAACAAACACCATCATTTACTTTCCAGTAGTCCTGCTTGGGAAAAGTCTCACCTTAGCTGCAATGAGGTAGTGTGAAGCATGCTACAACACTGTTCCAGAACTGCTTAATTTGTCACCTGAAACAAGGATATGCTTGAAAATACGTTACTTATCTGACTGCGTGGTCTCCTATACCTTTACTTGGCGTCCCTCTTTTTTATTTCTTACCCGGGGAAATTCTTTGACGAACTTCCCGCCCTCTGAGGGTGCAGGGCGGGGGGCGACCTCTCCCCGCAGGGCGGGGGAATTTGGGACTCACCTACTCCACAGGAGGAGGGAATATCTCACTAAAGCCCCGGGGTGGCCACCTTTCGCTCGTGTTCAGGGTTCTCTGAGGACTTCGGTGAGAAACACTACCTGCAGAACCCTGACGCGCTGTACTGGCTATCCAGCCATCCTCGTAGGGAGTAGTACCTCTCTACTGGCACCTTCTGCCTGCTGGCGTCTAGGGCAGTGTGAGGCTAACTCACACTGCCGTAGATGTGGTAGAGGTGGAAGTGATCCCGAGGAGGACGGAAGTGTGAGGCGGCCTCACACTGCTGCACTCCTCGGGTCACTTGGAATGGAGGCACACAGCCCCTGCCATGTGCACTCCCAGTGACCCCGAAGGCCCCCTGTAGTCGCTTCTTGAAACAGGCGGGGCCGAATTCTAACGCTCCGGAACCACAGGGCAATACTTTAACATTAACTGTTTATCATTTTTCTTATAATTTATTCACTGTTACAGCCTGGAGAGCTATGCCTGCGGTCTCCTCTGGTCATGAACGGTTATTACCAGAACGAAGAGGCCACCAAAGCGAGCATCAGAGAAGATGGGTTCTTCAAAACGGGAGACTTGGGCATCTACAAGCCAGGCGCTGGACTTTACATCACTGATAGGATAAAGGAACTTATTAAGGTACGATCAAAAAAATCTCTTCCTTTCAATCTTAATCTGAAGCTCCTATCAGTATACAAAGTTTGCAAAGTGTCGCCAATTTTCAAAAAAACCGCGCGCGAGCGTTTTCTCCCATGCATGAAGAAAATTATTCACGCCTACTATTTTCAAACAGCGGATAGGAATCATCGAATATGTAACAATCACTTCTGTTCTTAATTTAATCAATTATTTCACTGATTCCGAGTCAATAATAAAAATTGGACAACTTAGTACCACTTGCTAAATCACCCTCATCATGATCGTGTCAGCCAAACGACGCCCACTGCTAGGCAAAGGCCTCCCCCAAGGATCTCCACAGCGATCGGTTCTGCGCTGTCCGCATCCAACTGCTTCCCGCGACCTTGACCAGTTCGTTGGTCGGCCTTGTGGGGGGCCTGCCCTCGGAACGTCGTCCGGCGCGCGGTCGTCATTCGTGAACCTTTCCAACCCAACGGCCATCAGTTCTCCGCATTATGTGTCCCGCCCACTGCCACTTCAACAATGCAATCCTTCGAGCGATGTCGGTTGCCTTAGTCCTCCTGCGGTTCTCATCATTTCTTTTTCGATCGAGCAGGGGAAAACCAAGCATCACTCTCTCCATTGCTCGCTTTGTGAGCCTGATCTTGAGCCTTCTTATAAGACCCATAGAGAACAACCACGTGGCACTCCCATTTCTGGCGACAAACGCTGGTCAAAGACTTTTGTCGTTTCGACTTTGGTATCTACACTGCTCAAAAGTGTCTAGGGATATCTCAAGCATTTTCATACAAAGTATAGCTATTTGGGAGGTTGTAAAAATTTAAATATTGATACCAACGTAAAAATTTTTAGAACACAGAAACTGCTATATCTGCCTTTTCAGATTGTATAAAGAAATTCATTGTAGTAGCATTATTGTACAATCGTAAGGACTTTAAAAAAAGACAGATTTTTCTTTTAAAAGGTAGCAAAATCAAAGGTTTTTTTTTTTGTAATATTCTTAACCTTTATCTTATGCCTCTGTCCTCGCGTTATTCTAAGATAATGTTCAACTTGTAAACAAACTTAACTTTATGAAATATTTGAAAAATGATATCCTTATGATATCCCTAGACAGTTTTGATGTGTGTATATGTATGCCGAAGCTTCCCGCACGCTGCCCATCCGAGCTGGATTAGAAAAAAGTTCTCACCCTGTTTTTGATCAAATGGAGCTGGTCTTCCTTATCTATTCATGTTGTGCTAATACTGTGTGTTTACAAGAAATATTACATAGGTTTAAAGAATCATTTATTTCCCATAAATGTTACAATAATCACTTACATGAGAAAACAGTTAACATTCAAACATTTTGTTGGGCTTTACTTATGCTTACATTCAAATCAGACAATTAAAACATATCCACAAAGCAATGAAGGAAAAAATATTTTTATGAATCGAAGGTAGCTTAACCTTTTTATGGCATTGTTACAAGAAATCGAAAACAATGATGAATCAATTGAATGACGACCGTCAGTAACAGATTTTCTTATGCGAAACAGGCAATCAATCGTTTTGCTTAGAATTAAGGTAATTATTGTTGTGTAGTAGGTAGCTAAAATATGAAACTGTTTTGGAATATTAAGTTCACATTATTTAATAACCAGCTTAATAAATGCTAAAAAAACTTCAAACATCATTAAAAGCGGTTTGTAGGTACTACTGCGTATTGACAAAAAAACATATTGAGTTTTTTATTAATTGACAAGACGACCTCGTTTTGTTTCAAGCTTTGTCAGTAAGGAAATAATAATTCAATAAATTGATTCACACCTAATCTAGCGTAAAAGAAGTGTCAAAGAGAACTAAAAACGAGATAGATACATTCCTACTGACTGTGAAATCGACTATCACATCAGATTTTACTGAGACTCTGATTTCAAAGATTCTAAAAGAAGAACATATTTTTTGTATGGAGTGGTCGCCCATCTTACTAACCGACTAAGCGTGAGTAGCTTAACATCATCGATCATTGCCCTTCCGCTACTAAGGGGCATCTTGGCCATATCGACTTCCAGTTTTATAAGCCTAGTGCCCTTTCCTTCCTATTTACAGCATACAGGCACCACTCTAACTGCTTTCTATGGTTTTTCTCTTTTCTTATAAAAAATATCAATCAATCCAAATATCACTGGAAATTATTCCACACGGCGCCATCTAGCTAACCTCAATCTAAGCAACTTGATGCTTGTGCTATGGGATATACTAGGCGACGCAAAAATATTCTCAAATACTATTTATTTTTCTAAATACATACTTTAAATATTTAAGAAACACCCAGACCAGTACAAACAGACATGTCAATGCACACAAATGTTTGTACTGTGTGGGGTTCGAACCCAAGAAATTACAACCTAAACTTAACTAACATAACTTAACAAGTATTTTAAAATTAAAAAACGACCAGCCGTGCTATTCCGGCGGTGCACATCGCACGTGCGAGCATCGATGTTGAAATGAGATTACCTCAATCATCAATACGCTTGACTTTGAATTAGTATTTTCTCTCATTTTGTATGTAAATAATCAAAAAGTGTTTTTTGGCTTAGTTCTTTTCTCTCAAACGACGACGGTGGCGAAGGAATGGATTTTTAAAGTTACCTCGCACAAGCGAAGTGAGTTTTGGCGACCACCGGAATAGCATAGCTGGTGGATCATTTCAATTCTCGCAAAAACTCCCTAAAACAAACATATGTCAGAAACTTCAATAACTATGAACTAAATTGTTTACTTACATCAAATTACCTTAACAGGTCAAGTCGCTAAGTCAAGGTCAACCCTTTACGTAACAATCCAGTTCAACTTGCTTGACGAAATTGTGACGTTCGAGATGCCAAGTTTGAGGTCAAATTCGACATTTAGTACCAGTTACATAAAAGACCTTGAATAAATTATTTTTGACTTTGACTTCTCAGTACTCACTAAAATGTTAGCCAAGTGACGCCCTTATTGAATAAAAACAACATAAAAATAATAAAGTTTATAGAATCCTATGTACTGTCGACGGCATACCAGGCTAATTGCCGTTTTATTTCGTGCCCCTGCTATGTCATTGTTAAAGAGCACAGGAATGAACGGAAATGGGTAGCCTGGCATGCCATTGACCGTACAGTTTGTTACGATTAGGATTAAGTATTCAGAAGTTATTACTATTTATATTTTGTGTATTGCTTGAAACAACACGAGCAGCTTTTCCTTTTAAAAAGTGGATTTTAAGAACATTAGGATGAATTAACTGGTTTACAGAACTACGTCAATTTACCAGTATCTACTAAAAAGAAAAGCGCGTTTTACAAAATAGTGACAGTGTAATTACAAATAACACTGCAAGCTGTCAAAATGTATTCCTTAGATAAGTTGGACTGTAGTCTCTAAAAAAAGGATAAGTACTAAATTTGAGGCACTAAAAATGTGCGACCTGAGCCAGGTGGAGGAATGTGACAATGCCGCTAAACTCGTCATCGATAAAAAGACGCCGCGCCGCCCGGGTTCGCTCGCTAATCGACTAATAGAATTAGGTAAATCGTTGGTGCTTGCAAAATTGAGTCAGTTAATAGACAATCCTACGCAACTTTATTTGCATTATTCCCTAACTTTGTTATAATCAAACGGCGATGGTAACGTCCTAACTCGTTCGTTCGGTGTAATCCATAAATTGTGTTGACAGCGTTTAACAAATTAAAAAGTTACCCGGAGAAATATCTCCTATCAATTAAATTGTACCGCTTAACACCACACGAACCATATATTACATTCTTATTTTTGCTGTTTACAGGTGAAGGGTCTGCAAGTAGCACCCGCCGAGTTAGAAGGCATTCTTCGGACGCACCCATCAGTCCTGGACGCTGGCGTCGTGGGCTTTCCCCACGATTTCTACGGGGAAGTCCCCAAAGCATTCGTTATGCTCAAAGACGAAGCAGAAGCAACTGCTGAAGAGCTCCAACACTTTGTAGCCGAGAAAGTATCCGACTTCAAGAAATTAGAAGGAATCACTTTTGTGGATGAGATACCAAAGAACGCGGCAGGGAAGATTCTGCGGAGAGAGCTGAAGAAAATGTATGCGTGATAGTATTTTGGATAAGGTGAATCCTATCTGGTCATAGAAAATATGTATGTTCCCTTGTCATAGTAGAACTTCCTGCTAGTAAATTTTCACCTACGTATTCATAAAAGCAAACGCAGCGCCAAAGCATAGTTAAAGCAATTGACGTGTTTTGTCACTTACTCGCAAATGGCGACAGCAGCAAGAATGAAAGAGACAAAGCGATGCAAAAATTTACGTGTTGTTGAAGCGCTGCTTAAGTTTTTATTAATAAGGGGGTTAGCCTTTGAATGTATAGTCATCTTTCTCTTCAATATCAATCTTAAGAAGAGAAAATACTTGTTTTTGCTCAAAATGTTACAGGTATTTATTTAAACATAGTATTTAATAATAGCTTCTAAAAAAAACACCTAGGTTTCAACAAAAATGTAAAGTTACGGAAAATATGAGTGTAAAAGAAATGTATTTGCATGACTATTGTTTGAGAATTCGGTGGTAGAACAATTTATTCTCTCAACTTTAACCCTAATGTAAGACCTTGAAATAAGACAATGATAGTTTTTGGATTGTGTGCCATTCAGACTTTTTCAAGTGTGGGGTCTTATTCCCAAGGTTTTGGCACCCGATGAGGTTATTTGCAAGTCTATCCCCAGGGGTTAGAATGCTCTGGCCCCCCCTCTAGAAGAGGGGGTCGCTTCCGGCCCGCCGTGCAGGCGGGCACCGTCCGGGAGAACGCGCACAGGACCTCGTGCTATACGGCGTATTCCCCCACCATGGACGAAAAGAGGGAGTAGTAGGGTTTTTAGTCGGTAGAGCCACTGGGGTACCACCACTCTGTGGAGAGTCCGACATAACCCGTCCAACCCCCCGGTTGGCGGGTATGCGTAAGTGCATTTCCACTACTCTAAAAAAAAAAGTGATTTTCATGTCATTTTTACACCAAGATCATCTGACCTTAAATTACTTTTATAGTACAATGAAATGCAATGTCAGAGCTCAGGAATGCGTTGCGATAGAAGTGCGTGAGTGTCAAGGACAGCACTATACTGAAAGTGCATGAGGGGAGGTGTGCGGGTAGCGAGGGGAGATACTCCCGCTCTTTACCTCAGGCCCCGCCTGTATTCACCACGCGCTTTATCTCTACCTACCTGCTTCAATATTTCCAATAAACACATAGAATGAATGGAAGTGTTCCTCACATGATTCCAGTAAACGACATTTTATGGTGACTGTCAAATTTATAATTATACAATTTTGTAAAATATCAAAAGGAGGAAAGTTTAAAGTGTTTTTAATTCATTTGAAACACTTTAAGAGTAAATTATGATTACCTTTGTATGGAGAATAGGAATTAATTCCTCACATGATTCCAGTAAACGACATTTTATGGTGACTGTCAAATTTATAATTATACAATTTTGTAAAATATCAAAAGGAGGAAAGTTTAAAGTGTTTTTAATTCATTTGAAACACTTTAAGAGTAAATTATGATTACCTTTGTATGGAGAATAGGAATTAATTCCTTATTACAATGTTATAAATAATTTTTGATTACCTAACTGTTTTGTAGATAAGAAAATTCCAAATCTAGTTAAATTATTAAGTAGGTTATTTTATTATTATGTTTTGGTTAGAGGATCGTATAAGTTAGTAGGCATCTGCCTGTATCTACTTACGTGTAATATTATGGATAATACATTACATTTGCTATATTTAGATATTTTATTTGTCTAAGCTTAAAATCATTTTTTGCTGAAGCGTAAAGGTGGAAACTTAACCTTTTAAGTTAACACTCGTCAGGTGGGTACTATTCATGACAATCACTGTCTATGTTAGATGTTCTGTAGACCAAGCAATAATATTACAATAAAAAGACGTAGATATGTTACTTGTGCTAAAAAAGTGTCACCCAAATCAGAACTTCGAATACCTAAGCAAAGCATAGACAGTTTGAGACGACACTGCACAACATAATATCAGTCTCGTTTATGCTCTAGTAAATAATCATACCTACTATCTCGTGCACCCGGTCAAATTATAGGTAGGTGCCTACGTGCGCCCAGGGGAATTTTCGACTTTGCATCAGTGTCAATCAGTTGCACATTTCGCTCTCTCTCTCTCTTTTAAATATAATTGAGACCAAGCTAAAGCTGGGGGGTATTGCGAACCATGTATTCGTATTGGAAGGAGTAACGAGTACATACGTCTAACTCGGAAACACCGAATCGTTACTTACCAATTCGTATCGTTTCTAAGATAGTTGTCGTAAGTTGGTTTAAGTTTTCATAGTACCTACTAATTGTACTAAACGATACCACGGTAAAGGAATATCCTTTACCGTGACGATACGGAAGTTACGAGAATTGTTTTTAGTAACGAATACATGCGGGTATTTTTATTTGACAACCGATTTTGGTGTAATGTGGGCTATTACACCAGTCGTCGCGGGTTCGATCCCCGCACAGTACAACTACTCTCGTTTCTCGTTACTATTACAGTTCTATCAGGTTGTAATGAGTTGATTTCTGAGAAGGCTCTAGTCTAGAATCAAAAAAATTGGTTGTTTGTAAAGTAGGTTTACGATCGAGATGTTTACGTGATAACGGCATTTCACGGAATGACTGGCAGCGCTCGAGATGAGACGGGAGATCGGTCCGTCTCTCTCTCGTTATACCTGCGATCGCGCTCGTGAGGTTTTGGTGTGACACAAGTTTCTGAACATGTCACCCGACTAAAACGATTTTAAAGACGTTATCACGTCAAAACATATTTTTATTTTTAAATAAGCATTTTTTTATTCAAAAGACAATGTTGTTTGAAGTAACCACCCAGTACGCAAGTTACTTCTTATGTATACGTACATTTCAGTGTATGTACGTACTGTCTGAAGGTTGAACAAGAACATCATGTGCGCTCATAGTTCAACGTTCAACGTACTCAACTATGTTTAAATTCAAGAAAAATAAATCTTAAAACCAGTCTTTTGTACGCTATTGTTGAAATAACTTAAGAAAATGAACAGCCTCACGCGTAAACTACCAAATCATGTGAAAAAATTTAAATGGTGTAGAAAAATTTCAAGTAACGCTATTAAAGTTGACGAGTTCACTTTGAAATCGAGTTCGCCGACAGAACCAATTCCTCATGTGAGATTGGCGGATCGGATGTGGCAGAATGTATCAATTTTCAAGGATAAAGTTGCATTGGTAAGTATCCCATCCTTACTTTCATCTTAGCAACATCATCGTCAACAGCCGAATGACGTCTACTACTGAACATAGGCCTCCCCTAAAGATATTCAGAGCACATGCATTCAAATCCTGCGACCTTTGCCAGGTGAGCCGTGCACCTTGCAGGGCGTCCCACACTGCGCTTGTCTTCGAATGGTCTCTATGCGATAACTTTACGGCCCCAACTTCTGAACGTGCCGCTGTTATAAGACATAAAATGCCTATGCTCTATACCTCACTTACTTACTTACTATTACGTACTGTTTCTCTTCTACTGCTGTTTAACCGCACGACAAGTGCTGACTATCGGGACGGGGATGGGGACATGGCCCGGGCCAGCGCTGATGTAATTTCGGCTTTGTGCAGTGTGATGATACTTGTTTACCCTCGGCCTTTCGATCTATTTCATCATTATCTCTGATGATCAACATTGTTCTTGAGGAAAGTATACAACTATAGAAAAAAAAGTTACTGAGCTCATAATGCACTAGATCAAACTTCATTATAATGGAGACAGTGAAAATGCCATAACTACTAATAATTCCAGGTTAGCGCTGAAACCAAAAAGGCATACACTTATGACCATCTCCTGAAGTTGCCGAGGATATTTGCCACCTCTCTACTCAAGAAGCTAAAGTTACAGTCAAACGACATCGTGGCCATAATCTTGCCTAATTGTCCAGAATACCCAGTAGTTGCTCTTGGTGCGATTGCCGCTGGGTGTATAATCTCACCTATCAATCCTGCCTATAAAACCTGTGAGTATTACAGACTGCTTAAGATAGTTGGCGAGCAAAGTTTAAGCAAAACTTTTACTGATAGGACACTGTTTAAAATACTGATATTGCTACATACCACACAGCCACTGAATTCCTGATAACGGGCGAATGAAGTCTGTCAATAGAAAAAAAAAATATTACGTCTGATTGTCTACGTCTATGTGAACTGTTCTGTGAGGTTGCCTCCTGCCGCAGATCGTGGACTGATAAAAAACATATAAATCATCCAAGTTCTTACGTACATGTTCCTTCCAAGGTATCCGTTTGACCAAAAGTAAAAAAAATGGCCATGACCGTAGTTTGAGGTAGATTTTGGTATAAAATAGTAGATTATGCCACAAGGGCTTAAAGAAGTGTATTATGTCCCGGGCGTGATATTGAACCCCGAGTATGAGGGATTCTACGGTTAACTCCCGAGCGGAGCGAGGGAGTTAAGGTTAGAATCCTGAATACGAGGGGTTCAAGACCGCCCAAGACAAATACACTTTTAAGCCCGCGATGCATACTCTACTTTTTATACTTTCTGCGAGGCAATCGAAATTAGTGGCTGAAAAAAGTAAGTGCTTAAATATTTATTTCAAATGAAAATAGGTAGGTAGGTAATTAAATATGAGAAATTAGGTATTTATCAAAAATTAAAAGTGATGTTAGAAACATATGACAGTTGTGCGAAGACATTGGAAAGATGAGTTACAATCTTTGGTACATTTATTTTATCAGCATAAGACTCAGGAGCTATTTGAGCGGTTGGCGCCTTTTTTCTTTCTCTGGGATCTATTTTGTTAGTGGCCAGTACGACATTCGAACTCAGAACTCATTGCACCTAAACATTTTTGACTACACAGTTGCATTCCAAATTCAAATCACTTTAATCCCTGGGGATTAATGAAATTCAGTACAACATTATGTCCCGGCTAGACCATAGGGCTATAATGACTTACTTTAGGACAGCTTTACATGACACATAATGTGGCATTGACGAGCAGGTAGTATAAAAATGATTTAATGTTTATGTAGGCGCGCATTTTACCACAATCTTTTCTGGTTCGCTTGATGAAATTTTCAAATACAAAAAATATTTATTATAAACGAGTTACCATAACGGGTAATGCGGTTTGTTAGGATGTTAGAAAAGCTAGTCTAGTGGTATGATGAAGTATTTTTGTTATTTTCAGTTGAACTCAGCCATCAGCTTAACCTCGTCAAGCCTGCAGCTATAGTAACTACACCAGAAGCTCACAATACAATTATTGAAGCATTGAAAAATATAAAACATCATGCTAAAATAGTCATAATTGACAGCTCAAATTCACCAATACCAGATGGAACTATAAGATACACTGAGTTAGCTGAATCTGGGGAAACAGACTCGGCTTTATTGGACAATATAGAGAAAAGCCATGATGACATCGTTTGCATACCATTTTCAAGCGGCACCACAGGACTGCCTAAAGGAGTGCAGATAACTTATGAAAACTTGTTGGCTGGTTTAGAAAATGTGCTACATGAAAAGATCCACTTGTCATTTTTACCTACTGGTAAGTATTCATTTGCAGTGGAAACTATTTTGTTACCATTTCAAGTAAAGTAGCAAAAATATTTAATTTTAAATCATAGTTACCGGTTTTATATAAAATCTACATTTTGTACATAATTTAATTTATCTGTCTTTTCCATTTCAGATACACGCCAAGACATATTACCTTGCGTCATTCCGTTCTTCCACATTTATGGGTTTGTCATCCCTTTGTTAGCAAACTTGTCCTTTGGATGTAAACTTATAACATTTTCTCATTTCCAGCCCGATGTTTACCTGAATACTTTGAAGAATAATAAGGCTACCGTATTGTTTACGGTACCACCGCTACGTAAGTAACATAATGTCCTGTCTACTCTGTTTGTTTTCCTCTACATCACAATTTCAAAAGGCCGTAGTGGTAAATGTTACTAGTAGACATATGAATGGATTTCGTGTACATCAGGATGACGGGTGTACCTCGTAAATCGGGAATTCTAAATACATGAGAGCAATGTGCTAGCAATGTGATGAATGTGCGTAAAATTTCAAGCAATGTGCTTTTATAAAACTCGAGTTATTCCAAAAAGTAAGTGAGCCGCCAGCCTGACTTCAGAATGACGGGTGTATTTTCAATCTGAGCAAATGTGTACATCAGGATGACGGGTGTACCTCGTAAATCGGGAATTCTAAATACATGAGAGCAATGTTCTAGCAATGTGATGAATGTGCGTAAAATTTCAAGCAATGTGCTTTTATAAAACTCGAGTTATTCCAAAAAGTAAGTGAGCCGCCAGCCTGACTTCAGAATGACGGGTGTATTTTCAATCTGAGCAAATGTGTACATCAGGATGACGGGTGTACCTCGTAAATCGGGAATTCTAAATACATGAGAGCAATGTGCTAGCAATGTGATGAATGTGCGTAAAATTTCAAGCAATGTGCTTTTATAAAACTCGAGTTATTCCAAAAAGTAAGTGAGCCGCCAGCCTGACTTCAAAATGACGGGTGTATTTTCAATCTGAGCAAATGACTTACTATCTAAGTGTGAAAACATTATCGTGGCAATGTTCTAGCAATGTGCTCGAACGTGCCAAAAGCAGAACCAGATACGACAAAAGGTTTAAGAGTAATTTAGAAAACAAAAATGATGTTTGAACGCCTGCTTATTATACAGGGTAGCCGGGAAGTTGACATCCAAAGCTAAAATTTAGGTTTCTCAAATAAAGGTCACCAAATCACCTCCATGCGATTCACTCCTACGATTTAGCTTAGTTTAGGAGCTAGAATTATTTTTATGTTTTTTTTTCGCAATTTTCACCTATCATCGGTTTTTTTTTCTTATTCTGGCGAGCACTTGGTGCTAGAATTATCGGTGATAATTAGTAACAATCCTTACAAGTAGCACCCTAAAAAGTTCAATCTGTCTAGGTATTGCGGAACTTTCTCAAAATTTAGTCGCCAGTTCAAAATTACGGTCCGATCTTGGTGAAAGCACATCTTTGATGTGTGAAAAAAAAAGTTCAAGGGCAATCTGTAGATTCAAAGTATTTTTCAAAACTGCCTAGGACATTAGGCTATAAAGTGACGTTAAATAAAGCTGTTGTTAACGAGGTTTTTGTTATTGGAACTGACCTTTGAAGTTAGATGAAGAGCTTTTTCGGGATGAAAATACTACTTTATTGTATTGCAATAGTTATGATTCTTCGAGTTATGATGATTTTTGGTCGCATTTTTGACCTTAACACTGAGATTGCAGATAAAAAAAATATATGTTAAATTTTATCAAACAACACCAAATATTTCATGCCGCCGTGCTTGCACATTTTCAAATGTATACAACCCATTCCTAACTGCTTAAACATTTTATGTAGTGAGACTATAAACCAAATAAACGTTTGAGTTAAGATTTTGAGGTATTTGGTGTGTTCACGTAATAAAATCATAAATCTGCCGCCCTCACAGTCAGAAATACTTTTTTTTTAAAACGGAGCCGTTTTGTAAAAAAAGTATGTTGAGTAGTGTTTTTTAATTGACTTAAGTAGATCATGTATCGATTGTAATCTGTCAGTGTACTTATTTTTAAATAAATAAATAAATATTATTTCATTAAACAATATAAATAGGACAAACATCTGCAAGTAAATGTTTTATTTTATTTCGTACTAGCGACCCGCCCCCGCTTCGCACGGGTGCAATAGGATGTTATCTTTATATATAAAAATGGATTGCTTTCGTTAGTCTCGCTAAAACTCGGGAATGCCCGGTCGATTTAGCTAATTTTGGTTTTTAAATATTTGTAATGGTCGAGGGAAGGTTTAAAAGGTGAGTAATCATGAGAAAATGCTGGGAATATAGTAAAAATCTCAATATTAGTTTCCTCTTAGTAAATGTTACTACCTGTCGCGTGACACTAAATGTTTGACAACAGAACGAAGTCTGTTGGGACAGCTAGTTATACATATAAATCTTCCTCTTGAATCACAGAAAAGTCGACTTTGTTTTATACTATGTAGTGAAGACACATATTTGTTTTAAAAAATGCCAAATGAATTTCGGTCACACGGCAGGACCCTGGATGTAACATCTATGGTCCGCCAGACTCCGATATCTTGTCCGTAACCACAATTGAAAAAAATATAATAAAAAAATTAAGTACCATCTACTTTAAAGGAGAACATTCTGGTCGCAAACAAAATATACCCAAAAATGAAAGTGCCGGGCAGACAAAAATAATACTGGATTCTTATTAGAAATGACGCACTGAAGATTTCTTACTAGGACAGGAACCGTCTACAACCAACCCTGACTGCTGTTTGAGTTTGAAATTTTTAGGATGCTACTTGTGGAATTATCTGTGATAATTAATAACAATTATTTATCACCAATAATTGTAGCACCAAGTGCTCGCCAGAATAAGAAAAAAAAACCGATGATAGGTGAAAATTGCGAAAAAAAAACATAAAAATAATTCTAGCTCCTAAACTAAGCTAAATCGTAGGAGTGAATCGCATGGAGGTGATTTGGTGACCTTTATTTGAGAAACCTAAATTTTAGCTTTGGATGTCAACTTCCCGGCTACCCTGTATAATAAGCAGGCGTTCAAACATCATTTTTGTTTTCTAAATTACTCTTAAACCTTTTGTCGTATCTGGTTCTGCTTTTGGCACGTTCGAGCACATTGCTAGAACATTGCCACGATAATGTTTTCACACTTAGATAGTAAGTCATTTGCTCAGATTGAAAATACACCCGTCATTTTGAAGTCAGGCTGGCGGCTCACTTACTTTTTGGAATAACTCGAGTTTTATAAAAGCACATTGCTTGAAATTTTACGCACATTCATCACATTGCTAGCACATTGCTCTCATGTATTTAGAATTTCCGATTTACGAGGTACACCCGTCATCCTGATCGGATTTAAAAATTTTAAAATAAGCTCAAAAAACAATATAAAACTGTTTTTTCGTATTTTTTCAAATATCCTAAAAAGAAAGTCAATGAAAGATTGGGCTTATTTTCGCGCAAAAATGACTTCTACACCTTGTAGTTAAAAAAAAGTGGCAAAAAGGTTTTTTTTGCGGAAACCTATTCAGTTCCTGATACCAAGTAGCTCCTTAAAAATTAAGCACGTACTTGAAAATCACCCATAGACAAAAAACGTGCTTACAGAGGCACCCCATACAAAAATCGCCATACAAAATTACAATGTGTTTCACCGATGAAACTGGCTTTTGCCAACGGTGTAAAGTTTTCTGCATTTACTGAGGTTTTTTTTCTCCTTTCAGTATTATTTTTGGCAAAAAATCCTGCAGCAACAAAAGAACACTTCAAACATTTGAAGTTCTTGGTATGTGGAGCTGCACCTTTACCTGGTGCTGAAGTAGCAGCTCTTCTAGAGAAATGTAATGTATGTTAATACTAAGATAAGTTAAGATATATTTTGTTGCAAAAAATGAGATTCAAAATGAGATTGACCAGCAAAGTAGTTCTCAATTACTGTGCTTGTCAACCCCATATCTGGACCTCACGACTGCTTCCCATCAGGTGGAGTGAGGTCATCTTGAAGACCACTATAAATAAAAAAAAAAAAAAAAAACTGTTCCATAACAAGCACTCCTAAAAATGAAGTACAATTTAGTTAGGCAGCCCCATCGCGAAAAGCAATCCTTAGATACCTTTTGATCATTTAAAATATCTGTGAGGTAGGTTTCTGTAGTATCTAAATGCTTTTGAATATCTCATGGATGGTATGAGATATGCGTTGAAGTGACGTACATGAATTTTTAATTTATTCGGTTTGCATTGAGTTCTTGTTATTAAAATTCACGTAGTATGTGAAGAGCATGCAATAGGTATATTATCTTGTAGCCTTTTTTATTATATCGTTTAGTATCCAGTATTTTTTTCGTAATAATTCTATCTAGGTATATAAATCCTGAGTCTTTTCTGCTTTAACAGCAAAAATCTGAAAAAAGATTTTATCTAGTAGTGATAATGCTTAGCAAATACAGGAGTTAACTGAACTCTTGAATTGAGCACATAATTCGAGACCACAGTCAGCCACTTACGAGAAATTAAACTTCGTTTTTTTACAGCCTAACACTAAATTCATCCAAGGCTACGGGGCTACGGAGACAACATCCATGGGTGCTATGAATTACAGAGAAGACGAATACACAAACTTTAGCAGTTGCGGTGACCCTGCACCAAATATTGTGATGAGGTTTGCTGATCCAGAAACAGGTGCTCCCGTGCCTATTGGGGAGGTATTGTCATCATTCGAAATAATTTACACTTATTTTACTTCTCGACAGCTTCTCAAAAGTTATTTCTTTATAGGTCGGAGAGCTTCTCATTAAATCACCATCAGTAATGAAAGGGTATTATCAAAACGATGAAGCCACAAAGGAATGTATGACGAGTGACGGATTCTACAAGACTGGTGATTCTGCCATCTACAAGGTTGGCGAAGGGACGTTCATTTTGGATAGATTCAAGGAATTAATTAAGGTAAGTAAACCAACCGCATATCATCTAACCACTGGTTGTTGGTTGTAAAAAACAATTAATCAAAAAAAGAAAGGTAAGTACTAAATCAGTTTTATAATAGCTACTGAACGCAATTCTAAGATTCGACTGAAAAAGCTATCAATCAGCTTAAGCGAAGACAAATGCGCATTTTTTTGTAGAACCATTAAAAGAGCAGCTCTGAAGAACAATCTTCCGTTATTATAGCATTATGAAATAATACCAGTACAAGAACAATGTTATCCCTGATTAGTAAATGATTATGTTAATGAGTCTCTTAGAAGTAAATGGACGGTGAGACTGCGGAATTAAAAACAAAGATAAAATGAAGCACAGTGAAGGAATATTAATAACTATTAGGAATACTATTACCGAGGTTGAAGCAAATGCTGAATTCAAAGTGGCTTAGCCGAAAACCGAAAACTAACACACACAGTTCCACTAACGCGAAATTAAAAAAGGCTGGTACTATAAAATTCGAGACAAAAATCCTTAGCTGCTATATATTATAATATCCATTATTTTAGTTATTCGTTGAACTTTTATTTCCCCGAATAAATATTTCAAAACATTTTTTCTAATTCCAGGTCAAAGGCATGCAAGTAGCTCCTGCAGAATTAGAAGGTCTCATCCGCACTCACCCTTCAGTAGCAGACGCTGGCGTGATAGGAATACCTCACGAGTTCAATGGTCAAGTGCCCAAAGCTTTTGTCGTGCTGCACAAAGGGAAGTCAGTTACGGAAGACGAGATTAAAGACTTCGTCGCTAAAAACGTATCTGACTTTAAACGTGTTGCTGAAGTGGTATTCTTGGAGGGTATTCCGAAGAACGCATCTGGGAAGATACTGAGAAAAGATTTGAGGAAGATGTAGTTTTGTAATATAATGTTGATAAGATTAAAGTGAATGTTAGTTAAATATGGATAGGTGAATAATTAACAACTAACTGACTAAATTTCTTGACTTAAATCTGCTGATCCAAATCCTTCAGAATATATACAGGTTGTCCCAAAACCCAACGAAAAGCGGGCACGGGGTGATGAGCTAGGTTATACCGGTTCTGGGAAAAATGAAGAAAAAAATCTATGTCACTTGGTTTAGTAATAATAATAATATTTAAAAAAATGGAAATCGCCATCCTTGGCTAAGTTTTCATGTATAAAACTATGCTTTCGATTGTAGTCACTTATGTGATGATCAGTCCTATGTGGAATTGTGGAAGTTTAGTAAAAGAAAAAACGGCTGAGTCATGGTGAATCAATTCCGCTGATTTATTCTTGTTAATAGGTATTTTGAAAACGTCAGCTTTTTACTTTATTTATTAATATCCTGTATTATTTCCTTTAAATCTATCTAAATTCCTAAATCACAGTTTTAATCTCCAACGGCTCATAAAAGTAACCAAGCCATTCAATTCCTGATTGATAATTGTGCGTCAATTCTTACTTACAAAATGTTGCTAGAACATTTGAGTAGGAGTTCATAAGCCAATTCCTATGGATCCTTAGATATCATGTTATCGGTTAACACAGCCTGGCACAAGACGTGGCTCAGCAGTGGAAAGTTCAAGGTTTGAAGGTTTGAAAATTATTGCTAAACAATCTATTAGGTATCTATTCCAGGATTAATATCCCTTGAGATGAGAAATTAGCTCGTAGCCTGCAAAATGGTAATGAAGTATGTGTTTACAATACTATTATGATCCATATGTACGGTCAACGACATGACAAGCTACCCAATTCTGTTCATTCCGCCTTGCTCTATTGCAAAGAATTGTAATTTGGTCTGAGCGAGATAAAAATGGGAATGGGTAAATTTATGAACTGTTAACTGTGCCTACTCAGAAGTTGTTAAACGACCTGTTTAGTGGGCCGGGGCAGTGGCAGGGGGTCCAGTTGGTAATGTATGATGCTAGTACTACAAGAAGGGGCAAGCAGCTGCAGGTAATATGATGAGCGATGAGTTTAACCAGACGACGAGCGGTACAAGAAGCACTCACGGAGTTACCGAGGAGAAGAAGGAGAAGGATTGTGAAGATCTAGTTTTTGATGACCGATTTAGTGTAATAGTTGAGAAGTTAGCTACTACACCAGAGGTCGCGGGTTCACGCATAGTAAAAACATTTTCGTGCATGAGAATGTCTTTTTGTATTGGTCTGGGTGTTTTATTAAGTATGTATTTACAATAAAAGTATTTAAGTACGCATATCCGTTGTCTAGTATCCCATTAAGAGCTTTAATTAGCTAAGTTTGTTGCTCGTTATTTATAAATTCAGCTCAATTCTTGTAAACTTGTACAAGTGGATGGGTTTTGTTTAGGATTGTAAAACTGTACCTATGCGATATGAGTATGACTGTGGCGATAAGGCGCATAGAAACCGTTACAACACAGCTCTTAAAATAAGCAGTGATGTGGAGAAAAACAATTTTAGGCGACAAAAGACCTTAAAAATTATGAAAACAGCTAAACAAAAGAAAAACTATCAAGAATATGATTTTGGTCATTTTATGAAAAAGATATTTCTTAGTTGTACGAAAAAAAGTTCAATCAGCGGACTAAATTCCTAAATTAATTATTAACAAGTTTTTCATGTAGTGATGCAGATTTTTTGGAATTTTATTCGATTTTTTCAAGTGCTTCCTTAAAAACTAGGCGCTTACCTAGTCAGTAAATAGTAAAAATTTCGCTTTTTTAATAGATACCTTCTTCATGATAATTAATATCTAAGATGATCATGTAGATATGATTTCTACGCAGAGATTATACAGAGTAGGGCACACACTATAAAGATTTTAAATTGTTTTTAAAAAAAAATAACAATTTAACTGTACGGAGAATAGGTACTAATAACAAATAATAAATTGCTATGATTCATGATTCATGTGACAGGAAAGGTATCAACATTGTATGCCCCTAAAATTAGAGAAAAACGAGTGTCATAAGTAATGTGGAATAACATGAATTGATTTCTATTCCATTCCATAAAATACCTCGGTAAAAATAGTTTAAACTATCGTTATCTTTTTTTAACTGTCAAACAGCGCTAAATAATATCAACACGATACAAACGCATTCAGAAATTATACTAAAAGTATTTGTTTACTTAACCCATCTTAATTATCAATCACGTCACACGCCTTGATATAAACAATTAACGACAAGCGTGCTCAGACAAAACACATGTTGAAGTTCGAGGTCGACGCACATTGAAACATCTCGCAACGCCCATTCATTGAACCCCAAACGTTATCAAATCGAAATTCTCTAGTTCACCGTGCGTAATAAAACATAAACCCGCCATACTTACTAGGACTCGTAATCAGTATCGATTCAAACTCTGTTCATAGCGCGCGCGATGATGTCCACGCGAAAATTGCTTTTTGCACAGATTAAAAAAATCAAATGGCAAAGGCCACTCTCCAGCACAGCCACGCGGAACAATGAGTTCGAGATCAAATCCTCCTTGGACGATATTGTGATACCAAAAATGAGGTTCTTGGACCGCCTCTGGAAAAACTCTTCGAATTTCAAGAATCTCGTCGCTCTGGTGCGTATTTTTAGTTTTGTTTCTGTCTCGCTCTGATGCCGGTTTATTCGGTCAGTAGCCTGTATTATTTTTGTCCCCTTGTTTGGTTGAACGAATTTGCCGTCTGCGAACTATATTTTTTTCCCCGTTTGTGGCAGTTGCAAGTTGTTACAACGTTCAAGAGGTAACTTTCACTAGTGCAGTATATTGCTCCCGGCGGTTTTCCCTCTCGTTTCTATACCCGATCTATAGACAAAGTTGAAAGGAACTTATAGACTTGAAATACCTGAGTACCTTTGTAGAGTTTACAGGTAGAATCTAACAAAAATTTTCCGTTTTTTTAAATATTCTTGCTAGTTGGTGATTTGTAGTACTAAGTACTACAAATGCTTAATATATTCTTATTGGTATTTTAAAATCTCTAGGCATAATTAATGATATCGCCACGGCGAAAGAAGGAGTTTTTGACTGTATTGAATAAATATTTAAACATTATGAAGTGAGTGTTTTAAAAAAATTGAAAAGCGTTAAACTGGTCCCAATACTGAATTGAAAATTAACGAATAAACAAAATTAAAGGAATCCCTCGACATTAATCCACCTAGCCCCAAACGAAGCAAAATGTACGGTTTTGTTTATTCAAATGAGAACAATAATTTAAACAAATCTCAGGTAATTTAGTTTTGAAGGCAAATGACAAGATGAATTTAGGCTTCCTACTTCCGTATGACCCTGAAAATTGATAATTTGCATAAAACGCATTTACCCATGTCTATTCCGCAAATATGATAATGAATGACCAGAACACAGAACGTTAAGGAGTCCGCTTAAAAATAAGGCGAATCGTGCCGGACTGCGGCAGTGCGGGTGGCAGACTGCACTTACTTGCTTTTAATTTATCCAAATACGTTTTGCAGTCATCCGACCATCAGGCGTGTCGTGTGCGATTGGTACTCCCCCGACTTAACTTAAAATGCAGGGGCTGCGGTGCACACCGACGTCGGGTTTTAGGGGGCGCCTAGAGTCATATTGATTCCATTTTGACCGCGCATTTTGACATAGGAGGGGAGCCAGTGTATTGATTGCACACAAACGCTACGCACGTTGCGCAATGATGCACGCGCCAAAATTACTTTTGCACAGATTAAAACAAACAAATGGCAAAGGCCACTTTCCAGCACAGCCACTTGGGACAGTGAGTTCGAGATGAAATTGTCCCTGAACGATATTTTGAGACCCATAAATAGAAATATATACATCTGAAGAGGGGCCTAAACCATGCTAGTCTATACTAGAGTTCCCCTTGCCCCCTTGCAGCTGTCTATTTTTATGGCTTCCGGCACTACAGGCTCTAACACGAAATAACATATCCTAAGATTAACAATATCCTAAGATTCTACCAGACAACACTGTTTTCGAATGATTAAACCCACGACAAGATTTTGCCCTTTGTACCGATGATACCATCGTACCCCAGACCGCATACCAGAGCCAATTTACAAAATGTAACGCCCGTTGATGGGTCAAGAATTTCATTACTTTATTGTTTGTACACGCATCTGTCTGATTGTTGTTTACTGAGATGTGTTATAAAGTACGTATCAATTCGTTTAAGATGATGATTTAACTAGCAAGCGAAGATCTTCAAACGGTAAACCTAGAACAGATATTGCCAAAAGCAACTCAAAATAATAAATTAATAACTTAGGATATGCTATTATTTTTCACCTATCTGATTAGCTGACAGTTTTAAAGCAATTCGTTCTCATCTACCTAAACTGCTAATGTTTTAAGATACATTTCCACACTGGAATTTATACATTTTTACAATGAAAACAAAGGTTATTTAAGATACAATTTGAAATAGATTTTTTCCAATTTCATTTATAAACAGCCCACAATCTTTTAAATAGTGAAAAATGCAACAAGATAGTTTAAAAACCTATTTAGCCCACAATCCTTTAATTTAAAAACAAAATGGATACTTAGTTAGTGTTAAGCAAACCTTCAAAGGAAGGGGATGTCAGCAATGGTATGCAATTGGTAAACCGTGGTAATGAATAGTTTTCTTTTGTAAAAAATCCGAACGTATAGATTGACGCCAAAAAATAAAGTTTATTAGGTATGTAAAACAGGATATCGTCTTTTTATCAATTATAATATTTTTACTGTAGGAACAATCACTCTGACGTGCGTTTATTGTACTCGTAATCTATTAACGCCTTCTTTTCATCTTTACAGCATTTGATAAAAATGTTTTGGTAAATATAAGAAAAAATGTCTGCTTTATCACACACAATGTTTCTTACCTAGATTATATTTTTGAACTACTTGATTGAGATTTGAATATTTAGATACAGCTAGTTCTTAGGAGAAATATTGAGTTAAAGGAAAAAAAATATATAAGAAAATTATGGCAGTAGCAAGAGAGTCTCTTTCTTTCTCTAGCTGAACCGAAAAAGTGTTCTATTTGATGAAATTTGTCAAGAACTGAGCAAAATAGATGCAACTATAACAAGAGAAAACTAAGGTGAAGTAGGTCAGAGGAAAGATAGCTACTTAGACGAATTAGTCATTTCATGTTCCTTGACAGTATTTAAGTGGAAAACTTTAGTTTTTCATTTGGATTGTGTATAACGACTAGATGTCTATTAAGATGGAAAAAAAATGTCAGCTGGGTGGTCGCTGCCAGAATTGATGATACGGGCATTAGGTATTTTCCAACACTCTTGCCACAATATCTAGTAATATAGAGTCTTGCATTTTGACGGACATTATCTTAAGGGTTTCAAGAGTCTCAGACTTGTGAAGAAAACAATTAAATCAGAAATTTACAGAAAATAAGGATGAACATTAATGCGGCCTTATTGCTAGAAGCGATCTCTTCCAGACAACCATCGGGTAGAGACATAAACTTGTGTCTTGTTCAAGAAACACAAAAAAAGTCTAGAACGGTTAGATCTGATGATCTTGCCTAGTGCAAAACGCTAAACCGAGAGATTAGACAACCCAGAATTGCAACCCTAAAAATGTTGGTTGTGAATCGTGCATTATCAAGTCATGCTGTTGGCGAGTATTTTGTATCTGTTTGTGTATTCACATTCACCATCATTTGCAAAATCATAGCAACTTCCGACAGGGTGATTAATTTGGGCAACACAATAATACATTCTAGTTTTGACTGACACTTTAAGAAAAGATCAGGCCAAGTACCCTACAAAACGTGCATGTTTAACAAAGATTAATATTAGTGCGAAAAGCACAAGAGGTGTGTTAGTTGTTAGGATTGTAGCAAGTGAAAGGATGTGTTGTTCGGTAGAAAGCTGAACCTGAGATGGTATAGTATGTGTGTACCAGAAGGAGGGAGATAGCTCGTTAATAAGATGAACAGGAATCACGATCCTTATTATCTAAGAAACGATTAAGAAGAAGAATAAGTAATTAGGAGCTACAAACCGATAATATAGTCAGATATAGTAGGTGTTAGAATGCATAAGTTCGGTGAATACTGAATTCGGATTTGCGTACATCTTTGCAAAGTTATTCGACAACACTTTGTTCAAACTATAATCTAACCGAGATCCCTATAGTAAAGTAATTTGATTGCCTATTCGCTTCGCGGAGGCGAGATACTTCATTAATAGTCTGAGCTATTAAAGTTCCACAAACAAGCAAAGTAAGCAGGTTACCTTGATCTCCTAACTACTTAAGTACTTAGTTGATAATTATTTTATACTTGCTGTCTGGTGTTTTACCCGTACTCTAATGCTCTTCAAAATAAAATGATAAAAATATCTACTGTATGCTTTGTCTTAAATTTTCATGTTCTACTTTAAAACAAAATAATTTGGTAGGTAGGTAATCTATGTTGCATGTGCGTCTGTTGATGATAATGATGATCTTCATTAAAGATATGAATACCGAAAACATAAAAATAAAATAAAGGTTTTCTTACAAGCCAAAGAAGACATGCCTTTGCCTACCTCCTGTAGACGGATCCGGCTGATTATATAGATTAGGTACCATGGATTATCTGACTATAGTAAGCCTAAAATGTGCTCACGCCTATTTACCATCCTTGCTAGGATGATAAGAGTTTTATTACTATGTTGATAAAATGAAATTCATATCTTATAACTACATTGGTGCCTACACTTCTCCCTGCCTGCCGAAAATGGCCGAAATGTTGCACAATATGAGCGCTAAGTTAGTTAATGAGTTAAATAGCTAAAATGAAAATAAAGAATTCAGAACTTAACTTACTCTATTTGTGATATTGTGCTCTTAATTATTTGAAATTGCACCTGTTGCGTATGACTAATAAGTGTCCATTATAAATTCTAAATAGGAGAACGAAAGATATCTTGAAAGGGTAAGTATTGGAATTGGAAACTTATCATTTCGTCTCTGTTTGAAGAACAGTAAGCCACTCATCAAGTTAGTGCTCTGGTATTAGTACCTATGAAGGCATGCACTTACGCACTGCTAATCAGATATTATCACGGAATAGATCTGTGATTGTCATGTTAGTTCATCTATGTCTAGAAACATGGGATTACCTACTATGTTTTCTCACTTTTACCTATTTCGTTAAACGTCTTACTGGTGGTACTGGTACCTATGGAGTGTCACATTCTTAATTTAATTATGATTTTTAAGAATTCCATGACTTAATTTTGTAACATAGTTTAACATAGAAAACCTACTAAGTAGCGCTATAATGAAGTCAGTCGGAACTATTAATTAGGCAACATTTGAGGGCAATGACTTTGAAATTATTTAACGATTTGCTACTCAAAGTCCGAAGTAATTGGACAACGTCCAAAGTCTCGAAACCAGAGTTCACAGTCCAAATTCTATTGATATGAATGAATGAGTGCTCCATGTCAACAATTTTAATCAGATTTAAAAGTATGTTGTCACTACTCGCGCTCTCAAGCAACTGCCGAGATCGAATGGCGAGTGGATTTTACGCTACTATAGTTTTACTTTTATTATTAGCATATTTATTTTTCTTGGTGTCTAAGTATATTTTTCACGCCGCCGCAATAAAATACAGCTATATTTCAGGACTTCACTCAATATTTTTTTTTCTATAGTGCAAATCTGTAAACTGTTGACTTATTTTACTGTTCAGAAGAAAACTAATTAGTTAGTTAACTAGTTACTAGAAAACTAGTTAGTAGTAAAGTGGTATAACTAATTAGTTTTCACATAATTATGTCTAACCTGAAACATTACCTTGAATGTAACCTGATGAGGATTATATTATATAAACTAATTGTAGAAACGAGTGTCTGCTCTCAGTATAGAGCCATTTAAATACTGGTTGCCAATGGCGTTATGTAATATAAACAGATTCAATGGTTTATTCGTTGTAGGCACAATCGATTATAAAAACAATAGAACGGACATTAAACCAGTAACAAAATATGATTATGCTGATATAACCAATTAGTCTGCAACACTGTACACACTCAGCTCTCAGGTTAGATCTAATTCCACGATGATGTAACGTTATAGAGCAAAACACGATAAGAGTTCTAATAGATATTACGTAGCTTTAGCATATTGGTACAGAGTCCAAGGTCGTCTGACAAGTTTATTGTCAATGTTTTTTGTTCGCAGAATTTGTGGACAGTGTGTTAGAGGTAAAGCCGGCTGAGGCCATCTCTATCCAACGCGTCGACCATATTAACTTCTAAATTGGAAAATCAAACATTGCCTCTATTTGTATTTAACAAGAAAATATCCAAACCCTAACAGTTTAGTTACTGCCTTATCTCCTGTCTATCTTTAGTTTAATGCCTTTGTATAGTTAATTTTGATTTCGGAAGGCTTATTTGTAAAATGGTTTTAAAAACACGTATTGAATGTTTGCAATCAGTATATATGATATGGAAGGAATAAAGGCTTTTATGTATGAGCACTTGTACTTCTTCATGCGAAATGAAGAATAAATAAAAAGCATTATTCCCTGAATGAAGTTCTGGCCTCTTAAAATTTTATGGATTAACCTGGTGAAGCCAACTGTTTTGGCTCTGTCGTCTTAATTCTTGAACAGACTAAGTCATCTCACTGTTTTAGTTCACTATGAATACATATCATAATATTAAACGAGTTTTTATAATCATTAAACATAACCTGATAAAAAACGAACAGAATGGATTCCAAAAGGGAAAATCAACCACCTTAGCCGCTTTCGCTCTCGTCGATAAAATTGTTGAGTTGGTTGACAAGCGTGTACCTCTTACTACTGTATTTTTTGATATGAGCAAAGCTTTCGATTTCGTTTCTCATGAGATGCTGCTCTGTAAGTGTGAAAGGTATGGAATAAGAGGTTTGGCTTATAACTGGATTAAATCCTACCTCTCTGATAGGAAACAATTTGTTGAGATACAAATGCAAGACCAACTTAATGTCGTCAGTTTTGTTCAATCGCTCGTGAAAGTTAACAAGTTCGGAGTGCCCCAAGGTAGCATCCTGGGGCCTTTACTGTTTTTAATTTATATTAACGATCTCCCTGACGTCACAAACTATCCTTGCATTTTATTTGCCGACGACATCTCTGTGGTGATACCTTGTATTGGTATTGATAACTACAATTCGGAAATAATGAAAACTGTTGAATCCATAGTACAGTGGTTAGACAGGAACAATCTTAAAGTTAATATAAAAAAAACAAAATATATCCAATTCATGAATAAAAATGGTCGCAAACAACACATTGAAATCACTCATGATAATCAATGTTTAACAGAAACAAATGAGGTAACTTTTCTTGGCATACTTTTGGATGACAAGTGCACATGGGAGAAGCATATAAACAAGTTAAGCAACAAAATTAATTCATGCGCTTATGCCCTATGGAAGCTTGGTAGGACTGCTAGTAGAGTGGTAGCTCTTCAGGCTTATCACGGTAACGTAAGTTCTATTCTGAGGTATGGCATAGTGCTGTGGGGTAACTCATGTCACATAAACAAATTGTTTATAGCACAAAAATCGTGTATTCGGGCTATTTATGACGTAGATAGTCTGGTCTCCTGCAGACCTCTGTTTAGGGAGCTCAAAGTCTTGCCCGTTCCCTGCTTATATATTTATGAGGTGTGTATATTTGTCAAAACACACACAAAGCTTTTTAAATGTTCGGATGATTATCCGCGTATCCATAGCTGTAGACGACCAAATAAACTAGTTCTCCCAGTTATGAAAACCACCATGTATTCCAGAAATTGTCGATCAATGGCCATAAAAATTTATAACAAATTACCAATAGCCTTAAAGAACTTAACATTAAATCAATTTAAACATAAATTAAAATTTTGGCTTATAGATCATTGCTTCTACGACATGACTGAATATTTTGAGTCCAAAGGAGTTTCATTAATATAATTTTATTGTGTCTGTGCTTTTTAATTAATTTAATGTACCTATTATCTGATCATGAATGTATTTTTTATTTAATTAATTTTTTTTAAAAAACTTGACATTATTTTATTGCCGACATTGTTAATGTATTTGCATGCCCCAACGGGTGAGTGTGTCTTGATCTCATAATTGTATCTTCTATAACCACCTAAAATGTACCACATTCTTGCGAAATAAACGTTCTTTCTTTCTTTCTTTCTTTCTTACATTGAAAAACTAGTTGTTGAGCAGACTATCCTGAAAGTAAAAGTACTCATACTTCACGAGGATCATATACAAGTACCTACTTTTAATGATAAATGTCATGTGTGTCTGAAATAGTTAAATATATGAAACACTGAGCAAGAAAGTCTACTTCATATTTTTTTAATAAATAAGTCCATAAGTCTTATGGGCATAGTACCAATTCTTTTTATCTTAATGTGAAAGTGAACATTTCAAAAGCGCCTATTAAATCAACGACTGCAAAGTATCAAAAGACAGCATAGCATGAAACTTCTGTTTTCTTATAGGCTGCGCATTGTCAGCTATCGGTTACCTTTTCTGTTTTCTGAACAACATTCGCAGTAAAACAACAACAGCTTTTACAAATCAGATCCTTCATAACACATTAATATCTATTATTTGCAACTTAACGTCCCACATCGCTTATTTTTCTTATCAAATCCATGGCAGAATTTTATTGATATTAGTTTGCGATCGTCTTTTTATGATCGATTAGTCTATTTTATTATAGGCTCAAAAACGAACAGGTAATAATGAGAATCCTAACAGCCAATATTAAACCATTAAAGGTATCTGGCTTATCGATGCTTTGTGCATGTGTTTCATAGATACATTATAAAAATAAATGAAACCTAGAAGCTGAAGTAAACAGTTTCATTTATTCTTCAGTTGGCCGAGTGCGCCTATCTATCAATTCTGATTTCTGGTCTTACTTGTCGTCTCGTTATCTCATTTACCTTTACTCATTCAGGGAATTTTCACAGAAATGGCATTTATTTTAACCAATCCAACATTTCATTAAATCATGTGCCTATTTATTGTTTGATATGAATTTTTTCATTGAAATATGCCAGTCATGATTACAATAACAATAATGAAAAACGGGCTCATAATGATAATACTTTTCATAATCAACATGCACCTATCGAAGTTATTGTATGACATGTCGTTATGATCACCCTGATTATAATAACAAATTTTATCTTAGAGAATACACGTAATGACGTAGTTAGAGTAGATACACACATGATCTAAACATAATATACTCGTAATACATACGATCCTTTTGAATGCAGTTTGTAAAAATAAATCACCATAAACCTGGTTTCTTATGGTCATATACACATTTTATTTGCTAGTTGCAAAAATATACGTAAAGTGCCCAAGACTCTTAATCACCTTACGTATTATTCCTAAAGAGTAGAGAATACTGCTACGGGCAATAAAATATAATTTTGAAATTACTCGAATTTATTCAAAATAGTTACAGCAAGTAATTTTCGCCTTTTCGGAGTTGAAATACTTGATCATGAGGCCCTGAAAAATAAATAAAGCCTTTAAATTCTTATGAACAAAGTTAACATCTCGTAAACTTGTTATTGAATTAAGATGTCTAGTGTCTACTGTGTTGTTTGTCTTCCATATTAACGTTGAATAATTAACCTTCTTAGACACACTTCACACATGTTATTAGTAGAGGATTTCTCATTTACATAAATGCTGTTGTTCAGCTCTTTCCTTTTTTCAATTTTATGATACTTATATTGAATACTTAAGTTGGGTTCAAATATTTTATTCAAAGTTCGGCAAACTGTCACCAAACACATCTAAAGCTGGATCTTTGCTAGCACAAATAACCTACGTGCTACTGAACGGGAGACGGCAGATCCAAGGTTTCGGTTCTAGCAAATGGTTTAAAATCTTCTTAAGTCGGATTTTCTTTCTCGTCAACATCACCCCTTATCATGTCTAAAATAAATATAATGATATAGTTGAAAGATAACAAGATAAAATGATGGACTTTGCTATTGAGAGTTATTATCTAGTGCATACTGCATGCCAAAGATATCATACAAACACTTAGTAAAACTAGGTGCTTGAGAAAATTACCTTTGTGATGTATCAATGATAAGTTGACAGATAAAGGTGGACAGGACAAGAAAATAATTAATTAGGATTTTTGTAAGAACTGGGATTTCAAACAAAAAAGACAGTGAAGAGTCAATTGTGAAAAGACACTCATTTTGAAGCATTGATAAATCAACAATAAAAAATATATTCTTGAAAATTATTGTTGCTTTAATATAAAATAGTAGTATTATATACTATTATTTTATCTTCATTATTTTAGTTTTATGGCTCGGATAAAAACTGTCTAGATTATGTATCATAATCCTAGTTACTAAGAAATGTTTTCATTGAAATCTGTAGATTTTTATCCAAAAAATTAAAGTTATATATAGTATATAGTTTAGGGTCAAATATTTTCAGTGCAAGTTGTATAGTATAATTAATTAAAATCAAATTTAAATTATTCCAGGAGAGCGCAGAAACGAAGAAATCCTACACGTACGTGCAGCTGCAGAAGAACATGGCCAACTTCGCAACAGCCCTGCATAAGAAACTTGGCTTGAAACCCAGAGACGTGGTGGCCGTTATGCTACCCAACTGTCCTGAATTCCCAGTCATAGCCTTTGGAACTTTGCAAGGAGGGTGTGTCCTAACAACACTAAACCCAATTTACAAAGAACGTAAGTTGCTTGAAGTAATTCTTTCGGATGTTCTCGTAGGTAATATTTACATGCCAATACGTGATCCTATGGACAGACAAATGTAGCTGATGTAGCATATAATTGTTATCGAACACCTAGAAAAAACAGCCTGACACTAAATAAATTTGAGAGAAAAAAACGAAGAACTTTATCTCACACTAAGTCTGTACTCGTGTAGGTGTCAAAAAACTTGATAATAATGTAGGTAGGTAACCACACCCGGTAAACGCCTTTTTGATAACAATGTTTGATAATAACACAGTCAAAGAAGTAAACTTGTATATGATGTGTCTTTTCTTTGTTCATAAATCGTGATAAGACCGGATTAAACTATTGTTAAAGTCACAAAACTATACGAGTCAGAATAAGTAGGTATCTACCACTAACTCGATATCTACAGCAAGATTGATTTTATAGTGATAAAACTTGCTCTCATTGTTTGCTTTGTTTGAGTTTTGGTCACTACCCAACCTTCCCGTACCTATTCTTATTTTTTCACACTTTTTCAGATGAAGTACAACACCAGTCGACAATAACGCAACCGAAAGTATTTATTACTACTCCAGACCGTTATGAAACCGTACTAAAAGGATTAAAAAGTGCTAAAGTTGATGCTAAAATTGTTTTAGTAGACAGCCCTAGTGAGGCTATACCTGATGGAGCAACAAGATACACAGAAATAGTAGAGAAAGGAGAAGCAGATTACGCTTTTCTGGACAAAATTGAAGCTAACGACGATGATGTTGCTTTTATTCCCTTTTCAAGTGGTACTACAGGGTTGCCAAAGGGAGTAGAAATCAGCTACAAAAATATCAAAGCTAGTATTGAAATTATGAGCAATAGTAAAAATTGTTACCCTAAACTTGCTTCAGGTAAATTTGAGCATTTACTAATTTTTAATTTGTTTAAATTATCTTTGCCAACAAATATTGAGACATGATATTTTATGTAATCCAAAATTGTAACAGTTCTTGACTGGTGTTGCAGAATCTGCTGGCTTCCAAGATGTAGTCCCCTGCGTGTTGCCATTCTTCCATATTTATGGGCTAGTTATAACTCTTATTGGACATTTAGCTACTGGAGCTAAACTCATCACTCTGTCTACATTTTCGGCTGGTCTTTATATGAATTCGTTAAAGGCTGAAGATGTTTCCTTGCTTTATGTAGTACCTCCAATTGGTAAGTGTTCGTTCTGTTAAAATAGACATTAGATGAAAACCGTACTAGACTGTTTATGGAAAGAACCGAAAAAAATGCGTAATAATTTGACGAGGGCAGGATAGTAATACCAAAAGAAATGAAATTTAATCAATGTGATTATATCTCTAATTACATTGACTATATCTGAAATACTGGCAATTTATTTGTATATCATAGAATGTTTAGATGATAAGTTTTAAACCATCAATAAATTGCATTCGCATGGGAATTTACTACAAACTAATTCAAGTCAGTTGATACCTATGATTGACCCTTTATAATAATCTTATCAACAAGGAAATACATTGGTCTAGTATTATTATTGGTCTTGGTTATTCCTAACCTCGTACTCAGGTTCAAACATTAACATTTTGACATTTGTTATCATTATCTATTTTATTCTTTAATTAGTAGTAGTTATTTTTTTATGCTAGGCACTATGTAAGTTTTTTCACATGGCCAATACTTGGTAATCTAATTCTGCTTTTTTGTTTTTCTGTTTTCAGCGATTCTTCTAGGCAAGCATCCCGAAGTCACGCACGAGCACTTTAGTCATGTCAGGCATGTGGTATGTGGAGCAGCTCCTCTTGCTGCTACAGATGTGGACGCTATTCTAAATAAAGCCAAAGTAAGATATACAACATGATTAAAAAGAAAATACTTATTCTTTTTAGAGCTCTATAAACAAAATTATAAATAACATTAAGTGGAGCGGTTGACCATCTTGTAATGATTTTTCATGATCTTACTGTACGGGTACTAAATTACTTTTTCATTACTCATACTCTGAAAGTAGGTCATTACTGACCTGAGAAGCGGGCTGAAAGTAATACTTTTCATCCCTAGGGAGAATCATTTTCAACTGACAGCTGTCAAATTATTTAAAAAAAAACTAGTTCTTTTTCACATGTCTATTGAACCATGTTCCAACTTTCTATACAGCCACAATGTAAAATTTGAAATAACTTAAAGTTAAGTATTGATCAAAGAATATATATGTTTTAAATAACTTTATTATAATTTAGTTTCAACAATTTCTTCAAAATAACTTAGCTTTGAGTAAAATATTTACGATTTTTCCAATGATGAAAATAAAAAATAATGGCTGAATTGCGGGCCGGCTACAGAAAAAAAACAAACAAAATAGGCGGGAAAGCGGCAATTCGATCTTCATTATTTTCCTCATTTTTTCTTTAGCTGATTCATGTTTCTATTTTTACTTTCCTCGTATTTGTAATGAAAAGCACAGTGTTTACCTCGGGTGAAAGACTTATTTAGTCCCTCGACATATTGGCGCCCTCACTTCGTTCCGGGCGCCAAACCCCGTCTCGGGACTAAATAAGTTACTTTCACCCCTAGGGTAACAATGTACTATTACATGAGAAAAAAAGTTTTACTGAGTCCCAAGAGATGGTTTTTCACTTGTGTACACATTATTACAGCAATAAATAATCTCACATTATACTACTAGCTAACTTGTCACAGATGTATAAGCATCAGTTTATTTTTGGCGAAAACGGATGACTACTTCAAGTAATAAGGTTCTCCTTTTTTCAGAATGATATTTTAGAAATCAACCAAGGATATGGGGCAACGGAAACAACGTCTCTTGCAACTGCCACTCTTATAGGAAACAAGATACACGATTACAACTCTTCTGGTGAACTCTTAGCCAGCATTTCATTGAAATGTGTTGACCCACAGACTGGAAAGCCTGTTCCCATTGGCCAGGTATACTATCTCTATAAAAATAAAAAATAAAGCATCTTTTGTAAAATGAAATGCTAAAGTAATCATTTTCTTCAAGTTAGTTGCTAAGTCAAGTATATCAAACATTTTTTTTTCGCTAATGTCAAAAGTGTTTGTGCAATTTTACAAATCAGATTTGTTATTAAGGTAAACTGTATTGCCGTATTATTAGTCGATTAAACAGTGTTTAATATTGTTTACTAAGTTATGGCTCAGATATGGAGTTTATTCCGAATTAACTTTCAGCCCGGAGAATTGTACGTCAAAGGTCCAATCATCATGAAAGGATACCACAGAGATGAAAAATCAACAAAAGACTGTATAACTGAAGACGGCTATTTCAAGACTGGTGATCTTGGCTACTACGAGCCTGGAGTAGGGGCTTTTATTACTGACAGGATTAAGGAACTTATAAAGGTAATGTTTTAAAAGACGAAAATCAAACGTGTACTGGAAATGTGACTTCTTCCAGAGACCCTTTAGATGAAGTTAAACGCAATAGAGTCCTAAATTTAATGGTTTCAGAGTTATTGAGATTGTGTATTTTTAACAATAATCCAGATTTGAATTCCTAAATTTGAAATTTTGCATTTAATGACAAAATCTAAAGCGTTTGACCTCATTCATAAGGCCCTAATAGAAAGAAATACGAATAATATTATTTTCTAGTAATTCTGTATTTCATAATTATCCCAATTTGTTTAACAATAATATAAGAACGTATTAAGGTACATTCGATTCAATTTCGCCACCTTGCGTAAAGACAACATTTCAAACAATAAAATAAACAATTACTTTTTTGGTTCTCTGCTAACCTTGGCTTTTTTGCATTTTCATCTTTATTTTTTAGAACAATTGGTGCATTGTTTATTTCCTTTATTTACTAACAAATGCTGTATCTCTACAACCATATTTACGTTTCAAGGTTAAAAACCAGTTAGTTCACTTACGATTGTGTGCTATACGTTTCACGAATGTGTCCTATCCATTTCAAAATCAAGATAGGTTTATAAAATATTTAAGGAAACTTAAAACCTTCGTTTACAACCAGTTACCAGGACCACTCCTGGTAACTGGTTGTAAACGAAGGTTTTAATGTCAATATTATTTTGTCGCTAAATGTCCAACTTTTATTAATTTACTTATAACTCAAACAAAGTTTTTACAAAGATCAGCAAAGAGCTGAATAATTACTTTAAAATATAGATCTTTTATTTTAAACTTTTCAGGTAAAAGGTCTCCAAGTAGCCCCAGCAGAACTTGAGAGCATTCTCCGTTCTCATCCAGGTGTCGCAGATGCTGGGGTTATCGGCGTACCCCACGAGTTCTACGGCGAAGTGCCAAAAGCCTTCATCATACTAAAGAAAGAAGCAAAAGCAACGCCTACAGAGATTCAAGACTTTGTAGCTAGTAAAGTAGCATCATTTAAGCAAATAGATGAAGTGATTTTAGTAGATACGATACCCAAAAATAGTACGGGAAAGATATTGAGAAGGGAATTAAAGAAAATGTACGCGTAACCTGTAAATAGCTTTGGATTCGTAAATAAAAGATAATTAGATTAGGGAAGTTTTGGAAAAGTTGATGGTTAGGATCTATCATACATTTTGGGAAAAAAAGGTTTTTTTGCTAAACCTAGTCCGGACTGCTTTATGTTGAAAGAAGCGTTGAATATTTATTTTGATCTGCAACGGCATGAACGAACATAGAAAGTCATAATGAATTGAAGCGAGTTGAATACTAGAGTAAAGTAGGGATCAACTGAATCAGGTCAAATAAACAAGTAATGAACCTATTGCAAAAATATATCGAAAATAATTTACAATCAATAAATCCGATTTAAAAATGTCTGAGAATGAGCTACACAAAACTTCGAATATTATTCTTATAGAAATCACAAATAGAATAGAGTTTTAATTTTCGTAGGTTGTCGATCTTAAATCCATAACTTATTTACTGCCCATGAAAATAATTAATCTCACCAAACAAAAAAATCTTTTTTCAGTGTATTACCGTTTAGTGTTTACTAGTATACTATCCAAATATTTAAGACATACAGAAATGAATAAGCTTTAAGTAACTTGAATTCGGTATTGTGAAAAGCTTTTCAAAACTAACATTCTAATTCCAATGCACACTTGTACGCGTATGCTAGTCTAAATTGCTAAATTCACACAAAGCTATCTGTTGATAAGTATTTCTTATTGTAATTACCACATTGACCTGACTAACAATGCTTATGAGAGCAATGGAAAGAACTCAGCACCTGTGCTACTGTCGCCAGATCACCAAGCACAATATCAAATGTTTCATTTTAAAAAGTAGTATCGGACATTCAATTTTCAAACAAGAGATTTGTAAATACACATTGTAAAACAGATGAATATTGTAAGTGATAAATTCCAGATTGATTAATTATTGATAACAGTTTCTTTTTTTCATCAATATTATTATCATGAAGGCATGAACATATTCTGTTAATTTAAAATCAAAATAGTAAACTGAAATTCCCAATGCATTTCAAATACTGTATAATTTGTGATATTGACAATGCAAAATACTATAAAAAGATGTTATTGATACTTTTATTGCTATCAGACAGACTAGTTGTGCACAGTTAATATGTTTAGATGCATGTAGTCATGATGATGCAGCCGTTATCTGTTTCGCATCAGAGGCCACGCATAAAGCAGTTGTTTTTTATCAATATGTACGGTGTCCTAAAGTGTACTGCTTGGATATTTGAAAATATATTTGAAATATATACTCTATTATATGTTTATATTTTTGACATCCTCCTAATACGAAACTGCTCGCAGACGAATTCATTGTGTATGTGTGTATTTTATAATATTTAGCTTCACTTTTCTGAACGCCGACAACAATCCGTTTTGTGGAAACACGACTCTGCACTATACGTCCATCTGATAGTAGTCTAAGATCGTATATTTTTGTAAATTCATTGAAAAACTTAATTTAAGCTATTTTGTATAAAATATTTGTAATTTATGTTTAAAATATACTTTTCTTTGTACATACTCGATTTCTTCCTTAAACTAATCCCCTTAACCACCTTTTATTCGAACCATGTAAAATTTGTGATATTTGTCTTGAGAAGCTTTGACACCAGAAATTGCAACATATTTATTCTATACGATGGTGACAAACCTGTTGGAAAGTGGATCCCGTTCCTTATGGGCGCGAGTGACACCAGACTGCCGATCAATTTATTATCAACCTTAACGTAATACCTGCAAGATAACTTTTGAATACTGGTCGAAGAATTTAGTGTTATTCAGAGTTTTATCTCAGAGAGTTTTTTAAATATTACTATGAAGAATGACCCTGGTGTTAAATTCTTATTGTATCCAAGTATTGTCAATCGTAAGGCGCTGAAACATAATGCAGAACCGCCGAGGGCAAAAAGGGCCTTATGAGAGTGGACGGCATCAGCGGCATGTTCAAGGAGGCAAAGGTTAGCTTCGTCTAGATATAGGTCTAGGTAGGAAGTGGAGGTAGTGTAGTGGCTAGTCAACGTGTGTGATGATGATTAGCAGCTGCGATTGTGGCCGATCCCCTGGCTCAACTGAGCCACGGGTATTAGATATACCTATACAATAATACGAGTATAATTTCCCAACCAAGGTCTAGAAAATTCGTTGAAAAAGCCTCATCATATCCAGAAAGTTGGATATAAAACCTGAGCTTCCTCAGAATGGATCAATGGAAACTCACTGTGTAAGATCACACAATTAAGAGAGCAATGAATGAGTCTATCTACACTTTGCTAGTCGCGAAAAGATGTGCAAAAATTTGACGAAATTCATCAGTTGAAATAGTTTTGGTTACAAGAAATACTATAGCTGTTGATAGTCCATCAATAGGGGACTGGTAGAGGAGCAATACTGGTTGAGCGCTCATGTTAGTAGCACATGGTCAGCATTAAAAGGTTGGGTGAATTTGTAGCTAGTTTGAGCCATGTCTGAGAGAGTCGATACATTTTTTACATAATATACAAAACACCAAGAGTGCCCAAAGACGTTGAGAAAATAGCATTTTTGTAATTTCATACGTTTGCACAATAAGCAAAAATGTAACATTGAAAACAAGGAACACAGTTTCGAGTGATTTTGAAACTCGATCGAAATTCGAATACATATAGGTACTTAACTTGTCTGATAAATTCACTCTCTACCAGCAGAGTGACTCTAAAAACTTAACTGACAGAATGCAGTCGGCGATTCCTATGTTAAACATTACAAGCAGTTGAATAACGCAAATAGTAAGTTCTATGGACACAAATTATTTTAAATAATAAGCTTCTAACATTATTCTACAATTCAGCTTGTAAATACTCTAAGCTTCAGCATTTCCAAAATCTGAGTAACTTAACATTTTTACTGAAGCTGATGTTATTTCCTAAATACTTGTGTTTCATACATAAATCTGTAAAAACGATGATACATATTTTAGAATATACGATATGTTTGACATAAGAAACCTAATTGATGTGTATTTAGGAAGTAGGCACGGCATCACGATAAATGTTATCAAAATAACGTAACTATTTCCAGTGTTATTAGTATTTTATACCTTAAAGCGGCTGTCTAGCAAGCGCTTCTACAATGTAACGTAAACTCATACAAACTCGTATAATATCGTGTCGGACACAGTGTTTAGCAACTCCACAATCCCCAACCTGTTTTTAGTTGCGGCTCGCTTGCCGGCGCGGGTACACGCAAGGTTAACGACCGTTTTATATCGATTTATAAACTCATTGTTATGTGTAGTAGTTTTAGATTTAGTGTGTTTGTTAATATTTGATCTGGCATTGAAGATAGTGAAGGGATTTTTTGAAACGATTACTTAACGGCTAGTGTAAATAGCAGAGCGGTCGACAAACAATGTATGTATACGAACTAGACGGTGGTAAACAAAGTCCACTTTATAACATCAGCGATTTACTCATAATCTGTGGTTGCTTTTTGAGGAAGTCAATTATTAAAATCATGATTTCATTCGTAAGAATGGTTATTTTTAATAAAGTGAACATACTGTAGGTATGTAGTGAATGTAACAGTACCTATATTTCTTTTAAAATGCTGAGACGGCATGCTGTCTAGATTTAGATAAGGTACTAAAGTAGTTTATGAGTACTGCTAAGTTTCGCTCATTGGTGTTAAAGTTATTCATTCATTAGTAACTATTAATTAAGTAGGTATTTCCTTGTGTTTAACATTAGGTAGGTATTTCGTTTGATACGGGCACACAAGAGACAAATGGAGATGTCACAATTATCAGAATTCTTAATAATTTAAAAGTACTATTTAAGCACTTAAGTTTTTTTACCTTAGACGAATCAAGTCTTAAACCTATTAACAATATGCACAATCTTTATTATTTACAATTTCAATATAAAATTGATAAATAATTAAATCACTTCGGACAATATTATTCCGAATTGCAGTAACTTTACAAGATAGGTACTCTTATTAAAATATCAACACTACATACTTAAATCCTACAATATCCTACTAATACTACTGGATGGATTTTAATGAAACTTTACAATAATACAGCTTATACCTATATCTGAATAGAACATAGGATACAATCTACAAAGATTTAGGTATTACATTATTTTTGAACCAAGTAATAATGGCGTTAAGCATGATAACATTCGCCCATACTGTTAAGGGTACCTAGTCAATTTCGTAAACAAATACCTATGTCACATATATCTTACTTAGCAGGTGAAGTGATTTAATAGAGGGAATTAACAAATCAATATTGTTAAAGCAAATACCTACCTAATTAAAGAAAAGGAAAGTCAATAATGAAATCGTGTGCAAGTTTTTCGAATTGGAAGGTAATTTGGCTTTATGTTGTTTTGAAGCAGAATAGTTAATTTACATTGCTACTTTCTCTTAAAAAAATTACTAAAACAAAAAAAAAATATAATTTTAATATTCTATCATTGAGCACACTGTGAAAAATATACTTTGATATATTTTGAATAAAGGATAACAAGTACGGATTCAAATCATTGTGCCGTGTCACTGTTTTGTAACTTGGAATATTTAGGTTGTTTGATCTGATTTGGATACAAGATATGAAAAACACCTACTAATTACTGATAAATTCTTCATTATGTTTAAAAAAAAAGTATAGATAGATATGCTCACGGGCTGGCTAGAGACCACACCCTCCACTTGTTACACACATACAAATGACACACATCCTACATTTCTTCCACACTCATTCGTCCTTTACTGCATGCTCATATGTAAAAGGAATAGTCAAAAAGGTATTGGTTGATTGACCAAAACAACTGTAATGATACTATGCCAGAGTCGTATGTCGTTTGAAGGGGCATCGAGACCTAAAATAAGTGAACACTACTTTAATTCTGTAATGATAAGGTCGCATTTCTTCAATTCATAGACATATTGTTTCACACTCTTCGCACTATCATTTTTATGCTGACTGTACACACAAGTCACATTCAATACATTGGAGACTCTCGTTCGTTCCGTATCGAAGTTTCGTAAGGAATTCTTCGAGCCTCGAAAACTATTCTAAGCATCTTATTGTACAAAATAAATAGAACTCGTTTGTTTGGCTTTTCAATCTTTACGAGTCTTACGAAACTTAGTAAATATTGCACTGGAGGTGACTTTGTGGTGAATTCGTTTATTCTTGCTTATAATTCAGTAAATATTTTGACACTTTTCGTGATATATTAACTAGTGCTGCTTCTATTATGCGAATGTATGAATGCTTATTTTTGAGAACTTTTTAAGTTTGTCCAAGGAATAGAAGATACACTCAAGGAATTCCGCCAAATATATTTTGGAGAATAGAGTTATTGTCAATTTGATCAGATAATAATTGAAATCAATTTTACTTATTCTAAAAAAAACTTAGTTTAAAAGTTACCTTTGAACTAAAATTTCAAAGTGCGTTTGTTTGTTTGTTAAACTCTTCATATAATAAATTTATCAAGTTATCACCAATCACAGTTAAAGGATAATACTGTGTGTTGCATACACCAATGTGACCACAATCATTAACTTCCTGCTTAGGTACTGAAGTCAAAGACAACACACACTGCATTGCAAAATGGATCGGGCTATTTTTATTCAATGAGTCATCTCTATAAACGATCCTATACATGAATATTATTTATGGAACAATGTTTGCATACACAACAAAGTGCCATTTTATAACCTTTTATAGTATCAATCGAGAGCAAATCACATAATTATATTAAACTAGTTAAAAAAGTCACTTTTTTGCTTTTTCTATAGCGATCTTGTCTTGATCAGGAATCTGTCAAAATCGTATTCTTACAACCTAGTATCATTCTTACTTTGACTTTGCTAGTTGCTTCTAAGCGTGTCAGTTTAAACATAAGGTAGGTAGGTATGCCTTTTTTCTTGAGGTAAGTACTTATTAGTTGAAGTAGTAAACGTAAGCGAACTGTTTTGGGACTCCCGTCCCTTTATCTCGAAGTTAAATACCAAAACTATACGTCAAGGCTTAATGGTATAAGGTTAAGATGAATATATGCTGTATTTGATAGTTTGAATATTTATTCATAAATTTAAGTACACCAATAGCAATATATACATACAAATTTATTTGCTTGTTGTTTCAATATTCATGATCAGGGTGTAAAGTGTAAGCAAGTCATTTAAGGTGAAATACCTAGCCGTGTTCTAGAACTCCGCCTTCTCTATTTCTAGGCAATATTTATTTCCAACTAAGACTCCTTCCTGACATTTTCTTTTTTAACAATTTTATTCCAAAATATCCTTATTTATCGAGATAAATCTACACACAAAACAAAGGGGTTTCTGCTAATACCAGCGTACTTTAAAAGAACTCTTAATCAACATCAAATAGTACCTACCAGATAATCACTTAATTACTAAACTCGTTATCAGTTGTGATTCGTATCGTTTTGTAGCTATGGACAATGTCATTTGTTTTTTTAATAGATAGATAAATAAATAAATATCTGTGACAGCTAAATCGCACCAGGGTCATCTAAACCCAAACTAAGCAAACCTTATACCTACTGTAGGTGTCAGAAATTGACAAATATGAGTATCTACTTAAATAATAATAAATACACACTTCAATCAATATTAACACCTAGACACTGAACAAACATTAATGTTTATCACATTGATAATGCTAAATCATCACATAGCTGGAGGTCGAATGCGCGACCTTTGGTACAGGACGTATGATCCTTCCGATGCACCAACTAGTCCGACCAGTAGTAAAATTGTTAGATGTTATTTACTGTTCACCAAAAAACTACAGTGACTAGTCACCAAACACGGTGCCTAAGTGGTGGGCACTCCTTAACTGTGCGATTCACGCGTCAATTTTGTCGCGTAAGTACAGCTAAAATATGGAATGGTCTCACAGCAGCCAGTGTTTTTGAAAAAAAAAGACATCGAGGCCTTAAGAAAAGGGCGTATTGCTTTAAAAAATAAAACAAGGCATCTCGTGAGACGTGACATGCGGGGTTGTCCATGAGCAGAAGTGCTCACTTTCCATCTTGGGACTCCTAAGCTCGATTCAAGGAACCCCGTGTTCGGAAACCCTCTCTCATAATGAATGGTTTCCACAAACTGTCAAAAGTCTTCAAATGATTTTTATCTAAAGCGGCTCGCAGTGGGTTAGCGACGACGTTTGAGAGGATAATGTAATCAAAGTGATATGATAAGATACAAAACAGTATTGAATAATAGTGCTTATAGTACTTACAACCTCTTCCATTCTATTATAGACACGTCGCTTGGCGATGCTGAGGTTAAAAGTCTGGTAGTAAGTCAGGAACGCCTGGTCACTCGTTCGTCCGGGCGAAGTACCCAGCACACGTTCTTCAGAGAGACTTTGGGATGACCCACCCTGTAAATCAGTTTTTGTCATGCTCCTGCAGTCTTCAACTTCTGATGCAGAGCGTGCTCGTCTTTTAGCTTCTGTGGAAAGGGAGTCTGGGTTCTGGTTTCACGCCTTGCGCTCCATCAACGTCGGGAAACATTAATATTTCTTTGTCCATCGCATTCTCTCTTAGACTTGGTGCCCATATAACTCACCCTCATAAGAGCAGTCATTAAGCAAGCAATTTCATTATTATCTTGTCATTATCAGATGACTGGATTATACGAGTACAGTAAAAATGTTCTTGTGTATTGAGCGTATTTTATAATTTGTTCCACATTGTTGGATTAGTTAAGAAGTTATATATTTTTAAAATTTTGAAAAACTCATGAGTTGAGTTATGCATTTCATTGCAATGATAAGCCTTGACGTAGTAAGTATTTGTGAGAAGAACTAGAAGGTGCATGAAGTAGTTACCTGTTTAACTAATTACCCATTTAAACTTGTGACGCCTTTCATTTACTCGACTTACTCATTTCAAAAATATTTAAATCAAGATTCGTAATTTGTTGCATTCCATACTTACTTAGTGTTAATTTAAAATTCAGATTTTTATGGGAATTCCTTTTGAGATTCATAAGATTTTAATAGTATATGAAAATAACAATAGAAACAAAGTTTAATCTTGTTTTGAACACAATTAAAATCTATTTTTTAAGACGTTTCATTAGATGTGATTAGAAACATAAGCTAAAGGATTTGATAAGTTTTATCTGTTTTTTTACCTTATTTTATCAATAAACATGATTATAATATTTGGACTTTGTTACTAACCGTAACTTATCAATTGAATTACTACTTATTATGTAATACTCGTTACTCAATACTCAGGTAGAGATCTTCGAAGTTGAAATGACGCGCCCCTCCACTGCATCTACGCATACAAGCAAGAACTCTTGTTTGCGCAGATTCAGTGAAGGGGCGCGTCATTTCAGCTAAGACGATCTCTAACCAGTGAATTATTTTTATTTTCAGATCACTAACGAAGCCAGCAGTTCGAGAAATTGAAAATGTCGCTAAGGAGTGTCACTAGGATGAAAAAGCTTGTTGCTGGTGTGAACAGGAGTTCGAAATATTTGGTCCGTAGCAATAGCGTATGGGCTGCTGACAACACTATCACAACGCCATATGACAAAATAGAAATACCAAACATGACATTGTACGATTATGTGTGGCAAAACCTTGAGAGATGGCCTGAAAAAACTTTATCGGTAAGTTTGAAAAAGTAGAAACACTTAAACAAACAATAAAATATGAGTACCTTCAAGACTATATTGAGGCACTCTGACTATTTTCTTCATAGTGAACGGAACATTTAGAAGCTAAACTTTTTCTAGCGAATAAAAACACAAAGTTGTAAGGCGGCAGCGCTGCCTTGATCATGGTTGCTTGGATTTTTGAGAATTTTGTTAACATTATGTAGATATGATAAAAAACACGGAAAAAAATCGGTCGGCTTTCGGCGGCTGCACTAACCACTGTGCTACCGAGACCATTAACAGATCAGCCGAATTATTCCGGCATATTTTACTTGCAAGACAGGGTAAATCCATCAATGTTTAGGCACATACCTTCAACCTTCAATGAGAAGGTTATGCAAAACCTATCATCAGAATAACATTATTTGTAGTTAGTAGTTCTAAGCAGATTTGAACTCTGAACTATGCGGGATCCCAGCCCAATAGCTTGCCTGTGTGGCGTAACGGTTACGTTACATTATCAACGTTTAATGAGAGGTTATTGCTATGAACTAGTAAGCTACGCGCAGCTGGTACAAAGTCCACATTGCTTGTGCTATTGCTGCTCTACTTGTGTTTGTTTGGTCAAAGTTTAAATGTTAAAGTGGGTATTCACTATGACGCGCTCCTCAACCGATGCAGTGCATAAGGTTTCTAGCTATCAATGTTGGGGGAATCGTTTGTAGAAAGATTTTCTCAAGTATTCCTATATTTCCTATACTTGAACTAAATGCTGTCCAGTTTGAGGTCTCTTTAAGTTTATTCTCCTATCAATAGCGGGTTTCTATCTGACCCATATATCTAGATAATTAAGTTCCTTAGCACCCAGTGTTCTCTGTGATAGACTGGAGTCGCTTATAACTATAATGATTACAGTCAAGTAAAGTTTTATCTTTATAATCCACAAACACTTTAAAAAAATAAAATTATTTTTGTTTGATTAGCGTTTGTCCTCTGTTTTTGTACTTTGCTCTGTTTTTCATTTCGCAAACTCCCTCTCTGCAAGTTTATCACTTCAAGATCTGATAACGTAATTTATATGTTGTTACTTTCTGCAAACTGCCTTACCCAACTTCTTTTTGTAATTTTTAAAACTAACCTTTAGTTCTTCTTTAAGTGCTGGTTTTAGGTCCCTTTAAAGTAATTTCAAAATTGGGTTTTCATGTACAAAATTTGTTTCCAGGTATGTGCAGAAACAGGCCGCGGATATACGTATCAGCAGGCATTCAATCTTTCCAACGCATTCGCAGCCAATCTTCGACTCAAACTGAACATCAAGGAAGGTGACACTGTGTCAGTTATGCTCCCAAATGTTCCTGACTTCCCTCTCGTCTGTTTGGGGATTGTAGGAACTGGTGGAATCATTTCGACTATCAATCCTGTTTATACAGCTCGTAAGTTGCCATTAAGTACGGGATAAATTCTTGACCACGAAATATTAAGAAAAGTTAAGGGATGAATTAAACACACCTTTTTAATAAACAATTTGCCTAAATTAGTTTATAAAACATTTGTGGACGAAATTGGAATCCTAATGCATGTCTTGTTTTAATATCTTGATTTTTAATAAGTAGGATAAAATGTTGATTCTAAAACAGTAAAGATCATTGATGTTTATTAATCGATTGTCTCTCTTCAAATAAAAATTTGCCAAATGCAATAAAGTTAAATATAACTCGTAGGGATTGAGGTGACGATTTCTAATGTGATTGCTGATAATATTACCCGTGAATGTTGATTCTGACAGTAATGGCAATATTTGTTTCTTGATAAAGTACTCCATGTCACTTGAATTTATTTGTTTTAGTATACCTACTCGTAATACTGCGACAGGTGAGATTTGTAACGTCTCAAGAAAATAGGTTATTTAAAGTTGAAATCGAACAAAAAAGTAGTACCTATATATTTTTTATTAATTTATACTTTCATGTCAATAATGGTAGAATGATTATGCTGACCATAATATTTTTAACTTAGCTTTCTATGACTACATATTATTATGACATATAGTTCAAATTAGGATAATGACTTCTTAAATCACTGAGGAATTTGGTAACTATTGCATGACATTTTGTAACCGACCATTACACTCCTATTTCAGATGAGGTGCAAAGGCAAATCGTTTTATCCAAGGGTAAAGCAATAGTGACGTTACCAGAACTTCTGCCTGTTGTGAAAGAAGCATTGAAACTTGCCAAGATAGACATTCCAATTATTATTATAAAGACTAATGGGGATCCCGTACCCGAAGGAACGTTATGTTTTAATGAACTCAGTGAAGACACTCACGTTGATAAATCTTGCTTAAAGAATGTCAAGAGAAACCCGAATGATATAGTTTTCTTGCCGTATTCAAGTGGAACCACTGGTCTGCCTAAAGGAGTGGAGCTGTCTCATAGGAATTTAATAGCTAACTTTGAACAGATGAATGACCCAAACATCAGAACTCATATGGATACTACTCGTAAGTAAATGTTCCAAAGACTTTGTTTATATTCTTACTGTCAAATGTATTTCTTTTCAGGCAATATTAAACATATTATTGTTGTTAAGATTGTTAAAAAATACCTAAAAGCGAAACAATGAATTCCTTTATGTGAAGACGATACAATGTAGTTATGGCAAAAAAAAAAGTTTCTTGAACTTACATTTCAGCAATTTTAAACTTGAATCCAATTTGAGCTTATACTGGTGAATGTTTTTTTCAAATTAGCTAAATTACGATTTTCAGAAATATTTCTGGTTTTCATTATCGCTAGTTATCCATGGCTTTGCACTGCCAAACAAACAACAACTCTTATCTAATCTTTGAATTAACTACACTCATTCCACCATACATTATCTTCTGAAAGATATTTTTAAAACATGGGGAAATATACATATTGGTGATTCGTTACATAATAAGCTAACTCTGTTCTTACTTTAAATTACTGAAGACTACAGATTAATAAAATTAGAAATAGGCAATTGTTCAGTAAAAAGAGATATATGTAGATGTGAAAGAAGGAAGGAAAATAAGTCATGCTTATTCTCGTAGTTGTAACGAAGATGCGGAATAATGTATTATACATGTTAGTTGTTTCAACATTTATGTTAATAATCAAGATGCAAAGCGTAGACAAGCGGCTGCCTTACAAAACAAGTTAATTAGCCATTGTTCTCATGGTGGTTGTTATAGCATGAAAACGTTTGTTTCATGACACTACTATGCATACCAAACCCTACTTAAATTGTTTTGCAAAATGGATGATGATATTGGATATGAATATTGAAGTATATTTTATTATTTCATTAAAAGCTCATGAGGTTTCACTGCAAGAACTTGACTTGAGAACTTGGAAAATAGCTCGAAGTTAATTGACATGATTGTAATGAATGCATAGATGAATTGAAATATTACTGTATTAATAAGTGTTTTTTAACTAGTGATACGAAGAATTCCATTGTCTACTGACTTACTAATTCTCTGATTGAGAGCCCAGCTCGGCCCTTTTGCCTTTTAGGTCTGACACGAGCTGGTTATCTTGTATCACCAAATCTGTCGCTATTCTAACATATAAATCACCAAAAAATGTGACAGAGGGGTTCAACTTTGTCCTACTTAACTGAGCAGACTTTGAGAACTGTGTGTAACATATTCGTATTCTGGTGTACAATTCATTTCATGCGATGTTTTACAACATTAATTAAAAATGTTAACATTCTATTTTATTTTACTTCAGGCACACACCAAGACTCTGTGATGGCAGTGCTACCGTTCTTTCATATATACGGTGCCTCCGTGCTGATGTTTCACAAGATGTCGGTCGGTTCCAAAGTAGTAGCGATGTCCAGGTTCCATCCTGAAAAATACCTCCAGGCATTGGAAAAGTTCAAAATAGATTCACTTTTCGTTGCACCACCCCTGGGTAAGTAAGTTGCTCTAAAATAAAAGTGAATAATTAAAAAACACTGTTTTCATTTTTTAAGTCATTTCAGCATAGAATCAGTGATTCTGAAAACTGAATTGAACTTGAATTTGAAGTTTTTTTTTTACGTGCATCTTTTTGTAATGCAGAGTAATTCTGTAAAGCTAAAATTACGGATCTTTTGATAACCACGCTATTAATAAATATCTGACGGGAGAAAGCGTCAACCTCAATCTTTTATTCACTTCTCCTAGAGTTGGTACCCTCCCTCATTTGTAAAAAAATAGTTCAAGCATTTTGTTCAGCTTAGTTCTTTTTACTCAAACAATCATTTTCTTAACGATTCATTTATTTATTAAACTCAGTAGATCATAAGTGACGCTATGGTCGACCTATATTATTATTAGTTATTACTAGCGTTTGAACATCAATTTTGCTTCAATTACAGTATTGCTGATGGGAGCACATCCGGCTGGTACCTCGGAGACTTATCAGTACCTAAGGACAATAATAAATGGTGCTGCTCCATTAGCAGAGTCTGATATCTCAAGGTTTCTTCCAAAAGTTAAGGTAATTGTTCTCTGTAATTTGTTTCATCCTTAACAAATGCAAACTGTCCTGGTGAGAACGATCCTACCAATGGCTCCTAGCGCCAGCTTTGACTTAGTAGAACTTATAAATGTTAGTGTCACAGAAATTTTCTCATGGAAACAATCATAAGATTTATAAGCTCTGTAAGACCTTATTTAGCAGGCGATATCTTGCAGTTTCGTATTTTACAAAACATCCATTTCTGTTAACCCTCAGCCAGCCGCTATAGTAGCAAGCAACAATTCATAAGCTCTACTTAGATTTATTTTGTTTTCTAGATGATAAATATTTTATATTTTTATTTCAAAAACTTCATCACAATAATGAAATTGTAACTATTCTCTATTCTTATTCCAGCAAAATCTTGATTTCCGTCAAGGATATGGTCTGACTGAGACGTCACCATTGGCGCTTATGCCGCCAGTTGGTGTAAACAATGTCTCAATCGTTGGTTTCCCGGTGTCCAGCACTGAAGCTAAAATAGTAGGCGAGAATCTTGAAGGCTTGGGACCGAAAGAGGTAAAATGGCAAAGTATTTTACTATATTTATGAGGTTTTGGTTTTGGATTTGTGTTTTTTTCCTGAATGGTTTTAAAGCAAAAAACTCAGTGGTAAACTGAACTTGTTGCGGTATTTATTCTGGGTTGATTTATCAGATTTTATTAAATATGTATCTGACGTTTCAGACTGGTGAACTCTGGGTCAGGGGTCCTCAAGTGATGCGAGGTTACAGAGACAATCCTAAAGCAAATAGCGAAGTATTCTCTGAAGATGGTTGGTTCAAGACTGGAGATTTGGCCGTAGCAGATGAAAATGGCATGGTTGCTGTTACAGATAGACTGAAAGAACTGATTAAAGTAAGTAAGATTGTGAAAATTCATCATGACTCAAAATTGGCATAAGTAATTATCATTTCCTTGATTTTATGAACCTTTGCCTTGCTTAAGCTTCTCCCAATTATACTGGATTAAATTTCTCCTCAACTACATCAAAACTCGTTTCTTACCAATCATTAAACAACAATGTTTTGTGTGGCAAAACATTTTTGCGGCAGTTGCCCATCCACTACTGCCTCGCTCAAAAAACATACAATAGATAAATATTCAACAAACATTCAACAAAGGAAATGCATGTAATATTCGTTGATCACTCTGGCTAAGACTTGTTTTATCAGTTTGGTGCTGAGCGATGTTCAGTTAGCAACCAGAACTCACGCCGAGAGATTAACTAAGTAGCGGTCATTTTTCGTAAGTGAGCGAGCGCTTACGATAGTATTTTCTCCACCACACTCGCTTGTAGCCAAGCGAAGAAAGTATTGGAATAACTTACATACTCGCTCTTTGTTCATAGTCGGCGGTACGACAAGTGCCTCATTATTGACTCCATCGTATTTATTGAAACTAGCTGATCCGACAGGTCTTCGTTAGGTTTTATTCAATTTTCTTAGTTATTGCATTAAGAGCTCCTTTGGCTCTTAAGCAGAAAGCACAATTTAGATCAATAAATATTATTCCACGTGAACGTACGATAGATTTACTTCAACATTTTTGCTTATTGAACATATAATAAGAAAAACCTCGTGGTTCGTCGTCTAAAGTACTTATAATATTTCAGGTGAAGGGATTCCAAGTTCCTCCTGCTGAATTGGAGGCTGTACTTCGAGAACACCCGGCAGTAAGTGATGCTGCTGTCATTGGGGTTCCACATCCAGTTAACGGAGAAGCCCCAAAGGCTTTCGTTGTTCTTAAGAAAGGACAGACAGCAGAAGCTAAGGAGATAAGGGAATTCGTTAAAGTTAAAGTGGCACCATTTAAAAAAATCGAAGAAGTAGTCTTTATAGACAGCATACCTAAGAGTTCTGCAGGGAAAATTTTAAGAAAAGATTTAAAAGCTAAATATTCGTAGGTAGGTGGTAAGCTGTGCGATGTATTTAAGATCAGGTTTAAGATTCAAGTATTCAGAAAGCAAGCCAAGAAAGAGCGATTTTTGTATAAAACTTTAGCAAACTAGGGGACCAAATAATTAGGCCTAAACTATATTTTTTACCAAATGGATTATATTTTTGATTGAAAGTTTTATATTGTTGAGTTTTTGGATTAAGGGTCATTTTGTTTTTAAGTTTATCTTTTTAACGATTGAGGACGAGAGAAGTAGGTGAAATTGCATAATCTTTGAAGAAAAATGAATATATCAGTGTTAATTTGGTTATAAAAACATCTTTTGTTAAAATACGCTCACGGAGTTTAATCCGTCCATTTTGTAACTTTACACCCCGAGCAATAACTTATGATATAGTATATTTAATAACTGAAAAAGTTCCAAGTAATTTTAGATATAATGTTAGTTACCAACCTAGGTCTCGATTGAAATGAAATACCTGCGAAATTTATGAAACTGTTAGAATAATTCTAGTCGTAATGAATTTCGCCTATACGACAAACTTTGATAAGACAAACTTCAAAAATAACTGTTGTTGACCATGAGTTAAATGAATACTCACTAGAATCATAATATGATGAAAATTTCTTAACTTTTATACATACTCAAGTGTACATGCTCCTTGTTTTTATTTTTAACGATAGTCTTCAACATAAAGAATTAAAATTATCAAACAATAATATGTTTGTTTTTCATTTATCCATCCTATCTATTTTTCACGTTTAATTATAAATTTCCAACTGAGTGAATAGCTAAAGTGTTGCGACAACATGTTGCTCTTGCACTATAAATAGCAAAATGGATTAGTGTCAAGACAAAATTCGGTATTTTAAGAATATCAACGCCGGTACTTTATATAATCAATTGTATCGTGAGTGTAGTCGTAGTGACCCAGTGCACCATAATTTGGAATGACATTAGATCCCTTTTTAAAATATTAATTTTCGTTTGGTTTGATTAGTCTTTTTTATTAAAGAGATATTATTTTTGGTTGCACAATCAACAACCAGCACGGCCAGTACGCGAATTAGCCTTAAAACAGCGCCTACTAATTAATACGAGTAGATAAACGGTTGTTCAAGAGTAAAAAAAAGAGTGATATCAACCGTTACCGACCAAGCAAAAGCGTGCGTTACGAACTCTGCTATCGAATTCCGGTGGGCGCCGAAACTCTCTTCGCTAGTGGTGAATTATCTAGAAAATTCAATTTCCTTGCGATTGTGGTCGTTTAAGAGTCACATTAGGACGTCAGGACAAGTTTACCAAGTTTTATAATATGTATGGATGGTAATAAACAGAGCCATCTTGCAGGCCGTCTTAGATCATTCAGTTCCTTGTCGCATGGCACTTTCAGAGAGTCATTTAAATCAACGTGTCATTTGGGCCTACTTAATATGAAAAGCTGCTCGCCAAGCTAAAAAGCGAACCGTCAGATGAGGTATTTAGGAGACAACTGAGAAACCTTTTAATGGAAAATCCATTTTATTCAACGGCCGAATTTGTAAACCTTGACTTTTTATTTATCTAGTCTTTTATTTGATTGTATTTATTTGTAATTTTACTTCTTTGATGATCTCAATTTTGATGACCTTTATTTTGACATCTGATATTATTTGTAGTGAACTTTCATTTGAGAAATGAATAATCTAATCTAATCAAGATCGGATAGCTACGCTAGTAGAACATACAATCGGACATGGAAAAAAGACAGTATCTAGAACCCGAGAACCTAAAGAAATAAGAAATTTGGACACTTTACACCGTGATCATGTAGAGCAATGCTCTGGCAATATCTCTTCAAACAATTGTTGTTTCAAATAAATAAGTTTTTTGGAGGTTTTTGAATAACTTTTCAATAGTTGATTTTAACAAAATATACTTGTAATAATGTACAAAACAATTTCTGTCTTTTTAATAAAATACAATTTGTCCGTTCACGGTTCTAAGTTATATCAGATCAGCTGTATTTATCCTTCAATTCTCTCCTTAGAATCTTTCCAGATGCATTTTTTGGTATACTATCAAGGAACACGATATCCTGTATCCTCTTGTAAGGTGCAACCCTTTCTTTCACAAAGGTTACAATATCTTCTATTTTGACTTGAGTGTTTTCCTTCGCGACTACAAAAGCTAGAGGTCGCTCTCCATTCTTCGCGTCGGGGATTCCGATAACAGCCGCGTCATGGATTCCTGGATGTTCTTTTAATACTCCTTCTAATTCAGCTGGAGGTACTTGATAGCCCTTTACCTGGAAACCATAAATTCTAATTACACTTAAAGTTCAATGTAAAAGTATTAAATACGTATTTTTTTGGAATATGAAAATATGGAATATGGCTCTACGAGTACTTCCCAAACAAAGACTGTTTAAGCCTTTTACTGAAGATTTTTAGGATTTGTTCGGGAATTCGCTTACTTTCTATGTATTTATTCTTAGCAAAAAAGACATTCTGCTCAATATCAATTTAAAACTTACCTTAATGAGCTCTTTAAGTCTATCAGTGATGTAAACATGTCCATTTTCATCAATTTTTGCAACGTCTCCGCTTCTGTACCAACCACCTTCCAAAAATACTTCCTTATTGGCTTCTGGGTTATTTTTGTAGCCTTTCATGACATTAGGTCCCTTTACAAGAAGCTCTCCCGGCTGTTTGGGACAAAATAATTAAATGAATTCTAAAGGTAATACTCGTTTCAACACTTGCAATTATAAATATTTTAATGAAATCAGTCTGGAAATCTAATAATTGAAATTGAATTGAAAAATAATAGTTTTGCAAGGGGATGGATCTTAAAGGCCTGTGTTCCAAAATAAAAATTAAATATCAATCTACGAGTACAATTCTGTAACCGGACATATTTTTTGAAAATCAATATACCTCCGACAGACTGATATTTTGCTTGAGCTTAGCTTCGTTACAGAACAAAAAAATATAGTAAGTGACATTATAAAACTGGCTGTACATAAATAAATAATAGCAAATATGAATCTTTAAGTTATAATATTAAGACATTTACCTCACCTGGTCCTAAGTTATTCATATTTCCATCTACTACTCGAAGTTCCACGCTAGGGATTGCTGGTCCTACTGCCTCGTAATTTTTGCTACGACGAGGGCTCAGAGTCACCAGTGGACTAGCTTCGGTCATGCCGTAGCCTTGGGTGAATTCAATGTCACGCTGGAAGTACAGCAAAATTTGTTGATATTAGGTTTTGCGGGTCTCTGATGCCGAAGTTTTAAGCATTTTAGTCACGTATCAAAGAACACGTGTTTGGAAACAGATCTTGCAGATCTCTAGCTGAAGAATTACTCGATGAAGATAACGAATGTAACTAAAAAGATTAGATAATTGACGTATTTGTAGTAGTTTTGCGCCTAAAGGTTTTTGTATTTAGATTTATGATTCTAGATTGTAGGAAATTGTAATAGAAGACGCATATTTTTTATTACGATGTTATGAATATGGTTCAAATTTTTTACAGCTTACTTGGGCTTTTGTCATGAGTTTGTCTATGTCAGCTTTAGGTAACGGAGCTGCACCTGATGTGATGCATTTGGTGCTTTCAAAATGCTTTGAAGTTACTTGAGGAGATGAACCAAGAAACAGCACTGCAATGTGAGAAATGTAATATTACTAATAACATACAGTTTTTGTATAACTTACACCTTACATTTTGTGTAACATAGAGTAATAGCATTGATAAAATAAATGGATTTATTACCCATTGGTGGAGCCAGGTACAGAAGATTAAGCCGATGTTGAATAATGGCATTAAGAAATGCATCAGGCTGAAATCTCGGCAATGAAACCAGCTTGAGTCCAGATGCTAGCTTGTGTAGCATAACTATTGACAGTCCATAAGAATGAAAAAATGGCAGTACAGCTAAGGCCGAGTCTTGGTTTGAACCTGTAATTATTTAATAGCATTTTGATATTAAAAAATATTTAATTTTAAGTATCCCCGTATAGCATAATCATAAAATGATTAACAAACAGCCTTTTCTTCACACTGAACTGATAAACTTCTGCATTTTTATGAATAGATCAAGAGTTTTAGTGAAATTTCGGTTCAAAGGTGCAATTAATTTAGCACACATATACAATATTGGTATATTCTTGGGAATATGCAATATTACAAATATTGGGATAGTGTCTGTGGTAGTTATTCTGTGATTTACAAGAATTGCTGCTGCAGTTTGTGCTTTCATTGATTGTTTCTACATCCATGGTGGTAATGATATATAATAGCTTCGTACAAAATCAATTTATTTACCTGTTGTTAAATCAAATTGACAAAGCTCTTTTTCATCTTGTTGTTTGCAGTTAGCTATGAAATTTTTATTCGTCAATTCAACTCCTTTTGGCAGGCCAGTTGTGCCACTTGAATAAGGCAAAAACGCTACATCATCAGTTTTTCGGTAAACACCTTTCAAAACACTCAGATCTACGTGTTTGTCACTTACAATCTCTTCATATGATATAGTTCCTTCTGGCAGTGCTTCATTGATAGTGATCGCTATGATTTGAAGATCTTTCTTCGCTAGCCTCAAAGCTTCTTTGACAACGTTAACTACATCGACATGAGCTACGACTAGTTTCACATCTGACATTTCTAGTTGCCTTGCTACTTCATCTGTAAAAAAAGAAAACTAATATGTATATCTGAGTTTAAATACAATATGAAAATAAACTTATTGCTACTGATTTAAAACATTACGACAGATGTCAATTTCCTCAAAAATATACCTAATTATGGTGCTTTAATACGGAATTGAAGGGTTTTTAGTTTTAGTTTTTTGTTTATATTTATTCCGGAGAAGAATTTCAAGAAATGCACCGACGCAATAAAGCCGTAGGCAACTACTTACGCCTTTTGATAAAAGTACCTACTTACTCTCAGACTTCGAACTGTGTAAAGTAGAAAGATAAAAGGCGTTTATTTTTATGACATCATCTGAACCTCAGTTTCATAGCTACCTCCTGAGGTTACCTACCTAGTAAGATTACCTACTTAGTAACAATTTTTCACATAAAAATTAAACTAAGGTTTCTGGAATGCTTACCAATTATTGTTTTTTTTTATTTTAATTCCGTTGGTATTGTCCAACCCTGAGCATCTAGTGTTTATAGCAAGTAAATAATATATTAGGTGTAAAATTTTAGTGTGCCTACTTTCAGAATGTTGTACTTTAAACAGTTCATTTGATATTATATCAACGCACTAAGTAAGGGCCATTTTCTAACTGCTTTATGGTACGCTTGACGTGTGGTCTTTCACCACACAGCTCTGTGAGTAGGTACGTTGATAAACAACAACCGTCGCACAGATTTAAGATGTTTTCAAAACTGTTTATCTCCTCTCACTGAACATAATTATACATTTGTCCTTAGTTTCATTATCTTAATAGTGATAGTTGAAATACAAACAATACGTGAATGATAAAAAATATAAAAAGCCGTCACAGAAAATAACATCTGCCTGATAGAAAGTGATATGAAATACCTTAATAATGACAAAAATAAACAATTAAATAAGGAGGTTACAGCCATTACATTAGAAGAAAATCATTAGAGAAAATTCTCACTAAAGCAAACCCTTTTTTACAAATTTTGTTCTAAATAAATACTTCTAGATGCCCTTATTTAAGGATAACAGTTGAATAATGCACTGATTAAATGTGAGAGGTAGCAGCAGAGCCATGTATCACAAAACGATGATCATTGAGGCAAAAAAAAATGGAATGTAGATCATATGTTCGTCACAAAGTGGCAAAAATCTATAGAAATTGCAGAATTGCATGATTTTAACTAGTACCTAGCTCCAGAAATTCAAACGTTTATTCCTTACCAAGTGTATGGTATGTATTTAAAAAAGAGCTCGCCACTTAATCACTCTTTCCAAATACTATACAATGAGATGGGGGGATATTATGTGCGGCAGTGGTTGCCCATTGTTAATGTTGATGTTAATGAAAGTGTAAAGTGACGTGATCAGTGTTATAATGCGAATAATACAAAAGTAATTTACATGCAGTGTAAATAGGGTTCATAGTGGTCACAATGCCACCCGCGGCAAGGACGCCAAATGCCACGGCGGGGTATTCCGGAATGTTCGGCGACATTACCCCGACTACATCACCGTTACCAATCTTGAACTTTTTCCTCAGATTGGCAGCAAAAGTTCTGGAAATTTCGTACATTTGCTCGTAGGTGTAGCTTCTATTGGTAACTCCGCAGACCTGAAATTTGTATCAGCAAGATTAAATTTTTATGGTTAGGATGACGAGCATTTAAATTGGACAAGTAAAATATATTATTGATAAGTGATATGATTTTTACAGACAGTCTTTTTTTATTGGCACATGAGCTTCTGGCTCCGCACTATCAGTTATTATGGTTTCAGCGAAACGATTTTCTTAAATTGTTAAAATTCTAGATTTTAGGAATATTAGAATAAGAACATTTCAGACAATGTCTGGTTTTATGAAATAAAGAGCAACCTGAATAATCATCAGAAGTAAATAACTGCTGGTTCTAACTGTCCCAACAATTGGAATCGAGCTATGCCTGTAATGAATAGGTACGAGTACCTACGTTGCTGCACTAACGGTCACGCTTGTTATTACGCTGGGCGGTCATCTCAAACCAGAATTTAGTTAACGCAAACTGTATGAAAACGATCTCTAAATTAGTTTATCCCGTACGGACACGTTGGATGAACCTTGAAGTAAAATATTTTATTATATTAGTGAATAACACACAAACTTGGTGAATAGAGCAGGCGGATCATTGATATGGTTTTGATTTGTGTTGTACGATTCAGAGAAGAGTTATCGACTATTTCACAAAATGTTTTCATTTTAGAAAAACACTTGTACAGCATTATCTTTATCTTTCTATTAATGTTACTAGATGAAAGAAAAAAGTGGTAAACGTTCATAATTTCACACCGAGAGATTTTAAATAGGTAGGTATATAAAAAGTTTAAAAAAGCTTTCTTCTATGGAACTGCTAGGTTGCCAACTAGGCTGGAATATATCCAAGGGCTGGAATATCAGAAGGTATATTTTAGATAATAATTTGTTAACTGTGTATGTCAGTTTGAATGTTCATAAAGCTGCCAGATCTCTTTAAAACACTGCCAATTAAATAGTTTGGGAGCAAGCTGCATGTATGTATTTCCAATGAATGAAAGTAATACTCAATCATTTTTATCAATGACAAGTTTTGACATAGTGTATTTTAAATGCATAATTGTAATAATGCTGTAATATTCATTTTCTGATTCAATTGTAATAACACTTAATTGAATACCAAAATCAAATTCCCGATTTAATGTGTCGGAGGAAAGCAGTTACAAGATAAATAGAATAATGAGATGAATAGAGACAGACATAAATCATTTATTATCATCATTGTGGCATAACCACTGAACGTTCTACTAAGCAAAATATACAAGTAGTTTGCGAATATTACCGTAGCTGTTTTAGTAGGCCACTTGTCCAGTCCTGCCCATACATAGTCCACCACGGTTGAATCTGGTAACTCCACATCTTTGTACGGCGACACCACCACATTCCCGCTTTTCCAGACACTCACATTTCGCAATCTTACATTTGAAACTATTTTTATGCTATTCAAAACGTTTCGCAGCTGTAAACACAACATGTTATCGCGGTGCGGCCCACGAACTATTTTACACAAAGTAAACGTAGAGATTAAGATTGGACTTTAAACGATTCAATGAGTGTTTATAATTCAATATCAGCAAGCCATTTACACGATACAAACAAGTTTTGCAAGTCTAATGTGAAACTTTCTTGTGAGTACAACATTATTTGTAATTATGGTAATTCACAGATACGTAAACTGACTAATAATATTGTGATTAGGGCTGCTTTGAATTTTACAACCGTAATTTAAGATAATAGATTTATTTTCTAAGAATTATCTTATATTTAAGTCAGAAATTATGATTCAATTACTTTAGTGGTTGTAGCTAATACAAAAATGTTTTTTTTTAACATCATCAACGCAAGGAGTGATGAGTATCATGAACATGATCAATTTTAATTAATTGCATGAAAAACGGCATCTCTTTATGATCAGCAAACTTCGTGGTAGAAGTTTAGTTTGTTTTTATGTTGTTCTTGCAAATAAAATGGCTAGATGGCGTTGATGTTGGGCATTTTCACAACAGAGCTTTTGTTTTACAATCTAGTGGTTGATTGTATGTTTTGTATATTTTGTTATGTTCAGTATATTTTGTAACAAAACTGCCATAGGATTTCCCAGAGGGCAATATTCCTTCCTATCTTGAATTTTTGTAACAAGATCTTTTTATGGAATCAAGTGTTGAATCAATCATCGAATTGAGAAACAAAAGCTAGTTGTGGAAATGCCCTGTTGAGAAAAAAAGTATATCAAGTCATTTTAGAGTTCCGTACCGACAAGGTAAAAACAGGACCCTATTGCCAAACTTCCGCTGTCTATCTGTCTGTCACCAGGCTTTTTTTTATAAACCGTGATAGCTAGAAAGCTGAATTTTTCATAACCAATGTATTTTCATTGCAATGAAATCAAAACACGTTTCAAAAAAAATTGTAAGGGGTGTGTCGGTGTTTCATATTTTTCCTCAATTTTTAATCCGGTAACAGGTAGGCGCTTAAAATTTTCATAGAATATTTAGTTGTATAATATATTTCAAAATAAATAGCTAAAGTAAAATAAATTTAGTAGTAAAGGGCAAGGTACAACAAACAAGGTGATTTTCTTTTATAGTTATGGAACGGAACCTTCGGAGAGTCCGACTCGCACTTCGCTAGTATTTTTCAACAGTCACCAAGATGCTACACATTAATCTAATTAATACGTTAAGACGTTTTAAACTCAATAAAAACATGGCGTAAGCTTAGATAAAACTAAGTAATCAAGTCAAGATATTTTAATATTTTTATCTCCTTATTTCTTTGATCTTTAAAATTATCTGATAAACACGATAGTTTCAGTTATCATGGTTACGAGAAGTTCAAACAGATGAACAAAATAACTTATTCTATAAACTTGTTAAAAATAGATAAACCAAAAAATATACACACATCAAAAGTGTCTAGGGATATCTCAAGCATTTTCATACAAAGTATAGCTATTTGGGAGGCTGTAAAAATTAAAATAATGCTACCAACGTAGAAATTTTTAGAACACAGAAACTGCTATATCTGCCCTTTCAGATTGTATAAAAAAAATATTGTAGTAGCATTATTGTACAATCGTAAAGACGTTAAAAAAAGACAAATTTTTCTTTTAAAAGGTGTCAAAGTTTAGCAAAATCAAACGTTTTTTTTTGTAATATTCTTAACCTTTATCTTATGCCACTGTCCTCGCGTTATTCTGAGATAATGCTCAACTTGTAAACCAACTTAACTTTATGAAATATTTGAAAAATGATATCCCTATGATATCCTTAGACACTTTTGATGTGTGTATATCAATATATAAGACCAGGTCCATCAAGTTCACCTGACTCTGACTAAACGAAGCAATTGAGAGAGATCAATTAACGCATATTACTTTACATATTTGGAAAATAAATAACACCCACAAATATAAAAAAACACCGGGTTGAGGTTCTTACTCGAGCCACGACCTGTACACATTTTGCTAATACTGGACAACCCCACATATTGACTATTCATGTTTTTACCAGCACCTTTGGTTGCTTGTCATGCAAAGACACGGTTCTGTAATATTGCAGCAAGAAACCATTACTACTTAAAAAAAACAGGATTATTTATTTATTTATTTATTTATTTATTAGTTTGTACACAAAAAGACATTTACAATAGACAATATTTAGGACAGTAAAAGTACAGGTGAGCTTGTATTGTATTGGATTGTAGCAAGTGGAAGGATGTCATCTACGTCTAATTGTCAGGAGGAACGCATGATAAAATAAGGTAATAGTGTGAAATAAATAAATCGATTAGAAACACCTACAGCTCACTCCCCCATTTCATTCTCAGTGATTGCTGAGTTTGTTAGTAATTTATTTATTTTAAAAATACTTTCATAAATATCTACATATTATCTTTTTTCGAAACATAAATCCATAATCGAATAAATACTTAATGTTATGTTTTGCTGACAATCAGTACCAAGGTGCAAGGTGTGCTAGGTGTGACTGATTATTTTACATACCTACTAGATATCTATTTATCTCGTTATTGAGTCCAGACGTTGTAAGCGTCGTCGCTTACAACGTCTGGACTCAATAAAGGTCTACAACAAAAAATGATTCAGTGAAGTTTTTGAAGTTTTTCTTTCAAAACTGATATTGGCCAGCATCTCCTTTATTTACAGGTCGCCAAATGCCTTGTGCACCCAGACAGCGTAAAACATCTCCAATGATCCAAAAATATCCCCCGAAATATTCAGCAAGTAATACCTTTTATTTACTAAAGACTATTTTTGTTTATTTTATCTGAATTGCGTCGTCAAATGGAATGACACAAATATTCAAAGACCAAAAGAGCATTGGCTGTTTCGAATTAGGTTACTGAATAGTAATCGTGTTAATCGTAATTATACAGGGTGGCCCAGTGACAGTGGTCCAAAAATTTTTTTTAGGTAGAGGGCATCATAACAAGTCATTTAAAAAAAACATTAGTTCCGCGAAAATCAATACTTTAGAAGTTATGATTTTTTGAAGTTTCTTTTGAAATTTCTCAACTCCAATCACTTAATTCACTCTTGTTTGGAAACTATTGCACTGAATCAGTTCAAATTTGGCATAGATGTACAATAGTAATGTAGAATCCATATTATGTGCGAGTTTTGAGTTGATTCTAAGACAATTTGTTTTTTTTTTAATTTTTGTCAATTGTTTTTCGCCATTTCAAAAACTAACACAATTTTCAAAAAACCACCGCTGCAATGTTTGTGCACTTTATGATTTGTTTATGATCTTGAAAACTGTCCATAAGTATGATAATAGTCTATGCAAAAACTTGAAGTGATGCAACCAATAGAACACTTTCAAAATTAACATCATGTACGGTAAGTCACCAAAACTCAGAATGGGTAATTTTTGCACTGACCCTAATTAAAAAGAAAAGTAGCAAAATTATTTTTTTTCGGATAGAGGGCATCAAAGCAACTTATTAAAAAAAACATTAGATGTCGAAAACCAATAGTTTAGAAGTTATTATTTTTTAAATTTTGGGACTAAGTGGTAGAACTTCAGAGTCATAAATCACTTGTGTTTGTAAACTATGCGACTGACGAACTACAAAATGAGTAAGAATAAAAGAGAGTGAAAAAGGATTTATCTCATTTATTCATAACAATACAATGAGTGATACAAAAGGCGGACTTAATGCTGTTAAGGCATTATCTACCAGTCAATATAAAATAAAGCGGAGCCAATTAAAGAATGGGATTAATTATTAAGTCATACCATATTCGAAGTTCCTTAGTCGGATGGTTTACAAACAAAAGTGATCTATGTCTCTGAAGTTCAACCACTTAAGCCCAAAATTTAAAAAATAATAACTTCTAAACTATTGGTTTTCGACATCTAATGTTTTTTTTAATGAGTTGCTATGATGCCCTCTATCCGAAAAAAAATAATTTGGCTACTTTTTTTTTAAATTAGGGTCAGTGAAAAAATGACCCATTCTGGGTTTTGGTGACTTACCGTACATGATGTTAATTTTGAAAGTGTTCTATTGGTTGCATCACTTCAAGTTTTTGCATAGACTATTATCATACTTATGGACAGTTTCCAAGATCATAAACAAATCATAAAGTGCACAAACATTGCAGCGGTGGTTTTTTGAAAATTGTGTTAGTTTTTGAAATGGCGAAAAATTATCGACGAAAATTAAAAAAAAAACAAATTGTCTTAGAATAAACTCAAAACTCGCACATAATATGGATTCTACATTACTATTGTACATCTATGCCAAATTTGAACTGATTCAGTGCAATAGTTTCCAAACAAGAGTGAATTAAGTGATTGGAGTTGAGAAATTTCAAAAGAAACTTCAAAAAATCATAACTTCTAAAGTTTGGATTTTCGCGGAACTAATGTTTTTTTTAAATGACTTATTATGATGGCTTCTACCTAAAAAAAAATTTTGGACCACTGTCGCTGGGCCACCCTGTATTTTAGTTTTCATCTTTTACTTCTTTGAAATTATGTTCTTTCAATGAGATACTAAGTTATCTGTTTGCTTGAAGTCGGCTGCTTCCCATCAGAGTGAGGTCATCTTGAACCACTATAAAAAAACATAACCTTTAATGTTAAAACATTGTGTTTTTCACTCAAAGACTAGCTTATATTAAGATGGCTACCTACTATTCGTATTAATATCCATGATCTACCGCGGATTTCACAAAAGTATTACAAATTTACTTATTTATCCATAACAGGAATTTGTTAACACGTAATGCCAACTTTGGTGTCATTGTAACTATCGTAGATGACGCTGAAGTTACGTTTAGGGCCGGCGCCCACCATCGGCATCGGCACGCTTCAGGCTTTTAAGGTGGCAAATAGTAATATACTCTAACATAATGGCAATAAAGTAGAAAATGCCGAAACAGAAACAGAACAAATGCATTTTGTTTTTACGAGAACACATCACGAAAATTTCTACTTTATTGTCATAATGTTAAAGTATATTGCTATTTGCCACCTTAAAAGCCTGAAGCGTGCCGATGCCGATAGTGGGCGCCGGCCCTAAGGTGATGTCAGAGCGTAAGTATTCTATTGTATACTTATTTCATTACGCCCACAAACTGGAGAACCCAATATTATACGAAATGCTTCAAGAATAACTAAGACTTCAAGCATTTTTTAAATAGTGGTTGAGTGAACATAATCAAAGACGTCACGAGATAAACGAAAATAGATTCGGATACATTAAGGATTTATAATAGTGGTCTCGACGGAAGCTGGGTCGTGTATGGGTTTTTAAAGTAAGCCATAACTAAACAATTACAAAAGTAGCACAGCAAAAGAAGACCGTGAGATTAAACTACAAAAGATCGTTAATTGTCATTTTAATAGAGTTCAACACTTTTTTTTTCTTTCTTCTCTCGAGGTCTCAAGTAACCTTTTTCATCTATTTGGAGGGTAGAATCGCTGTTATCGACAAAACTGAAATTGTGTTTTATAGTGTTGTATTACAACACGAAACTGAGATACCGACGGATATTATAATAATGTTAGTTATTAATTCATTTGTTGAAGCATTACCTGAGATTATCTACGATGATTATCTCAAGGTAATCCTCGATGTTAATCCATAGCTAAATTTGCATAGTATAATGGCTAAGCTTCCCTGTCTCTTTTGAATGTACATGTGTAATTTGTAATAAATTCTCATAATACAAGAAGCAACCATTTGCATCTTTACAATTATTCTTGTTAAAGAAATATAAATTCTGCTAGTATTGCAACTTCAGTTATTTCATATTTTCCAAGTGCAATTAATGTTGTCGACGTAGCTGAATATTATTGTGACAAAGTGTCAGTGAACGTAACTCATAACTTGATGAACTGAATGCTGTTGAGGAGGCAAAAGTTCATGAATGGAGACTTTCATAATATGGTAAACACAACGTCGCTGAATTTTGGAGGACGAGTGACGCCTACAACGAAATGGTGATCAATGGGAAAAACCTAGATTCTTCAATGCACTTGTTGATGCTGCATATTATTATTATAATGAATGCAACGAAATTTTACTTCTCAATTAGGTACCTACCTACATTATGTGGGGTTATCGCCTTTAGTTGGATCGGAACTACTTAATATTTTAGACGATCTTTGCTGGCTGACACTAATTGTTATGATGACCTTGATTTAATCTTGAATGGCCCAGTCCCGTTTATATGTAGGTAATCAAAAGGGGAAATTACGGATCTAAATTAAATATGCTGCAAAAGTCACAAAACAAGCTAAACAAGTCTCAAAGCTCTTTAGATAAAGAGAGTAACCAACAAAAGAGTTAAGATAAAAATTAATTGTTCACAACATCCTTTAGTAAAAATAAAAACTGCAATAGGACCTTTTAAAACTTTAAACAGGTAAGATAAATCGCGTTTTACTACGTTATTAATTGAAATCAAACCCACTTATTTCAACTTGTTTTGTGATTTTACTTAACATTACGCTGCCATTTCTTTAGAAAACCTGATAACAAATTCAACATTAGGAATAAACATAACAGTAATTATTATGTTTAAGTGTATCTTTAAATCTATATTCTTAAGTACGTTAATATGCTTCATGTGGTTATTTTCCAATTACAGCTAATCTTACGTTTGTCGTTTGAATTTCTGTACGACCTAAAATTGTATCTACTTCTAGCTTCTCAAAACATACAAAACGCTCAGCATGTTTATTTAAACACCTTAAGAGCCACACACGTGTCAAAACGATGATCGTAGGTATCTAATTATATCCCTTTCGCAATTTAGAGGTTACTAGAAAAAACGGTTATGAATTCGACACACGTGTACAGAAGCGAAAAATTATCACTTGATTTGCATAGACGTTATTTCAACAGGATCGCCAGATTAAAATGGGCCGAATATTTTATTATTAATATCAGTCTTGGTATTTATATAAAATCGGGCGTCAGTGTTATCTAATTTGCCATTTACATAATCGAGGCAGGCGCTACCAAGCTCATCACCTTTATTGCTTTCTTTGAGATTGGCCAGATTAAGCTGAATAATATTGTTAAAATGGGTTTTGGTGACACTACTACTACGCCTTAGAAAAGTCTTTACACATTTCTAAGGTTGTTGGCCTTGTTATTGACTAGAATTCTGAATAACAACCTATTTGAAGTAGCTAGAGTTTTTAGAGTTTTTAAAGACTAGATAAACTTACAAAGTTTTTAAATAATTCATTGATTTTAACTAACCGTTTACTGACTGACTACAAGGGATTTCCTATGCCCCAACAACTTGCCACCTTATCAATGACGTTAATTGCATTGACTCCACTACGCACAATCATACAAAAGCAATGCATACCTTAGTAATTAGTACAATGATTAACTAAAAAACATAATTACAAGGTAAACCATGAATCAATTTTATGGGAAAGATTGTGTTCAGTAGTGAACGTTGCGTAGCTAATGTTTATTTATTTATTATGGACAACTTACAAAAGGTACACCAAGAAGATTACAGTAGGAACATTTTGAGGTTATTCTAGATTTGTCAAAGTGACGAAAGTGTTTATTGTTTGTATATCAATGACACACAATTAAACACAAAATTGAAGTTCTGGCAAACCTAAGGATTTTGATGCACACAGGCCAACTACAAAAAAGGTCACTGTGGAAATTTATGAATACAGTTTGTATTTAGGACTTACGATGATGAACACATTATTAGTTGTTAATCATTTTTATTATGAAGAGGGTAGAGACTGGTTTTATCCAAAAAAGGGGTTTGCATCTTAAGTGAAAATAATAAAGAAATGATAAATAATGAGTTAGTTTCATCTTTACCGAAACAAAAAAATGTTATAATCAAGCCAATTAACCAAGAACAAAATGATTTCTACCTATCGGTTTTTATACAGGGTGGCCCAAACGGTGAGGATAAAAATTTTTTTTTGGGCTCCTGACATATAGGGGTACCCGAAAATACCCCATGTATGTTTGCCGATTTTTTGTAGTTTTCGAGTTATGATTTTTTTAAAGTAAATTTGAGAATTATCGAACTGACCTCCTAAAAAAATTTTTTTTTCGAAAAGTATGCATTTTTTATTAATTTATTTTTTTGTGACATAGACCTCATTAGTTGTACTTTTACCCATAAAATTGCCAGCTTCATGCCATCAATTAAAGATACAAATTTATTGACCGAAATAAAAAAAATGGGGTGAATGCGAGTCACAGTAAAATTTTCAAAGTTGAATTAAAAATTAAAAAAAAAGTTCCATGACTTTTAAGTAATTTCAAAAACTGCTCAAAACCCTTAGCTTCAATTATAATAAAAAAAACTTGGTGCTTAATAGGCCTTTTTTAGCCGAAACTTGCCTTCAAGTAAACAAAGGTGGAATTTTCTGTGTAAATAGTTTGTTGTAAAAACGCCTTTTGTTAATTTCTGGGGTTTATGTGGGTTGGACATAACATAGTTAATAATTTTAAAGTAAATTAATTTTGGATTTATTATAATTCTACTATCAGCCCGGTGGCATTTCAAGAGCACAAGTCAGTCTTTGTCCCATGAATAGTCGTTAGCGATACAAGTGCGGAATGTATTATGTCGTTTTGCACTTGTCCCGAAGTATCAATTAATAAAAATTTAATATTATTAGGGATATTAGAAAAGAAGAAAAAAAAACGTCTATTTAAATAAACGTTAAATTTCTGACGGCTTGACTTTTGACAAGGACATAACACTTGAACCCTTTTCCATCCCATTTCATCCCACTACTGGGCAAAGGTCTCTCCCCATGTTCTTCATAGATCTCGATCTTCTGCCAGGGTCTGTCAATATTTCTCATGGAATCTCAAATCGTCACTCCACCTTTTGTGGGTCTTCCTCTGAACCCTTTTAGCATTGCATAAAGTTTAATTTCTAATGACACTAGCACCTGTCAAAATGAATTTCTGAGATTAGTTGAACTTTACCAAAAATAAAATAATAGGCATCTATTGATTTTCTGGGATTTGAATGAAATCCATGTTTAAATGTAATTACTAATTAAATTACCGTTTGTACCGGGAAACTGTCAATCCTAGCTTTTTCATGCCCGCTTTCTTCAAGATTTAATTTAGGAAATCATACGAAGGTTTCCATGTTTTATCATGATTTTTAACGCAAATGGATTAAAAATCGTTGTCCAATACACGAACGGGTGTGTCATTTTCACTCGTCCCAACTTTTGATCCTCGCCTTACATCTCGGGCCGACTTCGGGACTCGTGCGTCCAAAACGACATACATTCCGCACTTGTATCCATAACTACCTACTATTCATGGGACGAAGACTGACTTGTGCTGTTGAAATGACACTAGAATACTACTAGGCTGATACTAGAATAATAAAAAATCCTAAATTAATACACTTTATGTTTATTGACCATGTTATGTCCAACCCACATTAACCCTAGCAATTAACAAAAGGTGTATTTACAACAAATTATTAACTTAGAAAATTCCACCTTTGTTTACTTGAAGGCAAGTTTCAGCTAAAAAAGGCCTATTGAGCACCAAGTTTTTTTTATTATAATTAAAGCTAAGGGTTTTGAGCAGTTTTTGAAATTACTTAAAAGTCATGGAACTTTTTTTTAAATTTTTAATTTAACTTTGAAAATTTTACTGTGACTCGCATTCACCCCATTTTTTTTATTTTGGTCAATAAATTTGTATCTTTAATTAATGGCATGAAGCTGGCAATTTTATGGGTATAAGTACAACTAATGAGGTCTATGTCACAAAAAAATAAATCAATAAAAAATGCATACTTTTCGAAAAAAAAATTTTTTTAGTAGGTCAGTTCGATAATTCTCAAATTTACTTTAAAAAAAACATAACTCGAAAACTACAAAAAATCGGCAAACATACATGGGGTATTTTCGGGTACCCCTATATGCCAGGAACCCAAAAAAAAATTTTTATCCTCACCGTATGGGCCACCCTGTATACTGAATTTCTTCTTCAAAATGTCAAAATGAATGTGGCAAACCGGCCTCTTTTTTATAACTTTTTAATTTTACCTGTTTTTGTTTTACTTGTCAAAATTACTTGTCTTTTACGTTTGTTTCAATGTGTTAGCAAAATATTTAATTATACTTTTACTATCACCTTCTTAAACGTTTGCATTATTTCTCTGATCCCTCTACGTCCGCAACATACTTCTCCGACCTTCTCACAGCATAATATTATTACAGCATTACAACATAGTAAATAATTATACAAATGTATGCTAAAATGTGTGCGAAATTAATAAAATTTGGCAACATTGTTATTTAAATTTAAATATTCTTAGATGATGGTGTCTCAATTACTATTGGTGTTGCTTCCGCCTTCCTTTTCCGCATTTTGATCATGATTTTATTTGTTCTGAATATGTTTTAAATGATTTCTCAAAAGGAGTTGATTTTTAATAATAATTCATCTTTGTTTATGTTTTTTAAGCCTATTTATGTAGTTTATAGAAGTCAGACCAGCAGGCAAAGAGTGGATAATCTCCCAATTGTCTGTTTATTGTAATTGTCTTTTTGTGTAAATAAATAACTTGGTATCCATGAGACTTTGAGTTCACTGACAATAATAACTTTCTGTTTTATATTTGGGCACTTAACCATATTTTGCCAGTTTCTCTTCAACTTGTTTCAGAAAGTTCGCATGTTACCTGTTCAATTCGGCCGTAGGGTGTATGTATGTAATAAATGTTTCATAAATGGATTACATCATCATCAGCGGTAAAATAATTGGAAGTAAACCTCAGAAACACCCATGAATATTCAGAACTCAAAATCTGTTCTTTTTTTTCAACATAGGACCGTCTGATTTTGCGTCTCTCAGCGCAGAATATCTTTGAGATTTGCTTTCGGCCCGCAGGTAACATAACTTACGGATATAGAACTCAGAAAATATCTAAAGAATAGTTACATTTAAAGAACACAAGCGCCGATTCAGATTTAGATTCTTATAGAGAGCATATTTTCATATAAAACAAACATAAAATATCTTTCAGAACTATCCCAAACTGTCACTTTCACTTTCAAAAAATAAAAACACAGAGAAATTACATTATTATTACGACGAAAAATATGGTTTCTGTTAGTGTTTATTTAATACTCTTAGTTAATAATGGAAAAGTAGCCAAAACTTCTAGATCATTCCAAAAAAACATAACGGTTCAAAAACAAAAACAGTAAACACTTTTTATTCGTCCATTTAATGGTACTGCTATAAATTCCTTTGGTTTGAGAAAAATACAACATTCTTGTATTTCCCAAAGTAGCCAGTTTGGCTTGTAGTAATTTTGAATAACAGATATTGCCCTGTCTACTTTCTTGTTTTATTTCTAATCTTAATTTTATGTGATCTACATTCCGATATCGTTTGTTTATCAGAATTTCAATATGAAATAGCAAAATTTGTTATGATATTTGAGTTCCGTATCATGAATTTGGCTCTATTTGCTATAAGTTGAAGCACTACGAGGAAATGTCTAATAGCGAAAATTTAATGCTTTGCGCATATGGTTTTCTTGAGAAGATCTATCCAAGTTAGTAGTTCCACTCAACATGTTTCCTGTAAGTGTCCTTTCCTGAAATGTACGTTGAAGTGAGACTAATTAGTTTTAGAATTTCTAGACAAATAACTTGAATGTAATTTTCCTTTTAATCTACTTTAATCTTTGATCGTTATGTCCTTATTTAAAATGGATACGTATGTCTTACTGTATTGCGTAATCAAACTGTCAGCATTGTGAATAAAATTGAGTAACTGCGTGAACATAATGATTTAACAATAAGCCAATTATTGTCCTTCATAATAGCTACCGGGTGATTGACGTACAACAAAGACACACCATCGTATTATTATCTAACAGAGAATGAGGAGAATCTTACAGTTTTCTTGCTTACATTAATTAGTAAACAGTATCGCGACTATTACTGGTACTGCCTGTTGCTGGTTTTTTTTTCTCCCCAAATGATTTTTATCCTCCTTTAGCTTTAGGCTGTTTTAGGGACCAATAAAATCTCTCCATTTACGTAGCTTTGCTCAATGAAGTGATTATATTGGTTCTTAAAAACATATTCCTCGCAACGCATCTCTGGAGGAAACGCATGTGTTATGCCGAGGTCCGTGCCCCACTAAGCGTGTTGGGGGTCACATTTATTTTTAAAGCATTAAGTTGGGAGGCTTTCACGTTATTTTGTCTAACGCTGCCAGAGCCATCTGCGACTAAATACAGATATTTAATTTTTTGGAAACATTGCTATTCAGATTTGGACTATTTAGAGTTCTGCCTCAAAATATCCTAATTAAACGAAACATTGCCCTCTATTTCAAAAGGCCAATGATCTATGTTGTCTTCTATTACTGTTAGAGTCTAACAGGTGATTCAGAGATGTTTCATGATTGTGACGTCATCATAGATAGATAGATAGATATTCTTTATTGCACACGAAAACAACAGAAAATCAACAACAAAGAAACACAGATTGACGATAATGTACAATCATCATCGTCATAATGGCCGATTATGACGGCTTTTGATTTTAACTAGCAAAAGACCACAAAAATCCGCTATTTAAACCCTGTGGTCGATCTTGCGAGTGGGCACAGTGACCCTTAAGAGTAGATATTAAAAAACGATTGAAATTTATAATCAACAGTATAGTACACACTAATTACTTTCGAGTTGCGACTTTTTAGTCGATCACAATATGATTATAATAATACTTACTAGCAAGCGATTTTTTATATAAAAAAAAAAAAAAAAAAAATATATATATATATAAATATATTTTTTTTATACCTGAAAAATATATTTGAATTTGAATTTGAATTTATATAGTGCAGTCGTACAACGTGGCGTCTAATAGTAAGCAAATCATTAGTATCATAGTGGTAAGCTGACACTTCATTGATAATACCTATCTCTGAAATGTTCATGAAGTCGAAGAATTTGGCTATCCAAAAGACAACGAGCTCACCAACTTAGCAAGCTGAAGTAGCAGTGAGCTATTTGCGTTTTTTTAAAGGACTGAAGGGCGTTAAAATTGCTCCTTCAACAGATACGATCGTGATGGCCATTGGAGCAGACTCCGGCAGCGTGGAGCACCTATCCAAGTAGACCGTTGAACTGAAAACGGTGGTGGGATCAGACTGGTGACAATAATTATCCCAATTCTAAACTTTTTGCCACTCAGAACCGGGGTAGTATTTTGCTATAGAAACGCGTCAGTACAGTCAACGTAACGTCTCGTTTTATCTTGCTCTTGACAAATGACATTTCATAGCAAAATAACAAGGAGGACTTACCAAACATGGGTAGCCTGTCATGCCGTTGATCGTAACTAACCGAAGAGATCTGATAGCATAATTACGCTAACGACGGTATACCTGAAGATAGTGGGCGGTATTCCTAGATCTTTCATCAAGTCCTTTAAAGGCGAAGCACACAGACGCGGTCTTGATCACACACAATGACTCATACTAAGTCAGGTGTCCTTTTAAGTTAGGTACTATGTGTCAAAGGTATAAAACTGTTTTTTATACAATTCTCTTACCCAGGTACCAAAGGCTCTTGTTTTTTTTCAATCGAAAGCTTTCATTTTTTTAAAGTTTTTCAATTCAGGTCAGTTTTTTTTTCAAGAGGTTTGGGACGCAAGGAGCATAATGCCCCACGTGTGCTGTAACTGGTGCTGTCTTTGTGTTGTTCTGGTTTCACGCCGGTAGGCTCACACCCCTACAATGTTGGGTACAAAATTTGCTAGGCAAAATGTGGGCTTCTGAATGTTTCATTCATCAAAACGTCAACAATCAAGTAGCCTTGATTCATATGTATTAGTAATCATAGTCATGAGATATTGAAGAAATAGGTATCATTACTTCCAATTAAGTATATTTAATCTATGTCTATGAGTGATGATACGTACTCATCAATGATTTATGATTTTCAATACCTGTTCTGTAATGAACAATCATTTTGAATAGGTAAGTATTACTTATAATATGTCTTACTTAGTTATCATTACCTATGTAGGTAAAACATTTACAACACAATACATTTAAAATAATGACATTATTAGTTTGAACTTGTTTTTCATTATTTTATTTACTGTTGATAAAAATATACCTAAATATTTAATTTTATCAAGTCGCAGCATCCTTCATATTTATATCTATTCTTATCTTGACCTTATGAAACGTGATTTACAAGGTCAGAGTAAGTAGTTCAGAGTGATAAAATATATAAGAGATGACTACATAAATGAAAGAAAAATATATTTGAGCTTGTATCGACATGCTTTTCTTTCGTCGAACTTCTAATAATTCGTTATAAGAGCCTTCTTGATGGAAGCAACAACCGAGCCGATGGTAGAGTTACACTCATAATTATTATAAATTACGGTGGTAGAGTAACACTCATATTATAAATTATGAAAAAGCTTAAATATTTGCAGACTATTTTTACTTCATCATGTCAGCCGAACGACGCCCACTGCTGGGCATAGGCCTCCCCCAAATTTTTACTTAAGTTTCTTGATATGTACCATTTTTCATTAATATTTCTACTGTCATAGGCCTTCAAAGTCGCAAACCTAGCTTATGGCCCCGAGTAAAGAGCCTTTTAGCATCTTCGTTATAAATTATAGCTCGTGGTAGTGGATTGGCTACGATCAGTATTGTCATGCAGGTTAAGTAGAGATCGTCTAAGCGGAAATGACGCGCCCCTCTACGCCTACCAGCAAGCACTCTTGTATGCGGTGAATGTATATTAAGTATATTTATTCAATGTGCGGTAAAGAGTATTGTCTATCTGTCTATATAGCCTGCCAACCTTTCTACAAATCTAAAGCAGACTTATGTTTACAATCAAAAAACAGCCAAATAACTTTGTTTATACTATTTAGACATACTTAAGTACGTTAGGAATGGCAAACTGTCGCTTTATACTTAATGCAAATCCTGGTACTAACGCATTCACTGACGTCCACAAACGGGTTCTGGTTGAATATTATTAAAGCAGGCTTTATATGATACATAAATTCAACGCATCTCCGTCAACTTTGAGAATAATAGTAATTCTTTGGACTTATTTATCTTTGAAATACAGGATGTTCACCGAAATAACGAAGCGTTTGCAACTCAATTCCCTAATAAAATAGTAATGGAACTACTTACCTACATCTCTTCTCTTTTTTCGAAGCAAAAAATACAATTTCATTAGACAATATTCAGGAAAACAAAAGTGTCAGTCACTCATACGATTACAATCAATGAGTCTAGAACTTTTAAAGTTTGTTAAAGCTGTGGTATTCTAATTGGCGCCAAAACTCACTTCAATCGTGGTGAGTTATCTTTAAAATTCAATTTCTTTGTAATTGTGGTCGTTTGAGAGAAAAGAACTAAGCCAAATGAACATGCTGAAATCATTTACATACAAAATGAGAGAAAGTGAAGCGTATTAATTATTGAAGTAAACGTGAAGCACCGAGATGTGAAGTGATGCTAGCCGGAATGCCACTCTAGCAGAGAAATGGTAGAGAGTCACTCTCTACCATTAATGAAGTGAAAAATAAGTTCCCAAAACGAGACCTCAAAGTCTTACTGATTCTACTACTCAGCTCTTACTGATTCTTTCTTACTAACACCCATCCTACTGAATCGTCGTGTACTGTTCTAGAATTAAAAACTCACTACATTGTATTCAGATTCAGTTCTTATTACCAGAGATTTTATGAAGTCAGATTCTGAATGTACAACCAAAGAATGCTTTAAAATAAACTTCATAATTGATTGATATTGATTGTCATCAATGAAATCGTTTAGTAAAGTACCTTCCGTAACGTAACCTTTCGTAACGTGCTCTTAAGTGAGAATTCATGTACGAAAGTGAGTGCATTGTAGAGTTATAAACTGCAGTTTTTAGCATTTTAGCGATAACTTCGTAGAAACTACTGCACTATATTAAACGTTCAAAAATATCTCTAGCTTAATGTATCTTACTTCAATATGAAAATAAAGTAAATATTTTTTGGGATCCGATTTTGAGGTCAGCAGATAATGATGCTCTGCAGATCAAGGTTTGTATTACGGATGTTATCGGATAATACTTAATAAATAATTGGTTAAAACAAAATTTTGAACCCATTCTGATTCAAATAAAAACACACATTCAGGAGAAGACAAATGTTTGCCCCATAACATTCGGCAGGCAGTTTAGGAATCACTACCAACCTGTTAACTTCAAATTAGGTGCAGTAAAGCTACAGATAATTTGACAGCACATAACAGACTTTTTAAGCAAAAACTGTCAAAAAACCTTTCATTAAACGACACCTCATGGCAAATAATTAAATGAATAAATACATTTCATTGGAGTTTATTCCACATAGCGCTGTCTTTTCCCAAACTAAGCATAATTTTGTACTTAAAGGGATACTATGACGTCACTCATACGTCATTGTCATGTGTCCGTTTCGAATGATGTATGAACGTGACGTAACTTCCACTTTTTGTTCACATCAACGACTGTATCTTTGTTTCAATCAAAGGAGAAAAACCCAAAAAATACAACGCAAAAAGTCTCTTGTATCACAATATACAATATTATTCTAATCTTCACACGCGTTGCTACGCGGCCCCGGCCCCGGAATGTGCACTCACGGATCTACTACAAATTCGGCAATAAAAACATTGTTTACATCCGATGATGAATCACTTTGTAAATCCCATGAACAAATTCCAATGTGGCGTCCTTCGTTAGGCCGGCCGCATGCGGAGTCAGCTTTACTTGTTTATTTTATTTGGTTTAATAACTAATAAATCCGGTACACTGTTGCGTATGGTTTTTATAAAGTATACCTATACTATCTCATTTCAGTTCAGTTGGTCTTACAAGCATGTAAGGTAAATATGATAAATGTGATGAATGAAGGTTTAGTATGAATCCATTTTCATTAGAATTATCCAAGTCGCAAATTTTGGAAATTGCTGGTGTATCACTTCAAATCTACTCTATGAAGTTAAACTTTATACCCTACCCTTTTTTTGGCATATGAGAGTAGTTTGAAAGTTAATCCTCTGACAATAAAGTTACCAAGGACTAACTGATAAGGTATATAAATGCCATTTATTTTAAATCACGTTTACCATTTTCATTTTAATGAAATCTGTCGTTTAGCAAAGTGCTGTCATGCGCAAGTCATGGACATGGCGACTGCGTAATATAGTAGTTAGTAGGGACAGATTAAACGGGTGTTAGAATATTCATAAAAACATTCATCAAGACAGTAGGTCAGCACTTTGTTAAGGAACTTAGAAGATTATCAACTTTCAGATGTAAACATTAGAGTTCAATATTTTATGAACAACAATGTATTGTCTCGGGTAATTCTAGTAGCTTAGAAAAACGCAATAATGTAAACAAACCTAATCATGATGAACAATAAAATCAGAATGTGTAGGTTGGTCTTGATGATAATCTTACATTTACAGGGCAATTTGCATACCAAGCGGATACTGGTTACCAATTTTCCTTCCTCTAACTAACCTAAACCTACACACTCTTTAGCTTTTATGTAAAAAAGGTAAAGAATGCTAACAATTATGTTTATTTTTGTGACCTAATGTAAATTTCTTAAGTCTCCATATCTAAAATATCGTTCACTAAACTCATGACGTGATTTTAAGAAGATGTTTGTAAACAACTCCAAATTCCATCGCCTAAATGGTGGAAAAAACAAAAGAAAACAACAAGTCTAAAGTTTGTCACCGGCCTGTTTTGGATAAAAACAACTGGCTATCGCGGTGATGTCCAGTCGATCGCGCGCTTTGAGCAAGCCTTGACACAGGTCTTTAGCGACATACGGACGGAAAGACAGAAAACACGTGAAGATGTTATCGAGGAGTTTAATCATTTTGACAGTTGTTGGATTCAGCTGTGCTGCCACGTTTCAAGGGTACCTGCCGATGAAACCTAAAGAGCATGGTGAGTTCTTTTTTCTTCAAAACAACATTCAATTTAATGTGATGAAGTGATAGTAATACAATGGAGTAATCAGTTTATAAATGGAACAAGATGGTTTTGAAATTTGACCCGTAATGACCTCTTGGGTAAGTATTCGTACCTATAAAATCGAAAATGAAATCGAAATTTCGTCACCGTCGTGTCAAAATTAAATAACCGACAAAACCAAAACTCTGAGATATTCACATTTTTGTGTTTTTTTTTCATAAAAATGGCAATAACTTTTTAGGGTGAAGAAAATTTTCTGTCGATCTTTCGATATGTTATACAACAGGTTTACTTTCAAAATTTGAGTAGTCTGCCATGATGTTACTTTTTACTGTTTTAAATAGAAAAATAAAAAAGTAATTATTTAGTTTTGCCACACACTTTTTTTACAACTAAGTTGCAGTTATTAAGTTTTTGTATGTCACTTAGCAAGTTTTGCCACACCCAAGAAGTAACTAATACGAATATTTCCAGTGAATAAGAGGGCTTATTTAATTTTGCTTCACTTTTACTGACCCAAATTTTGATGTTATTCGTTTTATTTTATTTCATTTATTTATGTAATTTTGGTGAAAAAATCTGTAATCATGTCAGTCGGCCTCGGCCTTGGCCTCCCCCAAGGATCTCCACAACGAGCAGTCCTGCGCTGTCCGCATCCAGTGGCTTCCCGCGACCTTGACCAGATCGTAGGTCTACCTTGTGGAGAGCCTGCCGACGGAACGTCGTCCGGTACACGGTCACCATTCCAGAACCTTTCCGCCCCAACGGCCATCGGTTCTCCGCGTTATGTGTCCCACCCACTTCAAAGATGCAATCCCTCGAGCAATGTCGGTTGCCTAAGTTCTCTTGCGGATCTCATCATTTCTGATTCGATTAAGCAGGAAAATTCCCAGCATCGCTCTCTCCATTGCTCACTGGGTGACCTGGAGCCTTCTTATGAGACCCATAGTGAATGACCACGTCTCACTCCCATAATGTCATCACTGGCAATACACACTGGTCAAAGACTTTCGTCTTGAGACATTTAGGTATTTCGGATACGAATATATGCCGGAGCTTCCCGAACGCTGCCCATCCGAGCTGGATTTGACAAAGTTGGACTAACCTAACTGGACTGCCTGTCCCAGGTGTCCCAACATGCTCGGAGAGCATTACCGAGATCTTCGAGCATTATGTTCAGGTTTTCCAAGGTCTCAGCCATAAGAACTACATCATCAGCAAATCGCAAGTGTGTTAGGTACTCGCCATTGATGTTAATGCTGCATCTTTTCCAGTCCAGAAGCATGAAAAAATCCTCAGCTGTAAACAATTTCGGAGAAATAGCGTCTCCTTGTCTCACGCCTCGCTGTAGTTGGATTGGATTAGATTTCTGGTTCTGTAATAGAAAGGACATGGTGGCGTTTTCGTATACGTCCACATCGTTGCTGTTCTCAAGGGCTTCGAAGCGGGTTTGAAGCTAAAAGCACTCGGGTTTGCGAATCTGAGCCGGTATAGGTCGGAGCGTGGATATCATCAGTCGCGCTCTCTTAAACGTCGATATTCAGTGTGCCTCTGACCATGCGGTGATCGCTTCCTATCTTAACAGCGTTGATCACAGCGACATCATTGAATATATGTTTCTTCGTCGTGATGAAATTGATCTAGTTTTTGATCTTACCGTCCGGACTGATCCAGGTCCATTTGCGGTTTACGGGCTTCTTGAAGAAAAAGTTAATTATAAAGAGTTCTCCTTCTCCATGGAGTCGGCCAGCAATAATCTGGTCCCTATTGTTCCGTTGCCCAAATCCAAATTGCCCTACTCTCAGCTCATCACCGCAGCGTTGCCCCAACTTCGCATTGAAATCCCCCCTCACAACTGTGGGTTTTATGGCTATGCATGCATTAGAAATCTCCTCATACAAAGCCTCCGCCTCGACATCGTCGTGTTTCTGACGATGTAGTTCGGAGCGTAGGCCTGAATTTTCTGAGTATCAGGTACGCTACCATGCTCGAAACACTTCCGATAGTGATCACGTTGTTAACAGGCGACTTGTGAAGATGAACCCAACACCACCTAGGGACTGTTGGTCACCCTCACTGTGGTATAGTAACCTACCGGATTGCAGGGTTATCGAGTCCTCCCCCTCTCTTTGGACTTCAGATAACTCAATAATATCCCAATGTAACTTACCAATTCTTCCAACTCCACGAGGTTCGCGTCGAGCCTCAGAGTGCGCGAGTCAAATGTTGCCAGGTCGAGGCGTCGATGATAGCAGCCGGATCTTACCCGGGGATTCCTAGGCTTAGCGCCCCCTGCCAAGCCGTTACCATAACTGCTGCCGTAGCCAGGAATCGCCACGCTTGGTTGAGAAAATGCTTACGTTTTGAAAAACAATTTCCAGGCATTATTGAATTTAGACATTAGTGAATTTAGATATGGTTACAATGGTCCATATTTATCTATAGATACGGTAAACAAGCCTAGTCGACAAACAAGAAGTACACCTGCTGCTGCAGTTACTTACTGAATTTAGCCTTCAAAATCGTGAACTACATTCATCGTTAAAAAGTTTGCCTGCATCATCAGCTCAACTTGACGTCTATGAGCTAGATGTTGAATCGAAATAGTTATCTTGATTTATTTTAATATTTGTTGTGGGTGTAATCTGAAGTTGATTGTCAGAGATGGAATTCAGATACATGTGACAATCTCATTGTTTTTGGATTACCTATTAAGTTTGCTTGATATTAGCTTGATTTTTATTCACGGCTTTAAACAGAAAAAACTGACTAAGCACACTTATCAATCTCAAAATTATGTTTAAAATTAAACAAGCGCATTTATTTAATTTTGCCACAACTAAATTTTGTGACAATGTTTTGGAGTGAGTTGTGGCAGAATTCAAAAAAGTATCTTGTTGACTTTGTTTTTATTGTAGTGGCCCTTATTATGTAGTTATTTAATTTATTTAACAGTTATTCAATTGTTCCACGGAAATTCTAGTACAAACCTTGTTGTAATATATGGTCAATAGATTTACTAAAACGAAGATATCTGAGCGAGTATTATACATATCGCAACGGGCTAGAGACTAAAATGTAGATCACACTTTCAAATATTCAAAAATGTTATAAAGTGAATTTCGGTAAAGGTGTCAGTTATTTAATTTTGACACGACGGTGACGATTTGTTCATATTCGTGAGTATTCGTGCTTGTCCTACCGATACTTCTTAATGTTGCAATCTGAGTGGCGTACCCAACCTACAGTGGCTGCATCTTGCTACGCAACTTGATCACAGATAGTTTGTTAGTTGAAAGCCACGTTTTGTGTCATATTTGACTATATTACCTACCAAATACGAAGTCGTAAAATCTTGGAAATAAAAAAGTTACCCAATTTTTAAAAGGTTTTTTTAACTATTCGTTGCCAGAAAAATTAGAGATTAGTAACGCTTTTAAATGCAAGTAGTTTTTGAGACAAGCGCGTTCTAACAAACAAACTCTTCAACTTCATTTCAATAGTCTAGATAAGCACCGATTCAAAAACAAGTTGAGTCTTTAGTTTTCCATAATAAAATTTAAAAAGACAATCTTATTTCAAAAATTCTCCATTACTCAAAGTTAAATACCTATACAAAAAGAGACAAATAAGGACTCGTTTTAAACATCCTATTGATTCTTTACGTAATAGTATAAGACACAAAAGCCAAAATAATAAAAATATTATTAATGTGATAAATACGCAAATGTTTGAATTTACGTCAGACAAACTAGATTCCGTATTTTAAAATTTAAATCAGATGATTAGAAAACTGGAATTTTATTTTCTTATTAATTTCGGACGTCATCAGACTGAGGATAAACCAGATTAACAGAATGTGGCACTTATTAACACCAAATTTGATGGTTTTGGTATATTTCTTGTGAAGAAACTAACCGGTGTTCACTGAAACCTATTTGAATAATGAACTATCACAACACAACAATAAAATCTACGTTTTTTGCGATAATAATGTTGGCGTAAACTCTTAATTAAGTACGGTAATTTAATACACAAAAAAATACCCAAAAACATATTTTACATTCAACCGCTGAAAATAATACCATATGCTTGAAGCTGCTTAATTTCAATTTACCAAATATGCCAATTATTTTACTACAAAAAAGTAAAATGTATTTCCGTACAGATTTTTATCTGCAAAATCCAAACAAGCTAACTGAATTAATACGCAACAAGTACGAGTATTTGAATTCAGAGGTCGCGGTGTAAACACAGAGATGTTACTCGACGAAAGTCAATTAGGGCCGGCGCCCACTATCGGCATCGGCACGCTTCAGGCTTTTAAGGTGGCAAATAGTAATATACTCTAACATAATGGCAATAAAGTAGAAAATGCCGAAACAGAAACAGAACAAATGCATTTTGTTTTTACGAGAACACATCACGGAAATTTCTACTTTATTGCCATAATGTTAAAGTATATTGCTATTTGCCACCTTAAAATCCTGAAGCGTGCCGATGCCGATAGTCGGCGCCGGCCCTTAACGAGCTTCAGTAAACAGCACACTGAATTACTTAGTACAGGGGCTAGAGAACCAAAGCATGACAACTTATTTAAAAAAATACCTTAATTTTTACATCTAATATGTAATTTTCCCATCTCAGCGTTAACAATTACTCCCAAAGCAAGAAAGCAACAGCAGCGTTGGCGCAAAAAATAGAATGATTCTTGCGCCAACGCTGGTCAGTACCTACCACGGCTACTCATCATCATCATCATATCAGCCGAACGACGCCCACTGCTGGGCATAGGCCTCCCCCAAAGATCTCCACAACGATCGGTCCTGCGCTGTCCGCATCCAGCGGCTTCCCGCGACCCTGACCAGATCGTCGGTCCACCTTGTGGAGGGCCTGCCCACGGAACGTCGTCCGGTACGTGGTCGCCATTCGAGAACCTTTCCGCCCCAACGGCCATCGGTTCTCCGCGCTATGTGTCCCGCCCACTGCCACTTCAGCGATGCAATCCTTCGAGCGATGTCGGTTGTCTTAGTTCTCCTGCGGATCTCATCATTTCTGATTCGATCAAGCAGGGAAATACCAAGCATCGCTCTCTCCATTGCCCGCTGGGTGACTTTGAGCCTTCTTATGAGACCCATAGTAAACGACCACGTCTTACTCCCATATGTCATTACTGGCAACACACACTGGTCAAAGACTTTCGTCTTGAGACACTGAGGTATTTCGGACGCGAATATATGCCGGAGCTTCCCGAACGCTGCCCATCCGAGCTGGATTCGACGAGAGATCTCTTTCTCGAAGTTGGACTTACCTAACTGGACTGCCTGTCCCAGGTAAACATAGTGGTCAACAACTTCGAGTGTAATGTTCCCAACATGAACTGGAGCGGGTGCAACATGGGCATTGAACATGATTTTCGTCTTGTCCATGTTCATCCTAAGACCCACTCTTTGAGAAGCATTACCGAGATCTTCGAGCATTATGTTCAGGTCTTCCAAGGTCTCAGCCATAAGAACTACATCATCGGCGAATCGTAGGTGTGTTAGGTACTCGCCATTGATGTTGATGCCGCGCCCTTTCCAGTCCAGAAGCTTGAAAATATCCTCCAACGCAGCTGTGAACAATTTCGGAGAAATAACGTCTCCTTGTCTCACGCCTCGCTGTAGTTGGATCGGATTAGAGTTCTGGTTCTGTAATCGGACCGACATGGTGGCGTTCTGGTATAGGTACCTTAGCACCTCGATGTACCTGTAGTCTATTTGGCACCTTTGGAGAGACTGCAACACTGCCCAGGTCTCAATCGAATCAAAGGCCTTCTCATAGTCCACGAACGCTAGGCAAAGTGGCAAGTTATACTCTTCGGTCTTCTGTATAACTTGCCGCAGCGTATGAATGTGGTCTATGGTACTATAGCCTTTTCGGAACCCGGCTTGTTCGGGAGGTTGGAAGTCGTCGAACCTGCGAGCGAGACGATTCGTAATGACTCTCGAAAACAACTTATAGATATGGCTCAGAAGCGATATGGGTCTGTAGTTCTTCAAGAGAGTTTTGTCACCCTTCTTGAAAAACAGCATCACATCGCTCCTGCCCCATGCCTTTGGCGTTCTGCCCTCGAGGATGACAGAACTGAAGAGCGTCTGGAGGACCTTGAGTATCGGCCGACCGCCCGCTCTCAGAAGCTCTGTTGTGATTCCGTCATCACCCGCCGCCTTGTTGTTTTTCAGCTGCTTGAGAGCCATCCTAATCTCGTACAGGCTGACGTCCGGGATATCTTCGGTATAGTGTCGGGTAAGCTTGGCTCTAGGGTCTTTAGCCTTGCTTTCAACAGGTGTTTGAGTGGAATACAGCTGTCCATAGAAACTCTCAATCTCCCTCAGGATTTCAGGTGTTGACGTAATGATGCTACCTGCCTCAGTTTTCAGCCTCGTCAGTTGGCTTTGCCCAATAGACAGATCTCTGGCGAACACTTTGGAGCCTTTGTTCCGCTCAATGGCCTCTTTAATACACTGGGTATTAAATTGGCGAAGGTCGCTCGTCAAAGACTTAGATATCTGTCTATTGAGCTGCCGATAACGATGGGCATCCGCTGAGTTCTGTAGCCGCATTGCGTTTCTCTGATCCATGAGTAGGAGAGTCTGGCTGGAGAGTTTCTTTGACTTTGGACGGCGGGTTTTAAAGTACTTGGGGGTCCAAGTACTGTAGGGTTACCGTACGGACAGTATCCACCACCATGTTGTATTGATCGTCCACATCGATGCTGTTCTCAAGGGCTTCGAAGCGGTTTTGAAGCTCGAGCTGAAAGCACTCGGGGTTTTGAATCTGAGCCGGTATTGGTCGGAGCGTGGATTTTATCAGTCGCGCTCTCTCAAGCTTTATGTCGATATTCAATGTGCCTCTGACCATGCGGTGATCGCTTCCTGTCTTAACAGCGTTGATCACAGCGACATCATTGAATATATGCTTCTTCGTCGACATGATAAAATCGATCTCGTTTTTGACCCTACCGTCCGGACTGATCCAGGTCCATTTGCGGCTTACGGGCTTCTTGAAGAAGGAGTTCATCATAAAGAGTTTCTCCTTCTCCATGAAGTCTGCCAGCATCTGGCCCCTATTGTTCCGTTGCCCAAACCCAAATTGCCCCACTCTCAGCTCATCACCGCAACGTTGCCCCAACTTCGCATTGAAATCCCCCATCACAACTGTGTAGTGGGTTTTATGGCTATGCATGGCTTTAGAGATCTCCTCATACATAGCCTCCACTTCGACATCGTCATGTTTCGAGGTCGGAGCGTAGACCTGAATGACATTCAGCGAATATCGTTTCGATATCCTGAGTATCAGGTACGCTACCCTGCTCGAAACACTTCCGATAGTGATCACGTTGTTGACAAGGGACTTGTGGACGATGAACCCGACACCACCTACTGACTGTTGATCGCCCTCCCGGTGGTATAGTAAGTTACCGGATTGCAGGGTTATCGAGTCCTCCCCCTCTCTTCGGACTTCAGATAACCCAATGATATCCCAATGTAACTTACCAATTGCCTCTTCCAATTCCACGAGCTTCGCGTCAAGCCTCAGTGTGCGCGCGTTAAATGTTGCCAGGTCGAGTCGTCGGTGTTGGCAGCCGGATCTCACCCGGGGATTCCTCGCACCCCCTGCCCCGCCGTTACCATAGCCGCTGCCGTAGCCAGGAATAGCGGGGCCGCCGGGGACTGGGGGCCATTTTTTAGGTTGTGCCATCATAAGGGGGGGGTTTGCCATAATCGCCACGCTTGGCAGGCGGGTTGGCGATCGCAGTGAGGCCTATTGTTATGCGGAGACGCTGCTGCCCATCTCCTTAAGGCAGTTTTCCCTCAGTCGGCTCTTACGACACCCACGGGAAGAGAGGGGGTAGTGCTATTCTATTTACGTGCCGGCACTACACGGCACACGGCTACTCAGTTAGGAATAAACGACTAAAACATTGTAATTTTTAGCCAGCTTTACTTAAGCCAAAAAATGGGCTTTTTGATATCTTTTATAGTCGCGTTGTTTACACAACCATACTTTTATTTAATGCGGTATGTGGTGCATTTGATGAAATAACCAGCCAATATCGCTATTTTGCTGCTACTATACCTTTTCAAAATATTAAACAGGTATTCAACTTGGTACATAAAGTGAAGCGTCAGTGCCAGGAATCCAATTTGACATGGTATTCACACTGCTTCGAGGAATCCTTGCTGTACAATTCGTATTATGGAACTCGCTTGAGCTTGACGGACCCCAGTTCGTTAATCTTTCAAATGTCCACTCTCATCCTGTTTCATAGCTCTTGGACTACAGCACACAAAATACAAGAAAACAAGCAGACAAACATTCGAATGTGATTATTAAACTAAGTCCTCGGAGTTAAGGCAGTTAGTCTTACGAATGAGCAACCGTGCCGAGAAGACAAACATTATGCTTGATTTCGTATTCTTTGGAAACCGCACATACAGTCTTCGTAAATATGGGTTAAAATGTTCACTGGAGTGTATTGAGTGTATTTTATACCTGGAAATGCAAGTTTAAAAGAACTCCCTAAATATAGACACGGCAGGCAAAGAAACAACTTGTTTACTTGAGGACCGACTTGGGGTAGCGGCTCAGAAGTTAGCTACTACACCAGATTTCGTAGGTTTGGTCAAACATTAGCGTGATTGTATGTATTGTTCTGGGTGCTTCCTGGGTGAACTAAAATGCTTATTTACAAAAAAGTATGATTATCCGTTTGTCTAGTTCTTACAGTACAAACTTTGCTCAGTTTATAACTTAACCTTACCTTAACTAAGTTTTTTTTATTTTGTACTTTGAATAAAAATACCACATTGTGATTGTGGCTGCTAAATACAGAAACATAAACATGAATTTACTTCCACAAAAACTACGTGTTCAAAATATGAAAAAATAAGAAATGAAATCAACAATACCACGTACAAAGCCTTCCTGTGTATAATCTTGGAATGTATGTGTTGAACGAAGGTGTTACCTACGGCTTTGGGGTCAAGGTTCACATTTGTAAACAAACATGAAGGTTGAATATCTTAAAATTATTTTTGTCAGCTCACGTACTGTACATAATTGGCAACTGATCATGTAACATGTATCGAGTAAAGAATATAATTTCTTTTAATTCAATAATGGAGGATCATTATACGTAAACAATCCTTTAACAATACTTTTATGTCATTTATGGCATTTTTAAGTTTTGCTGCAACGTAAGTTTTTTTCAATCATATTGTCAGATGTTTTTACTCAACATGAATAAAATATAAGCAAATGACGATCGCAATAGGTAAATCATTATTTTTATGTGAGAAACATTTTGATAGCTTGACCTTATTATTTGACCTTGTATAAAAGGGTCAATTCTGATAAGTGGGACAAGCATAATAATGACTTCATTGTGTTAATGACGCAAATTATTATGACTGACGAACTTGTTATCTCCGTTAAACTGACATAAATAATCACATACTAAGTTTATGAATCTGGAGTTAGCAGAACACAGTGCAATATACTTACTTAAATGAATATCAATCCTTGTTGTTCACTTTGTCTATAAATTCTCAAAAGAATCACTTGGAAAAATGATCAAAAACTATTTTTAAACTTGACATTTAAATTCGGCCTTAAATGACCCTGATTAATCTTTAGAAATTAAAGGTTACTTTTCGTATTGAGTTCATCTTAACCGTCATGGTGACATACGTAGATGTCCGTTTAAGAGTGTAGTCACTCTCAAAACTATGTGACCGAAAAGCGACTAAAAATGCTATCACTATAGTCCGTTCGCTTTAAGAATGCAGTGATTTCATTCTTGTCCTACGACCTATCACGCCCCCTAACCAATCAAATCGTTCCTAATTAGAAAGTCAAGTTGACAGTGCCCAAAAGAACGCATTCTTTCAAACGCAACACTTGCCCTGTGCGGGAATCAAACCCTCGACCTCTGGTGTACACAAAACCGGTCGTTAGCATTGTAAGCAATCTTCAAGCAGTATTTAAAAAAGCTGATGTAGAGTCATATGTCGTTGGCAACGGTAGTTCAATTTGAAACAATTAAAAATTATTACTGCAGCGATTAGGTTACTTTTCCAATTTTATTTGGTTTTTTTTTTGACCCCCTCTCTTATAGTGTGATGTCTTAGAACCTATAGCCTTCCTCAAGAAATGGGCTATTCAAAACATAAAGTTTTTGTTTAATTCGCACCAGTAGTTCCGGAGATTAGCGCGTTCAAACAAATAAACTCTTCAGCTGTTCTTATTAAAAGTTTTGACCATTTTGAAAGGTCACGTAGTTCTGGCGCTGACTGTACCAATAAACCACCATCTTGGAACCAGTTCGTGTTTATTATAATTAGCCTTATTTGCGTAGATTCGATGGAATGCCGAACTAACTTGATGCTTAATTTATTTATAAGTGCTGAAAGTTTTGCTAAACAAGGAAGTCTATTTTAAACTGTTGTTGCGAAGTTATTTGTTCTTGTGGAGTTTGCAATTATATTCTGATTTTATTGAATAATATTATTATCCTGATAAGTGACCCTGTGTAAAAATAAATGTGTAGTACAGTATTGATGATTTTAGCAAAACTTCCCGCTTGTTGGAGATTTTTTTGTCCCACCTCATTTATTAAAAGGCCTGTGGCAAATGGTGGGTCGAAAAGGCTGTTTTGGTTACAGTTCTCTTGTTATTGTTTTCTCAGTAGTAATTTTTCTTCTCTTTCTTTCCAGCTCACAAAGAAGGTTGCTACGTGAGAGAGATAGACGACGTGGTTCCTTTCGGCACGGAGGTCACCCCCATCGGGAGCTGTTACAGAATAGAATGTGATACCAAAATGATGTACTATGCCTCGTAAGTGTTATTTTTGAATACTCAATACTCAATATAGGTAAAAAAACAATAAGCATCTTATTCCTATTTCTAGATCTGATTACAAATTAGCCTAGTTTGTTTGTTTGTAAAATCTTTACCACCAGCATATTATAATTTAACTAGCTCGTTTGAACGAAAAAAAAAATTCGTTCGCTTCGCTCTCACTGCACCTTCTGCAGGAGGCCCTGTTCCAGTCTTGCTCTTAAATTGCTAGGGACAGCGCTGCCCAGCAACTTGGGTTTTAAATTCACTCAGCGAAATGTGTTCTTCTGTATTGGCGTGCTGACTACCACCTTTAAGACATAGTCGTAAGCAATGATATTACAATAAAAAAGACGTAGAAAGGTTATGTCAGTACTGACGCGAAGTCAAAATTTGTCCCTTGTCGTACGCACCTGTAATTTGACGGTGTGTACAAGATAGTATGATTATTTACTAAAGCGTAAACGAGACGGATACATGTTGCGCAGTATCGTCTCAAACTGTCAATGCTTTGCTCAGATGGTCGAATTCCTGATTTCAAGTGCCACTTTCTTGCACAAGTAACCTATCTACGTCTTTTTAGTATAATATCATTGATCGTGAGCGTATGTTATGTTTGCAGTATACATTTTCTCATAATAACTTATTTCTATTGCAGATGTGGCACAGTCTTCACTGAAGATCCAACATGCCATGTAACTGAAGAAGACGTCTCTGCACCTTACCCCAGTTGTTGTCCAACGATAAAATGTGACGAAGACAACAGAATTTAGAAAGATAAGTTTAGAAATGGAGCATTTGGAAGACTTGATCTTGGTATTTAAACTGGTCTGAGAATAGAAGAGACCAAAGATAATGTAGCTACAACAAATCCACTAGTAGCTACGTTAAATAAGAAATTTGATAAGAAATTAACGTTTATGTTGTAGCAGATTGTATACCTTGGAAACGAGCTTTCCTTTGAAAGGTAAAGACTGGATCTGATTGAAACATAAAACGTTATTTATACTGAAGTTTATTTAGTTGCGTTGAAAGTTAAAGATGATAATAATCTAGTTCTGGTATTTTAACGGCACTAATGATAATTTGAAATAATCTAATCTCAACTTATTAGGATATTCAGAACAAATGGTTCTGTCAAGACACTATAAAGTTTCACATTAAAGCTTGCTATGTAATAACAACACAGTAAAAGAAACACAATAATACGAATTAACACAATGACATTTAAGAAAAAAATGAATGATGTTGCAGCATATTTTGTTACTATCAAATTGATGAAAACGTATTAATTAATTTTAAGATTGACAAAAATTGTAGAAATTTTAAAAGTGGTAAAATTAATTTTAGTTTTAATTAAGGTTTAATTTAATCGTCTTAGAACAACCATTGAAACTGTAATACTCATTACTACGAGTGCTTTGGAAGAAGTTGAAATTAAGGTGAAAAAGTTATTTCATGTTGAGTAAAGACAGCGACATTTTTGTATAGAATCCAGAAACCTTGAATCCAGAAATAATCTACTTGGTCTTGGTATTAGGAATTTTCTTTGGTCTATACTAAAGACCAAAAGGAAGGAGAAATATTTATTGATGGAATCCCTACCGTCAGATGAAAATTAAGCATTGTACAGACGCCTTCACGTTTAAGTAACCCATCTTGGTACGAGTTGTCGCTTTAAGAGAGGTTACTTGAATCTAAAGGCGTCTGTACTTAACAGGATTTCCTTTAAAACGAGCTTGATAAAAACAGTCTTACTGTTATTTCAGTGTATTTACAGTTTCAATTTTTGTATTTTTGATGTAAAAATTGTGAGCCAGAGGCTGTGGCCAGGACTATCAAATTTTCAGATGCTCTTTAAGTAGATGATAGAGTTCCTTATTCGAGTTAGATTTCAAATGTCATTGATCTAACTCTAGAAGCTATCTTGCCACCAAATTGTTGATTTTATTTATTTTATTGAATTAATAAATTGATTTTGATACTAAATTATGGTCGTTTTTTATTTCCAATCACTTTATGGGTGAAATGCAGAAGTGAAGTCATAAAAGTAAGATTGGATGCCTCCGTCAATGTATTTTCGTTCGTTACCTTGCTAAAGGCAAATCCACAATCATCCTTCATTCAACTTACAGTAAAATCAGTGATTTGAAATATTTTTCCAACCGCCAATTAGGCATTTGGAATGCTTTATTTGAAATTAGAACATGTAAAGGGCACTTTGTGTCAAAATCAAATAGTAATTGTATATGACGTAGGTATATGGTCGAAGAATGATCATTCTCTTACACCAGCAGAAATTATCAGGGAAAACATCACTACATAGTATAAAATTTCTCTGTCTCTATGTATGCTCAAATAATTCAAACTACGCAACGGATTTTGATGAAAGTGAATATACAATAACATCCCATTGCACCCGAGGGAAGACAGGGTGGGTCGCTGGTAAATTATATTTTGTCTATTTTAATTGATACTTCAAACAGATTGAGAAACAATGCTGGTAGGTTGGCTTATATTTGATTAAGATGGCACGTTTAACAGTGGATAAAAGTTTATAAATAATTAAATGATCCTTTATTATGACATAACAACAAATTGATATCTTTGAATAATGAAACTATAAATCAGGCGCTACATTACTTGCGAAGTACCTTAGAAAGTTGGCTGATTCTTGCTAATCTCTTGTTTAAAATATTTTTTAGTTTTTTATTACGAACGGAACACAGTAGGTATCAGTGGATGGAATTTAGCGTGACTCGTTTTTTTAAATCTGATCCCAGTACTCGTGGATACGAACCTCTTGTATGGTGGACGGCACATCACTCTACCCATTTTCGGTCAGCCCTCCTTGCTCTATTGCAAAGAAATGACATTTTGGCAAGAGCGAGAGGAAAACGGAAATGGGGTAACCTGATGTGCTGTTGACTGTACATATGTTTAAGAAAGTATAACGTGATGCCAAGATGACCAAATGTCTTTTTCTGGTTCAGATCTTTAGTAAAGAGTAGTAAAGAGTAGTTCCTGCATGGAAAATGCTAAAAACAATAATAACCAAAGTAAAACGTGTCATGATATATAATATGGTTCCATCATTCAAGCACCAGTAATCTCTTTAGTTTAGTCGCAGACAATTTCTGGATCGCAGCATCCAGGGTAGGGTAGGGTATTGTCGTATTCAGCTCTGCAACCACCTGGAACACCTACTTTGCCGCAACTGAAATAGACAAAATGAAAATGAGTAACTTTGATTCTTTGAAGCAGCTATGCTATACCGGTTAGCGATGAAACTCACTTCGGTCGTGGTGAGTTATCTTTAAAATTCAGTTTCTTTGCGACTGTGGTCGTTTGAGAGAAAAGAACAAGCCATTTTTGGCTTAGTTCTATTCTCTTTTTTTAATCATTTACATACAAAATGAGAGAAAATACTGATTCAAAGTGGAGCGTATTGATGATAAGAGTAAGCGTGAAGCACCGAGATTTGAAGTGATTTTAGCAGATTTTGTATTGTGGAATGTCATGAAGTTCACAGGCCTCACCTTCAATATGAGATGGAACGAGAGATACTTCAACACGCGGGCTCAGTGCGGATTGTTGGAGGGGTGTAAGGTTAGTGAGCAACCCTAATGTCGGATGTTATCAAGCCGTCCTAAGGCCTCTGACTAGCCTTAACGACTGACATCTAGCGACGTCAACCGGAACCAACTGCTTAAAGTGCCTTCCGAAGCACGGATATGACCAAAATACACATCACTAAATTTCGGTCAGGGTGGTCACCCATCCCATTTCCGACCCAGCGTGCGTTGCTTTACAACAGCGATCGTCACCGATCACTGTCACAACTGCACCACGGGCACCTCAGCCCCGGGCAGTTTTCTACAGAGGGCTAGAATTCGTTTTTTTGGATGTAATGTTTTCTGATATTTGTTTTTTCATAAATATTACGGTAGGTTACATATCCACGGTAACAATGTCCGAACTACTAAATTCGATCAAGATGGTCACCCACTCCTTTAACTGACTTTATGTCCGTTTTCTAACAACGGCAATCTAATTGCCTATTCTGTCGCTACTGATCTGAAGGCAGTATGTACCCAGCAGTGGGCCAAGTATAATTTTGTTTGAGGAAATGTAGTGTAAATAAACCTTTAACCTTATAAAGGTCGCAGGTTTCGGTGGATGCAGGCCGCCTACAACCGGCCGCTCTGGAAAGCTATGGGGGCGCGATGTTCAGCAGTGAACATCACGTGGATGCTGCTGATGATGATGAAATGTAGTGTAAAATACGCCCTTTATTAGGCTACTTACGTTTGAATTTGCGTCTCTCCATCCGCCTGGCAGTAATATCCTTTGCAGGAGCCATTATCAGGTGCATAAAGTTCCTCGGTTGGTAGCATGATATCTAGTTCTGGGTTGTAGCAACCCGGTTCGCACGCTGTAATAAAAGGAAATAAATGTATGAAATGAAGGAGAAAGTATTTATTCGCGTAAGCTTATTGCAAGCAAGATAAAAAAAAGAGTGGGGCTTTCATCAATTAACATACTTCCGATCGTTTTAGATCATTCATTTTAATTACTATCAATATAATAATATGATAACGCTCAAAGTGACACGATTTTTAACAAATTGTGCGACGATCAAACAGTTAACAGGGGCAGCTATCCAAAAATTGGTCAACTGTCCCTGTCCCTATGTGTGTGTGACCCTGTCTATCTTTTTCATTAGAATCTGTAACCAGCCATTCCAAGGGTTACGTAGCCGTCATGTCTGTCTGTCTGTCTGGTCGTCCGTTATGTGACAGTCACTTTTTCCGAATCTAGAAGAGTTATGCTGATGCATGGTGCAAGGCACTTGTTGAGTGGAGACCGTAGGGTGAAAAACGACCACAAGGGAGACCACAAATGCGTTGGTACGACTGCATTAAGAGGATCGCCGGTATGACGTGGATTGTCATAGCACAATACCGAAGAGAATGGCATAGACTGAAGGAGGCATACACCCGCGGGGTCGAAATTGACTGAGAAGAAGAAGAAGAATTACTTATGCTGTTCAAACTTGGTAAATAAAGATATTATTGCGGGTTGCGAGGATATTGTAGTTGCGGTTCACAAACCGCATAAAGATTTTGATACAAAATTCAAATTATGTTAACGCTTATCTAATAATTTTTTTCTTAACTGAATAGTTTGCGCGCGAGACCCTTGCAAAGTGTCAAATTTGAAGTACCCACTGACCATGCCTTTCAGAAGGCATTTCAGGGTCTTGAAGAAATACCGCTGAGCAAACAGTATTTATTACAATAAAACTGACACAAACGAAAGTAAATAACTTATAGGTAACGTCATAAAAAGACGCACCCACTTGCACTAAAAAAACAAGGTCTTCCATACCATCAGTTGCAACTGTGTACACTTAACAGAAAAATTAACGAAAAGATACATTTTTAAACAGTTATTATTTTTCGCAACATGAGTAGTCATCCTAGGACTGGGATATATTATATGCCAACTGAAAACACCTTTATTATGATGGAAAACAATAAGGGCTGTTGATTATTGTGTGCGTCCACATTGGAATTTTGCGCTTTTGAATTCGTCAATACTTACCCCACGGATTCGGGGATCTACCAGAATTAAAGCCTTAGGCTTATGAGAATTAAGCTCATTAGGCCAGCACGGCAACTGCACGGCTCCGACCCAGCAATGATCTTGTCATTCAAATTTGAACCTTAAGTTGTAAGTACGTGAGCATTCTAATGGAAAAAACAGTTATCGCTTACCATATTTTGCAGGTGGCGGTACCTTTTTCAGTCGAGACACCGCTGAATGAGTCGAGTCTGCCAGCAAACAGACGCAAACCAAAGCAAATAACTTAAACATTGTTACAATACAACAATAAACACTCAGCCAGTCTGGTTTTAAAGAACTAAAATAACCAACTGGCAACCGATCGTTAAATACGCCATCTGTACATGTGTGTGTAATACAGTATTTAAAACTATGTTTGCATTAAAAATAATGCGAACGTTCTATTAGCTCGCATTTTGTTAAAAAAATGCTACTACCCTGTCCTACCTTGTTTTGCTTACTCTGCTTATACGTGTATTACATTTTAACGATTGTCAAAGTCTCTTAAAATAACTAAACCACCATGGTATTTAAAATAGAATTTCCCTAATAACAAGTCCAATTGGTCAAGTTTATGTCGTTTGTGGACAACCAAATAAAATAAATAAACCAAGTAATATATTATTTATTTTTTGATAGAAGCAAGGGGATAGGTAGCTATCTATCTATCCCCTTGGATCTATAAAAAAAAAATTTAATTACCTTCTTGAATAAACATGAGTTATTCAAATAATAAATAAATACAAGAATGTAAAAATAAAACTCTACTAGTGGAAAAAAGCAATCACCTTGGATAGCTTGCCGTACAAGACTGGGCCTGCTTGAAGCTCTAATAATACATGTAGGATAAATTCTGCAATGCAACATACGTACACATACATACCCTCACGACCCTATCCTAAACGAGGCAGTCAGAGGCACACTGATTGTTGCCGTCATGGTGAACGGAATACACAGTGAAACGTAAGTCGTTTTGACCTTTTAAAATAAAAATATGGTTAAATTACTGTCAAATACAAATGGCCTTTACTTTTGTTTTTATGTATGATACTTATCACTAAAATTTAAGATAACGAAACTTCGGCCTCGTCATCGCTTACCATCAGGTGAGTCTGAGGTCAAAGGCAAACCCATTTTAAATAAAAAAAAAAGAACAAAAAAAACGAAGCTGTTAACATTTGGCCCTTTGTTGCCGAAGTCACTCGGCCATGTACTAAGTATATGATTAACATAATAAATCCTAAACTATGAGAGATTTGATATAATACTCAAATGAGTCTACGGGACGATTTGGACAAAACACCCTAATGCCTATCTACCTAATAGTTACTACCTACCCACTCCACTACCCACTTAGATCTTTGGCCGGCACTTATACACTTTTGGTCCAATGATGTACAGGCAATGGCACATCACGCTACACACTTCCGGTCATTCCTCTTTGCTCTATTGCTAAGAAATGTCATTTGGCAAGAGCAAGATAAAAAACGGAAATGGGTGGCCTGATGTGCCTTTGACTGTATTAAATGCATATTCTGCACTTCATCTGATGTTCTTTGGCTTCGTGAGTCAAACTTTTATAACTACCAAAGAAGAGGTACTTATGCCACTTGGCAACAAACGGCTAGGATGCCATGATGATAATTTCGAGCAATAGAGGCCATCAATCGAGAATCGAGATTGAGAAGGTCATAAAAATAATTGTTCATTTGATGATTGTTTAAATATTGAAAAAGAGTCTGAGTCAAATTTCGTCTGATTCCACTGGTTTTACAGTTGAACAGCCAATGATCACAATCCAACTAGACAGGAAAAAGCGATAACCAAAAAAAACATTTTAAAAAACTAGGTTAATTAAAAATTCGCTCGTCGTGACCCAGTTGGGCAGTGGTTAACCACTCTGGCTCGTAACCGCTCCCGAGTTCAGAACCAGCCGGAACACCCACTTTGTGTTCTTTGCTCCAGTGATTAAAAAAAACACCGAAGCAAGCCGGATAACGGCGGTAGGCTCGCCCCTTACCACGTAGGGTTCAAAATCGAAATGTAGGCTTGTGAATGCTGCGTTCACCACGACGAAACAATCAGTGTGCCTCCTACTCTTTAAAGACCTTTACTACTTCAACCATTCACTTTGTGTGTGAGCTCCACACACTGCCGTTGCCTTCAACTCACTTGTCTCCATTGATGAACCTAGACTGGCTCCAACAACGGTCATCATTTTTGGTAGCATGTGCTCTGCTCACTTCCACGGCTACGTTGGCGTCTCGAGTTCTTCTCCTCATTTCTTACTCGATTTCGTAGCGAAAAAGTGATTGCAGACATGAGGCTAATTTATTATTATTATTTATTTTATTTATTTATTTATTATCAACAATCAAATGCAAGCTTACAGCTAGACAGCCAACACACTTACATGATAAAATAGTAAAATAATAGAATACCACTTTTAAAATACATAGAACATTGCTTACAATTATTTCAACGTAATTAATTACAGTGTATGGTCCGCTTGAATTTTTTATTTCACTTTGAAGACATTTTTATTTCTGCTTCGTGACATAAATGCACGATTATATATACACACATCAAAACTGTCTAGGGATATCATAGGGATATCATTTTTCAAATATTTCATAAAGTTAAGTTTGTTTACAAGTTGAGCATTATCTTAGAATAACGCGAAGACAGAGGCATAAGATAAAGGATAAGAATATTACAAAAAAAAACGTTTGATTTTGCTAAAATTTTGACACCTTTTAAAAGAAAAATCTGTCTTTTTTTAACGTCCTTACGATTGTACAATAATGCTACTACAATGAATTTCTTTATACAATCTGAAAGGGCAGATATAGCAGTTTCTGTGTTCTAAAAATTTCTACGTTGGTATCAATATTTTAATTTTTACAGACTCCCAAATAGCTATACTTTGTATGAAAATGCTTAAGATATCCCTAGACACTTTTGAGCAGTGTATTTCAAAAAATTTATGAAAAATGCATTCAGGTTTTTTAGTAGTACACGAATTATTGCACTAACTATTCTCGTAACGAAAACACGGACAGTTGCTTCCAGTACAGCTATTAGTTGAAAATGTTCATGGTAACGTTTGTTGAGAGCCACCACTATGCAAGTATGCTTCCTATTTACAAATGTTCAATTACACGTTGAGCGCCACGCCGGTCACAAACAATAGGAATTCGATTGTTAAAGTGACCGGCGGCGGTGAAAGTATTAACTGTCAATGATTTTGTTAGTTCATTAAACTAGTTAAATGACTGAAGGAATGGTACGGTAAATAATTTCAAAATTTTTAATACAATAAGGTTTACCTTCATACTTTTGAAGAACTTCATACTACAGGTATACTTGTAGTTTATAGGGAAAACCTCGGCATCCCAGCCATTTATTTATTTGGAAAACAAAAAAGTGGAAAGGAGACATCTCGGAACCAAACTCCAGGAGACCATGGATGTGTGTAGCCTAGCAGGCAGATCCGAAAATAGCTTTCATCTGTGCCATACACTCTAGCTAAGGGCTCTGTTTAAGCTCTTAAGCTTCATACGCCTTGCACAATAATTTATAAGTCCTGAATGCTTGGCTTACACATAACAGCCTTTATAGGTCCCGTTGGGCCCAGGTCTCGCCTCAACTACGATATCTAGACTCCGATTTCAGTCGAAGATGCCTGAAAAATACATAACTAAAATTCCAGTCAGGGTAGCTTCGTTTAGCAGAAAAGTTCAAAAACCATTTTTTTGGCGCTTGGCCTTTTTTTTTGCAGTGGCCCGATCGATGAGGGCTTTTGACGGATTGATTGTAATAGTGTGTTATTCATGGCAATTTTCAGCTTTTTGCGAATTAATGTAACCTTGAAAGTCTATTTTGACCGGATTATTTTCTGTGTATTAAAAGCACCCCTTTCTGAACTAAAAGGCACCTTTTAATTTGGGGACAGAAACTAGCAATTTATGAAAAAAACACTCGAAATGAATATTATTGGTTACTTGTTAATTGGAAACAATTTCCACCACGTAGACAAGTCGATAACTCATTATTCCAACCAAACACAGGTGTTTTGCGGTGTGCGGTTAGCCATTGTGTCATTTAATAAAGGATTAAAATATTTTCAGTATAATTAACGTTTGCTCGTTAGGCTGTCACTATACAAGGACTTTTCACGAACTGCAGTGAATTGACTAATAAGACACTTGAAAAGTCTGTTATTTTCTGACCAATAATTTATTTATTTATTATTTATTGCACAAAAGTAAAGTACAAATGGCGGACTTAATGCCTAGAGGCATTCTCTACCAGTCAACCACACAGTCAGACACAGAAATTAAGGCGGTGCACTGAACCAAAAGTAAAATTAAGTCTATAAACTAAATACATACATAATAAACTGACTGTACATACGATACAAAATAACATAACATAACAGGTAACATATAATATAGATATTTATATTGCACACATAACTAAGAAAAGTGTTACAGAAAGAAGTGAAAATAAAAATGAATAAATAAAGAAAGCTGAGGTGCCCGTGGCGCAGTTGCGACAGTGATCGGCGACGATCGCTGTTGTAAAGCAACACACGCCGGGTCGGAAATGGGATGGGTGACCACCCCGACCGAAATTTAGTGATGTATTTTTCGGGCATCTCCGTGCTTCGGAAGGCACGTTAAGCAGTTGGTCCCGGTTGACGTCACTAGATGTCAGTCGTTAAGCCTAGTCAGAGGCCTTAGGGCGGCTTGATAACATCTGACATTAAGGTTGCTCACTAGCCTTACACCCCTCCAACAACCCGCACTAAGCCAGCGTGTTGGAGTATGGCTCGCACCACCTCATAGTTGAGGTGAGGCCTGTGCCCAGCAGTGGGACGTATATAGGCCGTTTATGTAAAGAAAGCTGAATAGTAATCAGCTCTGATGTGATGCACTTATTCATCATTTCTTATTCATCATTTCACTGCAGACTTTTAAATGTCTGACTATAAGATAGTCCGAAAGTTTTCCCAATTATTATGTTACTGATTAAGAAAATGGAAGCGTCAACACACAGGTGGTATGGTGGTAACCGTCAACAGCTCTATTTATTATTTCTCTTACTACTGTAGTTTTCTATGCCAAAACGTTTCCAGACTCCGAATTTTTCGATTGAAACCCGCATCCAATTGGCAAAAAAACAAAATGGAAGCATGTCAACTATTGGACCTTTCTGGCCACAAACGTTTGTAGGGTCGGTTGCGAATAAATTGCGATATGGGACGGAATTGTGTATGGGCTTTTCAATTATCACGTCTGGTTTTCATGACACGATTGTAAATGGATTACAGTAACTGCGACAAAACGTTCACACTCATATTTTCTTAAAATCTATAGGTACTTTTAATAAATCTGTAAAGAGGCCAATTCTGTAGAAGAAATATATTTAAAAAATTACTATCAAGGGGTGATTAGGGATCGCTGCTGATGCCAAAAATGCAATCAGTAAATTTTTTGTCTGTCTGTCTATCTTTCTGTCTTTCTGTCTGTCTGTCTATCTGTCTGTCTGTTGTATATTCGTTATAGAAACAAAAACTACTCAACGGATTATAACGAAATTTGGCACGATTATTCTTCGTACTCTTGGGCAGGTTATATTATACTTTTCATTACGCTACGATAGGAACAGAGCAGTGAAGGGTATTATTGGGAAAACGGTAAAAGTTACTCCATTTTTTACACGTAAAAACTACCAGATGGATTTAAATGAAACTCTACAGTAATATAGCTTATGAATCTGAATAAGATACAGACTTTATAAAGATAAATTATGACATTTTTATTAACTCAAGTCCACGCGGACGAAGTCGCGGGCGGCCGCTAGTTTTTAAATAAGGTAATAATGTATGTCAGTTTTATTTTTTCAGTGCCGTTCCCTGTGCAACGATAACCGACTTTAGGCTGCCACATAGTGACAACTCGAGAACGCCGAGACCACACCGGCTAGGCTGTATTCGGCTTACATAATATACATAAAACAATTTTGTCATTTAAATTAAATGTTTCAAAATAAAATTCTGCCCTCCAAATATGCTCTTAAAGTAACCAATTTCTTCAATGTGCCCAAGAAATACCCCCAGTTCACAAATAACCTGTAAAGGAAGTTCACCCATGAATAAAACCCCGAGTCTCACTTCACAATTTATAAAAAAAAAATTACATACAAAAACTGCCTTATACCTATATACGTCCCACTGCTGGGAATAGGGCTCAGCTCAACATTGAGGTGGCGCGAGCCAAACCTCACACGTGGGCTCAGTGTAAATAGATAGAAAGGTTTGTGAGAAATCTTAATGCCAGCAGATGTTATCAAGTTGCCCTAAGGCCGCCAACTAGGATTAAAGATTGACATGTAGCGACGTCCACCGGGACCAACTGAACCGAATCACGGAGATGTCCGAAAAATACATCACTCGGTCTGGGTGAGCATCCATCTCATTTCCGGTCTGGCGTGTGTTGCTTTACAACAGCGATCGTTGCCGATCTACTGTTACACTGCGCTCCGGGCACCTTATTGCATTTTCACGCTCACATAACATAACATACCCTCACGACCATTTAACCTAATGGGGTAGTCAGAAGCACATTGATTGTTGCCGTCAAATGTGGGCTTCTGAATGTTCCGTTGTGTAACCCAACGTGGTAAGGGGTGGGCCTACCGCCGTTATCCAGGTTGCTTGGGTTTTATATCGGTGTTTTCACAAATTGTACAATGAATTCAAACACACCTAAGTATAGGTGTATTCAGCTAGATTTGAGCTCGGACCACCGGGTTCCGAACCAGAGTACTTAGCCACTGGGCCACGACGCTCTTTCCTACTAAGTCGTCTGTAGTTCTCCCTTTTTCACGCTCACGCCTGTTACTTAATTAAGTATTGTGAGGAGAGTATGGGCATGTCAGTTTTCTCATTATAAAAACTGTTTTTCATATAAAGCATCGTAAAGGAAACAATAAAAAGCGTTTTCTGAACAAATGCTCAATAAAACCTCGAGCTGTAAGATCGTTTTTATAAGTCTCGGACTGTGAGACCGGTATTTTATGTGTTTCGGACTAGAAGACCGACTTTTATGATTATTACGTGCCCGGGCGATCTGTTCATCTGAAATTATCCAATTCGTTTTAATGTGTCTTTTAAAATTTGGACTAGTTCTAACTTCCCAACAGGGGGTCATTCCGTTAAATATTAGTTATAAAATATAATATTAATTATTATTAAAATTTAGAGATTGGTAACACTGCTTTATTTAATTTCTTTAACCATGCATTTTTTTCACAACAAATTTATTGAACATTTATTTTGAAACTTGTGAGATCATCAGTTACTTTTGCTATTTATTTATTGTACCTGGCATGTCAATAAGTCTTTTATGAAGTTTGAGTCAGTTTTTTGGGAAATCGGCTTGAGCCTTGCTGCATCATTTTTTTTGCCTTTTGGGTGTGGGTTTTCACTACTGGTTACATCTTATAAACACCTCTCTATGAGGTGATATAAGATGTAAGAGTCTGAGATGTTAGTCTACAATAGTCAATTTCATCCAATAAATAGTTGTCGCCAGTTGCCAGAGCTTTATAACATGTGATAGATATAGGAAAACCAGGAAAAGACATTCGGTCTTGGCTTCAGGCGGAAATCGAACCCGCGTCTTTCGCAAACCGGGCGACTGCTCTAACCATTATGCTACCGAGACTATCAACAGACCGGCCAAATTTTCCTGGTTTATTTTACCTGGCAGCCAGGTTTGTTTCACCAATGTTTTAGGCGTATACCTTAAACCCTAACCTTACCTTTAAGAAGATGATAATGCATTTTCCCTAATGCTGAAATAAAATAACCTATGTGGTGGATGTTTACTATACTGTGAGTGAGATGTCCCATTACCCACTAAACGTGGGAGTTGAAACACGGCTCGTATACCTTCTAGTGGAGGTAACTCCTGTGCTCAGCAGTAGGACGCAAAAAGCTGTCATTTAATATTAAACATCGCATGATGTTTATTCATACTTTATACTCCTTGGAAAGGAAATAATATCGTAATTTGTTAAAGAGTGCTTCCTTCCCCTCGTCAGTTTAGAAGTAAATAATTAATTTTCTAGAATGCACTACTTACAGGCCTTTGTTTGCGCTATAAATGACTCAAGACAGCGAGCCATAATGTGTAGAAACGGCCTGTTTCATTAAGACAATGGGTTTAAATTGCAGTGGTTAGACAGACAGACGGAAATACGTAGGCATCAGTTTACAAGCTCAGGCGATTTACTATTATTTACTTTTAACTTGCCATGAAGGAAGATGATTATATGAAACGATGTAATTTTCACCATACATTACAATTTATAAAAAAAACCTTAGACATGTAGCGATATCTATCTCGCCACATAGGAACTACGAGTACAATCCTGGAACGCGCTATCAAAGTTTTCGGAGCGATTGCGTACCTCCACCAGACATAACACCCATCTGTTCGGAGGATCCTTCCTTTGCAAAGGGGGATGAGGAATTTAACACCCTGTTCCTCACTTTCGCAAAGACATAGCATTAAATGTAACTGTTGGTATAACGCAACGGTTTTATTTGAAAACCATTTAAAAATTAATCGTTGCTAGAAGCTAGCAGAATATGGGGTGACCGAAACAGGCTGTCTTGATTTAACGTAATTTGTGGAGTTACAAATTGCCGATGGGTGAAGTATTGTCCATGAGGTGTTCAGTCCAGAAACAAACACGTTAATGTTTGTTTCCTATTTGCATTTTTTTAATTACTAACTGCAATAATTATATTTTAGTCCTATCATAATTGTCATAAAACATGTTTGTACTTTTTTTTACGAGTTGGGTGACCTTTACTGATGAATTTATATGAAAATAAAAGTGTGTCGGGATTATCGCCAGTGGAAAGATTGTGGTCTCTGGGCAAGGCATAAGCGAAAAAGCACTGACCCATTTTTAAATCTTACCAAGTTTAGTAAATCCGCTATATCTTGTGACTTGCTCCAAGCCCAGCGCCTCTTACATAGACAGACGAGGAAAACAGAGGCATAGTTAATTCCCGACCACGGAAATAACCTGCATTAGTCAAGTGCACCGTGGGCTGGACTCCTGTAATGAACCCTCATATCTAAGCTGTCTCTAATTATTCAAATGCCTCGGCAATAATTAACAGGATCCGAGTAATTCTCAGCATAATTCTCCTAACTAACGGGTTTGATAGTTACAAACTACAAATACAAAGGAGAGACAACGTAAAATAGTTTTTATTTTTGAAAATATTTTACTCTTACAGTTTCTATGACTGGACTGTTGGCAGTCTGGCCTGTTGGCCTGAAGCATCCTGAAGGTTAGAGGTCATGCCCATGACAATTGCTAATGACTATAATATACCTAGAAATTAATTAGGCAGTTGGAGCAGAAAAGTTTATGGATGAAGAACATTTCTTATATTCTGTATCTGGTAACCCTTTAAAACTTATCAGGTTTTTAAACCATCCAACAAATAGAGAAAGCTAAAATTGTATGCGATGTCAGTTGAAATTACCATTTAATGATCAAATACTTTTTAGGTGGATTTTACATTTCGCCGGGCGTATGCTCACTCACTGATGTTTTTTCATAATAATAACTCTACCACAGTGTGGCAGGGGTTGTTTCTAATGGTTTAAAAGAGGGTTTTTTGTTAATCACAGTAACCAAAGAAAGGCCTCGTCCTGGACGACAGCGGTGGAAGGCGCGGGCTACGGCACGCGTGTTTTGATCAAAGTTCATATAGGTATTTCGTCGCTTATATTACAACATCGCGAATATGCATTTTGATAACTTTTCAGGAGAGTCAAAAAACATTATATTTAATTCCCTAATAGTAAATAAAAGACAGTATTTTATGTATGCATGTTCGCGGTGTTCGTGCCAAAACGCGCCAATCACCGACATTCGCGGTGATACAATTTTTGAATTCTTGTTTTTAAATGGATAGCTTTTTTGAACGTGATGGCGCATTTTTTTCTCCATCCAATGACATTTAAAACTAAATAACGGAAAAAATGCATATTTGCGTTGTTGTAATATAAGCGACGATTTGTGTGATGTACTTCCCGAAGACAGCGGCGCGTTCGAGGCGGGCGTAGGTACTACGTAGACCGACCACACGTACCGCCCGCAGCTCCCGCGCCACTCCCTCCGCCCCTGGCGTCCAGGACGAGGCTTAAATATAGCCCGACCGCAGTATTATTATGTATTTCAGGGAGTCTGTGAAGAAGCACCTGTTATAAGCGTTTTTGCTAATGACGAGGACAACGAGGCGCAAGATAGATTTTGGCCATTATGTTGTTCATATCTTCTCCGAACGCGGAAACCCTTTTGGCAAATTATTATTCTTTAACTTGAAGTCTAATTGGATGCAATTCCCAAATTAGATTCATTTGTCAAATACTTTGCTTGCTTTTCTTTAATGTATTTATTAATTCCTACTAACGTGGTCGTCAAAGTCGACCCTTTTTACAAAATGAACAAAGTACGAGTAACTAACTGATACATTATTTTCATGCACAGAGAAGGCATTAATTAGAATATAATGTAAAACGGAACCCTCATAAAACAAAATACCAATATACGAAAAGGACGATAAGAGATCTATTTAAAATGTCTGATAAAAATAAAAGAATTGAAACAAATTAAGATCAAGGGGCCAGATTTTCCTAATATTCGAGAATAATAATGCGGAAACTCATTATGAAAACAATTATACGAAGCCAAAATTGAATAAGAGTTTTTGAAATCTTGGAATTAAGAGCTCCGTATATTATTCAATACCTTCCCCCATCTCCGTGAGTGGCGTCTGCTCAAGGAATTAATAAAATAATAATTGGTCCCTCTAAAAGAGTTTCTGGCTAGAGATTAACTTGGTACACTTGTGGCCAAGAAAATGGTAACAAAGAGATTTCTAAAGTCTCTCATTTGTTTACTTAAGTAACAAATGTTATCTATTGGTGTCCGAATGGACCCCAAAAGATCATAATTCGAATCATAACTTTGCAGTTTAAACACCTACACTTACTTCCTAGTTAACTTCATCGGGAGGAAAACCAAAAAGGAAAAGAAAAGAGGACTGACATTTTCATGATTTTCACAAAAAAAATTAACTTTTGATATTTTTGTTTTCTTTCGATTTTGTTTCAACGAAACTTTAACAAAACTTCACTAGCAATAACGACTAAACTGAAATTGTGAGCAGTTAATTAATAACAGATAGTTAATTTTAGTAAATGATTCGCAATGTATTTATAACGTTAATTTACTATTCGTTCATTTTGGAAAAAAATGTGACCGTGTTAGTGACAGTAGGAATGAAATAATTTTTAATAATGCAATCAGGCTCTATCTTGCAAGGGGACAAGGCTTTTAAAATGAAAATATGAAACGCTTGGAAAATATTTTTTGTAACAGATTTCAATTTTAATGATAATTATAATTTATAGTCCTTACTTAAAACGAAGGTTTTTACATTGAAGTATATTATAAAACTTTTTATTTGTATTGTTTCTCACTTCGAGCGTACTGTTTAGTGGTAGAACTCGGAAATGCATACTGTCAAACACGCCCGTAATACGACCGACAAAACGAAGGAACCGTTTTCCACGACAGGAAGTGTACGGTTTCAGTAATAAGTAGCTTCATATAGACTCAAGTTTGCAATATCTTCTTCTCAAACAATAATTTAATTTCCTTGACGTTTAGCAATATTAAGTGATTATAATCTTGATATTATTCGGAGAACACGCAAAATATGTTAGTGGACTTAATTCACTAACATTTGGATCAGAAGAGACTGGGTTTGGTGTAATGGTTAGGAAGTTGGCCACAACACCCTCGGTCGCGGGTTCGAACCCCGCACGGTACAAACATGGTTGTTCAAGAACATGCAGGTTTGTACTGGTCTGGGTGTTTGTGGTTTGGGGTAATTGTGTCATTAATGTCCGGTGATATTCTTACATTGATTAATTTGTATAAAAACAGAGTTCTGCTTTGAAAAACTCGGACAGTTGCATAATCGTTGAATAATAGCATTAAAAATCAGCGTTGCTTTTAGCATGTGTGACAGGTGGATTGTCTAATACGTCGTATTACATATTAATATAGCCGTAGAAAACAACTCTTTTTGTATCTTATTTAGTAGTTAATAGAATTAGTAGAATATAGAAAATAAATAAAACAGAAAGTTAATAATTAACCAATTTATTTATTTTCATGTCAAAACTGTATAAACCGTTAGTTCATACATTCATTTGGTACTGAAAAACATTGTACGATTTAAAAAGAGTAACTGCTGAGTTTCATGCCGGAACTTCTCAGTAGAAACAATCTTGCGACCTCGCCGGTGGTGGAGTCACGTTATGCACATGTATTTTATATATTGTTTATACAATCGTATTATTATGACATGACCGTGTATGTTTATTAAGTGGTTAAAATTAAGATTATTGATGATTAGATAGTACTGTATAATGGTTCACTTGAATAAATATACAGGGTGTCCCGAAACGTGACGTCAAGCGGGCATGGGATGATAGGCTAGGTTATACCGGCTCTGGGAAAAATAAAGAAAAAAATCTATGTTGCTTGGTTTAGTAATAGTTATACTATTTTTGAAAATTTTGGAAATCGACACCCTTGACGAAGTTTTCATGTACTGTACTCACAAATTAACAAATTTCGCAGCGTTTTATTTTTTTATGTTATCCCAGAAAACTATGCTTTTGATTGTAGTCACTTTTATGATGATTAATATTGGACATTTCGTTAAAAAAAATAAAGTTCGACTGAGTCATGGTCAAGAATTTTTATGTCAGCTAACTTCATCCCTTATTTTCTTAAAAAACATTACTAAAGCATCCTTGGCAAGTTATCTAGAAAAATAGCCCATTTAATCAAGATTTCAAAAAGGTAAAATACTAACTATTTCCTTGTCTTATGTTTCCATGAAAAATATTATGAACCATAATGGGTCGTTCAAAACTTGAACTAGGTGAAGTCTAAAGTATGCTATTATTGGTTAATGAAACAAAAAGTGACTGTAGGTTAGTAGCGGTAGCAAATAAGTAATGATTGCTGTTGCGAAGCATTTCATGCCTGGTCGGTTAATGTGATGGGTGACCACATTTTGAAAAAAAAATGTTCATAGCTTCTCCGTCCTCTGGAGGCACGTTAAGCGGTTGGTCCCGGAAGACGTTGCCTGTGCCCAGTGTTGAGCATAAGTGTCTCTACTTATGCTCAACGTTCACGCATACGGTCAACGCAACTATCCCGTGTTGCTACAACGTCTTACTCTAACATATGGGCACAGTGAGCTAAGTGTGGATCGTGGTACAGCCACCGGCATCTAAGGCTACCTATTTACGTTTTTTATCTTGCTTTTGCTGAATGACATTTCTTTGCAATAGAGCAAGGAAGACTAGTAATGTATTTTTCCGACATCTCCGTATTTCGGAGGCACGTTAAGCAGTTCGTACCCATTGACATCCCTGTATGTCAGTCGTAAAGCTTAGTCGGAGGCTTCAGGGCGGCTTGATGACATCTGAGATAAACTTTTTTCACTGATTTAACACCCCTGTTTACACAATCCGCACTGAGCCAGGGTGTTACAGCATGCCTAGCGCCCACCCTTGTAGTTGAGGTGAGGCATGTGCCCAACTGTGGAACGGATATAGGCCGTTTATGTATGTATGTATGTATGTAAGGAGGACTGAACGAAAATGGTAAGCTTGATGTGGCATTTACCGTAAAAGTAAGATACCAGAGCTTCTATTGAACCATGTAGTCAGATGTTATTAAGGCGCCCTAAGGCCTCTGAATAAAATTCGAGGCTGACTTTTACTAGCAACGTCAGCTGGGAACAACTGCTAAATGTCATGTGTACGGAGATACTATGAAAAAAAAATCGAAATGGGCACCCATCACATTAACCGACCAGGCATGGAATGCTTAGCAAACAGCAATCATTTCTAATTTGCTACCGCTACTAACCTACAGTCACTTTTTGTTTCATTAACCAATAATAGCATACTTTAGACTTCACCTAGTTCAAGTTTTGAACGACCCATTATGGTTCATAATATTTTTCATGGAAACATAAGACAAGGAAATAGTTAGTATTTCACCTTTTTGAAATCTTGATTAAATGGGCTATTTTTTTAGATAACTTGCCAAGGATGCTTTAGTAATGTTTTTTTAAGAAAATAAGGGATGAAGTTAGCTAACATAAAAATTCTTGACCATGACTCAGTCGAACTTTATTTTTTTTAACGAAATGTCCAATATTGATCATCATAAAAGTGACTACAATCGAAAGCATAGTTTTCTGGGATAACATAAAAAAATAAAACTCTGCGAAATTTGTTAATTTGTGAGTACAGTACATGAAAACTTTGTCAAGGGTGTCGATTTACAAAATTTTCAAAAATATTATTTTATTACTAAACCAAGTGACATAGATTTTTTTCATTATATTTTTCCCAGAGCCGGTATAACCTAGCCTATCACCCCGTGCCCGCTTGACGTCACGTTTCGGGACACCCTGTATATATATTGAATTCGAATTTGAATCTTGCTTCAACAATGCATCAATAAAAATCTGTGTTAGCAAGTGTAATCCCTAATTCGTCTTTTTTTACTTCGCACTAAACATTCCTAATATTATCCCAAACACTTCGCCGCATAAAATTTAATAGGTCAAATAACAAAATAATGATCGTGGGAGCGAGACAGCTGCCAAACGTCGGCAATGAAGGCAGCAGGTGCGGACAAGGGCCTAGCGTTGGTGGAACAAAAATTTTATTACAGGGAGAAAATACTTTCGATGCCACTTTTTACTGTTGCTTTAAGATAAGCAATTCGAGAGTGTTGCCGGTAACTTTGAATTTTATGAGAGTTTTTAGTGGACGTAATGATCAGCGATGTTAAGCTACGAAAAACAGGTTAGGCAGTAGGATGGGTGACCGCCCAATGAAATGTTGGAAAATGGTGTAAATATAGTTTTGATTAAGGTCTTTAAGTCCGCCTATTGTACTTTTCTTTGTTCAACAAAAATTTAGTAAAAATATTTGTTTCCTGCATTGAGGGATAGTGAAGACCTTTAGTCATAAGATTGATGCATCTTATGGCTAAAGGTATCTCATGAACTCAAAAAGAAGATGTTCTGACTAGATTTGAACTCGGTCAAATCAGAGTGCCTGATTTAGGCTGCAACGGTCTCAAATAAAGGAGGCTAATACCATGTTGCGCAGTCTCGTCTCAGGCTGTCCATGCTTTGCACAATGGTATGGAGCATTAGAATACTGCCAAGGTTTCCCCCCGCCTGTCATAAGAGGCGACTAAAGGGGGGCCCAGGGGTCGCTAGGAGTGCACACGGTGGGGACCGTGCTTCTCCATTGCACAGGTGACTCCGTGAAGGGCGGCGGTGCGGGGGGGGGGGGGGGGCTCGCACTGCCGTTAACACCGGCGGGTGTACGAGGGGAGGTATAGCTCCCCTCGTATACCCGCCGGTGTTAATGCTGTTGAGGTGTTCGAAGTTCCGATTTTGGGTGCCAGTTTTTTAGCACAAGTAACCTATCTATGTCTTTTATTATAATATCATTGCCTACACCAGCAAACAAAGTATGTATACATGTAAAATTCTAAAAGAAATTACTTTCAAGATACCTTGTGTTGTCTAAGAAGCTTATGTGCTCCGTAATACGGCTTTACATCTTAGCAAGATTTAATATTTCGTACGTAAAGAACTTGGATTTGGATGTTAGGAGTAAGCGACAAACTGGATTGTGCCGGATTATCCTGACACTTCTAATGCCATGTGTTTCTCTGACACCTCAGGAGATTATTGTACGTCTGGTTTTTGATTTACACCTTTCTTATGTCGAGTTTTTGTGCAAACTTTTTCTTATGTTATGTTAAGGCGGATATTAAATTCTATCTTGAAACCAACGGAAGATATTTCCTAAGGAAAAACATATTCAACAGCAAAGCGTTTAAATTTAAAGGTAATTCGGCTTGCCTCATTATATTATGTATAAACGATGTACAAAAAAATAAATTCAGGATTTAACAAGATGCATTTCGCATTTTGTAAATATTTCTAAACAATAACATTTAGATATGACGATACTTTTATACGCGTAATGAAAGGCAAAGCATATGGTCGTGGAATATACAAAATACCATTATTAATGGTCATAACATCTTTTTATATAACAAAAATGGATTGCTGTTTAGCGCTGAAACTCAAGAACCGCTGAATCAATTTGGATAATTTCAGTTTCAAAATATTTGTGAAAGTCCAGAGAAGGCTTGATACCCATCAAGCCTTCCCTGGGCTTTAACAAATATTCAACAGTTCAATTAGCGTTTTATAGAACGACGTCTGTCGGGACAGCTAGTAACCAAAAACAAATCATTATTACCAGCCGCATGAAGTCTACTTCTGAACATAGGCCTCCTTCATAGATTTCCATAGCGAAAGTTTATCGACTTTTTTTAGGTTGTCCATCCACCATGTGGAACCCCTTTCATATCATTCCAAACTGGCGAAGTGACACTGCTGCCTGGTGGAAACTATTCTTTGTTTTCCTATTGTTTGTTTTATTTTTTGTTTTTTCCTAACCACCTTGTTCTGTATGTCTTTATCTGTTGCGATGTTCAGAATCAATAAACTTTTTTTTCTTTCTTTCTTTCAAGGTAAGCCTCGCTCTGATATGGTACATTAAGAATGTATAGGAGTAGACCTGCTGTAGATTGTACAAGAACCCTTTCCATTTAGTTATTTGTTACAATCAACCAACATTCGATATGGATTGTAACTCGCCGATTCAAACATTTTACCGACATTGATTTTTACAAATTGGTGCGAGAGTGTATTGCGAAATAAAAATTCCAAGCGCTAAGTGGATGAGAAGATACGATTCGCACAGTTAGATAAATAAGTAGATTTTAATCATAGAATAGAATAGTGTTTTATTTTGAAAAAGCTTTTCAAGGTGCAAACCCTCTTAAATATAAGTACATTCGTATTTTTGCCATGTTTCTCCCGCATAAGTTCTCGCCATGGCGTGGTGAAGAGGCTTAGTACCGGTGGTAGTGCGAACCGGGAAGCAAAGAGAACTCAAGCGTGGCAGTGAGGGGGACTTGCCACCCACCCGCTGAAGCCCGCAAGAAGGCGGCACGTGGGATTGCGGGGCCAGTGGGGCCTGCAAGAGCCCTGAGGCGCGTGGTAGGGGCCGGGGCGCACAATCTGCGTGCAGTGGGTGCTAGCTGGCTGGAGTGCGGGGGTGTTCTGGCTTGTATTGCACGGCGTCCACCGAGACGGCGAAAGTGCCTGCGTACTCCAGGCGCTTTTGTGGCCTCTTCCCTTTTTTGGGGTGTGTCGGTTGGAGGGATCCCATTAAGAGCTAGCACTGGCGGCGGAGCACTGCGGTATTACTTACGGTAGGATCCAGCTTCGCCGCCAAAGTGCCACAGTTGAGTGCCGTGGGGTTTTGCCTAATATTTTCCCATAGCACAAGCAAGCTTACAAGTTTTTTTTTAATTTGGGGCTAAATGGTGGGACTGTGTGGAATAATTGCAAGTGATATTATTGATTTATGAATAAATATGAGACAAACATTTTTAAGATTATCGAAAACTGGTCTACTACATCATTTGGAAATAAGGTTTGGAAGATTTTGATGATTGATTTGCCAACGAGAAAATGTTGTAACAAAAAGGATAAGGATATTTTTTCACCACTTAAGTAGACTTCAGAATAATTTTATACAGAGATCTTTAGATTTTCGTTGAGATTGTGTGAGCCGGAAAGTTCGCAGAGTTATTTGCAGTTGCCACTCTTGAAGCCATGTTAAGTTTAAATGTAAAATTATTTAAGTAGTGCATAATTATTTGTACTAACTATATTACGAATACTAACGGACTCAAAGATTTAAGAAGATGTAATTAAGTATAAACCTCGTGATTTCAGGGTCAGGATCTGAAGATGAAATCGTGGAGAAATCGAGAGATCTCTTCATATTTTATAGGCACATTTATAACGGCTTGGCACTCTCAGAGGTGTCATTAAATTTGTATTTACTGTGCAAGTGACACTGCTTTTATCAAAAAACAGTATTAAATAAAAAAAAGGTATTAAAAAAAACATAAAATCCGATTGAGTTTCTGGGTAATGTAGAAAACACTACTAAAACAAGAAAGTTGACATTACCGATTGCACTCAACCTAAGATAAATTTTACCAGTCGGACCCGTTACCAGTTTTTTAGTTTTCATTCTTTATTTTTTTATAAAAACACATTAATTTAACGAAACAAAAAACATTTTCTATAGGTATCAATTTTAATTACTTCAAAGAACACTTCAACATAGATTTTAATTATTATTATTTACGAATTACTCGTTTTCTATTGGTAGCCTTCTCCACTTTACAATCTATTTGTACACCTTTGAATGATCCCTAAATGAAGAAGAAGAATAACCTCAAGTCGTAAAGTTTCACAGTCTTAACCCGGCGTCATGGGGGTTAAAAACTGTAACACGGACGTGGGGGTTGGGTCTATTTGACCCTGGTAAGATATGTAAATATTTTAGTCTCCATTTGAAAGAAAAGGTTTTTATTATTACCAGCATTCATTTAGAGTTATAAGGGTTATCCAACACTAAAAAAAATATGAGATATATAATTTTTATCATGGAAACGAGACTTTGAAAAAAAATTATACATATTCTGTAAAAACCGCTCAAATATGTATTTTGCACTAACAAACTAAATAAAAAAGGTTTAAACTACAATAAAGAAGAAGTAATACAAATAAAATAAAAATATTAAAAAAACTAATTTTGTATGGAAAAAATGGAGTGAAATTGTTACACCGAGTACAGGCATGGGTCTAAATTACCTATTTTCAGGTTACGGCACTTATAGCTCCAAACTCAGGCGTTTTCTGACTTATTTCAGGGCACAAACGTGTGAAGTGATTCATTAACTCCAGCTATAGGAAAAAACAGCAATGTCGGGTGAATAGTATAAAAATTATAGAAATTCTAAAAACGGCCGGGTATCTCAGACCCAACCCCCATGACGCCGGGTTAAACTTGGTTTTAATTAAAATATGACTTAGTTTCCGTGGAGTTGATTTGTAATTTCAAACTTCCGCAACTGTCATTTTTATTTAGCCATGGTTCATATTGTCTAGGACATTCCTCCATCAAACTACAGCTGCTCAATTCCTTGCACCAGCCGCATCCATATTCTTTGTTTAAATTAAGGCAATCCCTGCAATTTGGTGCCAAATTTAGGCAGTTGTAAACTATTAAAAGCATCGTGTTCGAGTAGGGTTCAATACCACCCCAATGCAAACGAAGATATCCCAGAATAATGTTTTTGCTGGTTTTTAAAATAGCTGTATCACAATAAACTGTTTGATCGTCAAAAAAGGCTGGAACTTGGATCATTTTATGATCGATTTTTATTTCACACATAACATTTCGTTTGTATACCGTAAAGTCATCTATTTTCATATCCAGCTTTATGAATCTTCTCACGTTAACTGGGACAAAAATTGGCTGTTTGTTGATGATTTCAGTGCAATAACGTTCTTCGTTTTTCTTCTTCCACAGATCATCAAGGAAAACTTTCTTCGGGCAATGCAGTCTTGGGAAGCTGGTACATCCAATGTTGCTGCACCACTCGCAGTGGAACGTTGTTTTTTTACAATCATGGCAGCTTTTGAATGAACGACAGTAGCTCAACAATGAATGCCTGCCAAAATTGGCGTTATCGATATGCTGATGACTTGACCGTGGTAGAAGACAGAACATGTACACTACTGATGCAAATAGGATTTTACGATAGTTGTGCATGTTTCTTACCTGCAATATAATTTTGAATCTTAACACATATCCACAGACTAAACTGGTATGGTAAATACTATTCACATTTAGGTAAAAATGCCTCCCGAGATTTATAATTCAGAAAATCTTGTAAGTCCGGGTAATTTCCACGTAAACAAATTTGAGCTCTCATTCTTAAACCTTGCAACCTTTTTAGGCAAGAAAAGTAAACTATTGATTCACTTACCAAAATATTTGTAAGTTTTCAATTCATATAACACAAGTGTGTTTCACTAGCATCGGTAAAGAACTGTCTGTCAAATAATTATTTGTCCAAGTCCAATTGTTTTAATGTTTATAAACAAATCTATTCAAAGAAACTGCCTGATCTCGATGCGAAATAAACATGAGGTAATCTAAAGACAACCCATATATCGAACGCATATCATGTCTATCTACACTTACTTATCTGTAATTGTAATGCAATCATTACAGAAGGATCTTTACATCAGGTCTAAGATTATTGCTAAAGCCTTACTTTTCAACCAACGCGATAGAATATTGACGAAAAAGTTAAGGATAAAACCAATTAAATAGCAAAAGGTAAAAAAGATTTATGAGTCATGTTGATTTCCAAGTGATAGTCTTTTTAATTCTCTTCTGAAGATAAATTCTTAGTCATAATCAGATCTCACAGCACGCACACGATTATCTCTTCACAATACATCGCATCACACACGGATCCTAGAAAATTTCCTGTGATCCTTGTTTTCAAAAGGTAATGTTATTAAATCTCTCAAAAAGGGAAGTAAAATTTCACAGTTAATTTACTATACATTTTTACCGTTTATGTGGTCATTTATCACTGTTACTAACTATTTAGTATATCTTTAAACATTAAGCATTTCTTTGCCGAAAGATTTGCATGTTAATTTATTCACATTCCATCTTAAAAGGTCGTTACATTCGTCGGCGATAGCACAGATGTTCTTTTCGCTGCACCAGCCACAGCCATACTCTGGAGGGATTGATCTACAGCTTTCGCAGTCTGCTGCTAAATTATTACACCTGTACACTAAGATAGGCACTTTATTCGAAAATGGTTGTACTCCACCCCAAATCAGTCTCATTGCACCTGTTCTGTTTCTTCCTTTTTTGGAAACATTCAATGTCACAGGATAACAATATACTACGTCGTTCAAAATCATTGCTTTTAAGCGAGTTATCCTATCTTTGAATTGTATTTGGCAAACAATATTATTTTCATACAAAACAGGATCATTTGTGAAAAACTTTACTTGTAAGTTTTGTCTTAATCCTGCTGGCACCAAGATGGAACCACGATGCTCGATTTGTGGGCATACGTTATTTGTTAAATTTGATCGCTCTAAATCTTTTTTGGTTGAAGCGTTTGGGCAGAGCTTTTCTGGTTGATCCGTGCAGCCATAGTTATGGCACCAACTACAAGTGAACCAGATGTTTTTAATACACTCAGAACAACGTCTAATCGATCTGCAGTAACTGAATGAATCTTTAATCAACTTAGTTTTTTGTGTTTCTTCCGTTAGATTCGTAATATCCTTCAAAATGTGTAAAATTTTCTTCCTGTCGTCTGTCGTCAGATAGACGTGCTGGCCAGAACTTTTGATTTCGGCAACGTTTTTGTTTGTATGTATTTGATCACTTAACACTTTCATTTTTTGATTATTTGAAAGGTTCATTTGAATTAAAAGCACAAGTACGGACAAAACTGCAAAATTCATTGTTAGGATCTCTGCATGTTGAATGTTACGCTGTGAGTATAGTAATGAACTGATTTGCTATCTTTAAAGAGATCTAGGTTGTTGTTACGTTTGGTTTGATGTATTAGACAGTAAAGATGATCGTGTGAAAAAACTACACAATATTTAATAAAATATATCTGCTAGTAGCAGTTATTAACTATTTCCGTATTTAAACTCAGCATGTGTTTATATTAATATCTATTATGACGTGATTTACTAAAACATCAAGTGTAGAAAAATTGCATGAGTTTTCTAAACATCATAAAATATGTATATGTGTATATAACGATATGTTTTAAAAATAGAGAGATCGTTTTTTCTTTTTGCTTATTCTAATTTGATTATCTACGAGTATCAATTAATTAGTAATGTAAGTTGTTTTTGTTTCAAAGCTAATATTTTAACCGTTGATAAAAATGAATTCGTATTGACAATAGCACCATTAGACGTCTAATTTTTGTTTTTTTTTGCTCCGAATTAAGTTTGCCAACACGTTAATACGTATTTACGTTATGAGTACCTATTAAGTCCACGAATTCTTGCCTTGTCGTGGCGGAGGACCAGTGGTAGGAGCAACTCGCCCGCTGCCGACCGGCCGGCCGGCCCGTGAGCGCCGTGTAACATGTGGTGGGGGCCATACCACCGGACGCGGCAGCGCACCACCCTTCGAGTGGCTCATGGTTGCGAGCTGAGGTGGGACCGTGTACGATACCACCGAGCTGCCATCAACGTCTAGGACATGCACTAGCGGCGGAGAAATATGGTAAAGCCTTTTTTTAGATCCAGCTGAGTTGACAAAGTGCCACGGTGGAGTGGTTTAAGTGGGGTTAGGCCAAAAAAGATGTTGGCCCCGGCGCCCAGGTATTGATGAGGATCTTCCCTAAGTAATTAAAGTTTAATAACATCGGTAATCTCCAGTGAGTGCCAGAGCCAACCTGGATAACAGTTCGTTTCATATAAAACAAATTAATCAATCAGTGATATGCCCGTTGAATATGCAGAGTTACTTAACCTGTGTCTTAGGGCAGGTTATTTGTACTGGAATGATTAATTCTACGTACAGCTTGATGGTGTAGCGATGGGATCTCCCGTGTCCCCTGTGGTAGCTGACATCTTCATGGAGGATTTCGAGGAAAAAGCTTTAGCTTCAGCACCTGTCGTTCCACGGTTTTACAAGCGGTATGTAGATGATACTTTCACAATTTTACCATCCAACAAAGTATCTGCATTTTTAGACCATCTTAACTCTATACACCCTAGGATAACATTTACTATGGAATTGGAAGCTGACAGTAAACTACCTTTCTAAGATGTGTTAGTTATTAGGAATCCTGATCATAGTTTGGGCCATACTGTGTATCGGAAGTCTACCCATACTGATGGGTACTTAAACGGTGATTCTCACCACCATCCTTCGCAGTTAGCTACTGTTGGTAAAACTTTGTTACAGAGAGCGGAACGGATCTGTGATGATGACCACCTGCATGCTGAAGTCCAGCATGTCAAGCGTGTGCTGGGTGAAAACAAGCTCAAAGCACCGCGACGTCGCAGAAACCGAGTGAAACCAGCCACAGTTGAGCGTCAGCCTGCTGTACTGCCATATTTGAAGGGTGTCACTGACAAGATTGGGAACATCTTGAAGCGTGCTTCTATTAAAACTTATTTTAAGCCGCCGAAGAAGATTAATCAATTTTTAAGACCTGTTAAGTGTAATATTCCTCTTCAAACAGCGGGTGTATACAAGCTTGATTGTGACTGTGGGCTCTCGTATATAGGTCAAACCAAAAGAAGCATAGGGACGCGTATCAAAGAACACATAGGTGATATTAAGAATAGGAGATCTACAAAATCAGCAGTTTGTGAACATGCCCTTGATAAGCCCAACCATTTCATACGTTTTGATAAACCGCAGGTCCTTGCTAGGGAGAATCGTTACTTACCAAGGATGCTGCGAGAGGCTATTGAATTTAAAAAACATCCGAATTTCAATCGTGAGGATGGTTGGAATTTACCACCAGCTTGGGAGCCTGTTATACGCTTGATCAATCCCAGAGGGCAGCACAATACTGTGAGGTCTCAGGATACGGTTAGTTCGTACTGCGTGGATAGGAACATTTCCAAGGGTTGCTAAATTTTGTACTGTTTTGTGACATAGAACATCTTTGTCATCCCGTGATCACGACTGCTGTAAAGGAGTCGAAACGTCGGGTTAGAAAATGAAAGAAAATATAACACCGCGAGTAGAATCCGTAAAGTTGTTTTATTTGGATGTATAGTGTTCGCGTAAATATTAGAAAACATTAAATTAATCACCTTGTCCGATATTTATTGCGTTATTCGTTCGTATTTAATTGATTTCTTTCATCAGAGCGAAACACTCACTAAACAAAAAACGAAAACGACCAGCGCAAAATTTAAAACATAGCAAGTCGGTATTCCAAACTCATATCACCCATCAAAAACCTAGCAATTCGCTTGACCTGCTGGGTTTTTGAATTTGTATTCTGAGTTACTAGGTTTAGAATCTGTACTTTGTCGAAATTTTCGTTACCATGCCAAATTCCTCATACTTGCTAAATTTTATTTTTGAAATTGTGTATGAAACTTGGTGTTTTAAAGTCCATATCGATTCGGCACTGTCTAGTAAGTCAAAAAATGGCAAAAAACTTTTTTTTACAAATCAGGTGTTACTAGGTTTTGAATTTGGGCAGCCGAGGTAGACGCTTAAAATTTTTTGATTTTCCTTCCTTCACTTGGCTGTTTTCCCATATTTTTTTCTTTTTCTTTGTTTAAAATCAAACAAAACAACATGCAGACAAAATATTGTTATTCTTACTTCAAGTTTGAAATTGTGTTATCTACAACTATAGATAATACTCGAACTTAAATTCAGTTAAAAGTGGATTCGCTTGATAAAGTTACAGAAGTGGCTCTAGCACTGGTAAACATGGAAACTGGGTTTGTCGCCTAGCGCCATCTTGCGCCAAGACTTCTAATGAAAAAGTTTGTTTTCTGACAGGAAACACAGAGAACTCCTAATCTGCTGCACGTTGGGTGGACAAAACTTTTAAAGGATTCTTACGAAAGAATAGAAGACCTAAGACGACCGTCTTGGTGTAATTGTTGAGAAGACGGCTACTACACCAAAGGTCGCGGGTTCGATCCCCGCACAGTACAAACATTTGTGTGCATGAACATGTCTGTTTGTATTGGTCTGGGTGTTTCCTATGTATATTAAGTATGTATTTATAAAAGGAAAAGTATTTAAGTATGTTTATCCGTTATCCAGTATCCCATAAAAACGGACTATAACTTAGGGCTCTTGGGGCTAGATGGCGCTGTATGGAATAATGTCCAGGGATATTTATTTATTATGAACCTCTATTGGGATTTACCCCATAGAGGTATTCAGAATCACACTGACTGAAAACCTACAGAAGCTAACATTTTGCAAAGCGAATTAAAACGCAATGTGCAATTGGCGAGCCTACTGCCGTTAACCGGGTTGCTGAGGGTTTTTATCGGTTTTTCCGTCACCGGAAAGTTAGCTGCAATTATAATAAATAAACAAGTATACAACAGTACGTGTTCCGGTTAGATTAGAACTGGGAACCACTAGGCTCCAAGCTAATGGGTATTATTAACGCCACGTCTGTGGTTCCAGTGCTACTATACTCCATTTATTACAGCATTAGACAGATCTTGAAAAAAAAGGTTCTTTTTAGGGTACACTTTGTGGTAAAAGTACAATAAATATTACAACTTTAAAGATCTATGCCGAACTTAGTTAAATCTACGGCTTAATCCAACTGTCACACTTACCCCCGAATTCAAAAACGTCAAGTAACGCGGCCCAGACTCCACCAGAGCTGAGCGGAGATGTGCGGCGTCGAGCTGTGTTTCAACAACCAATAGAATCACATCTCCACATCTACATGTGTGAATAATGAAATTCCATTGGTAGTTGAAAACACAGCTCGTTGCCGCACATCTCCGCTCAGCTCTGGTGGAGTCTGGGCCTAAGCAGGCGCTTACGCACAGGCTGTCCCGTAACATGTCAATAGAACTGACAGGGACAGTATGAGCGTGAGCGCGTGCTTAGCGTTGATCGTCGTTTGTGAATTCGGGGGTTAATTGTTCTCATTTAAAGAAAATAACTTCAGAATTTATGGGGCTTTCACTAAATTTAATTATTTTGTCTTACGTGAAACTATATTGTCGATCTTAACGGTTGTGTATCCAATCGTAATTTTGCTGTCATTATAACTCTACCAAATCTAAATGTTAGTTAGTCCCGTTGTGGCGGAAGAGCTTTTAAATTTTGCCAGGTTTTACAAATTTGTCAGCCGGCAAAAGGGGGTGGTAGTGTTTAGCTCCCCTGCTTCTATGAGCCACTTGAAACTTTTTTTTTACCCAGTAGTAGGTCACGAATAGGAGAGTTTTTTTTGTGAGAATGAATTAAGAAAGTATTTGCTAATTTCATATTTTAATGATGGAGAACATGCAGCTTCAACCTAATTTAAAAGAGGAGTTCCTAGTTACTTTTCCTCTGCGGCGTCAGCCTCATTTGCCGCTTCAGGTTCAGCTTCATTACCCGCTTCAGTTTCGGCTTCATTACCCGCTTCAGTTTCAGCTTCATTACCCGCTTCAGTTTCGCCTTCATGGGCCGCTTCAGTTTCGGCTCCATCAGCCGCTTCGGTTTCACCGTCATGGGTTACTTCGGCATCAGCTTCATTCGTAGTTTCCGCCTCAGCACCATTTGTTTCGGTTGCATCTTCATGGGTTACTTCAGATTCAGCATCAGACGCTGCTTCAGTTGCAGCTTCAGTGGCCTCCGTTGCTTTTAAGGGTGCGATTTTATTTTTATTTGGACAGCCAATGTCAATGTAAACAGACAATGGTTTGTTGTAAGCCGAATATATGTATAGGTAAATGTGTTTTTTTAAGAGCCCTCCCCTTATTATTTTGACTGTAGGCCCCCCTTGTCCTCCCAAAAGGTCCGCAACATGGAGGTATGTTATCTGTAAATAAAGCGAATCAATGTTAATGTTATGTTATGTTAATGTTAATGATGAATAAAACCAACAAACCCAGAACACAAATAAACATTTAAGGTAGTTCAGACATGATGAATACATTTTCAGGAATTCTGTATAAACCAAGAACCAGAAATCTGGATTTGGTAAGAATCTGAATTCTCACGTCTCTAAATACTCCATTAAAAAAAAAGTTAAGATTAACGCCTTCAAACTCATGCTACCCCGTTAAATGACTATAGAAATATTGTAAGTTTGGATGTTTGTTACTATTTCATGTAAAAACTACTGGGTGGACTTAAATGACAATTTACAGTGATATCACAACATAGTATGTACAAAACGAAGTCGCCTTCTCTGTCTCTATGCTTAAATCTTTAAAACTACGCAACGTATTTTGATGTGTTTTTTTTTGGATAATGCAATTGAAGAAGGAGGTTTATATTATAAATAATGGCATTACATTGTTCCCGTGTGAAGCCGGGGAGGGTCGCTAGTATCTTATGAATCAGAATAATACTTCTGCTACAATTTATAAAGATTTGTTCCAAAAAACTCAATAAAATATAGGACAACATAACAAACAAACATTGCTCTCATACCAAAGTAGATAGTTGTTATGTTAAATAATGTTATGAAAACAAGCAACAATATCGGTTTCCTCAATTTGTCTTCATGCGGAAATCGAACCCGTACCCTTGGGGTTTCAACAGGCGCTCATATCCACAACTCATAACCTGTCACTTACTTTACAATGGAATGCTTTCAAATATCTCGCTTCCACTCTTCTAAAAGGTACTCGTTCTCTAAACAGACGATCCTGGGCCACTAAAGAATCGTTTTTCTTGAACATTCCTATATAAAAATCTCTACATTCGGCTAAACATGCCAAAAAACAAACTGCGCCAACTAGTGTACATATTTTACGGCCCATCTTGATGCAAGATATTTTTATAAGAACGTAATGGTAATGAGTTATTAATAATTTAACAACTTGTTTTTAGTATGGAAATGGTAATTGAAAAATAACGTTCATAATATAACGATTCAATAATTCAAAATGATGTGTTTATTGCTTTTGTTATCACAACCTACTGTTACAAACTATTATTATTTTGGTGAAAATGAAACTATTATGGCTTATAATGTGTAAGGGTAAAAATAATTTGTTCGGCTGTAACTAATATGCCACACAATTTTTCTTGTTATAAAAGTAGTTCTAACCTTTTCTTTACTGTATGTAAATTGATGTGGAAGAGTGGGGTCTCCATTTTTTTGTAGGGAATATATACTTGTGAGAAAACTCTCATGGTTGGGGGGAAGACGAGATTATGTCGGACATTTACCGACACGGCACTCGACCGTCTGCAAAGCTGGATAACATCTATAGCATTACTGCACTGCTCCGCCGCCAGTGCTAGCCCCTACGGGACCCTCTCCAACCGACCACCAACAAAGTTGGTAGGCCAAGAAAACGCGTGGATTACGCAGGCACTTCCGCCATCACGGTGGACGACGTGCAATACGAGGCAGAGTACCCCCGCACTCCGGCCCGCTAGCTCCCACTGTACGCAGACCCTACTAAGCCCACAACCACGAGCCACTAAAAGGACAGCAGTGTCATACCGGTACGACACCGCCCGGCCGCGACGCACAGGGGGATCAGACAGGTATCACTGGCCCCAACCGACCGATAGTTTGCCGCGACCCCCTACACACGCTTCAGGGCGCTCGCAGGCCTTACTGGGCTCGCAATCCCACAAGTCTCCCATATGGGCCGCAGTGGGTACTCACCACCGCGGGTGGACTGTTGGAGAAATATTTGTTAGCTAGTGCAGAATTATTGTAGCTAGTAAAACTTAGTTAATTTTGCGCTAGCACTAGCACACACCAGCTAGTACTTTCGTCGACTTAAGCCTCGACTGTTGCGGCTGGTTAGTCTTGAACAACGAAACACAGAGGTACCCAATAAATGTATCACCAAATCATATTTGGGGTGGTCACCCATCCCACAGAGACAAGACATGCGCAGCTTAACCGGTGATTGAAAAAATCCAGCTAAAATATTTCCGGCAGAAATCCTCAGTTACTTTCCGTAGTTTCTCGTCGTAAAACCCAAACCACAGATGGCAAATCATAAAATACAAGGAATACGTAAGAGTATTGTGAATTGTCAATTTACTACCGCTATGTCTTCAAACACATCTGCCGCATCAATAAAATGCTTCAAATTCTCTGTAAATAAAATGCTACCAGTCTGACAAGTTATATGTCTGGAAAAATATTACGTTTTCTAATATCTAAGCACTAGACTGAGGCATGCGGTCTTTCAGCTCATAGTCTGACAACTTAAGACACAAACCTGTTGCTTGAAAACAAACGTTGGGAGGGTAATCTTTTTGCTAATTTAGGTCACATCATCAAGTTAGTGTCATTATGGGTGACCACCCCGACCAAGATTTAGTGATGTGTGTTTCGGCCATCTCCGTGCTTCGGAGGGCACGTTAAGCAGTTGGTCCCAGCTGACGTCGTAGATGTCAGTCGTTAAGCCTAGTCGGAGGCCTTAGGGCGGCTTGCAAACATCTGACATTAAGGTTGCTCACTAACCTTTCACTCCTCTAACAATCCGCACTGGGTCCGCGTGATGGATGCTGAATCGGTTTGAGATTAGTCTCACAATAAAAATTGTGTCAGACCGATTCAACATATCGATGTTGAACAGCACTAGCCGTTTGGTCGTCTGATTGATGATGGCGCAGCCATCGATCATGGGTTAGTAAACAACGATCCCTAAAAGGAGCAACCCTAGAGGCCTACTACGTTGCCAAAACTTATGCAGTTTAGTTTATTTTTTTGGCCTCGATGAAGTCGGAGGGTTATGAAATAGGTGTCGTTGGATCGGGCTTGAGTTCATCTACAACTGTGCCGAACAAAGCACGCGGCGTTTCTAACAAAAATGTTAAGATATGGAAGGCTAAAAAGCAAATAAAACAAGTTAGGCTTAATAAGGTTGTATTTTTTTATTATGACGCTTACCCCTGAATTTACGAACACCAATCAACGCCAAACACACCAGGTTCACGCTCATGCTGTCTCGTAAAATGTCAATAGAAACATGTGGTCGACTTTCCAGCGGTCTGAACTAAGCGGTTTGGTGCTTTCTTTTTGGTCCACACCGCTAAGGAGTGGAACGCCCTCCCTGCGTCTGTGTTTTCGGATACATACAACCTTGGTGTCTTCAAGGCCAGAGTGAATAGGCATTTTCTGGGTAAGCGTGTTCCACCTTCAGCCTCGTTATCGCTTACCATCAGGTGAGTCTGAAATAAAACGCAAACTCATTTCAAATTAAAATAAATAAAAAAGAACTGAAAAAGATAGCTTTACTTCTGAGGTATGAGGGATGGAATAACAGCACACTAAATTCAAAACTGGAACTAAAGACGACTGGAAAGTGTTTTTTTCTCAAAACTGCCGGGTCAGATTCCCACTTTGATGCAGTTGAGGTTTCCCCACATAAATATCACAACAGATCGCTGTTAGTTCATAGACCACTCCCCATACAAATGTGCCCAGTCTCCATTGAAAACGAACGACATGCGCAAAAAAGAACTTCAATCGTGTCATACTTTACCTACATATCAGTCTGTGTTCAACATATCTAGACAAATAAGGGGTAGTTTTGTATGCACACTATAAATATGTCTATAAATTAAATAACCAATGTAGCTATTTATAGTGAGTTTAACTCGAGCTCTCGCTATTCCATCATGCGAGATATCAGGATACCGCAACCTGAGTTAATTAATTTCAGTTGTTATAATTAACCTATTACCATAGATATAAGCCATATTAGGCCAACTCAGCCGTAAATCCTACGATGTTATTTAGTGGTATGACTAGGAAGCAGGCAGTGTGGTTAATTCCACTTAGCTCACCGGTGATAACACCTGCAGTGATGAAATGGACACCTAAACTATTTTTGTTCTTTGCAAAATAAGAGAAAACGTTTTTTGGTTCTATAATTTCTTTTGTTTAGAGAGAAACATTCATGGTTAACCGGAGCCCACCCAGTATGAATGTGAATCATTGTGCACGGCACTGTTTGAGTACAGACGAAGGGTGTGAAAAGATGATGATTTAATTTATGAACATAAATATCACTTAAAGATAAGGTAAGGTTTATTGTTCCAAGGTAAGGAAAGAAATAATCAAAAACATGACGAAATATCGTAACTTAGTGAAATCGATTCCGAGGAGAAAAAAGAGAGACCACAAGGGCGTTAATACGACGACATTAAGAAGACCGCCGGTGTCGAGTGGATTGAGACAGCACAAGATCGGAAAGAATGGCATACTGAAGGAGGCCTACAATTGCAGGGTCGAAAATGGCTTAGAAAAAGATGCATAGCGGGCGTCGTTAGGTGATGATAATGATGAATTTAAAACTAGGTAGGTACCACACATTTTTTAATGTGTGTGAACAAAGTTGATTCTTGAGTCTCCTTGTTTCACCTGGTAATCGATTACCCTAACTTACGACAATTCAATATGTTTAAGTAATTTCGTTCCTTACTTTGCCATAAAAACAATGTTTTTTTATGGAATTCTATACAACGGTTAATAGTTAATCTACCTTATTTTAGATTAGGTGAACAAGTGGAATAAACCAGCAGTATATCAGTCAATTAGCTTATCCGATTATTTGTCTAATCTCAGGAAGTTCATGTAAGATAGCATTCTAGACTTAATTCTATTCAAGGTAGTGATCATATTAGTGTCATCAAAATAAGCTAAGACGCTTTAAAGGTCTATTGTAAGAAGTTCAAGTCAATTTGAGGTTTCTGATGAACTTATAGCATGGAGTACTTCAAGATAACTAATCCGAAAAGGCAATAAAAAGGTGGACAACGTACAGGTGATGCTCTTGTTACATGTGCTCAAAGGCTGCGATATCCGGTTACCAGACTGAGTTACATGCGAACTGTGACAAAATTATCTCGTGGCTTTTCTCGGCATGAACCATATAAATAGTACGACAAAATGCGGTGACGAAATTTTGTCGCGGTGTGCATCTTAGGCCGGCAGGCAATCCCTATGCTTGTTTGCCACAGTCACAAAAAAAGGTTCTGAGCACGTGTTACATATATACGCAACCCCTAAAGTGCTTTGCTTCCACCTTCAACATGCGTACCTCTAAGGAGTGGAACGCTCTGCCGAGATCTGTGTTTTCCGATGAGTGTTTGGGAATATTCAATCGAAAAGTGAATAGGTTTTTTCTAGACAAGCATGCTTCATCGTCGACCGCATGGTAGCTTTCCATCTATTGTAGTTAAAAAAATAAACCCAGGCTATCGCAATCTACCACCGTATGCTCAGATCCACTATGCCAGCGAGGTCAGTGGGAGGTGGTGCACAATAAAAGACCCAGTGATCTGAAGGTTGACTCAGCTCACACGTCTACTTGTTAACTTGTGCCAACTTGGGGACTGGTCTGCTGAAGATTACTAGTTTTTTAAAGTTTACTTATCTTTTTGTTTTGTTTTACCCTAGTTTTATAAATGTTTTATGCAAAACATAAAAATCTCCGACGCCGGTAATAAAATCACATTATGTACAAGTATCGTGTTTAGTTGAATTGTCGTAATATTAGACATTATATATTATGTCTAACTTCTTGTTAAGATGTTGCATTATTTTCATTACACGTATTTTTTCAATACATCTAATGGTAGCAAGATACTTACTTTAAAAACACAATTTAACACAAATAAGTCATGTTACTTAGAAATATAACACATTAATAGACAACACAATAACGGATTACACGATGAATCTCTGGAACCAGCATAACCCCCTCAATTCCGGCTTTCTCACTAATGTGTTTATTTCTGAACGTTTTACTTCCAATGTTACAATGCGAAAACATACGTACAATAATTTGAACTGCACTCGCACGGTCTTCAATGTTCAATACAGACTAATCAACTAATTAAACGTATCATTTTTCATACCGAATATACTCATAACCATGAAACATGCACATACCAGTGAATCACAAACGAAGCAGAAAGAGACACGATACAAATATAAATATTCTATTTGTGTTACAGTAATATTAAATAACCCTTACTAATATTGCCATTATTTTGAACGGAACATGAGGTATTTTTCCCAACCAGATTTGGACTCGGGGCCCAATGAGTTCCGGTCCTTAAATACTAAGCCAATGGACCACTAGGTGTGGCACGAAATAATATTCAATCTTTTATCATAGGTACTTACTTTTTTGTTACTTCATTGAAGAACTAGTATCTGTACCTAGATAAGCATCATCATCATATAATTATGATGATAGTGTAAAATTAAGAATAAAGTCGTGCTCCTTGCCTAAAAACGGCACCTTGTTTCTATTTTGTGTAGACTCAACAAACAAACAAACAAATCATTTATTTGCCAAAAATACTAATGAATAGGTGGTAAAATATAACTGGACTTTGTATTCGATTTTGTACATAGGTACAAAATGATAAAAGAAGAATTCAATCACAAATAAAATCGGACATTTAATGGTGCTGTACATACTGACAATACAACAATACACGGAGAGAATTAAAGGCTGCATAAGGGTGTAGGACAGGACAATGGATTAAAATATGAAGCTAACGTTATTTAAAACGCAACATGAACGCTCAAAATTTAAGCCCGTATGTTTTGAAAGTGAAGTAATAGATGTAGGGGATGTGTAGGGGTTATAATACCGAAATGGGAAATTGCTAATGCATAGTGAGGGTGCATTTTTGTGTGCACTTAGTAGCTCCTTAGATCAGACAATTTATTCTTCACACGTCTGTGTTATTGCTATTTGGGCTTATCATCCCGGAAATTGCTCTTTTGTCGGTAGTTTGATGACCATATCAAACGATATATTATGCTATTAGGTGGTTGCATATAGAGTTGTTTTTTAATCATAAATTTCATTCGTTAACATATAAAAAGTAAAAACGTTATAAAAATACTGATTCTACTAATAATTATTGATTGAACACGCCATAGTGAACTACATAATAATGACACTGATTTAAAAAAAAGCCGCTGGTTTCTATATAAATGTTGGTAGGCATGTAATTGCCGGTATCAGCTACTAGTTTCTAGTAGCTGAAACCAGCAATAACATACATTCTTGATACTCATTTTGTTTTTAATCGCGTATTTTTCAGTAAGGAAACTAATAACTGAAAAGTTGAATATAGTTTACTAACTTTGTATGAATAACGTTTTCTTCAATACAAATAACGAAAATAATCCTATTTCGGTTAGTTGGCCGAATCTCCGGATCCACAGCTGCATGGAAATTGTCTCAAAATATTCATTTTGTACCCGCGCACCTCCGAGCACAGGTGCTCGCCTAGGACGGAATTGGATCTTTTCTTTTGAAACTTTCATGTTATTTACCTGTGTACGAGTAATTCTCGTACCAGTTGCTGAATTTAGTTTTGTGGATTTTACTTTAAAACATTGAAATTAGATGATTGGTGCTGGACTGCGGATTAGAGATTAACGAGAGAATGTATACGAATACACATTTTGTTTTCACCCTTTAACTCACTCAAAATATTTCCTTGGTCCTTGGTTACTGTTTAACAAACAAACAACTGTGCCACTGCTGGGCATGTGCCCAACCAAGCCATGTCGCTTCACCTCAACTATGAGGTGGCGCGAGCCATGTTCATTACGCGGGCTCGGTGTGGTTTGTTGGATGGGGTATTAGGCTACTCTCAAACCTTCCTGTCAGATGTTATCAAACCGCCCTTAGGCCTCCGACTTCGACTCCGGCTAAACGACTGCGTCGACGTCAGAAAGATACCTGAAAAATTCATCACTAAATCTCGGCTAGGGTCACCCAGCTCATTTCCAATCGCTTACGTGCACGAGCAACTCAACAACACCTTTATTTATTTCAATTTTTACGAGATTAGTGAAGGTAAAATGTTAACAATACTAATGTTGTTTGTTTGTGACCTCTGCTTTTTGCTCATATCTAGTGGAAAATAAAACAAATGACCCTTTTATTCCATTCCGCTGAATGCTAAATCTTTAATATTTTTAATATTTGTGTTACAGTGATAGCCTATCAAAAATGCTAATCAAAATATGATCAAAATCGAGAAATATGGGCGAACTTGAACAAATATCAATTCTCAAACACTGCAGGACTAACGTCCGTAAGTAATTATTAATTGAACTAAGTTGAACTTTGCGAGGTTTGTTAATTTAAAGCAAAACTCCGCCCTTCGAGAGCTTGGAGTAGTAAATGTGAAATAATTACATAGCTTTAGAACTAACTTAGGTACTGAAGTTTGGTTAAAATGAATCCTAATTACCCAATGAGCAACTCGGTTATAGGTATAGGTTACTAACATACGGGTATTTCGAAGTGATAAGGTCTATCCACTTTGAAGTAATTTATTATGAAAGTCCAGAGCACGACACGTTTTTTCTTTATTTACTTGCCTCTTTAATATACCTGCCTTAATTTACCTGTCTCTTAAAATTCCGTTCCACACACAAAACAGGTCAATTTTTGAATCAATTCCGCGAACATACCATCCCTACTTTGCAATGCGAGTCTACATCTTTATTAATTTAACCTGATGTGTCCCACTGTTGGCAAAGGTCTTCCCCGAAGCTTTCCAACTATACCTGTTATGAGCCATAATTTGCCATTCCCTGGAGTGATAGTGTGACGACGTGAGTCTTTATTTTAGCAGATTTTATTGAAATACCGAACAGCGGAATGCACTACTCGTTATTATCAAGTTTCAAATCACTTCTATGAAGATGACGAAGATAGTCCCGCAAGTTCTGTTTACCGCAAGCCGCTCAAAGAGTGAATCCTCCAACGCGCAGAGAACATACAGGCTACCCGTTTTTTTGCTCTGGCCAAATGACATTTCTTTGCAATAGACAAGGGAGACTGACTGGGTGGCCTGTCGTACCATTGACCGTACATCCGCTTGCAAATTGGGCTCTCAACTACAAACCCTAGGTCAGAAGCTGTACCGCCTGCAGCTCATGCTGTTTGACTTAAAGCACTTAACGTGCACCCATGCCCATCCCCTTTATTGGGGTCTGACAAGCCCCCCCTCCAGGTGCGGGGTGTTGTGTGGCCTTATGAGTGAATCTTCCGAAGTACCGAGGTCGAGAACCGTAGGATGGTAGTTGGTAGGAGTCTGACATAACCTCGTGGTACCAGGTGGGCCTTGTTTTATAGAACAGATTTGATTAGACCATTATTTCAATCGTCGTTTTTACAACCACGTTAAACGACTCGTCAAATTTGTTCTACCTGTTACTTTTCGGGCGTTTTTCTGTAAAATAGAATGCTGACGTTTTCCACCTCATTTACCCGTAAAAGGACCTCAGGAAAATCCTTTTTGTTTTCGGTGGCTACATAATATAATCCCTTCTCGTTTGAAAGGGCGACGAGTTTTTGTATCCAACGGCAGACAGGTACAATAATTCTTAGGGTTCCGTCAGGAAACCAGTCTTCCTCTTCAAATATATACTTCATCTTATATATTTTTTAATTTTGCTTTTGCTTGAATATAAATACCCTAAAGTACTTTTTCAATGCAGTATAAACATATAATTTAAAAAGGTATTAAAAGAAATAAACGGTATAATATCGGTAGCCAAAAACACGCTCTGACAGAGTATTAAAAGCGTTGCAATAAATCAGAAGTAAGATATATACTCTTATTAGTCCAATCTAACAAGACTTAACGTGATTCTGTGTAATGATTAGGAGGTTGGCTAAGTAGGTACAACACCAGAGGTCGCATGCACATCGTCATCTCTGTTTGTATTGCTCTGGGTGTTGCCTGTATCTACAGAACCCATCATGTTTCAAGCTCTCATGCTTTACAGGTTTTTTGACAAAGAGCCCACACGATTGACGTGTAAGCCGCTTACAAATATGATGTCAGAAATTGAATGTCAGGTTCAATTTCTTGCCACACAAATGTCTTGATGTTTTTGGTAAAGTCATTCTCAAATGAAACACTATACTGTTAGTATTATTGTAGCATGGTAATTCAAAGCATCGAAAGCTCAGCTTATACCGGAAGTAAACATCAGACAGCATTCAGTGAACACACTTAGACTTTTTTTATAAATAAACGTTAAGTATACGCCCAAAACAATGATATTATAATAAAAAATAGGTAGATAGGTTACTTGTGCTAAAAAAGTGGCACCTGAAATCAAAACTTTTCGTACACCTGCGTAAAGCATTGAGCAAGCATCGGGTGAAGGAGGTATGCAATAACGATGGCGGCATTTGGCAAACAGTAAGAGTAAACCTATAGGCTAATTATGTCTACTTTCTATACTATACATTTTAACATAAGGTCAACAAAAAAATAAAAACGAAATCTAAGAAAAACATTGTTGCTATTTATTTGTAAGATGTTATACTGTTGAGACCCAATTCCGAAAAAGGGAATTCATAATCTTAAGAGCCTCATTCTTCATTTGTTGTTTGTTAGGTATTTCTCGAAACAACCTTTGGGAAGAGGTGAAAGACGAATCTGTTCAACCCAACCTATCTATCTTTGTAAAGGATGCGGATTTTGCCGAACCACTATATTTACTTACATACAAGTAGCTTAAATATTCTGAACTAAAATATATAAGTGCCAACAAAAAGACCGTATTATGGAGACCACTTGAAGTACCTTATCGTAGCCTAATATTATAATGAAAAAGACGTGTTGAGGCGCGTATCCCCTGTATGTCCCAGGTACGCCTCTACGTGTTTCTTCTGTGTGGATGGTTTGTGCAATGATAGAAAGTACTTTTAAATTTTTTAAATCCGTATCCGTATCCGCGTATATTTTAAGATAAGACAAGATATACTTTATTGCACAAAGAAAACAATTGCAAAACAATGCTTCCAGTGATTCAGTAGTTCAATGTAGACGGCCTTATCGCTAAAAGCCACCTCTTCCAGACAACCTTCCGGCAGAGAGAAGCTTAACTTGCTGTTAACTTGAACTTTTTAACTTGATAGTTGTTCCACAATACAAGCCGAAATCGCTATAACGGACCTACTAGTTTTTAGCTTAACACTGAGTATTTTTGGCATCGTTCAATGAACAAAGCTGTAACTTTTGCCAGCTGACAACAACTAAATTAAAATGTCAATCACATTGCACTAAATTCGTTAGCCTCTGCAACACGCGTTTGTTTGCGATCTATTTGCACAGCACATTCACACAATTGACAGATGTTATTTATTTCAGCTTATAGTTCTTTCGCGTTAAGAATGCAGTGATTTTTAAATTCAACTCTTTCGCACACAAAAAAACTCAGATCCACAACTTTGCGTTCGAAAGTATGCGTTCAACTGGTCACTCTGGAATTAGCTTTCTAATTAGGAACGATTCGATTGGTTAGGGAACGTGCTAGATCGAAGGACAAGTATGAAATTACTGCATTCAACTATAGCTAATTATAAGTAACTAAAACTCGAGTTTCTGAATGGGCGAGCAATTTGACCTGATTTGACCTGATGAAAACTAATGCTGCGGGCGAAGATGGGGCATGCATGTTTAGAAAGTACTTATTCACTCTTCGAATGGCGAAATCAAAAGCAATATAGGATACGCGTGCTTATAGGTGACACGTTGACTGTACAGCAGTGACGTAAATCAGTGCATCTGGTGGTCCGATAGTGGAAAGGAGAACACGCAATTGAATTTTACATTTCTTGGGCACACTCTCCAACCAGTGCAACCAGGAAATCTGATATTGATGCAGCCTCACAACGCGGTGGTGCAGACTTCACTACCACCAGGTGAGATGGTGATCGAATGGCCCAGTCCTTAATAAAAAAAAAAGACTGACTTGAAAAATGTTAAAGGCCGATGATGTTATGGTCAGCAGTGGATGCACACAAAAGCCTTGTTTACAGACAATATACATTTCAGATGGATCTTTTGTATCAAAAAGTGATCCTTTCAGGCAACCATAGGCAGAAGAGAAAGACAGGATTGCTGACAAAATTGTTAGAAACAACAATGATACACCTTTTTTTTACATTTATCAAAATCACCATAAAGTTAGGTTCGAAATGGGTTTCAACGGAATATTATTAGCTTAAAAGTTGAGTTTAAACCTTACGAAGCAATTAAACTTTGGAAATATTTTTTCCCTGAAGACTCTTCAAACAATACCCAGAAGAAAATTCAAGAAGAAGTTTTTAAGTTTAATTAAAAGTTCAAAATTCCATTTATGCACCAAAACGTGATGTTATTAGAAAGATATTTAGATCTCTTTTTTCCGTCGTATTATTTCGTCCATTATTTGTTAAAGGTTATAGTTGGCACAAAAAAAAAGGAAGTTTCGTAAATTCAAACTTTAACACGCTCCAACTCTTCGTGATGAGTGAACACCCCGTGTGAAATTTAGTGATGTATTTTCGGGCATCTCCGTGCTTCGGAAGGCACGTTAAGCAGTTGGTCCCGGTCGACATCGGCAGATGTCAGTCGTTTAATAGAAATACAAACCTACCCTAACCAACCCTTCCCAAACCTTCTGGGTATAAAAATACCCGTAGGAGGCTTTAAAGAAAGAAAGAAAAACGTTTATTTCATCTGGACATCGCAACTTAAAAGATAAAAACAAACAAAACTAAATTGTTACACAAGAATTAAACACTTACAAACAAATCAACAAAAAAAAAACATTTTTTCTTCCAGACAGCAGTCTCGCGATGTCCAAAACCAAATGGACCACACTCACCACGCCACGCTTTAGGGTGGCTTGGTAATATCTGACATGACTTTCTTGCTGTCAGCTGTTGTTAAGGCGTTTGAAAGGCCTCTGAGTCTGACATCTAATGATTTCAATTTGGACCAACTGCTCAGCTGCAAAAGTACATCACAAAGCAGTCGGGGTGGTCAACCATTTTTTTGTCAAACTAAAAAGTGACTAAGCTAAAGCCTTAACTGCTAATAACAATATCTATCAATGACCACACCGTGTGATCCGATTACCTTTTTTAGACCTAAAAGTTTTTTCCCGAATCAGTGGTCCGAAAAAAGTGTATAAAAATTCATAACTCTCTCGTCGAATTTTGTAGAAATTGCTTTTTCGTTTTGAAAGTTTTTGACAAATGTTATTTGTGCACGCCGAAGCGTGGTGACTGTATTCCAATTTTTCTGTTTGTAAACAGTGAAACTATAGCAGTTTCCGAGGAGAACTCCCGAGGGTATGCTTGTTATGGAAATGTTTTTCCGAATAAAACACTTGTCGAACGAAGTGAAATTTGATGTTTTAACGTATGAAAAGTCGGTAGGTTTTATTAATACATTGTTGGCTCCAGTTTATTGTTGAAAATATTTTTAACTCTCTATTGGAAAAAAAGGGGTTTTAAGATTTTTTAGTTAATATTTGTCTATGACATCGTCATCATCAACATGTCGTGAAAACTCCACAAAGTCCTCTCGCAAGGTGTGCCATAACTCCTGGTTACGGGTCTTCCGCATCCAGTAAGATTCCGCTACCGTCTTCAAGTCATCTTGCTGATAGGGGGAAACCTCACCTATGTTTGCTGATCTGCGGTTTCCACTTAAGGACTCTGCTCCAAAAGTCATCTTCTTCAGACAGTTTTCCAAGGGATGACCTCATTTTGGATCGTCGTAGATCTCACAGTCATTATTTTTCTTCATTCTTTCGACGCAACCCTTTTTTGTCAACTTTTATTTTTTGCATTCTTATCTGGGGATGTTTCCCAAATTCTTTCCCTTTCTTTCTTATAAAATTTTGAATTTCTTGTACAAACATTTTGGCTAGGATTGGATACAAGACTAGAAAAGCTTACAAAACCATAGTGGGTCAGCCAAATGTTTTACCAATAGCTATCATCTAACCTCAAACTAAGCTAAACAGGTGGGTGGGTGTCAGAGACTGATAAATATGCTTAAATTCAACAATAATTTTGTCTTGAGCGGGGACCGCACCCGCCGCTCTCAGCTCTACACGCAAGATCTATACTCCTCGCGACAACAAGTCAGTCGGTCAAATACAACTGGCCATGCGCAGTCTCACTCCCGAATAGCGGCAACAATCACCTAATTTGAAAGGTCCCTTACAGTGTAATTTACACTTACTCGACCTCATTTCAAAATCACCGAATACCGCACAGCACTGGCACCCAAATCACGCGAGGGATTGTCCGACGCCATCGGCAAGTGAAGTGTAAATCGTTCGGGCACTGCTGTATTTTCGATGGAATAGGAGTGATTGAATAAGCAACTGATATGGGGAAGACGATTTGAGCGACGAACGAGCAGTTCGGAAATGACTGTTACACTGCACTGATTTAAACAGATACTAAGTAACGGGTATTTGGACTCGTAAGATATTATTTTTCAGAATCAAAAAAGAAAACAGACATTCCTTCCTAGCACGCGGTCGAATAGGCTAGATGACTGTATTTTTTTTGTTTATTATCGAAAGACCTTTCATTTATGTAAACAATCCTAAAACAATCACTTCATTAGGATCAATACCAGAGATATCACAATTTAAAATGCACATTTTTGGACTTGCCCAAAAACGCTTCATACAAACGTGACAGGGAACGTGACTATACTGTGAATAAAACACACCTATTTCCATAAATGGCAGTTTATGTTTTTGTCAATTTGTGTATCTTATTAGAGAGGAAAAGAAATTGCCCTTTTCAAAACAGCCATACGGATGCCAAACTTCAAATGTTACAAACTTTTTGTTAATATTTTCATATTACTTAGGAATACTTACTTAGGACAGATATTTAAAACAAAACCTAGATTCAAAGTAGATTTTCCGATCGAGGTACGTGAACCCCATATTAGTGTAAGTAACAGAAGAATAACTCAATTTCCTAAGATAACGTGTGCTCCCGCCGAGAAGGGATAATAAACTGCATATTGAACGCTTTTAAAAGAACGTGCAGGTATTTTGGGTCTATTTTTAGGTTAGATCATGTACGAGTATTATCTTAAAATGGTGCTCGTGGAGTGGTTCAGTGATAATATCAGATCAGTTACAAAAACCAATATCAGGATGAGTTTCATAACAACCAATCAAAATACATCACTAAATTTCGGTCGAGGTGGTCATCCATCCCGTTTCCGACCCAGCGTGTGTTTTTTTACAACAGCGATCAGCCCCCATCCACGTCACAACTGCGCCATGGGCATTGAAATATTTATTTAAGGGGGGTTAGGCGGTCAGCGGAAATTCAGATTTCGTAGCTCTTCGCGCCCGAGGTGAGGGGGTGGGGGAGGAGGTGACGGTCCGCGTTTAGTACGGAATCAACGTGCTTGAAACTAAAAATCGTAAGCGCCATTCACATTTATATCAAAAAGCGAATGAAAAAAGGTATTTTTTAAATCTAAAACAGTCACAAAATCGAGAAGGTAAATACCAATGTATTTGTGATTTTGTAATGCCCGTTTTTCAGCAGAGCAACAGCACCGTCTATTGGTCTCTTGATTCGACTCAGACTCATGACTCTGGCGGTGCCAATCGCCAACGTCCTCAGCCGTCTGTATCTATTGAGGAAACGCAATGCTTGCGCGATTCATTGACGGATAACGCCATCTAGCTGTTGCCTACGTGAACCTCGCGTCTTAAACATAATTTATTAAATTATTAATAATTACAAAATTTGGATAATTAGATTCATTCGGCGCGAGTGTGTTCGCACCGTTACCTGTAGGCTGTGCGTTCCCAAGCCGCGTCGGTAAAGAAAAAAGAAATAACTAAGGAGGTAGTGTCATGGCCGGCGGGTTTAAATCTTTTGCTGGTCAGTCCTAGCAGTTTGTATTTTTGATGTATAATTTCCCTTTGCAGTGTTAGAACCTCAGCAGGGTGTTTTAACCGGATAATTAGTGTGGTTGGTGCGGATATTTGTGCATTTGGTTGGGATGCACGGTTACCCATTCATTTTTTACCTGAGGTGTAGGTAGGCTGTACCACCGTCTAGAAAAGGAAGTGTTTAGGGGATATTTCCTGATTTCATGTTACGATTGTTGCTTACGGGCTAGGAACAAGCGCATCTTCGCCGTTCCTCCTTGTTTTGTTGTGAGCTTGCCCCAAAAAGGTGCAAAGAAGTCTTACTTAGATACCCCCGACGGGCCTAGAACAAACTCTCCTCCCTAACCCTTACTTTCCCTGGCTCCATTCCTCTCTAATTGAGTCCAGCTAAATATTTTATACTACAATTTTATACGAATTATTATCCTAAAATACGGTTGTAATGAGCATTTATATGATATTTTAGACGTTCTGTAATACACATTACTAGAATTTCAGTGCGAAAAACATTCAATATTTTCAATTATAGCTCATAGATAACAGTTCATTTTGCCGTTTTCACCTACTAAGGACTCTTAAAGAAAACATTTCGACGTTTTCGCCTGTCTCTTGTTTAGTTTACGGAAAACTGGGGAAGTGACAAATCCATTCTCTTTACCACCACTCCAGCGCAATAGAATAGATGACAATGGACGTGACAGGGAACGTGACGTCACGATATCCGAAATACACATCACTAAATTTCGGTCGGGGTGGTCACCCATCTTATTTTCGACCCGGCGTGTGTTGCTTTACAACAGTGATCCTCGCCGATCACTGTCACAACTGCGCCACGGGCACCTCCTCAAATGGTAATATCGTTAACCGAAATTTATTGAATTTGTGGAATCATGACGAAAAATGCAAAAAAATTATGTTTGTTTACAAACATTCTACATCGAGCTTGGCTGGAGTATATGTAACACGATGTCAAACTTGACAGACGTTACAAGTCACTCCGCGATGCGATCCTGCTATAGTCCGTTCGCGTTAAGAATGCAATGATTTCATTATTGTCCTTCGATCCCGCACGCCCCCAAACCAATCAAATCGTTTTTGCTTAGAAAGCAAAGTTCACAGTGCCCAGTTAAATGCACTCTTTAAAACCTGTACCTGTACCTGTTCTTGTTAGTTTTTAAGAATTAAATTGCAAAAATACTGCATTCTTAACGAGAATATACTTTAACAATAAGAATGAGAAAGTTGTAGATGGATAGACGGATGGATGTGTGTTTCTCTTTCACGAAACATCTGCTGCTGCTTTGATGAAACTTTACTATAAATAGCTTACACATCAGAGACGTAGGCTACATTTTATAAAAACAAATGTTTTTTTTAACCACAGTCCACGCCGGACGAATTCGCGGGCGGCCGCTAGTTTATAATAAATCACGCTTTTACCTAATCGCAATAGGGAATATAACATTGTTTAACGCTTTCATTCTCGTTCTAGCCAAGTGAATTTATCGCTTTCTCTTGTTTTAAGCGTATAATTTTGGTTTTCGATAAAATTTATGGAATGAAATCGAGACATAAATTGAGTACCCTTTCAAAACATCAATTTAGGCAGAATAGATTGTTAAGTTTCATGTTATTTCATGCAAATGATTTTTCTAGCCCATCCTCCAATTTATGATCGACTGTTTTACTTCTGTTTTATTACCTGAAACGGAATATTATTATTAGTTAAAGCTAGAACATTTTTTTTTCATTTTAGTGGTTTTCATGTATTTTTTGTTGATTATTTTTAAAAATAATTTCAATATCCAGGTTGTTTGGTTTTTGAGCAAATTGACCTTTCTTATCAAAAACACAATTCTATTGTAGCCATTCGTCTTGTTTAACAGTATAAGGCCCAGACTCCACCAAAGCGGAGATGTGCGGAGATGTGCGGGGCGGAGATGTGTTTCAGCTTGGGTGACTCCACCGAAGCTGTGCGAGGCGGAGATGTGTGCTGTGTGCTGGCTGGCTATGCGATTAGGGTTGTCGCCTTTCATGTTCTTATTGAATAACAAGGAAGAAAAGTACGGAGTATTAAAATAAAGAACTCTTTTATTTTATTTAGACAGATAAAACGTAAAAACTTTATTTTCTCCTTTCTGTAATTCCGGAGCGTCGTCATATTAACATCTCATTCTATTAAACAAATAGTTATTTCTTAATTAACAAAACAAAGAAGTTTGTTTTGCTGAAGAAGCTTTGTTTTGCTGTTCATGACAGAAAAAACTCTTTTGCTTTTATGCGAAAAAGTTTTTTCTGTCATGAACAACCCGGCGGGGATACACAATAACAATGAAATTAATATTATACGTTTAGAGAACTACTTCAGAGGTGTCATTTATTCTTGTGGAGTTGATAGTTCTGTAAACCCTAAGAAGAACATTTGATTATAAGGTTTGTTTGATTTCTTCATAAACATCACCCACATCGAGCATAAGTTTTTTCGAATTCAAACCTTCAATTTTGTTATCAATATTGTCAAAGACTAGATTGCGTTTAAAATTAATCGAAAATGGGTCAACACGAACGCATAAAGAGAAGTGGGGACTCGATTCATAAGATATACAATCAAACATGTCACAACTCAAAAATAAAATCTAGCTATACATGCAAAATTAAGTATTTTTGCGTACTTTATCTATCTTTCAAAGTGTAGAGTACAATTTCTTGAAATTCCGTTCAACTGTTTATTATAAAGTACGGGCGCCAGCCCTAGCTGCGTGTTTGCGCGGCAGTGTTGCCAACTTAGGGGAATTTCAACTCGATATGTTTATATTACGAAACGTAAGTAGGTTACGAAAAATTGGAACTACAGAAATTCTACACAAACTAAACAAGCAGGTGAAACTGATTCCTCTGAAGACGACCTTCTTCAGTTATGTTCTTTATAATAAATACTATTGTTTAATGTTTTTATGTTTTATATTATTGCATAATAATGATATCATTTTATTACTTCAAAGTTTCATGGTCACTCAAATTAACACCGTTAAATCGGGATTTCTACCATGTACATGGTAGTCTGATGGATTTTAATAATTAAGTTTACGGATATTGGTAGTGGTATAAAAGAGATCGGATGTATCTGACTCTGTGGCTATCTATAGATAGACGTTGCCATTTTGAACACGTTTTTCTGTGACACATTTGTGATGCCTGAAAAAATATATAAGATAATATGTATGTAATATGTATATTTACTCCCTAAAGTTGGGGTAAAAGCCCTAAGTTGGCCACCCCGGCTGGCACCGCGGGGTGCGGTCGGGAGGGGGCAGGGTGGCGCCGCTTACAGAGGCCGCTTGACCTCGCTTCACACAGCTCGACCCAGCTCGCCATACAAAAATACACATCTCCGCTCAGTGGTCTCCACCGAAGCTGTGCGAGGCGGAGATGTGTGAATAACGCAATTCTATTGGTTGTTGAAAACACAGCTCGACGCCGCACATCTCCGCTCAGCTCCGGTGGAGTCTGGGCCTAACGAGTATTTTTTTAAATACGTGTATGAAAACCTGTGATCAAGCGATTTGACTTTTCATACTATGGCACCTATCTAGTAGAAGAGCACTCGAATATTATGTCTTAATAGGACCTATTACATTTTTTTATGTTTTTGTATTTATTTATGTTACTGATATTTTTTTTATTACGCAGAAAAAGTGACTAACGAATTGGGCCGTTAACTACACCGAAAACTTGTCTTCGTTGTACCAAAAGACGTTTGAAAGAAAACTATGTTGTTTCCGCCCAAGAAAAGTTGAAATAACAACATACCCATAGTAAGTCACTGTCAACTGTTTCAGAGAAAATTTCCTGCATTCGTTAATGATAATTCTGTACATTTTGTGTTCTAAAATGTTACTTGGTTTGTTCTAAAGCCGAGTAATTACATAAGTAGCTCCTATTTCCTTGTTTTCTTTCGAAGAACACTAGATTGCGTCACAGCGAGACCTAGTTCCAGACCGAAAGCCGTGGTTCTAAACAAAAGAAATGGCGTCCAAATCTCGTGCTTCGCTATCAGTTGCTTGCAAAATCTTCTTTGCTCATGAACAACGCACACTAAGTTGTGCTACAACCATTTAGTCTTTTGATGCACTATGTATTAGCGTAAAGCTATAGACGTATACAGGCAGGCGAATGCTATTCGGAATTTTAGGGCAATATTAACTCCCTGATATCAAAACATTGTCCCAACCCCAGTAATATCCATTTTTCAACAGATTAGCAGCGTCGTCCGGTATACTAAATACTATTGATAATACTGACTATCGATATTATTACATCGGTAACGCTATCGCGTAAGCTGAGTTGTCTCTAGTTTACATAGTATGTACGTAGCCAAACGTATGATTCACAAAGGTGTGGCGTTACCTCGTCCCAGTGTAAGTAAGTGTAAGTTAACACGGAACAGATTCAGAATGCCTCATTTGGTTCAGGTGTTAACATGTCAAAATGTCAACTGTCGATAACACCGACTATTGACAATGTCGACTACCGATAACATCAATAATGTTGACTATCTATAACATCGTCAATTTTAACTTTCGATAACATCGACTATCAATAATGTTGACTATCGATAACATCGACTATTGATAATATCGCTTATATCGACTATCAATAAAATCATAATTGGTAACGCGCTTACATGCTTAGGTTGAGTTTGTCATTAGATGTGCACTTAACCAGAGGTATGATTCACTGAGATGAGGCGTTTCCTCGTCTCAGTGTAAGTAAGTGTAAGTTCACTCGGAACAGATTCAGAATGCACCTCATTTGGTTCAGGCGTTAACATAGGGAGCGTCTGGAGCGCAGGTATTTACATATTCATACTGCGCGCGGACTGATGCGGGGAATTTTAGAGCAAACAAACCACAGTAATGGAAACTACTACTTAGTATTGAGAAACGTTGATAGGACAACAGATACCGTCCATAATGCCCTAAACTACGGATACTCAGTGTCTGTGTGACTGTTGCGTCCTAACAGTCAAAGTGATTATGTCTCTACTTAAAAACATTTAACTATTGGCAATGTTGACTATCGATAACATCGAATACCGATATCTTCGATTATCGACAATGTCAACAGCTATCGATAACATAGTTAATTTCAACTATCGATAAAATCGTTAATTTAAACTATCCATAACATCGTTAATTTCAACTATCGATAACATCGTTAATTTCAACTATCGATAAAATCGTCTATTCGAGTATCGACAACCTCGGCTACCACCAATGTTGGACTATCGATAACATCGACTATCTGTCGGCTATCAATAGTGATGACTATAACTAATATCGACTATCGATACTGACGACTATCAATAACGTTGACCATCGATAATATTTATTGGTAACGCTCTCCCAAACGTTGGTTGGGTTCGTCATTGGGTGTGCACGTAACCAAACGTTGATTCACCGAGGGAAACGTTTCCCTGTCTCAGTGTAAGTGTAAGTTCACTCGGAACAGATTCAGAATGCACCTCATTTGGTTCAGGCGTTAACATAGGGAGCGTCTGGAGCGCAGGTATTTACATATTCATACTGCGCGCGGACTGATGCGGGGAATTTTAGAGCAAACAAACCACGGTAATGTAAACTGCTACTTGGTATTGAGAAACCTTGATATTAGTTCGACTTTGAGTTGCGGATCGAGACCTTAAGTAGGTCATAATGTTAAGCAATTATCTTGGCCGTATGTGTAGGCTATATGAACCGTTTGTATATTTAACCTTTAGTACTTCATCGACCATTTTTATTCAAATTAGGCTAAAGATAAACTTTGAGTGGTTATCTGAAATATACCTATTTTAAGACATAAAGGTTATGTCTAAAATTGGTATATTTTACCGCCGACTTATTATCATAAATTTTAGAAAGAAAAATGATGTTTTATTCTATATAAAATCACCTGAAAATTAACTTAGCACACTTACATAATATGACTCTTCAACTTTCAGAAGGGTGGTTTTACAATCCATAAAAAAGGAACAATCAATTTTACGAATCTGATATACAGGGTGGCCCAGCGACAGTGGTCCAAAAATTTTTTTTGGGTAGAGGGCATCATAACATGTCATTTAAAAAAAACTTTAGTTCCGCGAAAATCAATTCTTTAGAAGTTATGATTTTTTCAAGTTTCTTTTGAAATTTCTCAACTCCAATCACTTAATTCACTCTTGTTTGGAAACTATTGCACTGAATCAGTTCAAATTTGGTATAGATGTACAATAGTAATGAAGAAAACATATTATGTGCGAGTTTTGAGTTTATTCTTAGACAATTGGTATTTTTTTAATTTTCGTCAATAATTTTTCGCCATTTCAAAAACGAATACAATTTTCAAAAAATCACTGCTGCAATATTTGTGCACTTTATGTTGTGTTTATGATCTTAAAAACTGACCATATGTATGATAATAGTCTATGCAGAAACTTGAAGTGATGCAATCAATGGAACACTTTCAAAATTAACATCATGTGCGGTAAGTCGCTAAAACTCAGAATGGGTCATTTCTACACTGACCCTAATTTAAAAAAAAAAAATTGGCAAAATTTTTTTTTTTTCAGATAGAAGGCATCATAGCAACTCATTTAAAAAAACATGTCGCTGGGCCACCCTGTATAATACGTTAGAAAGGAAGTAAAAGTCGAACCAAAACAGTTCCTGAATCAACTATCACCTATTGACAAGTGAATCAGCTATCATTCTTCTCAATCAATTTAATGGAATTAAAAAACCCTTCAGTCAGGCTTAAAATAATATAAGTCCTCCAAAAATAACGTGTCCTTTCCAACCACTTTGGCAGAAAATACTAAAAGCTTGCAAAAACAGTTTACTAAATCCCCAACTCTAGTAACAAGGTTGTATAGGAAAACACAAGAACCCGTTGCTGTTTTCCCGACTAAAAAGACCGTTTCTTAGCTCTTTACGGCTCTTTTAAGTGCAATAAAGTTGAATTAGAAGGACTTACCCAATTCTGCGCTAGATGGCGCCACAAAGATTAAATTGGAAATTCTAAATTGGAATTTTGCACCGCCAACAGCATCTCTGTCTCGCCCGATGGTTGACTGGTAGAGAATGCTTTTAGCATTAAGTCCGCCTTTTGTACTATTTTTGTGCATTAAAGATTAAATAAATAAATAAATAAATAAAGATATGAACTCGGCTGTCTGATTACTTTTTTACTATGCACAGTAGGAATTAAGGTCTTTACGGGTATGTACCCGCTATTCCTGGCAAGGAATTACGCAATAGGGAATCGTTAAAGAGAGATCCGGAATCGGGATAATTAAAGTAGCCCGCGTACGTAGGTTGGGCGACCAGTATCTAAATAATTAACTGACAGGGACTAACACTAGTATAGAAGCAGCTTTTTTTAATAAGTCAAACGAAGTGCAGTGAAGTGCATATAACTTCATAAATATTGAATTTTATCGTATTAAGATACTTTTGCTAGAGATGTTTCAGAAAGTCAAATTGTTACTACTACCAGAAGTAGCGGGTTCAAACGCCGCAAAATACAAACATTGTGAACGAGCCTATGTGAAATCATTTATGTATTTACATGTTCATTATTTGTCTAGTTCCCATAGTACAAGTTTTACTTAGTTTAGGGCTAGACGGCGCTGTGTGGTATTCCACATTATTATGTGCAATTAATTACATTTAAGTGCCATAGATTTCATTTAATGAATAAAAACACGTACGTTGGTAGCTACTTTAGTAGCATAAGTCTTGAGCCATCTATTAAAACAATTGCCTCAAAATTGTTTTATTAAAGATAGTTTTGTTAGACTGCGACGTTGACAAATTCTTCGTGTTCGGAGTTTTTGCAGCGCCGATTTCAGCGGCTCATTTACTTCTAGGCATTTATTGCTCATTGGCAATTGGACTTACCAAGTAGGGTAAGTGTTATGAGAACTCTCGAGCTGTTTGTTTAGGACGAAATTAGTGTTTATGTACCCGGTATTCTGTTACACAATTATGGAAATTTAATTGTTTGAGCGTACATTCCGATGGCCTGTTGGCTTGTGAAGGAGGGGATGTTTAGTGGGCGTGGAAGGTCTTCACTAAATTCAATTATTTTAGGGTTCAAGATCACTTTTAAATTTCTTGGTTTGATCGGGGTTCTTCTTAGTACAGAATTAACTGTCCGACACCGGTGGGTTTTTCACGTTATGTTTGTATACTATGCATTTGTAATATAATTTTGAGTGTCGTATTTATGTCTATAATTTAGTACGTATTTGGAAAGTTTTTGTATTTGTTTTATTTGAATAAAGATATTCAATTAGATTTACCGAGTAACATAAAAATCACAAAGATTTGTGATAGAAGTAGGTAAGTAGACTGATCCACTGTTTACCAATACAGCGGTTATTAAATAACATTCCGGCATAACTGGTTTGACATAAAAAGCAAATTGAGCAAAGATGTCCCCCAAATTTTTTCCACTGGAAAATAGGAAAAACTAAACAAATTTTATAATATGTTGTAAATATCAAAGTTGATGCGTAGTGCTACTAATAAAGCGCAAAAGCAATCCAATTAATTTCCCTAATGATCGCAATAAATATTAAGAAATTATTTGAACAAAGCGTATTCTCTAATAATAAGCAAAGCTTAAAGCGGCAACCCTATATATCAAAGAAAAGTCAAGCGCAGATATGAAAACAGCGACAAATGACCGTAACCACTATTGTGTCCAAACGGCACTGGACCTCGGGATAATGCCTATTGTCCTTCGGAGTTATTGTTCACGGCTTCACTTAGCTATAGGCGGAACCATCAGCTAGAGTACGGCTAAAAAATACGCGGGTAAGCTAGGAAATGTTATTATCAAAATAGACATTGAGAAAGTTTATTCAGGAAACACAGCAAAAGTATTTCATTTGAGCTAGTTTGACATTAGGTTTATTAACAATCCTTGTAAATACAACCTTTGACTTTCAAAATTTCACTACGGGCCCTCCAAACATTTCATTGTCTCTATCTTTAGTATTAATAATAAACTCGTTATTATGTTGATAAAAGTAAGGCTGTATGTTTAGCGATATTAATAAGGCGTGAAAGCAATTCATTATTTTACGTTATGATAGCAATAAATATTAAGAAATTATTTGAACAAAGCTTATTCTCTATTAATAAGCAAACGCTTAAAGCGGCAACCCTATTTATCAAAGAAAAGTCAAGCGCAGATATGAAAACAGCGACAAATGACCGTAACCACTATTGTGTCCAAACGGCACTGGACCTCGGGATAATGCCCATTGTCCTTCGGAGTTATTGTCCACCGCTTCACTTAGCTATAGGAGGAACCTTTAGCTAGGTGTAGGAGAGTAAATTTAGTTTTAAAAATAGAAGTTGAAAACGTTTATTCAGGAACCACAGCAAAAATAGGTCACTCAGCTAATGACAGGGCACCAAGGCACTTCGTAGCTGGTATTTCGTAGATACCAGAGCGAAAGAAGGGGTTTTAGATGTAGTTATAATCCCCGTCAATTGCTAATGCAAAGCACCTGGCCGCCATTTTTGTGACGTATGTTTTGATATTTCGACGCTCAGTACCGTTTGCAACTTAAGCTGTCAAGTACGCGAGATAGTATTGTGATCAAGCACTTTTTTATCATTATTGGCTTTCGTTAGCTTGTTTTATTTGTTACTGAGTTGGTAAATTTTGTTGTTATTCGTTTTAGTAGTAATCCTGCTTTTATTTTTTTGAATCTTTTTCAACCATGTAATTTTCACTCTATCATAATGTTTCAACTTGTTTACTTACAGTAATAATCATTACAGCCTAAAATCTCCCTATCCATTCTATTTCAAAATTACATAAATAATTTAAATGGGCATCGTTTTTAATCATTTTTTTGAGGTCATGTAGTTATTTTGACAAGGTTCCAGCGCATTAGCAATTGGCGAGGATTATAACTAGTTGTTGCACATTTTACACATGTTCAAGGTCGCTAAGCGACCCATGTAGAAAGCTACGCTCGGATTTGCTCTGTTGTGGTAAGCTTGTTCTTAAGTGGAGACCCCTCGGCCAGCGTAGTGCTGGACGCTCTCCGGCTGGGTGGAGCGACGATTTGCGAAAGACTGCTGGCAGAAGGTAGATGCGTCTAGCTGTAAAGCGCAACGACGCGTATTAGGGAAGTATACCCCCAGAAGTTTACTATACTCGGATTTTTAATTGTAGTCAGTGAAATGACATTTTCAGTGTGGCAGGTTTTCAGTCCCAAATAAATAGTGATGTGGTAAATCGAGTTTTTACAATTAAAAGTTAGTCGACATTACAGCCTGGCAAAAAAGTCGTAGTGAATGACCACGTCCCACTTCCATATGTCATTACTGGCAACACACACTGGTCAGACTTTCGTTTTGAGACATAGAGGTATTTCGGTAAACTGTATTTAAGTAGTAAATAGATTTTCAGTTTCAAAATGTTTTGTTTCTGTATTATATTATTTACAGGTAAGAATTTCGTTTATTAACAGGTCATACAACTGGAAAAGTTTGGGAGGATACAACAGTAGTATCTTCCATACAAGTGTTTTCTAAAGGTTTGACTACAGGCCTAAAGGGCCCAACCGGCAAAGGACGACGCCTTATAATTTCATATATAGGCAGTGATGAAGGTTTTGTAGATTCCGGTTTACTTATTTTTGAATCAAATAATAATAGTATGGACTATCATGAAGAGATGAATTCAGAATCGGAGTCGGAATCAATAGCAACCGTAACGAATAAAAACGTATATAATTACTTGTATTTTGCTGACTTTCAAGTGTTAATTCCCCTGAACCTCTTTGAACATTTCTTTCCAGCTATGGTTATAATTTTTTAGTGAGAAGTTTTAATATGGAGGTAGGGCCCATATTTCTTAAATCGTAATTATTTAATTCGTTTTGTACACTATTAAATATTTACAATTATTTAAAAAAGGCTTTGATACCTCATAAAATAAATCATGACTAACGGTGGAATTCACAAAGGCAAATCAGATCACTCACTCAGCTAATTAAGCCATTAGTTTAATCGCACGCTTAACTTAAATGCTATTCACAAACGTTCATTAAGCAGTTTTCTACCGTGATCAGCTGAGCATCTTTCAAACAAACCGAGGTGCCAACATTGCAAAAAGAAACATTCGTTCTCGCTAACCAATTGATGGAACTATGGTTTTGTGCCTCGATTCGTTTCGTTGTTTGTCGAAATTATTGCTGGAAATGAACAATTCTTGGGTTTTTTCACAGATCTATCTCAATTTAAGATGACTGTAACGTAGCTTGGTTATTAATTCGAAATTTACGCATGTTTGAACAAAAAAAATAAATGGAATAAACAAAACAATACTTTTTCATTTTTATGTAAAAACGGAACGCAACCAAATGTCAAATATGTGTCAATCAGTCATTTTAAGAATTTAGGTTAGAATTACGTATTAAATTAAATTTTAAATTTGTTTATTTATGTAACTACATTTTCAAGTAACTATCTGGGTTTCTGGAGGATCATCGTTACAGTCAGTGTAAGATCTTGCACTTGATCTTATCAGATCTTGACTGCAGATAAAGTACCTGCAAAGACAATAACTCAAATAAAATAAGCCAAGCTGAAAATGGATAGTTTGGAAATGGATTATTAGGTAAGTAAATAACTCTATTTAGCTGAGTTTACAATCTTCAATACAGTCAGTTAAAATCAAAACAGTTTTTTGTTTGATGTTAAAAGTTCCACTGTGTAAATTTAGCCATTACCTACCTTTCTTTATTTGCTGAAAAACAAATGTAATTAACAAGTATTTTACTTTCCAGCTCTTCATGGAGTAGCAGATAACCAAAATGAAGGAAATAATTAATAAGGCAGTACTACCACAAAAGTTGAACATAAAATATGATGATATTGCATATTATTTGCCAACTGTGACCGCTATAGTGACTAACTTTGTATGGAGAAGGAGACCTAGAAGGTGCAAGAGAAGAAGAATTATATTTATGCCAAAACAATCAATTTTATTGGTAGTAGACTCTATTTGTTCAATAGAATATTGACACTGAGGAGCATTTAATGTATTGTATGTATTGGTATTGTTTGTAAAACACATAACTTACTATAAACTTTAATTTGGCAGGCATTACAGCAAAATATGTATTTCATAGCTGTTTGAATCTTTAACCACTTGCATTAAATCAATAGTGGACACTGAATATATAATACGATATAAATATAATGTTTAAAATGATAGCCTTTTTTTAAAAAGACAGTACCGTTCTGCTGGGTATTTCAGCAACATACTAGCTTGACTTGTAGGTTGTCTGAAAGAGATGTTGATGATGTTTTTAGCAATAAGACTGCCTAACTTGTATTTTATGGTGAGAATGTATTACATTCATAACAATAATTTTGCTAATAATTTAGTGTGCATGCAATAAAGTGTTCCTCATCTTAACAAATTGTTATCTTGTTGTGATTTCACATTGTAATGTTCTATTTCAACTGTGTGAACCTATAGTTTATTTGTTATTTTTGAATTATATAAAATAAATTATTCATTTTTATTTTGTGTTTTCATTAATTATCATGAAACTCATAATTTATATTCGAGATCCACACCAGAGTCACTGCTCCCAAAATTTAGCATAGATCATGAAGACTGAACAAACAATATTGTTTCTTAATACATAGGTACTTTAGTAAATAGATATAACACCCAAACACAGGATAGACACAAATATTCATTACACAATTTTAGGTGTATAGTGGGAAACAAACATACAACCTTAAGTAGGTGCACACCTTTTTTACTTCAATAACTTAAAAACTGGGAGTGATGGCTTTTCCCCTGCAGTGAGACATGATGGGTGGATAAATTAGGAAAAGAACTTGTGTTTTAGAACTAATCAATATGATGTAAAAAATAGTTGTTAAATAAAACAATTATTGATTTGACGGTGTTTATTTATGCAGTTCGTGTTCACTACACTATTACATCATGTTAGGTGCCTTCTACACAACACCAACGACTTAACTTCATGTATTCCTAACAGAGCCCGCAGTACACTGCACATTCCACTGTTGTTGGTGGGATTATAACTATACCAACAGACCATTCCCAATAATTGATATAAATAAGGACAAGAAAATCTTCTTTTGAGAATACCAAACAGTCTCTTTATTGTGGTCCAGAGCCTTTAATGAAGCAATAATGTGTTTGTCCAGCAGCTATTCTTAAAATTGAGATAGAAACATGGGTAGCCACACTTTGAATCACAAGTTCACTACACTCTAGAAAGGCGCACACTGGACTTTTTTTGATAATGGTACTAACTATTCTTTTGACCCAGGATTTTTGATAACTGGCATTGGCATCCAAGCTTCAGTTTAGCAAACATTGGAGTCTGGAAGAGTCTTTTGGAAATGGTAGTATCCTGTTCTGATTGTGGGTCTTTGATAACTGCCCTTGGCATAATGACGGAGAGCGAGGAGTATTCCGTATATTGGCTGTGTTGCTTGATTGCCTTTCTTCCAATTTGGGGACGTGCTGACTAATTTCTTTTGTCGGAAACTGCAATTCTTAGTAGCATTTGAAATTGCGTTTTGACATATTTCTGTAGTGTTTTTAGGTATTACACATTACAGAGACTTCTAACAAGGGGTACTTCTTCTACCAAAGTCCTTAAAACGGGCGTTAAAGCTGAAATACTTCCAAATCAAATATTTAAGATAGGTCGCGACCGCTCTCAACTTTTTAAATATTTGAGCATGCTATTTGTCACATTTTATGGCATTTTATTATCTGTGGTACGCTGATTGTCTTTCATGAATACGATTTTCTCGTTTGAGTGCAGAATCAACTTAGGTTAATCACGTGAGAGGAGGAGCAATTGATGAACCTTTGTGAATGCGAAAAAACAGTTTGAGCGTTGTTCAAGTATTTGTTAAACGCTCAACTATTTAATTTGCTTTTGTGAATTCCACCGTAAATGTCTTAGTCTAGTGATTGCCGAACGTCACTATTGTAGCGGGTCACCCTTTTTTGTATCAGTCACTGTTGAAGTTGTCATTTCGCTGACTACAATTATTAATCGTACTATAGCATAGGCTGATGGTGATGCTATTATACATGACTGGCCCTTTACCACGTGGTGAATTAACCCACGTGTTTTTAAAAATGAGTAAAGTGAGGGTCTGAATGTTCCGTGCACCACAGACGGTAACATTAAACATATCTCAGACTACCCCGTTTGGGATAACTCGTGAAGGTATGTTGTGTTTAGAAATATATTTTGGTTTGATTTGGAAGCCAATTCCCAAAGGCTCAAGCTTATTCAGTATAAAATAATATTCCAATAAACAACATTCAGGACACATAACATAATGTTAAGTTACCTCAGAGACATTTGCATAAAAAACTTACTTAATCATACACAAAAGGGTTCTTACAGTCCAACATCTTAAAATAAATTGAAGTAATCCTAACAGAAAATAAAAATACCGTTGAATTTTCGTCCTAATAATTTGGGGCCAGCGGGAGATTTCTTATTTTAGCAAAACTCGTCTGGGTAGTATTACCTTTTTTAATTTGATTTTATAAGATACGATAGCACAATTTATTAATTGAAATTCTTATTGACCCATCAGTGTTCGAGAAATGTAAACAATGGGAGTTAAAATTGCCTAATCAATCATTCATTAAGATTTGGGCACTCGATTTAACTCAACAACCGGGTCAGCACTTAAGGGTGCTTTTGGAGTGATAACGTTTTTAGGGTACCGTGTAAAAAACGGAAACCATAAATTCGTCATGTTTGTCTTGTCCGTTCGTCACAGTCACTTTTTTCCAAAACGAATAAATAATAAAATCTTTTATAACTCTCTACAAACTTAAACTTAAGGCTACGAAGTTATTTGTGAAACACGATGATAAGAAAAAAGAATGCCTGAGTAGAGCTGAGAGAGACTGGTGCCTGAAGTAAGTACAAAAATAATATAAGAGCTATAGTAGAACTAAGTATAGCAGCTATGGATAGGTCTTCAAAAATGATGCTGAGGTTTCTAATATCATTTTCTTCTAAACTGAACAGTTTGCGCGAGCGACACTTCCAAAGAGGTAAAATGCGTGTCCCCTCCCCTTGTAACTTCTAAAATAAGAGAATGATAAAACTTAAAAATATAATATGATGTACATTATCTTGCAAACTTCCACCCAGAATGATTTGAATGATGAAAAGATCTAGTTAGTGGTTTAAAAAAACTGCTACGGAACCCTTCAGTTCGAGTCCTATTCGCACTTGGCCGTTTTTTTTAATAATTAAATTCTTGGTTAAGAGCGCGCCAAAGCCCAGTGCGTACGCTGGCTCAAAATCCGTGTGTTTTCGTGAGGTTTGCGCTGCTGATCTTAAATCTGACCAAAACTACCTTCTTCCTGTACACTATACAACTTGCGTGGCACTATACAGTCTATGGTAAAAAGCTACAGAAAAACGGCAGTAGACTCGCCCCTTAGTATGTTGCAAATTCTCTGGGGTTGTGGGCTTCTGCATGTTCCGTTTAACACGGCGATAACAGTAAGTGTGTCTATGTCTACCAATTATGGGATACAATCATGAGCGTATGTCAATTATCACTTTACATGACAGGTTAATAGTTCATAGATTACGTGTGGACGTTGACATAGTAAAGCAAGCGTAGTTCTTAAGAGTGCGTATAAACCCAGCAAATTATTAAAATTCACCCGCGCCCCCCTCTCTGCGAACACTATCGCCCGCCAAACCACAATACATCTCTCTCGCTCGCTCAACGCGTAGCTTCCGTAGTATACGCAAAACAATCAGATAACACAGTGGGCATTATTTTTGTGAATACATTACCTACATTTTAATGTGTGTAATTTTACTTTGTATATAAGTTGAATGTTATGTTGTAGATAGTAGTCTCATCTTTTAAATTATTTTTAAGGATCGGTATGCAAAAAGTAAAAACAGGACGCTATTACATAGACTACACTGTCTATCTGTCACCAGTTGATTTTTTCATAATAAATACTAAATACCAGCAGCCGCCCGCGACTTCGTCCGCGTGGACTTAGCTGTATGTGAAAAAAGATTTTTCCGCTTTTCTGTAGGAATTTTCCTGATTTTTCTTTGCTATAAACCTCACGGAGCCCAAGACCATTCCAACGAACGCAAAACCGTGCAAATCGGTTAGTGCGTTCTGGAGTTATAGCGTCAGGAAGGAAAACACGACTTATTTTATATACTGAAATATAAATAAAATATTTTAAAGTAAATACACAAGCTGGTTTATTTTGCGTTCTTTGTTCTATATTAGTGACGGTAATAGGTGGACGCATTTGTATATTTATAAATAAAAGCTCCCCGGTGTCATGATTTGACCCGCCTTTTTTTTTCGTGGGGAAATCTTCATGGATACCTCGCCGCCCGGGGAGACGACGACGTTATGTTGGACTCCTACCGACTAAAACCCCGCGGCCGCTACCACGCGCCTCAAGGCGCTTGCAGGCCGCACTGGCCCCACAACCCCACGTGTCGCCCTTACGGGCCTCAGCGAGTGAGTGGCTAGTCCACCACACTGCCACTCCTGAGTTCTATTCGCTTCCCGGCGGTTGGACCCTACCACCGGTACTAAGCCCCCTCGCAACGCCAAGGTGAGAACTCATGAGGGGGTGGTTTGACTCTCCTCCACCAACTGAAGACGAATTAAAGGGTCGCATCCCGCCTGGCGCGATTGTCAACGATTATAATAATAGATTTTCAATTGTATCTGGTTTATAGGGCGTTGAAAGGTGAATGAAAAATGAAAATGAATGCCAAAAACATCATCTTTATTTCAAGTATGTACATATTATACGAGGGTCATTTAATAAATACTTACTTAGCCTACAAAAAGTAAAGGAAAATTTTGGAAAATGGCAATTTATTTTTCAACATAGTCTCCATTCAGTTCGATACACTTAGCACAGCGATGCTCAAACTTTTTTAACCCGTCCGAAAAATAGTTTTTGTCAAAATCTGCAAAATAGGCCTCCGTGGCGGCAATGACCTTCTCATTTGATCCATATCTATTCCCGGGGAGTGTTTTTTTCAGATTAGGAAACAGAAAGAAGTCTCAAGGGGCCAACTCTGGAGAATACGGTGGATGGGGCAGCAATTTGTAGCGCAATTTGACCATGGCAACGGCAGACGTGTGAACCGGTGCGTTGTCGTGGTGAAACAGCACGTTTTTCTTCGCCAGGTGGGGTCGTTTTTTCTTTAATTCGGCGTCGAATCAGCCCAATAAATCGGCATAGTAAAGCCCTGTTATAGTTTTACCCTTCTCGAGGTAATCGATGTAGATCAAACCTTGTGAATCCCAGAAAACGGTGGCCATAACTTTTCCGGCCGATTTTACAGTTTTCGCCTTGTTTCCAGCATGTTCCCCGGTCTGAATCCTTTGTTTTGATTGCTTCTCGGTCTCCAGTGTACCAGTGGATCCAGGTTTCATCGACGGTCACAAAACGACGCAAAAACTCCGCGGGATTCCGCTTAAACAGCGCCAAACACGTCTCCGATGTGGTCCTACGGTTGTGCTTGTTGTTGGTTGCTTGTTTTTTCTACATTTGGTGCGTCATTGTGGGAAGATTCATGGCTACACTCAATTCTTGAAATGGTTCTAAGCCAATGCCTACACTAGTAATCCCAGTGACAGCGGCTGTGTTTATGTCTAGGTTCTGGGTTGGTTGTAGATCTGACGTGTTCAGTATGAATTCACCTCTGCACATATTACACGAAAGTTTCAGTTTAGAATAAAAACCCACTTTACCCACGTTTCTCCTGTGATGTTTAAGTTAGATAGAGTGCAACCGAATTGAGGAGCATGATTCGATACCATTTTTATTTTTTCAAAAAAGTACAACTTGTCTATTACCACTCTCTCTGCTGCATCGTACAAATTTTCAGCCTGATCTTCATTCTGAGCTTGTGGCCGACTACTTAGAGTGCGTCGTCGCTTCAATGAACTGTAATGAAAAAGTTCAGCTATTTCCAAAAAAAAAACATGCAGAAATGTCACAGTAGAAAAAAAATAATGCGGAAGCCATATTTTACGGAATTTATGTTTAAAAAAGGCACAAATTACCCACTATTAGGAAAGTCATTTGCAATTAAGCATTAAAGTACTCGTAGCAAGTGGCGTTTTGAGTCAAAATATCGCTCGGTTCATGCGTTTTGTGGTTGCAGTTCTAACCCCCCCACCCAAATCAACCCTTTGCCGTTCAACTGATCGGATTTATTATATATTTACAGGAGAGTGCAAAGCAGCGGCCAGGCAAAAAAGTAGGCGGGAAATGGTTAATTTCGGCGTCTGTTTGCGCTTAGTTACTTTCATTTAAGATCTTTAATTATCTAACGTTATTTCTCAAATGAGAGAGATATGAAATAGTCTGTAGATATAGGCTGTCTATTAGGGTCTACATTTTCCAAATTCAATGTTGTTCTGTAAAATAAACACAGTACTTAGTATATTTACTCATGTGGTAGTAACTAGTTATTGTTTCAGCCAGCTTCAACTTTACTAAAAAAAAAACCCAAGATGGAAAAGCGAGTATGGATACTATTTTTAAAGAAACCTACATAGTCGACGACGCGCATGCCTCCACAACTTCATTTTGATCACACCTGTCAGATTGTGAAATATTTTGAGATACTTACAGCAATTCTGAAAATTAAATATTATTTGAAAACAATTTACTTACAATAAATACCTGGTGGATTGAAACAAATTCCTTCGAAATCAACCTATTATTTGAAGAGACCAACTAAAGTCATGTGATTACTTAGCATATACTTTACACCATCTGTTTACGTCATCTTACTAGATCGACTCAAATGAATTTATTTCTATTAAAATACAATACAACATACCTTCGACAATTAGCCATCCTATCAGTTTGTAACTTTTTTAGCTCTCGTTTACTAAGTCTTTTTAAAGTCCTTTACTTTTTCCCCATTTCACTATTTATTTTGAAACTCGGAGCAGCTAAGAATTTGAGCGTAGTCTTCTCGTCTCAACGGAGCGATCGGTACTGATGTGTGAAATAGAAATATGTGTCAAGCTTCACAAACGTGCGACGGGAGATGGCTTTTTCCGCGGAATGAAAACGTATTAAGTGCCAAAAGTGTTTAATCGTTATAAATCCAAAACTAAAAGGAATTTTAAAAAATGACTAGACATAGCCCTTACTTATTGTTCAATATAATTATTTATAAAAAAATTGTCATCATAGTAATTGCTTTGTCCAGTATAAAAAGAAAAAAAGGGAAAATCAGACGTAACTTCGTGATTTTTTTTTATCGAGATAATTTAATTATTTTATGTTTTTGATCAAACACAACCCTTGAAAATATCATGTAGCGTAACATTTAAAAAAATCATAAAATTTCATCTAGTATTTATCACGTACAATCAAGAAAAAGATTGGTAGTTTTGCTTTATGCGCACTCTTAAGAAGAATCTATTCAATTCAATTGGAAATGAGGATAGAATCAATTGTTATAACATGTCAGAGCATCACACACAATCTCTGAATTTAAAAGCTTAAAAATTATGCTAGCTCAACACACACAAGTCAATATAGTCGGCAAAAGATATCTTTCCACAATAGTAATTCGCAATCTCAAAAGTACGATCTCCGGGTGCTTTCAAATTAATCAAATACGAAAGCTTAATAGGTGATTACTGAAAATAGATAGTCGTGAACCTCTGAACTTTGGCCGTTTGAAGGTTGAGAATTTAGTGAGCCCAATTAAGCCAACTACATTGCAGGGAAACCTGTTACAAAGCACGGTATAGGGGTGCTTGGTCCGTACTGAATTGTTTCTGAAGACAGACGCACAGGGTTTTCTGATATTATAACATTCCTTATGGACTATGTCGATGTAACCTATGGTTATTGTCTTAAAAATTGGAAGAATTTCAATCATAGCCTTATAACCAAATTGACCATCAAGCATCAAAAGGATGGTCAATTTGGTTAACTGCCGTCATAATATACCATACCCTCAGGACCATAAATCCCTAATGGGTAAGTCAGAGGCACACTGATTGTAGCCGTCATGGCGAACGGCACATTCAGAAGTCCACATTTTTAGGGAATTCGAACCCAACGTTGTAAAGGGCGAGCCGATAATATCTGACTGTTGAAAAAACAGCTCTGAGCCAATAAAAATACAAGTAATTTTACCTGTTCTTTCTGCAAAGCAAATTGACAGCTGACCATGTCGCGTCTATTCCTTCATTCGCATACATAATTCACCGGTCTATCTAACTATATGTAGGGTGAAATGTCCTGCCTGCCGCCATTTTGGTGTAACCACTCGTTTCAGGGGTCAATCACCTTCGTCCGTCTTCTAATTTTGACGTTGAAGGTTTTGGCTAAAATATATATCCTCTGCTTGATAGAAGATTCTGGAATTAAGAACCAGTTTTACATAGAACTGATTAAGCTTTTGTTTAAAAGGTTCGGTCTAGCTCAATGAAATGGTTAACGGACAGATTGGCTGAGTTACTCTCCAGAGGTATTCAGTATGGAAATTCCTCCTGAATACCTTTGTGTTCCCTTTTTTTTCAAAACCTCAATCAAATGCAACACGCGTAAAACTTTGCAACATTTTAAATTCAATATTATAACATATACCGTAACCGTTATTTGATTTACCAATTATCAGTACGATTATAAGGTTTGAAAAGCCTGTAATTTTTTTTATATAGATAGAAGTTCAAGCTTTTGATTTCAATATATTAACTAGACCTCGAAAATAAACCACTTACAAAGCTCACCTTTGAGTTAAAAGAATGCTAAGACCCGCATTCACAAACAACCATCAACGCTAAGCACGCGCTCACGCTCATGCTGTCCCTTTCAGTTCTATTGATATTTTGCGGGACAGCATGAGCGTGAGCGTGACTTCGTGCTTGGCATTGATTGACGTTTGGGAATTTGGAGGTAAGTCTGTTTTTATTGCCCAGTCTACATAAGAGAATTTAAAGCTACTTTGCATTTCACATGAGTTTCTAATAATTCTTAATAATTAATTCGGGGAATAGACTTTTAAAAACCGTTCCTGTTTAATAGAGGAACATAATATTTTTGAAGCCTTAATTTTAAACATTAATATTTATTATATTGTCTGGTCAAAAAACCCTACATAACATAATAAGTCGATCCCACAAAAGTATTGTTTTAACGAGCTTTGTCGACAAAACGATCCAAAGAACTTTTTAATACTCGTTTGATCCGTGAACCAAAAGTTTAGAACTGTTTCATTGTATAAATTCAACTGTCGGTGACAGTCCACCTTTATAGGCATTTTTTATTCAGGTTTTAGCTGTGCTTTTTGAAGTTAGCCTTTCATTTTATGCCATTGCAGCAGTATGTAGTTAGTTTGTTGAATGAAAGAGCTTCATACCTATTTGTTAAATTTTAGAACTAAACACTTTCCCTTTAAATAACAGCTTCATATTACTGTGTCGCAATCTACCGGCGTCAAAAATGGCAAAACACACATCATTCATTTCTTAGTTGACGGAATAATTTCAACCATCACGACGAAATGGTTAAGAAGTTGGTGAAGAATGGTTACGACCTTCTATTACTACTAACTTAATATTTTTTGCTACCATTTTATTTTTGGGTATATTCTTTTTTTATTATAAAGTGGCAAACAATTAAGTTAAGTGTGTCAGTTGTTTTAAATATTACTACCTCAAATAGTTATTTTTTTTGTTTGAAGCGATATGATCGTCTATCACTCAACATCAACATTCAGAATAGTATAGTTTGGGGTCAGAATTACCTAAAGAGCCGAAGAAGGTTAAGGAAGGGTAGCCTTTTGTGGAAGTCGCAAAAGGGTAAGGGGTCCCTAACGTCTAATGCTACGCTAACTGCGTTAAAATACTTTCGAGAGCTATTAATAAACATGTTAGGGAACCTTCTTAGCTTCTGGGCCTCAATTAAAAGCACCCTGCCTTCGTGTGAGCCATGATATTAGTATGTAAATGGCCCTTTTGCTTTTTAGGGAGCTTTCATTTGTCTGAAACAATCATCATTTCTGTCAGCTGATTAGGAGCCAAATGCATGAACATTCACGTTGGTCTATTTATTTAGAAGCTCAGGCACAATTTTCAAATCAGGTATAGAGATAATATACTCGTTGTAAGTAAAAATAAAATAAATCCTGAAAAAATTACTCAAGAACACCTTTTTGAGTTTGTTGTTTTATTCGAGATACATTGCTTTTTTTCTGATTCATTAATTATCCTCGTATATGTCGATAAAGTTATTTTTAGTAGTTAAGGAGTACATGTGGTCATACATTTGCATATAATGTGTGCATATGAATGCATTTCCGACCGAGGCATAGGTCATGCAAGTTTGATGAAAACAAGACTACCTATACACACAATAAGTACTTATTCTTGACAGAAATTTAAAGAACACAATTTTTTGAAGCAAAGGCAAAGGCAATGTAGTTTTTTAAATCCACTGTGATACCAAAAAGATTCCAGGCTATCCGTTAGGATTGTGTTCAAAGTTTTTAAAACTACGAAACTCGACTGTCTGAAACTACCTGTGAAGTGTTTGGTCACGTACTCCTTTAACGCCTAAAGTTCAACAAGAGCTTTTTAAGCAGTTGCTGAGTTAGTGATGGTATTAAATGTCAATGGACTTGGACTTGAACGAGGGCTGATCGCAAACGGGTTGATTTTAAAATACGAGGTAAATATTATTTTCCAGGGGCTGCTAACTACTTCGTCCGCGTGGACTTTCAGTTCATGCATTCATTCATTTAAGGGTTTAATTATTTATAATATAATTTGTACATGCCAATTTTTTTTTCGAGTCGACTATTTAAACGACTATTTCATAATTCGACTATGCGTTGTTATGTCAGTCAGTCGGGTTTGCTTTTTATATACATAGATTTCCTAAATAGAAGTAGAATATTAATTAAATTTTCTTTATACTGTTCATCAAACTTCTAACTTATATAAATAAAGTGTTGAAATACTCATTGATTTCACGTATGCAAAAAACTCAAATATTTGTAGGTATTTATGGCCAAAGTCAATTTTTTTGTTTTTTTGGCGTTTATTCAGAAATCGAAATTCACAAAAAAATACCAAAAATACTAGAAAAAAATCTCAAAATCTTATGATTTATGCATTTAAGAGTTACATAGGCATTCTCACTCATAATAAGTGACTGACTATGTAAACGAGATCATATATTTTGGTTGGACCCACTTATTTTTTTCTATATGTATTAGTAAGTAGGCCTTGCTGTCATTTCAACCAACTTACCCGTTATACTACGTCGGCGACCTACCTTCTTATTAATAAAAACGAACGCAACGTTAAAGCATTGTTTAAGCAAATGACGTGTTGTGTCACTTACTCGCAAAAGGCGGCGGCAACAAGAATGAAAGTGACAAAGCTATACAAAAGTCATCGTGTTGTTAAAGAGCTGTTTAAGTTTTTATGAATAAGGGGGTTAACCTTTTGTACAGACTAAATGGCTACACCTACCACGCGGCAGCTGCAGTGTTGGTGCTACTGCTGTTGTTGTTCGTAGCACTGTCCGTGTTTTCTTCCATCGCTACAACTCGTAGCAAAGTCGTAGCATCGTAGCTATGCCGTAATCGTGACCTATTATCGATGAAAAACGCGAAGGAATAAGATAAGATAAGATATACTTAATTGCACGAACAAAAGAACTAAATCATAAGTTAACAGAGATTTAAGATGTACAATTTAGGTTGTCTTATCGCTAGAAGCGATCTCTTCCAGACATCCTTCGGGTAGAGATACTAAGAAAGAAAAGTAGGTGTAGGTGGTGCGAGAGCATAATTGAGAACTATTAAAAATTTGAATTTTAATTGTGTAAATAGACATACCTAGATACAATACTATGAGTATATCAATAAACTTACTGACACTTGCATACATTTAATACATACAATTAGCAGGTATGGAAATAAATAATTGCAAATATGTAATAGCAAATGATTGGCGCATTTATTTGGTAACAACACATATTCCCCATTCTTATCAAACCTTTCAAAAATTGTGTTCAATTTTTCGTCCCCACAGAGCGAGCATTTCTGCTCCAATAAAATCATTGCCTTTACGTCTAAATGTTCCTAAACTCCCTTCCACCGATTCTAGGTTAACCCGTTGCCATTTCAGAAAGTATAATGGGAATCTCGGATTAAACTAAAGTTTTAATTAGTATAGTGAATAGGAAAAGTACGGAGAGGGTTTTCGGAAAACTGCGGCCGTATTTGAAATTCAAATTGCCATTTCAATACGTAATTTTATACTTATTAAAGTCAGGTTTTAATCACTTGTGGTTTCTCTCTTTTACCTTTAAATTTCACTTAAAATAAACTTTTTTAAATCAGAGCTGATAGTTTCTTAAAGGTCAGATGTTTGAATGGCTTATGGATTTCTCTATCTAGGACAAATTGATATCACGATACCTATTATAATTTTTCATACATATTTTTTAATAAATAAACATCACTGGACATGATTTTCAAACACCCACACCAGTACAGATCCACAAATTCATACACACAAATGTTTGTACTGTGGGGGGATCGAACCTGTGACGTTATGTGTAGTAGCCAATTTTTTAACCATTATACAAACCGGTCATCAATTTAAACGCTCAGATTCAAATGCGTTGTCCCAGAATATAATCAAAAATAAAAAAATATGAGCCTATTGTGTTTTTTAAATTTAATAACGAAAGCAAATATTTTGATACTACTCATTATTTTTTTAGACATAATTATTAAGGCAAGAGATCAGATAATGTGGCCAAAGCGCCTTTTTTTCAGTTATAGATGTCCTAGAACTGTTGTGAGAAGATTTAAGGTCAACAACAGTCATCATTTTGAAGGAAAACAAGTGTGAAAAACCTTACAGCAGTAATATCTCAAATAACACGTAAATGATGGTAATTCATATAAATATTTCCTTAATTGGGCCCGAAAAATTGTTAAGCCTCCAAATTGAAATACGCTCATTATGAACTTATTTATCCTCTCCGCCAACCAAGTTCCTATTTATAATTTGATGAGCCACGAAACGTTCGGCTGAAAAAGTTTTTCAAACAAAACGGCCAATATTTGAATGAAGCCTCTCTTTAGCTATTCAGAATTTAAATGGATAGTTTTCAATCAGTACCATCCACAGAAGCTGAAACGGATCTAATTAAAAAGTTAAGAGCTCATTTATTTATAGTCCTGGAGATTTATATTTGTGAAATCTGAAACTTTGATGCCTATGGCAGAAGAGGCGAATATCAATGGTTTTTTTTTATTTTAGAAAAAGAAACATTCTTGAAATGTTTTAGTGAATAGGTGGTTTTTAAACAAAAGTGATCTCTGAGGCACGCACTTTAAATATCATTGGACATTATTCCACACAGTGCCACCTAGCCCAAACTAAGCAACTAAATGCTTGTGCTTTGGGATACTAGACAGCACCGTTTCAACAAACTTAAATCTTTTTTTTTGTAAATGCATACTTGATATACATAGGAAACACTCAGACCAGTACAAACAGACATGTGACAAACAGAATCGAACCCGCGACCATTGCACAATTCTGAACCATTTTACACTAACTCACCAACTTTGTATGCATAAGTCATCATTTAGATTATTATAATCATTAGATTATTATTGATCATTTAGATGATGAGTGTATAATGTACAGAGGCGTCCGGCACCGGTTTAGGTAACAGGAAAGCTGTTGTGGCGTTCAACGTGTTACTTCCTATTAGTGGATTTCTTGTTGGGATGGTAAGCTTGAAAAAAAAACAGAGTATTTAAAAAGCTTAAAACGCAACACAATTGGCAAGTGATAATAAAATTAAAACTACTTACATACAGGCTCTCATCTGGTAATGGCGTTTATTATTGTATAAATGCGGACATTATATTACAAATGGCAGCCCAACGATAAGGTACAAGTGCTACATGAAACTGAATGAGGCCATTAAAACAATTTAATTTACATACGAATGGAAAAACATAAAACGTGTGTATTTTTACCGTAATTGCTTCATTCTATTCGAGTCCTAAATTTCTCGTTTTTATTTTGTTTTGATAAAAAGTGGCGAAAAAAATTTATGAATTGTCAGTAACGAATGGATTGGCTGCTGAATTTAAAAGAGGCAAACAGTAATTTAATGAGTTGATTCGTGAGCATTAACGGATTACGCAGGCCATTTTCATTGAAATCGTGAAAAAGCCACCATATACGAGTAATTCATACATTTAAATTCACAGGCTCACAGGGGCCTTGGTCATTTGATCGTCAAACCGAAGTGAAATGCTATACTAGCGTTGCCAAATTATTAACATTTTTTAATTTGATTTAAGTAACGTATGCTATTTCTCAGAAGTTTCTCATTTTATTTACCATGCTTCTCTCTCTGTAGATATCTAAGGAACGCGGTCAGCTTCAGGGTTGCATCTGGAGACGCGCTGGGCAGAAACCGGTGGAGGCAGATCATCCATGTTTCTGTCCATCGCGTCTTTTACCACTTGTTGGCGAACGACCTCGCGACCTTTTGCCTTCAGTGTTCCCAACCACTATTAATTTCTCCAAGCTTAGCATGCTTACCATGCTTAGCTCAAGGGTAAGTTATTATCATAACTTAACTTAGATAACATGATTGGTTCAAGCGTAAAATTTATTGTATTTATTTAATGATAAGTAACAACTGCCTGTTTCACAAATAAATAAAATAAAATGGATAAAAATCATCCAAACACATACTCCTATATATGGAAGTAGAAAAAAATGTCACTTTATAGAAAATGGGTTCACTGTTCTTGCTCGCTTCAAGGAACCTTCAAAGGTGCTAGTAGTATTACAAAACTACTAGTCGTGTTGTAAGTTGATGATACCCCCGAATTCACGAACGCCAGTCAACATTAAGCACCACATCAGGGGGGCTAAAACAGCAACATTTTAGCATTTCATATTATGAATCATCTAACTGACGTTTCATCTAGACCGCGGTCCGTTTCGAGTCAAAAGTGAGTAACAGCGTGCTCACACGCATCCCGAATTGATAAATTGTATGAACGTGAGCGACGTCAGCGCGCTATTACTCACTTTTGACTCGAAACGGACCGCGGCCTAGATGAAACGTCAGTTAGATGTTTCATAATATGAAATGCTAAAATGTTACCGTTTTAGCCCCCCAGTATCGCTGTTACTTTTAGCTCTATTGACAATAAACGGGACGGGATGAGTTAGACAGCGTACTCATCATTGATTGACTTTTATGAATTTATGGATTAGTGAGCTCACGTTACGCTTTAGAAATAGGAAAGCCCATTAACAGATGAATTCTAAATTGTTTTAAACTGGGTAAGCTTGTTCCACCTTCTGAGGTCAAACGCAAACCCATATTGAATACCTAATGAAAAAAAACTGATGGTCCAGTTAAAACTGGACTAATTTGTTATTAAATTAGTCTACTTCACCTTCATTTTAGGTTGTGAATTTGTGGGTCAGAAGGACAAGGAAGGACAACATCAGTTTTGCAACATAAACCACTGAATTCACAAACATCAATGAACTCTTAGCAGGCGCTCAAGCTCTAGCTGTCCTATTAAATGTTTATAGAACTGAAAGGGACAGCTATACTTCTGAGGGATGTTCAACCTTGATTTGCGTTTGTGAATTCGGAGGTAAATGTTGCAAAACTGATTGGTAAAAACACCAACTTGGTTTCACAAGCTTTACAATTGGGTACCAAATTTTTAAATTTCCCAAGGGATTGCAAATAACAAAACACGCCCATTCCCGTAAATTTCAGAATATTACCTATTAAAAAGAACCTTGAACTTGGATTTGCTTAAATAAACAAAAAGAGGAAGATACTTTGCGTTTATTTCATACTTCGTGAATTCAAAAACTGGCACATGACATTGAGGTATAAATGACGTGCTCACAATCAAGTCGCTGTCACATTGGCTTACAAACAGGTCCATTTGACCTGTTTTAGGATATCAATGCATAGCAAGCGAATTTTCTTTTTGCGTATTAGTGAAATTGGATAGTTATTATTTAAACCTCTGATACAATAATCTTCCGATCGACCACGGTTAAAGAGGAGGACTAGCCTTTATTAAGACGTATAACGACTACTTAGTTTGTTTTTGTTTTAATTACTTTTCCTGTTCTAAGGCTTACCATGTCAGTCATCCTTGCTCTTGCATAGAAATGTCATTTAGAGTGAGCAAATTGAATAAAGTAAACAGGTAGCCTGACTTAACATGTGGTTTCACAAATTTAAAAGTATAACTGAATGTATATTGATCGTGTATTAATCGATGTATATTGGATTTGTCATCACAAATAGCACTAGCGATAACTCAAATAGGTTCAAACATACAATTTCAGTATAAAAACTACTATTGATCGGTTAGTAAGCAACCTAGAGCAAATAAGAGCAAGGCTCTGCTGCTGGGACTCTGACTGACAGTAATTGCTGCTGCGCTGCCGCGGCGTTTCGACAGATTTTTAATGGCGCGCCGAGCTGGGAGATTTACGAAGTTTTAGTGACGGTTACCGACTCTACTCTCTTTGGGATATTTAGAGTACTCAGCAGTTTTTCTTTTTACCTCACTTTTTAACCTTGGTGTTAGTTTAAATAAGCGTTGATTTGTTTTTTAGGATTATTACTTATCCTGCACCTCAACATTTGCGTTTGCTTATATTCTACTTGAATATTGTCTGGGAGGGGTCGTTTAAAGCGATTAGTCCGCCTATATTATGCTTATCGTACGTTTTTGTTTATGTTTTGTAAAATAAAGAAAATCTTATATTTTAGCACTAAACTGAGAAAAGATTCTAGATCGATTTGGAGAACAGCACTCAAATTGGTTCCAGAGACGGCCAACTGTGTTTATTTAGAAGAAAACTCGGAATTTGGCAGGCTTGGCGGTGATGCAAATACCTGTCACTGACTGAAACGAACTGTCAAACGATTGGATTTAACAACGTAGATTGGTAATAATGAGACAATATTTTTTGTTCATTAAAAATTTATTAAAATTTAATACCTTTATATAAAAAATATTTATTTACATTGCTTTTATAATTATTAGCTATTGTCAACAGTATTTATCTTTAAGAACTCTTCTCAACAATTTTCCCGAAGGATTCTTTGGTAAGCTATCGAGCAAAGTTACGTCTTTAAGTCTTTTATATTCTGCTACTCTTTCAGCCACAAAGTCAGTAATGTCTTTAGGTTCAAGTTTGCATCCATCTCTAGCTACAACAAATGCTCTAGGACGTTCTCCAGTCTTCGGATCTGGTACACCAACCACGCCTGCATCAAGAACACTGGGATGTTCTTTGATTACGCTTTCTAATTCTGCTGGAGGCACTTGGTATCCTTTGACCTGAAAGCAGTTAATCAAAGATAACCCTGTGGTTGTTTCTGAAGGAGAAGTCAGCGCCAGTAGTAGGGTCTGAAAGTTATATAGCTACCAACTGGATTGGACAATTTGTTGGACAATATGACATGATAACTTTCTAAAGCTCACCTTAACATCGACTTAAGATATCAGTTTTATAAAAACATTATGTATGTCTGCCTGAACTGAAAGTGCTCTACTACTTATTAGTTTAGGTATACTATCATGTAATTTACAATTATAAGAGCAATGGCAGTAGAACTTTATTCATTTATGTTTACAACAACTCAAAAATCAAAATCATTCTAATCGAATAGTAATTGAACTATTTTTTTAATCTCGAAGGCGAGATTAGCTCAAATGACTTTCTTTTTGCTATAATAAAGTGTTCCTCCCTATCTTATGTGTAGGTAATAATTTATTAATGTGCAATATTGTACACTCAGTAGATTAAGCGATGACTCTCGAAAACAATTATGTATTTTATGCAATAGTGTATTATCATGATGATATTTTTCATTATGGACTCTGTACTCTCCTGTGATCATGTACTAAGTGGGAACTAAATATTATTTATCTCGTTGTTAGGACAAACACAAGCAAACGTAAGAGACTTATTTATTATCTTTTAAGTCAGTTAGGCCTCGTTTTTATGCGTAGCACCAAATTGAAACTACACTGTCAGCGCTACAATATCAAAAGCTTTTTGTACAAAACGTATCGTATCCTCTCTGTTTTTGTTTTTAATATAAACAAAAAGAGCGAGATAAAAGTGGGCACACTAAACAGGTCCAATGGGCCTGTTTGCGAGCCAATATGACATACGTCATATTGGTTCGCAAACGTATGTTTAAAAGACTAGTAAAATTATTTTTAGTTAACAATTGACGACTCTAAAGTGTCAGAATGCTTTTTCTGTTATAATTTGACCGTGTTGTAACGTGTGAACTAGATATTATGATTATTTAAAAGAGCGTAAACGAGACAGATACAATGTTGCGTAAAACTGTCAACACTGTCGATGTTTTGCTCAGGTGTACTTATAGTTCTGTCCTTTCTACTATAGTATTTGTGAGTGTTCTTTGTTATCATCATTTAAATTACCTTTATGAGTTCTTTTAGTCTGTCCTTTATTGTTAGTAATCCTTCTTCAGAGATAGAACATAAGTCACCAGATTTAAACCAGCCGTCTTCTGTGATAGCGTTTTTGGTTGCTTCAGGATTATTTCTGTACCCTTTCATTACTTGAGGTCCTCTTATCAGTAACTCGCCAACCTGAAGTGAAGAATACATTCATGCAAATTATATTGTGAAAGTATGAGAAGGCACGTTACGCAGCTGATGGTCCCGGTTGACGTAGGAGGATGTCAGTCGTTAAGCCTAGTCGGAAACCTCACGGCAGTTTGAGCCCTCGTGGAGTATTTATCACATCACTTCTTCTTAACAGTAAAACGGTGCTCCGTAGGATCCGCCTGTCGTAAAAGGCGACTTAAGGGGGTCCCCCCCGTTTTTTTATAGTGATCTTCAAGATGACCTCATTCCAACTAATGGGAAGCAACAGATAAACGAATTATACACTAACTAGCGGCCGCCCGCGACTTCGTCCGCGTGGACGAAGCTTTCTAAATACGCGCTATTTTCGTATATTTTTTCATATTTTACTTGATATTTACAAAAAAATTACACAATATCTTTATAAATTGTAGCCTATGTGTTATTCAGATGTATAAGCAACATTATTGTAAAGTTTCATTAAAATCCATTCAGTAATTTTTACGTGAAAGAGCAACACAGCACATCCAGACATACAAACTTTCGCCTTTATAATATTAGTAGGATATTTACCTCATTTGGCCCCAATGCCCGATATTCTGAGTCAACCACTTTAATTTCTGTGTTTGAAACAGGGATACCCACAGTAGTATATTTTTTTGATCCAGGCACCGATGTAGTAACCAAAGGGGATGTTTCTGTCAAACCGTAAAGTTGAAGAAAATCTGTATTCTGTTGAAATTAAAAGTTTATTTAGTTGTGCTTACAATCCATTATTAAAAACTGAGTTAAACTGTAATTGGGGAAAAAAGGAATTATTTGCAAAGATGTTGGTTATTTGTAGCAAAACTTTTCAAACAAAAATCAAAATTAAAATCAAAAATAGCTTTATTTAAATAGACCTGTTACAGAGTACTTTTAAATCGTCAAATCTAATTAACAAACAAAACATACTTAATAATAGACATGAATACCATAATATTAAATGTAATCAATAAATATACTGTACTTAAATAAATGTGATGCTACCACCGGATCGGAAAGTTGTTTCTGTACTGAGAAGAACCGGCAAGAAACTCAGCAGTTACTCTTTTCAACTGTTTCTCTTTTTTACAATAATTGTTAGTATATTACAACAGAACTTAGAACAAGATAGCACAATAAAATTCATAATTTATGAAAAGAATAACACTCTTAGGTACATCGACGAGAAGCTATATAAAACAAATCAAACATTGTTAGTGTCTATTTTATGTCAACATTGTTAGTGTCTATTTAATGTCAATTTTATTATGTCAACATAATTATTAATCATTAGCGGTATGTTTGAAACAGGAAACTAATTTGAATTCGAACTTTGAGTATTTTCTTTACTAAGACTGGTTTTGTTAGAGCATCTGGTTTGCATACTGGGTATTTAACTATTGTTTTCAAACGGTAAGTTGAATTTTCAGTTAAAAGAGATACATTTTGTTTTACCAACCTTCACTTTTTTCAAAACATTATCCACATCGGCTTTTGGTAAAGGAGCTGCAGCACTGATTATTATTCGGACAGAATCTAATTGCTTTGTAGTGACACCGGGATAAGACGCCAAGAATAAAACTGGAAAACAATATTTTATCACATTCATGTAGGTTTTTTGATCCGCGTTTCCCCTATGCTATTCCGGCGGACGCCAAAACTTCCTTCGCCTGTGTGAGTATACCTTCTGTGAGTATACCTTCGTCTATACCAGATGACTATTCCCGGGTTTTGTGCCAGGGTGTTTAACCACTGGGCCACGACGCTGTCACACACAATTATAATACTGCTCTATTTTTGTATGTATGTCCTTATAAATAAATAGGATTTAAGTTTGTTAATCCATTGTTTTATATTCCATTGGATATACAATTTAGCTGTGCTGCGTGGAATAAAATGTAATGAATTTCTTACTTAACGGCGGTGCTGCATAAAGGAGACTTATTTTATGTTCCTCGAGTGTTTTTACATAGCTGGTTGGCTCAAATTTAGGCAGCGTCACAACTTTAGCGCCTATGGATAACTTATGAAGCATAAGTAATATTAAGCCGTAGATATGGTAGAATGGTAAAACCGCAACGGATGTTTCTTGGTGGGTACCTGAAAAAGAGAAGATAAAAGGATGATAACTATTACACAATAACAAACTCAATTTGATTGTCAAACTACAGTTACTTTTTGTAGTAGATACTCGTGGTTTATCTATCATCATCATATCTATCAAGGCATCAGTAAAAAAACATAAACTACTCAAAACAATATACCTCCACATTGTTTGCAGATATGAGTAGTTTTGTACTTTTACCATATTTTTTTTATTGTGGTCATGAAGACCTTACTCCTTCAGATAGGAAGCAGCCGTGAGGTACAAATGAGGTTGACAAATACAATGGTGAGGTAACGATGGGCTAGTCAATCTCATTTTAAATGCCTTTTCACGCCCCGCTTAAAAACCCGGGATCGTAAGGAGAAGGAAACACATGACACAGAAACAAATCCGATTCCGACTTTACGGGATGCTGTTTTAATTATGCTCTCGATCGTACAGCCTGGCAAACCATTTTTTAAGATTCCTCACACCCGGGCATATCTGAGTCGTTGGAATGTCGAAAACATGCATGCAGTCAAGCATTAGAGCAACTCATGGGCACATGTAACATCTGGATCGTCGACTCTAAAGAACCTTTTCAAACCCATCAAAACCTCAGCTGTTTTTCCCAAAATCGGTAAAAACACTCCAGTTATCGGGCTGTACGAGACAATGGCGGCGCCAGAGTAATGAGATCCCTGAAGATGGTAAGTGATGCGAGAAAGAGGTAATACTAACTTGTGGTTTCATTATAATGTCGATATTCCTCAACATCCTGTTGCACAAAATTCGCAACTATATTTTTGTTAGTAAGTTCTACGCCCTTTGGTAAACCAGTGGTACCACTTGAGTACGGCAATAATATCACATCATCAAACTGCTTTTTAACTTGTTTCAGAACGTCATGATCTATATTACTTTCGTCTATTAGCTGTTGAAAATCAGTCGTTCCTGGAACTCCATCTTTTGCATTACAGGTTATAATAGGAAGATTCATTTTAGCTAATTTCATTGCTTCTCTCAAAATTGGAACCGTTTCTGGTATTCCGATCAACACTTTTGGATTTGATAGCAATAACTGGCGTTGTACTTCATCTGTAAAAATCAAAAAGTATTATTATTCTTAACAGTATAAGTAACATCACAAGGCAAATTATTAATTTTATTTTTATATTATTCTAATGTAGACAGGCGTTCACATCAAAATTGGTGGGCTAGAATACATTACGATTTAAAACATTCTGGTCCCCTATTCATTACCATCAATGTCATTGTTAAAATTAAGTATTTCTTGCTCAAGTTTAGAATTAACGTTTCTACACGAAATATGCAATTGTAATTCTGATGCTTTACTTTGACACCTATTTATAACAAATAACAGTTGTGACAGTGGATTACTAAGGGTGGGTTGCCCCATTTGACTTTAACAATAACAAACATCCAAATTTCAGTTAAAGTACCGGTTAGGCCAAAAAATGACGTCAAATTGTCAAATTTGACAAAAACTTTAACTTTAACTTCTACTATGGTGCAACTTACCCTAACATTCACCTTTGTAATTCAATGCACGCCGGGTCTGTATTGGGATCGGAGACCAACTCAACCGAAATTTAGTGATACAATTTTTGGGCATGTCCGTGCTTTGGAAGAATGTTAATTAGTTGTTCCCGGCTGACGTCTCTAGATGCCATCAAGGCGGCTAAACATCTAACAGCGAAGTTTTTCAATACCCTTATCCCTCCAACAATCCGCAATGAATCGCTTAGTTAAGGCCTGTGCCCAGAGAGACGTTTACATCAACTGTTACAAAACCGTTGCAAAATGGGTCTTATGTCAGCGGCATATGTAAAGGTTGATGTGAGCTCCTCTTCACGCTGTTGTTATTACAGTGTTAACACTTACATGCTGTGTACGTTGGGTTCACTGTAGTCATTTCAGCTCCAGCCTCGATTGAACCTAAGGACACCAGAGCGTATTCTGGAGAGTTCACCATCATCACACAAACAACATCCCCGTCTGTTATTTTAAATTTTGTTCGTAGCTGCGCTGCAAAGTTTCTAGAATATTTGTAAAGTTGATGGTATGTAAGGGAGTAATTCGTCACACCGCATACCTGAAATTATCAAAGAAAATCAGTTGAAGTGAAAAAAACAATGAATTTTGGCATACCATAAGTTGTTCAAATATTTTATCATTAGGTAATATTGTTAAAAATATGTCCCTTATTACCCAATTAGGAAAGTCATCTATCTTAATCACAATCTATAAAACTACTATTATAAAAATGTTTATTTGAGATACTATTAATCATTATAAAATACATCGAACTGATAATAATTATTCCATGTCACCAAGATCTTATGTCGGTAACTACTTAAATATTATTGAATAAGTTTTCATGTTGTCGATCGTTTTTGTGAATTAACGGAATTTCAATTCGATTTTTTGTGTACGTGGTGTGATTTTGTTTGGAAAACATTAGAGGTTACTGGTCTCTTCAGTGGATGCTTTGCTGAACAAAGAATTAACATAAATTAAAAGAAAACGAAGCATCGGTCAAACAAAGTTCTGGATCGGTACCCTGTTTTCAACCTTTTCTACTGTCTACCTGAATAGGTTTTCAATTAAATACATCACCAACCAAAGCAGTTTTATCGGCCCATCTTTCCAAATTTTCCCAAATTTGTTGCGGCAGTGTCCTCTTTGGTATATCAACCTCCCTGTACGGTGACCTGACAACATTTTCTGGAGTCCAAATACTCTGTTGCATAGATACATTTACTCTGTAACTTTTACATGTTAGCAGTCTTTTGACATGTCTGCTTAGCACATTGCTTGTCGCCATTTTTAACTGAAAATGAAAATATTTTCGTGTGAATATTGTGGTTCAGAACGAGGAATATTATTCAGAGTTTAGCAGCATGGGACGACTGCAGATGTTCGTTGGAGATGGTATTTTGTGGCGCTATTTTGAATGCTTACTAAGGAAGACGTTATTACGTATATTCGTTTGGTATCTAAGCTGTGGAAAAGTCAGACAGTACATACAGTACAGACAGTGCGTTTTTTTCCTAAATAGTTGCCATTTTTGCATGTGCATTAAGACATAATAATAAAATCACATATATTTTTGTCTAAAGTGAGAGTCAAACCTACGACTCTCACGACACTCTCGAATACGCAAACGTCAATCAACGCTCATCAGGCACTCATTCTGAGTGATGCTCAACCTTGATTTGCGTTTGTTGATTCGGGGGTTAGCTATTAATCTGGCGATTACAAACCAGTAATATGAAAAATAAACAGCGAAAGAACGTTGTTTTGTTTATTACTTAATAGCCATAATAAAGTCGGATAGGCAGTGATAAAGGTATCGACTGTGTAACTTGAAATATTTTAAATTGTTAAAAACTAAAACTGACCACCATAACACAAGTTTGTGAACTATCTGCTGATAACTTATCTCAGATAATAATATTTAAAGAAGTGTGATTGAATACATTGAAAACGAAGGTCAGCTGAACAATTTTTGCTTTTTCAAAAACTATTGGTTACAAGGAAATAACTTGTGCTTTTTTTTAAAACTGTTAACTAATTTTGATCAAGGAAGAAACTAAGACCTTTTCCTGTATACCCAGTAACGAAGTTAAAAAAGTTGATAGCTTTGCGTGAATTCGTTGTAAATAATAATGTTAGTTAGGACCGCCTTCAGATTTTAGTCAGATTAAAATGTAATTTCCCTTAGTTCTTTTCACTAAAACGATCACATTTACGTAGTTATCGAGTTTCACAAAACACCAAAATCCACTCTCACTTCGAATTCACTGCTCGAACGTTTGATTTGATCTTTGATCAAGATCAGTCAAAAGTCAAAACCTTCTCTTTCCTCTATGATCCAAATTCCTTGACATAATCTATCAAAACCAGTGTTGAAATTATCATGAAAGACAAATCTGTCTGATCACCTTTATCACAAAGATTTTCCTAGAGATCGTCTAAGATCTAGAGATCGTCTAAATGTTATGTATAATACGACAATTGAAACAAAATATTGTTTCAATTCGAAACGTGTTGTAACGAATCTGCCTGTTTTTTATTTATTGTGTTCTATAAAAATGCATATTGTTAAGCTTTCCCCAAATAATCCACTCATTCATAATACAGTCATTAGCTTGCGTTCAAAGATAACGTTTACAACTGGCTTAAATATTATTATTTACTCGAATTTCAAGTGAAAAGTAAGATAACTAGATACTTTGCGATGCCATTTAGTTTGTCATAGGGACACAGTGCAGCCATGAAACAAACAAAAATAAACGTCACATGGGTGTGTAAGTGACACTAAAACAAATGAGCTGTAGGTCAATAGTTGGCGTTAAAAATCTATACAAAACACCTGTTAGTGAATACCAAATAATAGGTAAGTTACGACTAAATACCTACCATGACTTAAAGTTATTGACAGAGTTAAACCATAGTGTTGGTGCTGTTAGTACTGACTACTATTTGGCATACTTAAGTATCACTAATTTGCATAAGGGATAATTACCCCAAATTCTAGGTTGAGCGTTTAAGTACATCTTGATGTAAGTAAATTAGATATTCAATTTGATTTGATATAAATAGTTATTTTATAAACTAAAACACTTACCTTAATACTGCAAAACGTAAATAAATATAGCTCCTAAACTGTCTATTAAATAAACGATACTTTGTCTCCTTATCAAGAGAACGCTATGAACTTGACCGCGATCCAAAACATACTGGCATTTTTTACAACTAACCACACATCCAGTTTACTCGTATCTTATCTCGAAATTGTTCGACTTTCAAATTACATTAATAAAAATTTCAATTTTGAACTCTATGCCTTTTATTTAGAGACAGAATAGCAAGGGCATCGTGTGAGAGCATTTATCGCACAGAGTTATACAGCTGATTACATTTTAGTTTGGTAATATTAATCATTAGGTAAGCACAACAGTAAAACAATTAAGATAAATGCAACTGCGATAATGCACGGTCTAACAAAATTGTGTTTCTATCTCAGTGTTCATAGATTGAAATTAGTTACTGTTTTCGTTCCTTTTTATAACTTTGGATGGGTTTGCCTTTTGACCAAAGTCTCGCCTGATGGTATGCGTTGACGGAGCCGGGATGTGTCGCACGCTAACCCAAAAATACCTTGAAGACTCCAAGGTTGTACTTTCCAGCTTGAGCTTTCCACTCCTTAGCTGTACGGACCAGAAAGGAAGCAGCTAGCTAACCGTTAAGTCCGGGCTGCTAGGAGGGCCACATGGCTTCACGTCGTCTATAGGTTCAGTGTTAGGACGTAGAGGTTCATGAAAATCCTGCACACACTCTCCGAAATACACCTTTTAGTATACCTTTAAGTAAAAGTTAAAAAACAAGTTCTGATTAGTTAAAACGAAATTATATCAAAAGAAAACAATTCCCTGAGTATACAAAAACAGGTAGGTCTATGTTATATTGGCAACAGTAACGATAAAAAGAGGTTCTCTTTACTAAAAATTATAAACACAGTAAGCAATCAACTTGAATGTCCTAACAGATTTACTTATTTAATGAAAATGGTGCTTGTGATTATTTGCTAAATGGTGAAATAGGCTAATGCAGTTAACCCTTGTATGTCGAATGATTTTGTATTATTGATAAAAAGTTATCGATGGTACCTTATATTTGTACCTTTGATGGTACCTTTGCTTGAGATTGGGGTCCGATGATGATTACTACACTTCCTTATCAATACTTTAACTAATGTCGAACGATTCCAGAATAAGACCACTATCATCATTATACAATTTACTGGTTGACATTGAAAAGAAGTTACATTGTATTGTTAACAATCATTTCGAGCTCACAATACACTGCAACAGTAATGGGAACCTATGAAAATTATACTTTATTATAGTTCTATTAAAATATACTTTACCATGGGATTAAGATTAATGGCTCTTTTTTTGTTTTCTTAACATGATTTACAAAAAGTGACTGATATAAAAATGGTGATAGGGTTTTTTATCAACCATAATTTTACTGGTTTGTTGGCCATGTTGATCCTTCCTGAGCATGGCGCAGAGATCGTTTAAGCTGAAATGACGCGCCCCCATCTACGCATACAAGCATCAAGCACTGTTGTTTGTGCAAATGCGGTGGAGGGGCGCGTCATTCCGGCTTAGACGATCTCTACAAATATAATTTAGGGGTGCGTATTGTTTGATATAACTTCATTTGATATATTTTCATTTCAATAACGTTCATGAGATATAATAAACGTTTGGTATAACAACTCTTCGAATAATTTTCTTCAACCTAACGTTCATTTCATATAATGCATCAAATGATATAACGTCATTTAAGATAACAATCAGTACGCCTAACAACATTTAATATAACCCTTACTTAGTATAAGGCACATTTGATGTAATTTTGTTTAATCTAAATTGCATTGCATATAACCTTCATATTAAATGAATGTTATTTGTTATAAAGCTAATTGGTATACTTGTCTGCCCTATACTCGAGTCGGGGCGAAACCGACACGGATAGATTAGGTTAGAAGGTTTAAGGCGGGAGCTTCGCTACGCTTCGCTCCCGCCTTAAACCTTCGTGGTTATTTTTTTTTTAAACCCTAAAAACGACTTGCTGGATTTGCTTGCTGCTTGCGTTGAACCCGTACTTTTTTATGATCTGTAACAATGTGTATTTATTTATGTGGGTACAATTTATAAACAATCTTAAGATTTATGACATTAAAGTTTATGGTATTTGATGGTTAGACTATTTATTTTCATATCAAATAAATGGTAGTTGTTTTGAATAGTATACCATGTAAGCTTTATATCAAACGTTTATTATATCAAACAATTTTATATCAGTTGTCCGTTATACGTTTCAAAATTATTTCATTTGAAATTATATGATTCGTTCATTATACGGAATGAATAATTATATCAAACGTTGGTATATCATACGACTGTATATGTTCTGAGTGATATACGATTTGTTAACATGATTTACAAAAAGTGACTGATATAAAAATGGTGATAGGGTTTTTTATCAACCATAATTTTACTGGTTTGTTGGCCATGTTGATCCTTCCTGAGCATGGCGCAGAGATCGTTTAAGCTGAAATGACGCGCCCCCATCTACGCATACAAGCATCAAGCACTGTTGTTTGTGCAAATGCGGTGGAGGGGCGCGTCATTCCGGCTTAGACGATCTCTACAAATATAATTTAGGGGTGCGTATTGTTTGATATAACTTCATTTGATATATTTTCATTTCAATAACGTTCATGAGATATAATAAACGTTTGGTATAACAACTCTTCGAATAATTTTCTTCAACCTAACGTTCATTTCATATAATGCATCAAATGATATAACGTCATTTAAGATAACAATCAGTACGCCTAACAACATTTAATATAACCCTTACTTAGTATAAAGCACATTTGATGTAATTTTGTTTAATCTAAATTGCATTGCATATAACCTTCATATTAAATGAATGTTATTTGTTATAAAGCTAATTGGTATACTTGTCTGCCCTATACTCGAGTCGGGGCGAAACCGACACGGATAGATTAGGTTAGAAGGTTTAAGGCGGGAGCTTCGCTACGCTTCGCTCCCGCCTTAAACCTTCGTGGTTATTTTTTTTTTAAACCCTAAAAACGACTTGCTGGATTTGCTTGCTGCTTGCGTTGAACCCGTACTTTTTTATGATCTGTAACAATGTGTATTTATTTATGTGGGTACAATTTATAAACAATCTTAAGATTTATGACATTAAAGTTTATGGTATTTGATGGTTAGACTATTTATTTTCATATCAAATAAATGGTAGTTGTTTTGAATAGTATACCATGTAAGCTTTATATCAAACGTTTATTATATCAAACAATTTTATATCAGTTGTCCGTTATACGTTTCAAAATTATTTCATTTGAAATTATATGATTCGTTCATTATACGGAATGAATAATTATATCAAACGTTGGTATATCATACGACTGTATATGTTCTGAGTGATATACGATTTGTTGTTATATCATACATTACACACCCATAATTTAGGTATCTGTTCCAAAATACTAATTTGAAATCTTTCAATTTTCTTGAGTGAAGTTAAGGAACATTAATACAAAATTGATGAACCAATATGACTGAACTTAAGGCGCGATACCAGGAAAACGGCTCTCGGGAAAACTAAAGTTTTATATAGAAAATATGAAGTGTGAGGCACGAAAAAAATCGTCATAGTGGTCAAAGAGTTGCACAATCAGCTTAAACTTCCAGTATATGGATCAACTTACTAGATTAATGTGAAAAAAAATCAGAATATCGCTAAAAACGTGCAAAACGCACTCCCGTATTTCAAAAGTTTAGGCATCATATAAACTAACAACTTACGTGTTTTAAATAACGTGTAAAGATCAGATATCAAAGAAGCATTGCCAATCAGTTGTTTTTAATTGCTTTATTTCAGTTTTGTGCAACAAATTCCCAAACATTCCGAATTTTTCGCTTGAAATCTCCATACAAATTACTATGGAGTGAGTGAAGTTTCTTTGATAGCTGTCCGCGCACCGTCGCAGCTCACTCCCCCCCATGTCCCCAAGGTGAACGCACGTCGCTTTTGACGAAAATGACATTTATAATTACGCAGATAATTTACACGAAATAGGCGCACATAGGGTCTTTTGTTGAAAATAGTACAACTTTGTTTTTTTTCCTCCGTACTGTTTGTTCATATGCATTATGCATAATTTATCAAACGTATGATTTTATCATGATTCACCATGAGAGTAATATGGCAGGTTTATATTTATAAGTACACTTGATTAAAAGCTCTCTTGGGTTTGACAATTTGGTACTAGTTGCCATTTCATTTTCCTATTTTTTCTTTTAAATCTTTAAAAATACAAAGTTATAGAGCAGAAATCAAAGTTAATACTTACGTTAAGTTAAGTCTTTGAAAAATGCGAACAGAAAACTATGCATCGAGTTCGTGTACTTACACACGCCCTATTTTTATGCTTGTTTGTATTCTTCACGCAGTGACGTGCACTCACCCGGCGTCATGTGGAAGACTGAGTTGCGGGACTGCGCAGATGGCTGTCAAAGAAACTTCACTCGTTCCATAGTAATTAGCATGGAGATCTCGAGCAAAGAAAAATGAAAGTTTGCGTTTGCTTATACGAAACAGAAATAGTTATTGCAATAGAACATAATGACAAGTTATTCGAAATGGAAACACACTTCACACCGGAACAGCTTTTACAATTTTACCAAACACAAATTCGGTTGTGTATGGAGTACTTCTGCCACCACTGGGATGGCTCTGCCAAGTATCAGCTGGATGCACTGGACTCAGTAGACCGAAGAGCCAGGAGACTGATAGGTGACGAGACGCTCGTTGGAACCAAACTCGAGTTTGGAGCATCGGCGTAGAGTTGCCTGTCTATCGGTTTTTTATAAGGTGTATTTCGGAGAGTGTGCGCAAGAACTTCATGACCTGATACCACCCTCTACTTTTTACTACCGGACCACAAGTCGCCGTGAGGGCTTTCACCTCCATGTGGTCGACTTTCCAGCGGTCCGAACTAAGCGGTTTGGTGCTTCCTTTCTGGTCCGCACCGCTAAGGAGTGGAACGCCCTCCCTGCGTCTGTGTTTCCGGATACATTCAACCTTGGTGTCTTCAAAGCAAGAGTGAATAGGCATTTTTCGGGTAAGCGTGGCTGGCGAGACTGAGGTCAAACGCAAACCCATTTTAAATTTTAAAAAAATGGATCAGATAGAAGTTTGATATAAACATGAATTATCATATTTACGTCAGCCATGGAAAAATGGCAGTGCAAGCATTTTTATCTCTAACTGGCTATTTACACACAGCTTTTCCCTGTAGTAATTTGAATGAACTATACAGACAAACGTTCTAGAAAATATAATTAGCATCAACTATCATTTAGATAGTGAAAGCTTATGTAAAAACAGACAGAAAAACGCGGAGGGTGACTTCCTTTCATACTATGCTCTACTCGTAGCTCAATTCCAGTAAGATGAAGATCACGGTGTATTCTGTATTAAATTCAGCGTAAAAAGCCTGAAATACGATGGCCTCTACAGGAGACTAAAGGTATTATACTCAAGTGTTATTATCTAAAATAAATTATCCACTAAAAGTGTCTCAACTGTTGACAACTGTTAAATTCCTCGTTTTAGTTAGTAACAAGATAGCTCCCTTTAATGCTTCTTGCAGCTTTTCATTGCAAGTAAGACCAATTTATTAGTGGGTTCTTCTGCATGTTACTAGAAATGGCTCCGTGTATTGCTATATCATATGCATTGGATGTAGGACATATTTTGTGTTGATGATGATCGAACGGATAAACCAAGTTACAACTAAATCTCGATGGAATCGTCAAGTACCAGATATAACATTGTGCAAATAACGTGGTCACGAGAATAGATTGCAAATAATAGTGTAAAAAAATAATTGGCAAAACCACTTGTTAGTATGTTTAATAAAATAAAATTTTTGGTTAGTTTCTTTTGTTTGCCCTATATCCTGAAATATTTTGGGTGGCGAAATAAAAATATCTTTGGTGAACGCATCAAATGATTATCATGCCGCGATTTCTAATAATAATAAATAAATAAATATCCCTGGACATTATTCCACACAGCGCCATCTAGCCCCAAGTGAGCTAATTATACTCCGTTTTTATGGGATACTAGACAACGGATAAACATACTTAAATACTTTTTCTTTTGTAAATACATACTTATTATACATAGGAAACATCCAGACCAATACAAACAGACATGTTCATGCACACAAATGTTTGTACTGTGCGGGGATCGAACCCGCGACCTTTGGTGTAGTAGCCGACTTCTAAACAATTACACCAAGACGGTCGTCCGGATTTATGCATTGCATTTATGCACGGATTGCACGGCCCAACCACTGTGTGACCATAGCTGTCACGATCGCTTTCAAATTTGACAGATTTTCTCTCCGGCCGACCTTAGTATAGACCCTTAACATGACTCAAATCAAAGCATTGCTAAATCTTTTACCAAAAAATTCAATGGTTTAGTCTTTCATAATGTTAATGTAACTTACATGTTCAACTTTGTAATAGGGTAGTTCTAAGTTAGAAGTTATCTCTGATGGCACTCTCGGTAACTCCACGCAGGTTTAGTTCCTAACTCTAAAAGTGTTGGTTGTTTGTTGAAAATTCCAATGATGTAGGATGCGCCTCGCTATTATTGCACTAAGTGAAAAGTAGAATTTCGACGTAGGTTGCAATATTCCAAACAGGCTTAATTGAAGCTAAAGCATAGTTTCATTTTGTTGGACATTGTAAAATTAATTATGCAAGCATTTGATTTAAACTTTGAAGAAGAGGAAGAGGTCAGTCTATTGAGTCTTTAAGAGCTAATTTACATCAAATGACACAAAGTGAGAGATCGAGTCAGAGATGAGGAGTTTCGTAAAAGAACTGGAGTCACCGATATGAACCTATGACTATAAATAAGCAAGTTGAAGTGGCAGTACTTAGGTGGGCAAATAACGTGTAGAAACGATATCTAGGAGCCCGTTAACGATGACGATGTTTATTTACCTGTTCTTTAAGTTTACGTTTTTTATTTGGCGAAGGTTAAATGTTGTCGATGTAAGCAGTAAAAGGGACTGATAATTCATTCATAAATATTAATTTTACTGTTATCAGTAAAAAAAAATTTTTTTTTTTACTGATAACAGTAACATTTTTATTATCATTTAAATCACGCTTTTGTAATGAACTTAGTAATAAGCCAGATGTCCGACAAACAGCATTTTTCACAAGTACTTCAGATACATTGCACGACGACCCTGCCAGCTGTGCAAAGTAAACGTAGTGAAATAAAGTGATATTGACAAAAACAAATTGGTAATAATGAAATGTGAACAATTTAATGGGAGTACAGTGTTATGATTATGAGTCTGTCATGTCTGTGTACGGCAATTTTCTTGTTTTCGGGGAAATAATAATAGAAAGCCGGGTGCAAGAAAAAACTAAAGAGCTAACCGTGAATGGGCAGCATTGCCAAAATATACTTTCACTTTCGGAAATGTGCATTGTTATCAAATAACTGTAGCGGCACTATTGACACTACTAACGATAATCGAATCATTAATAATTGTTCTCCTGCAACTAAAAAAACACAAAATAACTAAAAAATGAAATCTTAAGTATAAAATAGACGATACAGAGGGCCGAGCCTTATTAAATGTTTTCATCTTGCAGGCAAAAGTCAAAAAAGAAAAAAAAAGGAATAATAACAATTGATTAAATTAAAACCTTGTTAGTCAAATATGTTTTTGCTCTTTAGGTTTGACGCAACAGTGCCCAACATAAACGGCCTATATACGTCCCACAGCTGGACACAGGCCTCACCTCAACTATGAGGTGGAACAAGCAATACTCCAACACGAGGGGTCAGTGTGGATTGTTGCAGGGGTGTAAGGTTAGTGAGAAACCTTAATGTCAGATGTTATCAAGCGCCCTAAGGCCACTGACTAGGCTCAACGACTGACATCTAGCGACATCAACCGGGACCGACTGCTTAATGTGCCTTCCGATGTGCACGGAGATGCCCGAAAAAAACATCACTAATTTTCGGTCGGGGTGGTCACCCATCCCATTTCTGACCCGGCGTGTGTTGCTATACACCTGCGATCGTCGCCGATCACTGTCACAACTGCGCCACGGGCACCTCCGCCACAGGCACCTCAGTGCACAAACAACAACAGTGTACAAACTAGCTTATATTATACAATAAATAAATGCTAATCGTTGAGTCAAAATTATTGGAAATCAGACACACAGCTTTGTGTAAAAATGTTCAAAGTGTAAGTTTTAACTTAAAGGCAAATTTTGAATTTAAATCTGGTGAAAACCACTTTAACTAAGACTCATTTGTAACATGCGGCAATGCCTCATACAGTCTTCCTAACTCGTTGAGCTCACATTCACTTCGATAACTGAGAATATAGGTATCTATTTAGCCCACAGCTGACTGACTCCGATTATGATGTCTTCAGTACACTACATTTAACAATTGGTACTCCCGATTCAAGAGGCGAAATGCCTTTTATACTTCCTAAAAATGAATATTAAGAACCGTTTTAGACTACATTAGAATTTTCAATGCAGAATTTTAAGCGTTATTTTAAACGCGGCTGTTATGTTATGAATGTTATGAAAATGTTTTGAACTACACTTATTTGAGAATTAAAATAATAGTCTTTATACTTGGATTGGAGGTAAGCTTTTATTGTAAGTATGTGTTATCGAGGGTTCAATACAGTTTTTTTTTGTTTTTTTATTATTGGAACTAGGCAGTCATTTGACCACAATCTCACCTGACGGAAAGTGATGATGTGGTCGATGGTGGTACATGTCTGCCTAGCAAGTGCCTATTCACTCTTTTCTTGAAGAGACCCAAGTTATATTTTTCCGGAAACACATGCACAGGAAGCGAGTTCCACTCCTTAGCCGTTGGCATCATAAATGTGTCAGCAAAACGCTTCGTGCGAATGGCCGGAACATCGACAACGTACGGATGGAGAGCCAACGTGCGTCTAGTGGTCCGGTGGTGGAAAGGTGCTGGCGGCACCAGCTCGTGCAGTGCACTCGAACACTCTCCAAAATGCATCCTATAAAAGACCGCCAGACTAGCAACCTTTCGCCGATGTCTAAGGTCTTGTAATTTTGAAGTGAGATCTCGGTCCCCAATCAGCCTCACGGCGCGCTCATTCTTTCTTTGTAATGCCAACATATTTAGGTTATAGATAATATTGTCTCAATTGGATTTGGTTTATTCAAATTTTGAGGATGCAGCGACGAAGCTTAATAATTGCAATAATATCTACTGTAAAAATTATTAATTTAAGAACAAAATCAATTATTCCCACAGAAACTTAAACAGGCTTAGAATTAGAATTTTCTCACATAAACAATACTCAGGCACCTTTTATACATGCAAAAGGGTTGCCAAGAAAAACTATTCAGCATTTAAGTCAAACAAGTTCCAAACTCGAAACTACGGTATATCGGGTTCTGCTCTCGGTAAGTTCGGAACTCTGACACATCGGGAGCGGCGGGATCATTGGCGAAATATATTTTTCATAAACTGATAGGTTTCGCAAGTTTATGGATACTGACGAGGGTGTGAAGCAGTTTGATAATTTATTTATTACCACGAATATTAAACTTGCTTTAAGATATTCTGTTTTGGGTCAGAATTAGATGAACAGTTTCCTTAGACTGTGACGAAATTTTTGATTAATTTTCAAAACGTAATCTGTGCGTCAAGTGCCGATTAATGGTCACCGATGTTGAGCTATACACAAGGGGTTGGGTTAATTCCAAATTCAATATTTCATTATTTAAGTCTACTGATTTGAAAGTACCTACTGTGAAACTAATGTGTAACTTGAGCAGACCAGTCAATTGCAAAGTCAAATTTATTGATAAATTAAGCACGTCAGCCATTAGGCCTGCTTGGAGGCTTTAGGATCGCTTGATAAACCCTGACAGTAAAAATTATTACAAGCTTTTCATACACCTCTCTAACAATCTGCATCAGTCCTTGTAGTAGAGCAATTCGCTATATTCTCTCATACTAATGGCCTCCACGTTGCTGTAATAGTTAAGAAATTGGCTACTATTTACTAAATTTCGCTAGTTCGATCATCGTGCAGACATTTGTGTGCGTAAACATTGTGTGCTTGAAGTAGTATTCGGTCACTTGGAAATTGAAATGTAGGCACACAACCCCCACCGTGTGCATTTCCAGTGACACCAAAGGGCCCCCTTTAGTCACCTCTTACGACAGGCAGCGGGTAACTGAGGTAGCGTTCTAACGCCCAATACCACAGGGGGAGAGTCATTACTGATGACCTAGCCATACTGCGTCTAAGTTCAAGTATGAAAATAAAAAAACTAATACTTACTTTTCAATTGTATTCTGAATATAATTCACAACCTACTTTTAGCGGAATCGCAACTTGTCCAATTTAATCTCGAAGCAACTTCGGTGACAGTTTCGCTCTAGAATTTTGTAATTACTGTGTGACTGAATTTGCACTAGTAGATATAAAACTAAACTCTGCTGAAAATATTTCGTGTGAAGCACGTTCTTTGGTTTTCGACATGTCCTCGTTTTTGTTATTAATGTTAAAATTCCATCTTATTCAAAGTTTTGATTCATTCCTATTACCTTAACTGCAACAATTTAAAGATAAGTTTATTATTGTCTAAATTTGACCAGCTGCAAAGTTAGTTAGGTTAGTTAGTAAGGACTGTTAGTTTTTGCCTGTTTGTGACTGTTAGAAGTTGCCAAATAACCGATTTTGTGACGTAATACACCAAAAGCACAGTTTTAAATGGCACAACCGCACATATTAATAATATTTGGCATGTGGTGTTCGTGGACCGTTTGTGCCGAAAATATTGATATGTGTTATACGCGAATAAATTTCGTGCTATTCAAAACTGTGCTCTAAGTGAATCACGTCGATTTTGTCAAAGTTTGTTATTACAGCGGGCGTAGGTATGTTGTGTGGAAGGTGAGGTTCCGAGTATTCTGGAAACATCAGTCCTACACTAGCGCCTTTAAGGAAAAATTCAGCGGGGAAAGAAATAGCTATATTTTTGGACGGGTCAACAAAAACAAAACAAACTGCGCATTTGGTGGTTTATGAATTGTGGCCACATGGTCCAATTCAACCACATTCAAAATTAAACTTAAGCCATTCACATCGTTGCAACACTGTGCTCCGAAAGGCCGTATTCATAAAAAAGCTTTTGCGAGATTCACAACGCGGTCCAAACCACTCATAGTATGGAACAACCCAAGACCCACAATAACATCTAAATATTATATTAAAATACAATACAAATAAACGAAACACTCTAAAATTCTTAAACGAAACGAAACGATTCTTAAGAAATTAAATTTCTTTCTAACAAAAAATTAACAGGATTTGCTTGTCAACTAAGAATTTAACAAAAACGTCTCATATAAACTTCCCTTTACTTCCATGGGCCGGATATTCAAGTTCAAATAACGCCATCGTTCACTTTGTGGAACGTTGACAATATATTACACAATCCAATAAGATAACAATTATGTTACAGAGAACATATTTTCCGCTCGGTGATCGTCTGCAATAATCGAATGAGCTAAAAATCGGTTAGCGTAACGATACTTACCCATAAGACGTTGATACACACGGGTTTATACATGGTAGAGCTTTTTGTACAATGGATGAGTGTTCGAATTGTAAGGCTTATATCAAAATTGTAAACAAAAACTAAGTTTATATATAAAAATCGGTTAGCGTAACGATACTTATCCATAAACCGTTGATACACACGGGTTTATACCTACATGGTTGAGCTTTTTGAACAATGGACGACTGTTCAAATTGTAAGGCTCACATCAAAATTGTAAATTAAAACTAAGTTTATAATATCGCGCAGCTGCTACGAGAACGTCATCAATAACAGTCAAAGTTTATTCTAAAAGTTATTTAGCTTATGGATGTGATCCTTGCACTGTATCTAGAAGATTGCCTTTAATCATTCGTGCAAATTCGGCTAGGTATGTTAGTTATTTAGGACTGTTAGGTTTCTGTACGTAGAATGAAGATTGTGGGTGCAGAATAACTTATTTTGTGACGTAATTCACTCAGAAGACGGTTTTGAATAGCACAATCGCAAATACGTGGGGACGGACAGTGGGAATATATGGGGACGTAAGGGAGCTCAAACACCATCCCAGAGCTCCAAGCCAACCTCACCTTCACGCGGTGCGTCCTGATGGCCAACGGACGGGGATATGGCGGCCGACCGATGGCGGGATAACCATCCGGAATGATTAACGTGCCGAAATACAAAGGCCGCGACGGGCTGCAGCGTCGCGGCGCGAGAGGGTGCGTTCTGCGCTCGCCAACCCGCCTGCCAAGCGTGGCGAGTATTGGCAATTCCCCCCCATGAAGACGGCAATCAATGGGGGAGGCCTATGTTCAGCAGTGGACTTCTTGCGGCTGATAATGATGAATCGCAAATAGCACGAAATCTCTCCGCAAATATAGCAGTGATCCTTGCACTGTATCTAGAAGATTGCTTTTAATCATTGGTGACCAAAAACTTGTCGCACCTTTTTTGAATTTTTTGACGTTATTGCACCAAGTGTGCTATGTTGAAAACTCATACACTTCATCAAAAGTATAACACAAAAGAGAAAAATAATGACATTATAATATCCGAAGATATTAGATATTTTTTTTTTCACAGTTTTCATTCTAAGAATAAAATACCATTTATTTTTCATGCTTTCATATTTCACTAAAAAATGAACCTGGTGACCACTTTTGTGCTTTACTTAACGCTCATTTCGAAGATGGGTACTGGATTTGAACGCTCTGCAGCAGAGACAGGACAAAGGCATTATAATCTATGAATAACTAGCAGCCGCCCGCGACTTCGTCCGCGTGGACTTAGCTGTATGTGAAAAAAGTTTTTCCGCTTTTCTGTTGCATTTTTCCTGAATTTTCTGTGCTATAAACCTCACGGAGCCCGAGACCTTTCCAACGAATGCAAAACCATGGAAATGGGTTGGTGCGTTCTGGAGTTATAGCGTCGGGAAGGAAAACCCGACTTATTTTTATATAGTAGATTGTATTTGTTTAGGACTATAAATAAATATCCTCTCGTATGGATTGCAAAGTTAAGGAGATTGTACAATGCCAAGCAGATAACATTTTGAATATACTTGTCATTCTTCAGAGCCATGAACTCCACGTATAACGGTGTTCCCTTTAAGTAATTTTCCACTTGATCAATCTACCGACTTTTTCTCCCTTTTCTGTTCCCCTCGCAAGTCAAGTGTGAGCTTATTGGCCTGCTAAGAATTCTAATAAAAGTTGGGTACATCGGGTTAGTAGGTCTGAGTGGCTCTTTACTTCAACGGAGTCTTATATTGGCCTCTTTAGCGGGTCTTGTTATAAATACACGTGATTGTTTTGTTTATTTTTACAAGGTCAGTACTCTCTGTCTTCATGGAAAATATTTGTCACTATCGAGTAGTACTGTCAATTGGAATTTGAGATTAAATATAAATATCATCATCATGGTAGCCGAACCAAGCCAAGGATCTCCACAACAATCGGTCTTGCGCTATCCGCATCCAGCGGCTTCCCGCGACCTTGACCAGATCGTCGGCCCACCTTGTGGACCCTGCACACGGGACGCCGTCCAGAACGCGGTCGCCATTCCAGAACCTTTCCGCCCAAACGGCGGTGAATAAGTTAGGAAGGTTTAGTGGTTGTAGTGGCCAAGCGAGACGGACTCGCGCCTGTAGGGTTCTGCACCAATTTTCAGTAAAAGAATAAATTTGTTGTATGGGAGCCCCTTTGATATTTATTTTATTTACAATTCATTTTGAAAGGTCATAATACAACAACACATGTACACCTGTTACTTTTATTAATATCGAGCAAAATTTAGAAGAAAACTCTTTAATGTTTATATGTTTTTTCATTTTTAGTTTTGTTTTTATAGCGGTTACAGAAATACATAATAAATTGTGGAAATTACAGCTTTCTAGCTTATCACGGTTTATAAGATAGGGCCTGGTGACAGACAGACAGACAGGCAACGGAGGCTTAGAAATTAAAGGGATTCCGTTTTTCCCTTTCAGGTAAGGAACCCTAAAAAGTACTGGTTTCTGTTTATTAAGTACCCGCAAAATACCGCGCTTTGTTTATCAAAGCACAAAGAAATTCTAACCGTTTTTTTTTGTTGACGTTGTGTCGTATTTCCTTGTTTTTTTGTAACAGGTGTAGGCCGCGTGATGTGACAATAGGTGGCAGCACAATCCCGAAAGTTGAGCCAAAAAGTGTATAAAAATTTAACTTTTCACAAAGCCTTATTTTGGCTTCTTCAGAGGCTTTTGTTTTAAATACACGTGACCACGTGGAAGTATTCAATGAGGAGTGTTGAGGATTAGTTCGAAAAGTCTGATGTTTTTGTTTGTTTTTTTTACCAAGCCAAGTAATCACACCACGCCTAATCCTAACTGTGGTTTTGACACCAGAAACAGCAGTGCGTATCTAAGACCTGTTAGTTCCTTGCGTTTGTGAAATACATATTATGATTTAAGGTTTTCACTGTGAAATGTAATTCTGAACCAATGTACAAAAAAGATTAGTATTTAAACTGTAAGTGGTTTTTAACACCTTGAAATTTACGATACATCGATACAAAATAAAACCTGAGTAGACCCAATGACTTAAGCGAGAGTTTTAAGTTCGTCTTCATTCTCCGAACCCTTGTTTTCCACCTGCACTCCAAAGTTTCCGGATTGTAACTGAACACGACGGATTCAAAGTTCTAAGTAGTCGGCTCAGCGCTCCTGTTGATTTACAAAACATCCTAAATTTCTTAAGTGGAAGCTTCCTTATCACTTTGGGAAGTGCTGAGTAGGTTTTGAGAAACGGACTTGATTTTCTGCTTACTCATTTGATAGCCATTTTATATAAGGATTGGAGTCGGTGAAAGTTTTATTCTTTCACGATTCCAATCTTTATTTAATGTTATTTTGTTTTAAAGTATGTACCGTTCTCATAGTTCCTCAGTTAACGGTCAGTAGAAGAACGTCTAGCAGAATCACAACGGCATTAAATAATCTAAATACGACTAGTAAAAAGCATAATACGCCTCTTATAGCATGTCGCGCTAGATGTCAGCCGTTAGGGCCATGCCACACTGGCGGATTGCGAGCGTTTTCAAAGCGAAGCGGCCACGCAACGATCCCACCGCCTGTGCGTGGCGAAGACGTCGCGGCTGCGCAGCGAATACGTTGCGGACGCGCAACGATTTCGCCGCGGACAAAACATAGTCCACTTGACATCAGCATAACGTTTAATACTACCCTTCAGCGGGGGTCCTTGCGGCCTAGTAATATTGACAACAGCAGGGACTGGAATTTTAATAAGGTCGATCGTGCTGTTTTGTGCTGTTACCTAAATGATATGGACTGGAACTCTCTGCTTGAGTGTCAGGATTTGTCCATTGCCTTAGAAATGTTTTATAGATCTTTTTACGACCTGTTCGAGCAGCATGTCCCAAGAAAACGTAGACCTCAATGCTCTTCAAAACGATTCCCGGTTTGGTTTACTGCTGATATTATTCGAGATATTCGAGAGAAGGCTAGTTTCCATCGAGTGTGGAAGAAATCTAAGTCTCAGGAGGCTTATGTTCTCTTTTCTGCTCTGCGGGCTAGCCTGAAATTGAGAATGTCTCAGGCGTATGAAGTGTATATCGCAGGTATAGAAGCCGGTCTTCGTGACAACCCTCGCAACTTTTGGCGTCACATTAACAGTCTTAAATCTGTAGGTGGATTTGAACCAAGCGTTACATATGAGGGTCTTCAGTGCTCCGGCGCTGATGCAGCAAATGCCTTTGCAAGTTATTTTTCAAGTACCTACACCCGGGACCAACAGTCCATGCACCCAACACCTGTGCCTGTTTCATCAACAACGTCTGCACATGTCGATGTTTACAATTTTTCTATTGCAGACGTTGAAAGTGCCATCGGTAGGCTTCGGTCTAGTTGGTCCCCGGGACCTGACTGTGTGCCTGCAGCTCTCTTGAAGATATTGTGTAAGAAGACTATCGCTATCCCTCTCTGCCATCTTATAAATCTGATTCTATGCCGTGGTACTTATCCAGCAGCGTGGAAGATGACTCGGGTAACGCCTGTCCCCAAGGGCAGCGGCAAGTCACATGTTGAGGAGCATCGACCTATTGCTATTCTGTCCGCGGCAGCAAAGATCTTCGAGATACTCGTCCATAGAGTCATTCTCAGGCAAGTTCAGCCTTTCATTTGTAATGAGCAGCACGGCTTTAGGTCCGGTAGGTCGGTCAATACAAACTTGCTCACTTTGGTTGAGAGTATTTCGGAAGCGATGGACAGAGGTAGGCAGGTGGATGTCGTGTATTTTGATTATCGCAAAGCGTTTGACAGGGTCAATTGTCGAATCCTGTTATCAAAGCTCGATGCTCTGGGTTTTTCAGCAAACCCAGAGCATCTGGGTTTGCTGGGATGGGTTTTTAAGCTTATTCATCTGCTTACTGATTACCTCAGGGGTCGTCAGCAGTACGTTCGACACGGTTGCTATGTGTCGCAAGCTTATCCAACGCCCTCTGGTGTGACCCAGGGATCGGTACTTGGTCCTCTGCTCTTTCTGCTGATGATTAATGACGTTGTTGATGTCCTCAAATATACTAAGTGTCTTCTTTACGCTGACGACTTGAAACTTTATGCTGAGGTCAGCGACGAGGTGAGTTGTGAGTTGATTCAGAAGGATATCGACGCGCTCCTTAGTTGGAGTGCTATGAATGACTTAGAGTTCAACCACAATAAGTGCTCGGTCATGACCTTCAGTCGCCAGCGAAACCCTTTGAGATGTGATTATTTGCTCGGTGGTACTGTTATTGATCGCAAAGACATCATCAAAGACCTAGGTGTGACTTTCGATTCTGCTCTTACTTTTAATGAGCACATTACCACTCTGACTCGTGGTTGCTTCCGTCGACTGGGGTTTGTACTGCGTAACCTGCGCGATTTCCACAGTCCTGACGTCATTAAGCTACTTTTCATCAGTCTTGTTAGAAGCTCATTGGAATCTAGCGCATGTGTCTGGAATCCTCACGAAGCTAAGTATAGGCTAATGTTAGAGAAGATTCAGGAGGCTTTTCTTCGTTATTTCTATAAACGAGTGTATGGGTATTATCCCTTCATGTACCCCACGAATTTCTTACTGGAAATGTTGCATATGAACTCTTTGGAAGTGAGAAGAACCCGTTCGGAGATTTCTACTGCTTTAGCAATCTTGCGGGGAAGCATGGACTCGCCTGAGTGTGTGGAGATGTTGTCTCGTTTGTATGTGCCTGATAAGTATTTACGTATACGCTCTGGACGGAGGCATAGGCTGTTGGCTATTCCACCGTGTCGTACAGTAGCACGTGAACAATCCCCACTGTGCCGAATGCAGAGGGCGTTAAATATGTTGTTGGCCTCTAGCCCCGAATTAGATATATTCGCAGACAGTCCGCAATCAATATTAAACCATGTTGAGGAATTATTGTAAACGTTAGTTATTAAATTAACATAATTATGTTACTGGGTTAAGCCCGTTTAATTGTGTTTGATAATAAATAAATAGTAGTCGCTTTCATTCAGTCGATTGGTTGTTATTGGATCCTCCCAATATCTTCGAAGTATTGGTTTACGTTTCTTGCGTCTTCGAAGTAACAAAGCTAACAGCAGTATTTCCTCGTCGGAATCCATTCAGTTCGCTGCTCACTCAAGGCGGAGGCGCTGCGAATCCGCGACGCGTTCGCTCCGCGTCCGCAACATGTTGGCTGCGCAGCCGCGACGTTATCGTCGCGCAACCGCGGCGTGTTCGCTGCGTGGCCGCTCCGCATTGAAAACGCTTGTAATCCACCAGTGTGGCATGGCCCTTAAGCCTAGTTGGAGGCCTTTGGGCGGCTTGATAACATTATCACCAACCTTACACCCCTCCAACAATCCGCACTGAGTCCCCGTGTTGGAGTTTGACCTGATCGATTAGGTGAGGCCTGTGACCAGCTCATAGAAGTGGGACCTCTATTAGGCGGTTTATGTTTTGTGAAGCATGGAATATATACATAAAAAACGTCACTGGTCACTTCCCCGACTGGCTTATTAACCCCTTGTTATATAAATTGAGTTACAAGTACCGCTGAGCCTCCAACTTAAAGATATACTATAGGGGGAAAGTAACAACCACCAAAGAAGACTGGCGAAGTTCCTTGAGTTTGGGTCCCCACTATAATAGGCCTCCTTCATGAACGAAATTAACCAAGATTTGTACAACTAAACTCGAAATGATACTAAAACTTACCCTCTAAAAGTTAGGAATATAGAGATATAAAAATAATAAATTAAAGAGGATAGGTTATGATAACATCAGTTTATAAAGAGTTTTTCATTAATTTCTGTATAATGCATCAGAGCACTTTATGGCTTCAATCGTAAGTCCAAGAAACACGCGTAGTCCAAAGATAATTCACTGTAAAAACACGAAATCTTTGCAAACGATTCAACAACAACAACTAACACAATGCGCGCATGTCAGTCTGACTTTGACGTTTGACACAATGTGACATTTAAACGTTCCGTTACTGGCATTTATTTAATTTCTTTTGCTGTTTGACTTGCCATTGAACCATTTTGTTAAAATCGAGTCACTTGAAACATCGTAAATGCTTCAATAACAGTAAAATAAGAACAGCAAAACTAGTCAGAACAATACAACCTAGATGAAGGTTCAGTTTAGAAAGAAAGTAAAATAACACTGATGCATGAATAGGAACGTCCTTCACTTATCCGGTTTTCTGTTTAGTTTCATCATTATTTACGACGTTTTGATAATATACTGCCGTAAATTATTTAAAAATCAAATCCCTGTTCTACAAAATCCTATGAATTATGGATAGAAATCTACTAATACCATTTTATAAAGTTATTATCAGTCTCAACGGGGTTGGGTCGACATTCGCCATTCTTCTTTTTATGATTAAGGCTTCTGCTCAGCAACAAACTTTTAAATAAGGAGAGCATTACCTAAACTTTGTAAAACCAAAATGTGCCGACCCCCAAAACATTTCCCAATGTTTCTAAAATACTGATCATTATGAAAAGGACCCGAACTAATGAGACTTGGGAAATCATAAAAGGCTTTAAGGGGACAAGACATTGACGGGTCCCAATCGATTGGTTGTTAAATAAGGGATTAATTAGGAACCGTGGAGCTTTCACAGCTATTTCAGAGAACTTGAGGAGAAGAAATAATCTCTCTGGCAAAATTAATTGCTTTTGAAGTCGTTGAGGAACTTCTATGGATGCTAGCACATATTAAGATTCTTGAACATATTGAATGTAGTGAATAGTGATAAATTGTATATCCTTGCGGGGAAGCCTGCTTACCTTATCTGTTATTTCTTTCGATGAATTTCCAAGTAGGTTTCCATAAAATTAATGTAAAATAAAAGGCTAATGTTAAAGTTAAGAAAATAAATTCATTTATTGTCATCTAATAAGTTATCGTAAACAGCTGACAACAGAACATTTGCAAAAGAGCGCTCTTTTTGGACGTGCAATATTTCAAATAATAAAATTAAAATTAAATTTAACCGCAATGAAAGAATAAATAAATAGTCAGTAAAATGAAATTGGGTTCGATACTGATTCTACAAATGAAGGCTATAATTTTATTCTAGAAATCGAATAATAATTATGTACTTTTACTTTGACTAAAGACTTGATGATTTGAGTAGAGTCCAAAGAGGAACGGCGGTTGCCTTATTCACCACGAAGCTTTTGTATCTACTATAGCCCGTTCGCGTTAAGAATGCAGTGATATTTAAATTTAATTCTGTTGCACACAAAAAATCTCAAATCCACAACCATTTAGTTCGAAAGTATGCGTTCAGCTGGTCACTGTGGACTTGACTTTCTTATTAGGAACGATTTGATTGGTTAGGAGGCGTGCTAGATGGAAGGACAAATATGAAATTGCTGCATTCTTAACGCGACCGGACTATAATAATAATAAAACCAATGATAAAAGATCGAAACTAATTGAAACCAATTTCAAAGGCTTAAATACGGACTCTCGTGATAATACTCTCACTTTTAGCTTAAATGTCTGTTGTTTTATTTTGAAGATTTGAGAAGGAAAAACCTCGTATTTCCAACGTGAGTTTGTTTGCTGGCTCCCATAGGACGGTGGCGAAACTTATCGAGTTAAACTTATTTGATAAGCTTGCCTCGGGCGCCAGCAGTATGGAAAATACTGGTGGCAATTCTGTTCTGCCAGTCTTTCAAATGTAGGGAAATCGGTAGATAGGTTCAACATCAGTTTTTAGGTAATAATTTAGTGCATTTAAAAAGGTGGAAAAAATATGTTCTCGGCCTAGCTTCATTGTGCATTTGACATTTATTAAAAATAGTACATTGTTTTCCTAGGGGTGAAAGTAACTTATTTAGTCCCGAGACGGGGTTTGGCGCCCGGAACGAAGTGAGGGCGCCAATAGTTCGAGGGACTAAATAAGTCTTTAACCCGAGGTAAACACTGTGCTTTTCATTACAAATACGAGGAAAGTAAAAATAAAAACATGAATTAGCTAAAGAAAAAATGAGAAAAATGAATGAAGATCGAATTGCCGCTTTCCCGCCAATTTTGTTTGTTTTTTTTTCTGTGGCCGGCCCGCAATTTAGCCATAATTTTTTATTTTCATCATTGAAAAAATGGTAAATATTTTGCTCAAAGCTAAGTTATTTTAAAGAAATTGTTAAAACTAAATAATAATAAAATTATTTTAAAAATATATATTCTCTAATCAATACTTAACTTTAAGTTATTTCAATTTTACATCGTGGCTGTATAGGAACATGGTTCAATAGATATGTGAAAAAGAACTAGTTTTTTTTTTATTATTTGACAGCTGTCAGTTGAAAGTGATTCTCCCTAGGGATGAAAAGTACTACTTTCAGCCCGCTTCTCAGGTCAGTAATGACCTACTTTCAGAGTATGAGCAATGAAAAACCTTTATTTTTTACTTTAAATTTTTTATCGTAAAATTTATTAAAATTGGGAGCTTTTGATGATTTTTTTGATGTCAACGTATTGTCTACTTTTTCAGCTGTCGATCGAATCCTTTTTTGTGCTTATAGGTCCGGCACATCGGCAGATATTTATTAATAAATGAAAACACCCGGGCTCGGCGAAATTAAAAACAAATAGCTGCCATTTTTAAATAAAAGGAATGAAATACTACATTGGATTTGTCGATAAAATTGATAATATTACTTAACCCTAACGGGCCCGTCACCGGTGACCAGACGCACTGTATACAACTACAACTACTTATAACTGATAACATAGTTTTATCTTGTGCTGGGTTAACCAATGATAAATAATATATTAACATAAGAAAGTATTATTTTATAGTCTTGCAACTATTGCAAACATTCGCTAAGCTATCGCTCCCTAGCGATAAGACCGCCTAAATTGTGAAACCATATTTTTATATCTAAAATATCCCCATCTAAAAGTCAGATAAAAACGAAACATTAAACTTTTCCACATATAAGTAACATCATGCACATAATTATACGAGTGAATAAGCCGGCTTTGGTGAAATTCATTCGTAGGCGGCTGCGGCGTCCACAAAGAGATATTTGGCACAAAAGGAAGACACACTGATATTACTGTCACTAGTTCTCTACCTACTAATTAAAGTTCTAAGCCGCTTAAAAGCTTCCTAGTAAATTATACTGCTCTTTTAATACTCGCAATGTATGTAAATAAAAGTTGGCCTGCACCACACCAATTAGTTCATTTACAAGTTACAATATACCAAACGGAATAAAAAAAAAAACATTTTTCAATCTTAAATACATTGTACATTGCAGGCATAAAAATTTCTGAAAAATAAGCTCTTTGTGTATGGAAAGCGATTGAAGTTTTTAAAAGTATTGTGATTGAGACCAAAAAAAGAGTTGCAGACTTAGATTGTGGTGTGGTGGTGGTGTGGTTTGTGTTGTTTTTGTTTATTATATTAGTCTCACCATGTTTTGTAAGTTAGTAAGTAAGTACTTACGATTCAAGTGTATTGCTCTTATAAGTGAATTAATGTATTCTTTCATAGAAATAAATGTCCTTAACCTAAATATTAACAATAGTTTCAAAAAAATATAGGTTTTTTGTAAAAGAAATAATTATTGTTCTCCTGTAAATAAGACGAGTTTTAAAAATAACGCACTGTATGTTTAACAGTTGGAATTACACTGTAAGAATTTTATAAAAAGCGCCTCATTGAGAATAGTTTCAAGTAGCGTAAGTATATTTTTTGGAACTCATATTTTAGGAAATACAAATTATATTGTAGTATTTTTTGAGAACATAAAACTAATTAGATCGAGTTATTATTTAAAATAATGTATGGTAGTAAGTAGGTAGGCACCAAGTAGGTTGGTACGTAGAGATTGTTTCTTTCTTCCAATCACTCGACAGTCAGATAACTCAAACAAAACAGGACCAATGGTAAGAAAATATATATCTCAACTTAATATTTTACAAAAATTTGAAAACTAGCCCGAAATACTTAAACGTGGAAGTTTGCAACATCATAAATGTCATATATCACAGTACTCAGCGGGATAAAGTTTTCAAATCTGTGAAATATGTTACTGCAGAGCGGACGCAAGTAGTTTGTGGAGCGGCGACATCGGCGATACGTGATCTTCATAGAGTTTATCAAGTTCTCTTCAAATCTTTGGCGAATATAATTTAAGTTCAGGAAATTTGTTCGGTTAGAAATCTAGTAAAATAAATTCTTGGCGAAATCGCTGTGACGAGTTATGGAGTAGGTACCTATGATATTATAATAAAAAGAGGTAGATAGGTTTCATGTGCTAAAAGAGTGGCACCCGAAAGCGTAACTTTCGAACACCTAAGCAAAGCATTGACAGTTTGAAACGACACTGCGTAGCATGTATTCCTCTCGTTTGCGCTCTAGTAAATAATCATACTATCTATTTGAGACGGTCAAACTATAGGTAGGTACGTACGGTAGAAAACAATTTTCGACTTCGCATCTATACTGACATAACCTATCTTCCTCTTTTTTAATATAATATAATTGCCTATTATAGAGTAAGCTATAATGGCAAATGCAACAGGGCTAAGTCGTAGGATTCTGAGACACCATCAACAGTCTTCTGTTTTTTTGTGGAAAGGCCTAATAAAGGTTTTCAAATCTGTGAAATATGTTACTGTAGAGCGGACGCAAGTAGTTTGTGGAGCGGCGACATCGGCGATACGTGATCTTCATAGAGTTTATCAAGTTCTCTTCAGATCTTTGGCGAATATAATTTAGGTTCAGGAAATTTGTTCGGTTAGAAATCTAGTAAAATAAATTCTTGGCGAAAATCGCTGTGACGAATTAGGGAGTAGGTACCTACTATCAATGATATTATAATAAAAAGACGTAGATAGGTTACTTGTGCTAAAATGGTGGCACCCGAAAGCATAACTTTCGAACACTTGAGCAAAGCATTGACAGTTTATTCCTCTCGTTTGCGCTCTAGTAAATAATCATACTATCTTGTTGAGACGGTCAAATTATAGGTAGGTACGTACGCTAGAGAACAATTTTCGGCATCGCATCTGTACTGACATAACCTTTCTACCTCTTTTTAATTTTTTTCATTGCCTTCTATATTAGAGTAGGCTATAACGGCAAAAGCTACAGGGCGTATTCATCGGATTCCGAGACACCTTCAACAGTACTCTGGTCCTATGTCTACGGTGCCAGTAGTCCGCGATCCGAACATCCAGGCTAATACAAGCCTACATGTTCATGCACACGCATGTTTGTACTGTGCGGGGATCAAATCTGTGACCTTTGGTGTAGTAGCCAAGTTTTTAACCATAACACCAAAGCAATCTTCGCCAATAATGATAAATCACTCCCGGACCGGAGTCATCCTGTAAGACAGCTAAAGAAAAAAACCGTGTTTTAACAAATTTATAAACAACGCCTACAATATAAGTTCCTGAGAAAAGTGAAAAGACAGTATAAAAGTATCGTGCTAGGCAATTTTTAATTTTAAAGAACTCTTGTTAAAGCCCAGAAAAGCTTTGAAATTTATAAAATTAATAAGGAAACTCAGCGCCTTTGTTCTAGGACACCAAAGATAAAGCTGAAGATTGTGTTTGTATTCAAGTCCGTCAGACTGGAATAAAGTAGCAAAGAATGTAGTACCTAGATAAGCCGCGACAGGATGCGACGAGTAAAAGGCAAAACAGAATAAATAAAGCCTCCTTGTTGACTTCAACCACAGCGGCTAACACAGAGCCTTTACACGTGGCACTACTGGGCACAAGCACAGTATAACTAGTATGGCATCTTCATACATACGCAGCGAGCGCAGCTTGTTTATGAGCGCGGCCGAGCCGTCCTATACGTACGCGTCGTTGCACGCACACACAGACGGCTTTATTGATTCTAACGATACTCCAGTCGCGACACTCGCGGCCGAGCCGTTCGTAAGTCCGCACGCATTTGTGTGTTTCGTTACTCTCGTTTCGACAGCCCAACATGTTTAAACAATTATAGCCCGCTCGAGGGCCAAGTTCAACAAGAAACCAGAGCCAGCGCCAAGAAACAAAAGGGATTCTTGCCATTGGTACGAGTGCCAACGCGCGTTACAGGCTCGTACTCATGTAAACGCGAGTCGTAATATTCAGTTTGGGCAAACACGCCGATTAAAGCCTGGTTTTTTCGCGCGCGTGTAAGAGCGTATGCTGAAACGACCTTTTACGCGCATAGAAATATGCCAATCTGAAATAGGCCTTCCTACTGTGGACCAATTTGAGCTGCGTTTCCACTAGAGATGCGTTGTGAGGAACCAATTGAATCCTTCCGTTCACCTAACTTCACTCAATGAAGCGATTCTATTAGTTCTAACACATTCCTCGCAACGCATCTCTGGTGGAAACGCTGGTGATGTAAAGACGTTATTTAATTTTGCTTATTGCGATTCTGTGCCATATTTAATTAACACTTCATTACAAATCTTCCCTAATTAGGAACGTTTTGATTTAAAGATCTGAATGCAGATTTTATAAAGAAAAGGCACAGCAATTAATTTGAATACATTCAAACATCGTTTTTCCTGCTAATTGAGTGTGTTTGAAATTACACTTAATTACGAATTATAATTTTGTGTCTTTTTCTTACGATAATCATATTATTAAGTAAACATTTGTAAAAAAGTCAGCAGAAATAGATCTCAGTTTGCCTTTCGTAAAAAAACATTTGTGAAAAAACCTTGTAACTTTTAAAGCAAAATAGACGCAAAATTGCCTAGGGGGATAATTCTGTGTCATCATCATGCTAAATATGATCTATTGTTATATTCTACGACGTATATTTTCCACCCCCCTATAAGCAGTTGAAAGCCGCCTACAGACGGTTACTAAGGAAACATATTGAAGATACTTGCTTATAGTATAAATCCTAAAAACAATTATAACTAAATAAACAGTAATTGAATCAAATACGTTGTTTTCAATTAGTAAGAAAAGTTCGTCCCAATTTTATACTTTCACGAATTAGCATTGCCATTAGCAGTATTTACAGCTTAGTATAATGAAAAACAAATGATAAACAAAGCTCTAATTAACAAAACAAAATTACAAGATCCATAAACACCCAATTCAATTACAGGAAAACGAAGGGAACCTAATTTTCCTGTAGCATTACTTCTGGGTGTGTCACGTCTTCATTCGGTATTCACCTCACTTGCAGATTTTGTACTTGTCTAAGAGGGTAGTACAGTAAAAATAGATGAACCCTTCTTCTCGAGCCTGGCAATTTGTTTTAAGCAAAGTGACTCGTTCTAGGACGAAGATTAACGCTTTACTACAAGAAGTGGCAAGACGTGTATACTGTTTACATTAAAGCAACATACTAAGAACAATATTTGGCATACGTCGGACGAATCTTGAAATTGTTTTCCAAAAACTTAGTTTGCTCTATATCTAAGATATAGTATATTTAAAGAGCTTATAGAGTAAACGTATTAAATCCTGCAGAAGAGCAAGTGCAATTTTATGTCGTAAATAGCACACTAGCCAAAAGGTTGGTATAGATGGAACTACCAAACTGGATATATAAAAATATTACAGCTCTTTTGTGTAATATTTAGGTGATTTTAATAACTTTTTTGTTTGTGAATATTTGTTGGTTTTGTTACAATACCACCGACCAAATGTGGCGAGATGGTTAAAGAGTTGGCTGGCTACTACACCAGAGCTTGCGGGTTTGATTCCCTAACAGTACAAAAAAAACTATATCATTATGATAATCCGTTGTCTAGACGTGGCTAGATGGCTGTTAAACGGAATGATATAAATATTACCATTTAGGCTGAGGAATTGTTGATCAAAGAATGTCAAAACACTTATGTTCTAAAGAAGTTGTTTTGCTTCATGAATATTATTCAAGTAAGTCTGCATGTAACAGAAAGTGCACATCTTCGACATCCCTATTTCTCGCACACCTTCCGCCATGTGGTTAGCGTCACCAACTAAAAGCAAACTTTCGGTATTTTGCGACACCCCACATTTTAGTTAATTACATTTTCAGTGTATATTGTCTACCTTCAGAGCGAAATTCCCCGGAAGGTGTCCTAATATAATTGAATACTGAATATGAAGACTTTGTTTGTATAGCATGTGTGCAATGAAAATTATTCACTCTTACGATGTTGCTGTTGATGTTGAGGATGATTCATAGAAGAAAAAAAAGCACTTTTCTCACAGGTTACATTTTGTTTTTTTCCTATCAGGGATTTAACTTATCATACTCTTACGATACAAACATTTGAGGTTGACTAACCACTATGCCTCAAAGACAAACTCAAAGACGGATGCATTCTTCCGACTCTTACCTTTGGTACTCCAACCTAGCCTTTGATATACTTAGGGACTAAAAGTGGTCAATCTTATCTGTACGCTGCAAAACCAAAATAGCTGACATATGAATAGCTGCAGCCACGTTGATTAGGAGTCGGCTGTCATCTGGAGACCATTTGAGGCCAAACGCTGAGTGGAGCCTGATAAAAGTCGCGGGATCCCGGTGGATGCAGGCCGCACTCAACCGGGCGCTCTGGAAATCAATGGGGGAGGCTTATGTTCAGCAGTGGACTTCTTGCGGCTGCTAATGATGATCATGATGACTTGTGCTAAAATAACTTTAGAAACATTGTGAAGAATGGTTTTTCATGTTGAACTAATTAAAGATTAGGTCATAGGTTTCTTGTTAAAAAGAAAAGTAAGATTGAAAAACATTAGCCAGATTTATCACGGAAATCTTAGTAGTGAACTTAAAAAAGACGTTCTTTAGAGCTTCAAGCTTCTTTTCAATCTAATAATAAAACAGAAGAAATATCGTCGACGAATAATAGTCTTGCTTATAAAGGAAAACGCTATGTGTTAGTCTAAGCTTAGCGTGAAAAGTTCCGTATTTTTATATTTTGATTTTCTTTATGTATTTTTTATTTTTTAATGAAATTACCATGTGACCTAAATTGACCGATTTAGTTTCGCCTAGGCTCTAGTAAAGGGCAAACCAGTACCACGCCTAGTCGGGGTATCGTATTTTGATGGTTTTGAACAAAAAAATACATAATTTGTATTCATTTTGCAATTTGCGACTAATTTCCCGGTAATAGAAAACACCAATAAGAAACCCAAGTAACCGTAACCCGTTGGGTTCAAATTCGCTCTGTAAATGTTCTGTTCAACACTCAGTGTGCCTCTGACTCTTGTCTGGGACATAGTCGTGAACGTGTGGACAGAGGCGGTCACATTAATCTTAACATATGGGCACCTGATGCTACTAGCATAAGACCCATTTTGCAATGATTTTGTGATGGTTGATGTGAACGCCTTTTAGGAGAATGTTGAATAAAAGGTACTCTTTGTACGCCTACTTTGATTCTGTTATTCATAACTAGAGATTTCAAACATCATCGCCACTATATGTAAGGATGCTGTAAATATCCATTAGTTAATTATGCTCAAAAGTTACTTTGCAATAATATTTAAATGTATGTAATATGATACGTTAATATTATTATGCTGTGAGATATATAAGTTATGCCAAGTGACTTCATAAAAACACTATACGAGTAATTCCAAAAGTTAGTCCTCTCCTCCTCAGAGGCCTATCTGCCAAAAACCTTCTTTTTTGTTTTTCTATTTACATGTTAAGGTATTGTGTTTGCCTGTGAATATTATTCTCATGTTTATTCTGCAAGACGGCGAATAATAATTCATGTCTTTCAGCTAAATATATCAACAAAAATACAGCAACAGTTGTGCTACGATTATTAGGTACATTAATAAATGTGAGAACGTGCGCCTTATTAGATCTGGATTGTGCGCGGTAAGTACACCTTCAGAAATAGGTCCCTGCTGCCACTCACACTGCATATGCTCAAAACATGTTTTTCTTCATTTTCCTAATAAATTTCTAAAGTAGGCGCCAAGTTCGTTGTCAGTGGCTATGTTGATTGTTTATATGAATTGCATGAATATGTACAATTTGTATGCGGTAAAATTATATGCCGCCACAGGTCAAGAATAGTCCTGGGATTTATGTTGAAATGAACCAACCAAAGTAGGTTAGGGAGTAAAAGACATAAATCAAGGGCGTCATTTTTACAATTTATTAAACATTTTCGTCTTTTCAAAAATAGTTCAAAATCAGACCACAAACAAATATTTTCGGTGCTTATATACTAATGATGATAATAACTGCATAAAGAAGTAAACAGTATTATACCCAGTTACAATTTTATTCCTTGTAGAGATTTATTTCAACACTAACTACAGAACCCTAAAAGCGCCAGAAAAGCTCGTTAATTTAAAATATCTCCCCCGTGAGAATTCACACTATGTCCGTACAAAAGCGCTCTTATTAACATGTCCACTTGGAAAATGTACAAAGACATTTTTAAAGCACAGTAATTGTAAGGTTAAAAAGCAAGGAAGGGTATAGGAAGTGAAGTTACGTGATGCTATTCTAATACTGTTGAAATGACAATTTATTTGGCAGGTTTACATAAACAAACAAGATCAAACATTGTTTGTAAAAAATGCAACAGCACATCAGGCTTTCTATTTCCGTTTTTTATCTTGCTCTTGTTTTATGACTTTTTGTTGCAATAGAGCAAAGAGGACCGGAAATGGATTGCCGTTGACAGTAGTTTGACATTTTGATTTTGTAATATTTTGATGACATCTAGCCATTTGATTTGGATGCCGACGTCAGCCGTTGAATACTGTTAAAACTGTTATCAACAACTACCTTTTTTTTTGACTCCCCGCTGTCTTCGTTGGAGAGGGGCCGCCAGAGGATCATCCTCTCGGGCCCTCTCCGCTGTCTCCTTCTGCGTCATAACCTCCTCGAAAAAGAGACCTTTCCCTCCCATGCCACTTAGCTTTTTACCCTAAACCTTATCTATAAGTGGCTGTTGGTTTGGTAACCAATTAAAACCCAATATCGCAATTAGCTCCACACAATCGCGACCACACCCGCGCGCCGTTTAACCCGTAAACTCTAATTGCTAACCGTAAACTACCCGTCCACCTCATCCATAACTAAATTGCGTCCAAACAGCCAACGTAAATCATTGCCACGTTTCAAATTAATTCAGTTCAGTACCTGACTCTAATCCACGGCGCGATCAGCTTTTGCGGAGAGGGTTAATGGTCAATGGAGTTGTATGCTGGCTCCATCCATTCGAATATAGAGACGGACTACTAGACACGTCTCGACCATTTCGGGTTAAGGTTGTTAGTTTGTGTTTAGTGCTAGCTATTAAACTAGCGGCAGTTACATTGGCTTTCATAATTATGAAATTAAGTTTAATAACATTGTTTATTTGAAATTTTAGTTTTATAAATTTAACCCGTCGTAAATGAGGTGAGATATTGTTGCTCCAGTTATGAGGTGGGAATGAGATTAGTACCCAAAACTTTTTTTTCTTTCTCTTTGTTATGGAGTAAATACTACTTTGAAGTTTATAAAAGATTTCCCGTTTTGTTTACTTTGTTTTTATATAAAATACTTATATTTTCCTATTTTATTACAGTTTACTCTCTCCCTTCGTTACACTCTTTCGAAATAAAACCAATAAATGAAGAAGTTAAATGAAAAAAAAACTTTCATGGAAGCAAATACCTTTATTTTATAGAATTTGATCACCAAACTTCGTTATTACGACCATGATTTCAGCTTCTTTCTTTCTAGGTTCCTAGATTTTTTTTCTTACAATGGCATTAAAAATAAAACATGCGACGTTACCCTTTTTTGACAGTATAAACGCTTTGAAGTAAAAGATGCCATAGAAAAATGAAGTTCCAAAAAATATTTTGGCTAAGTCTGTCAGTTTTAGAAAAAAAACGAAGCTACCCTGAAAAAAGACAATAATTAATTACAAAATGGTCTAAAGAGACAAAACGAACAAAGGATTTCAGAAGATTGCCAGAGTTTGGACTAAGTACTGCCCAGGAAATAATGTAACTGTTACATTTATCGTAGTATCGTAACATTTATTCACATTAAAAAAATAAAATAAAAAACTCCCATGCAAAATAAAAAAAAGAGTTCTTTTTAATTAGTCACATTTGATTCACATTTCTGGTTTCACAAAAACGAGTTCTAAATCAAAAACCAAAAGAGCTTTCTTCTTCAAAAAATTATAAAACCACATTTTTTTATCAGTATCATTAGCTTATTGCAATCCACTGCTGGGCGGGGGCTTCTCAGTGCACGCCACAGGACAGTGAAAATAAAAATATATTTAATAAATATTATTTTTTATTAAAAAGGAGACCTTTCCTTTTATTTGCCATTAAATGTTCCCAGAATTTGGTAGTTATAAGAGACACTACAAGATGAAATATTAATAATAAAGGCTGGTCTCCCGGATGTATGTGGAAGCGCTTCGGCTTACAGATTGGTGTTGGCCTTTTCTGGGCAGCATTTGGTCCAACCTTCATATAAATACTGACAATCTCCTTTAAAAAGACTCTAAAGGACTACGTGGACTGTAGTCAGTCAGCATCAGAGCCACATGGTGTTTTAGAATCTTTTTACAATTATTCTTTGAAAGATTAGATTAGATTAGATTTATTTATTTCTCATTATTAAAATAGCATTATACATTACATTGATGTCCTATATAAGGGATTAATATTGAGATCGTCAATTAATAGGTATGAAATGATTAATACAATTGAAATAATACATAAAATATGATGTCAAATAATAATGTCAATAAAGAATGTCAAAAACAACGTTAAAAATAAAAGAAAAATAAAAATTACAAAGAAAACTTATTTCAACGGTTTAAATAATCCTTGTATTCAAAAACGAAAAAACTAAATTTAAAAACTTTGTTTTTGCTTGAATAAAAACGGAAGAATGAAGCCGTTTTGTTTTGACAAAATCTTAACGCAGTTTTTAATATGCTGGAGTAAAAGAAAATAGATAGCGCCATCAAGTCTCAAACTAAGCAACTAAATGTTTGTGATATGGGATACTAGTTATCGGATGAACATACTTTTTTTTGTAAGTACATACTTTACATAATACATACGAAACACCCAGACCAATACAAAACAGATATGTTTAAGTACCATAATCTTTGTACTGTGTGGGGATTGAACCCGCGACCAAAGCTGTATTAGCTCATCTCTGAATCATTACACCAACACGGTCGTCAAAAAATAACAAAGAAAAATATAAAAATACAAACCTTTTTAACAACACAGTTTTTCGTATGAAATCGTTCAGATAAAATGCCTGAAATTAGGAAATGTTGACAAGGTGAGGGAACTCTGTAAACCCACAGTGTAACGTTTCTACCTTCTTTTAAAGTATAAACAATGATTTTAATCTGTAAGTGAAAGCGTTTGTTTTAATACTATGACTACTTTTACTTTCAACATCCTTAAAAACCCATGTTTTGATTCGTTTTTATTTTGTATTTTCATGATTCAAGCAAAATGAGGACTCTTGATGGTGAATGATAGGCTCAACACAAATTTTGATGTTCAAGCAAACACAAATTAGTTTTGTAGGGCTACTGTATTTAAATTGTAACTGCTTGTTAATAAATTAATACATTAAAAAATAAATAGCTCACCTCATCAATTCGAGCATCTTGGTAAAAAGTCAAGTTAAAATCTGCAAAGTATTCTTCATTCTTGTTGAAAACTTTTCCCATTGTTGCAGTTAAATTAACTGATTTAGGACCTCTGCACATTTCGACATCTTCGTAGGATACTATGTAAGGCCCCTGTGTGCAAAATATATTTTAGGTTGGTAGTTTCAACAAAAACCGGCCTGTTGGCGCAATCATACATTTCATATTATAGTGCCAAAAGTAATGGGATCGATTTCCACTCCGGACATAGAGTGTTTTTGCTTTTTCCATCACTGAGTTTACCTAAAACTCTTTTTTTGGAGTTTCGGAACCCCTTTTTTGAGTTGTTTAACATCGCGGAAAAAACGCATCGAATCATCAATCGACATCATCGAAAGTATAATATTTCGGACAGATTTTCTTCCTTACATAAAGTTAGTACATACATTTTCACTAACATAAAAAATATGAGTGCAATAATGAGACTAGACTTACGAAATTGTCAGAGGTCTTTCCTATCTTTAAATCAATATTTTCAAAGCACATACTCATGTTTACTATAAAAACAATATAAAATGTTATAAAATTTAACATTTTCAATATCACAAATATGTGCTTGTACTAGCAACGTTTGAGCAATATCACTAATGAAATGCCATTTTAATGATTTGTATATTAATAGCATTGGATAATCTGCTTTTGATTGCAATTTTGTTACAAAATTATGGTTTACGTTTCCGCATCAATTGGGTTCTTCCATAATTATTCTCTTTATTCAGTAATATCATCATTACGTATAGCACATTATTTCGAGTGCTTACATACGTAAAAACGTCTCGTTCGCCAAATGATCTTTAAAATACTGTGTAAATTTCGGTGTTCCTGTTCAATAATGGCTTCATATTTTAAGCTTGGGTATATCACTAGTTACGTGTTTTTGAAACGTTAAACACGCTACCCCTTTGAATTGACACAAAAATTAAATAGGACTTGTGCCAAAATTTTATTTCATACCCACAGAGTGTGCCGACTGAGAACCGGAGTTACCATCTTAGTTCGTAAAATCAGCCACCTGAAATAACTGGGGGCTGGTCAGGACTGTAGAGGAACTATGAAGGCAGTAGCCGTAAGTGCCAACCTAATGTGGAGGCCGCAGATCCCAGGGTGTCTTCTAACCAGTAGGACTGATTACCTGAACACGGTGAGATCAGACTGGATGCAGAAGGTTTAGATACTGGAGTTGTGGCGTACCTTGGAAGTGGCTCACAGCTGTTGACTACAGGCAGGTGACAGATAGAAGGATGGCGTTGATTTCTATCGCAAAAAACGTCATTTAAAAAAAATGCATTGCTGATTTCTTTATAGTTTTATTACTTTATTTTGATATACTGCACGCAAACAAAAGACACATAAAATTAGCGTTTTTTGCCAATATTACGGTTTTGAATGAATAATTCCCATAAAAGAATGATGTTCCAAAAAATGATTTTGTTATTTCCTCTAGATCGACCTTAAAATAAACATTTCCCTGGAAAGAGAAGAAAGCTAGATTATTCCATAAAATCATGTTTTCACAGTTAAATAGGACGACTGGTTTGACGCAAAACCAAAGATCCTTCACAAAACTTGTCCCACTCAAGGGGCAGGATGGCCAATGGACAGAAGATGGAAGATTAAGAACAGTATTAGCCGAACCAGACATTATTGGCGAAATATTAGCTGGAAGAATATCTTGGAGTGAAGCAAGTTTAGTGTAAGCATGTGAGGCGTTCGAGCAGTAGGTGGCCGGTGGGATGACGAGGAAATACTTCGAGGCGCTGGTCCAGCGGAGTAAGTACATAAGGTTGCTGCAGTGGGCTTGGTGTTTGATTGTTTTGTTTATTTTATGGGTTAGTCTGCACATACACACATCTTCGTGTCTTCTCTTACAACAGGTTTTGTCAGTAGTAATGGTGTTAAGGTTGTTGATACCTATGGCCTTTCGATGGGAGAACTGCCTCAATAAGCCTGCCTTTTCACGCCTGACGGAAATGGCACGGAAACAGACACATCTTTGTCAAACATTGCCTTCTGGTTTTGTTCGACCGGAACGAAAGTATTTTCAGTATTTTATAGTTAAAGTAATAGTTACCTTTTTGAAAACACAATTGTTTCCGTGTAATAATCCATTGATAAGGGTACCCAACACAAAATGCTGACAAGGAGAAGATATTTTGTAACTCCATTGTAAAACTTTTGTCTTCCCCTTAAATGTGTATACAGTAGTTTTCACCTGAAATCAAAAGTATTTCGTGTCCTTATAACTTATCGAAACAGAACCGACAAGCTGAATAGAAGGGTAAAACGGCTAGATTTATTTATTTCTTTTTGCACAACAATGAGTTGGTACTAATGGCGGACCTAATCTCGATAATCGTTATTTGCTGCGTTGCCTCCAACTATTGAAAAATGCAAGTCAATCGCACGTCGCGTCTCCAATTTTGAACCATACTTCGCGCTACCAGTACGTACGCGGCATTTTTTCTACTCAAACTTTCATCCAATTGCCATATCTCAGTAAAACATATGAAGAACATAAATATGAAAAAAACAAATAAAACGGCACGTACCTCTTCAATATGAGAATTCATTAAGACAGTCAAATTTACTAGCAAATTATCCTTCCTATTTTCGTTTTCGAGTTTCACTGCAACGTTACAATGACTTTTAGATTTAGGTCCATTGCATATTTTGAAGTCACTGTATTTCACTGAGTAAGGTCCCTGTTGACAGAAATGTTAATATTTTGTTAATCGGTTTTTAAAATGGGTTGTCGGTGTTTAAAAGACATTCACCTCTGTTGCAGAAGATTAATCAGTATAACTCTCCGAATTCGCATTTAACGACAAATTTTAATATAGCTTGTACCATGTACCATGTAACAGAAACAGTAAGGCTCGGGTGATTGGCTAAAGGACTGATGTTTAGTTTAGTACACTTTTCAAAAACGGCAATTTCCCAAAGAAGGATATCACTGTACCTTCAAACCGGGGTTTCAATAAGTATGGTAGAATCACATTATTACTTTTTAATTTTTATGTTGTGACTTGTCATAAGTGCTTTTTAATAAGTTTACATGAATAAAGACTATTTTTACTTTACTTTTTACTTTACTTATGAGCAAGTTGTAAAAGGTCCCTCTGAATCAAAAAAAGTGAGGCATTTGCCCAGTGGTGGGTTCAAAATGCTTTATTTAGATACTAATCTATAATTAAACAAAAATGTTTTCATACTTACAAAATTTTTACTAGTCTTTGCTAAAAGCGTATTAAAATGGTCCATACAGGAATTATTATTTACAATAGTTAAAAAATAGATGAACACACATAAAAGCGTCATTTTGACATAAATGTAAGTAGGTAATAAAGGTATAGATATAATTGCTAAATACTGCTGATATTTTACATTAACAGATCACATGAAAGGCACGTGAATAATCTATTTCTAATTGTAATGATCTGAGTGTATGATTATAGCAAAATTATGAATTATTTTCGATAACCTTGTCATCATTAGTAGTGTTGTGCTAGTAAACATTCCTCCTCCTTGCGTCGTCTTCCTCAATGCTGAGGGTCGTGACCCCCCTTCGATATCACTTTTTCGTGGACTATCTGTCTCCATCTGCTTCTGTCCTCGGCAGTGTGTAGGGCGTCATGAAACGCAAAGTCGAGAACAGAGCGGATCTGGTCAGACCAGCGTGTTGGGCTGCGACCCCGAGGCACGGACGGGAAAAGCCCGTCTACTTTCCCGGCCACGAGAAGCTTCTCGAGGTTGCCACCATCTTTCCTGGCAATGTGGCCGAAGTATTTCAGGACTCTGCAAAGACACTCGGATGACAGCCGTGAAGTTGCGGTCTGTGGCTTTCAGTGTCCAAGTCTCGGACGCATATGAAAGTAAACATTAGCGGAATGTGTAATATGTATCTCTTAGAATTACGTCTTTTTTAATTATTACGACTGCATTAGAATATCCAATGGCATTGAGACAGAGAGAGACTATTGTCCCATTTCCAAAACTGAATCGAGACTTGTAGAGAAGCATGATTCATACCTACTGATCTTAGAAAAGAGTACCCGACTTAGCTGGCAGAATCAGCAGCCTAGGATGACAGGGAGCTGGTCACGGAAGAACGATGAAGACGGTGACCGTTAAAGCAGACCAATCCTCAAGTGTGAACCTCTGATCCCGTGGTGCCCTCTAACCAGTTGGACCGTTGCCTCAAGAAAATGAGATTGTACAAAATGCAGACCTTGGGAGGCGTACCTTGGGAGAGCTCTATGTCTAGCAGTCGACTTCGACAGGCAAGCGACGTGTAGGATAATTTGCACTGCTTTTTGATAGCAAGAAACGTTTAGATCTTTGTAAAATAGCACAGGCGTTTTATTTTATTCCTTATTTCATTTTCCAAATGCGTCTGAAGCAAGGTTATGTTTTTGGGGTTTAAGTGTGTATGTTATAGAAACGGCTCCATAGATTTTACCTCGAGAGGTGTCGATAAATTCGTATTTACCGTGGCAGTGCTATTGAGTATACGAGTATTAAAATAACAAACTAAAAGAGTGTAAAATGAAAAACGAAACGCAGTCGGTTTTTTTGTCTTTGTATTATTATTTTTATTTATTTATTTAGTCACACTGCACTCAGACAGAAAACACATTATATTAGCATTCTTTGCCAAAACGAAGGTTTTGAATGAATAATTTCCATGAAAGAATGATGTTCCAAAAAATGTTCTTGTAGTTTCACCAAGCTTGGTCCTAAAATGAAAATTTCCCTGGAAAGAAAAGAAAGGTAGATTATTTATAATAATTATTATAGGTGCCAAAATAAGCTGACTAGTTGAATATAGAACAAATTAATAGATTCTCTAAAAAAACTCCTGGTACCACTAAAGGGCAGCCAATAGAGGAGTTGAACGAATGAGGAGATTGAAGTACTCCATTGGATTGATCACGTAGGGAGGTTGAAAGATCAAGATAATTTTCAAGTGTTTGTGGGCCGCCGGCGGCTGCGGCTGGTGGAATGACCCAGTTACCACTGGGGGGGAGAAATAGTGAAGAACAAGTTATTGACCTGAGGTTACGGCGAGAAGAGAAAAGGGGAGCCACAAAATGGATCACACTGATCGAAATGGACAAAGGTGGATCTTAATCCACTTCAGGTCGGTTAGTCAGCCGTGTAAGTAATTTTAATGCAGTGAACATAATGTTTACCGAATTGACTTAATTTTCATTTTTATGTGATGCTATCTGAATATACACAAAGATAGGTACTCATCGACCAAGTTTTGTGGTATGGGGGTCAATATCAGAAGTGATAGGTGGTGGCAAAAATGGTCTGCTCAAGTTAAGTTAGTTTTCCCAAATTTTTTCACTAACTTTCTGTTTTATTTAATTTAATTTCAAAACTGTTTGACTCTGTTGGTTAACTCCAACATTCACTTTGTAAAACATTGGACGATTAAAAAAGAGTAACTGCTGAGTTTCTTGCCGGGTCTTCTCAGTAGAAACAACCTTCCGATGCCAGTGGTAACATGTTTTATAAGTATTAATTTTTGTGAATATCATATTATTATGTGTATTTTTATTAAGTGGTTTAAACTGAGATTCTTGACGATTCGAAAGTAACGTGTAATGGTCTACTGGAATAAAGAAATGTTGAATTGAATTGAATTAAAAATCTCACTTCTCTAGAGCGGAGATGACGTCTTGTGATTGAATAAAAACTTTGCCTGCCTTCTCACAACCCATGACGGAAAAGGCCCAGAAAAACACAAAATGTTTAACAAACAATGACTTCTTTCTTTGTTGTACCTAAATGTTTTTTTTGCAATAAGATAATCAATAAATAATTAACCTTTTTGAGAACACAATTGTTTCCTTGAAATAATTCGTTGATAAGAGCACCCATGAGAAAATGCTGACAAGGGGAAGATATTTTGTAATCCCATTGTAAAACTCTTGTTTTTCCCTTTATTGTGTACACATTAGTTTTTACCTGAAATCACAAAAGTTTGTTGTGAACAATTTTTGTTTCATAATTTATTAAAATGAAACAGGCTAACTAGACCAATGGTAAAACGGCTAGATTTATTTATTCCTTATAAACAATGATATAAACAAAAAGAGAAAGACCCGGTACGCTCATACTTCACGAATGCGAAAACTGGCACATGCCATTGACGTACGAATGACATGCATGCAATCGAGGAGCTGTCACATTGGCTTCAAAATAGGTCCATTGGTCATGTTTTCACTGGTCATGTGGCCACTTTTGGTACGTGAATGCCGTATCTTCCTCTTTGTTTATATCAATGCTTTTAAACACATGTGTTACAATTCTAGTTTTTCTTATCTCTATCGCGCAATGTTTGTTATTTAACTGCTGAAAGAAGCTTATAGTACTAAGCCAGCCTTTTTTAAACAGGTTCTGCATTCAAAATGTAATGAGTAAAATCAAACAAATGAAATAGCATCTACCGCATCAATACGAGTGTTCACGAAGACAGTCAAATTCAAAAGTAAAAAATCCGTTTTCAAGTTTCACTGCAACGTGAGTATGACTTTTGGATTTAGGTCCTTTGCAGGCTTCGAATTTAGTGTATCTTAGTGAGTAAGGTCCCTGTTAACAGAAACATTCATTTGTTTACTGAGTGCTACTTAAAGCTATCTTTACAAGATTGTTAGCCTTGAGGGCCTGTTCACACTAGCAATTTCAGGGTGAGGCAGTCTCGCCGCTAGATCGCGGTGTGCGATAAAAATGTGGGCTTCTGCATGTTCCGTTAACCATGACAGCAACAATCAGTGTGACTACCTCACCTGGGATATAACTAGTCTTGAGCGTAAACATAATAATGTTTAAAAAAAATAACATTTTAAATAAGTATGTTTCCATACTTACATAATTATTAGTATCCTTTGCAAAAAGATTATCAAAATGATCAAATCCTGAATTATAATTAAGAATTGTAATAAAATAAATAAACACACATAAAAGCGTCATTTTGTTAAAAATGTTAGAGTTATGTAAAGCTAGAACTAATATGCATATATTAGTTCTAAAATACTGACATTTGTGTAACATTAGCAGATAACACAAAACGTACGTTGATAATCTATTTTTGATAACAATGATCAGAGTGTATGATTATTGCAAAATTACATAATGTTTTTAAAACCCTTTTGTCATCATTAGTAGTGTTGTTCTTGTAAACATTAGTGGAAGGTAAAATACGCATCTTTTAAAATTATAGCCTCTTATTCAGAGACTGTTGGATCATGCTGCCCTACCAAGATTGGCCTCATTTAGAAATGTTCCAGACGTTTCTTTTTTTGTTTCTCTTCATAAAAGAGCAGAGCACGAGTGTCAAAAACCATAAAAACAGCAACTGCAATAGAATATATATCTAATGGCATTGAGACAGAGAAAGACAGAATTCTCCCAGGTCCGAAACTGAATTATCACGTTTGGAAAAACATGATTCAGAAATTCCGTTTGCCTACTGAAAATTCGAGTAACCGACATAGCTTGTAGAATCAGCAGCTTGAAATGACAGAGGGCTGGTTACTGCTGTAGGAAAACGATAAAGGTAGTGGGAGTTGTACCATTGCCTGAATTGAAGACCGCGGGTCCCGTGACGCCCTCTAACCAGTTAGACCGTTATTGAAGACGGTGAGATCAGGCAGGATGCGGAAGACTTTTGAAATTGTCTAGCAGTAGATTACGACAGGCGAGCTGTCGGTCTTCTAACTGTTGTAAGGATGTTTTTTGTTTGCAAGTAACGTAAAGATCTTTGTAAAATTGCCTGCCTGACTGCACCAGAAGCAGGGTTTTGTTATTCGAGAATATACATGTATGTAATAGTATTAGGCACACTGTGCTGCTGAACGGCTTGATTGATTTTATTTAGCTTGTTCATTCAGGGATCGTTTGATTTATATTTACTGTGAAAATGATTTTGAGTAGGTATTTCGAAATAAAAAATAAAAATGTGAAATTAAAAACCGGTATTTTAAGAAACTGAAAATCCCGATTGCGTTTGTGTGTAAAATGTGGAAATGTAAAACGCCTAAAACAAAAAGTCGGCATAGCCGATTGAACCTAAAAATTCACTGAGGCTTTATTTCTAGAATAGATTTCGACTGTTACATTTTTTTTAACCTTCAAGTACTGACAGGGTCTCACAGACGGCACATACAATATTCTTATTCAAGTAGACAATGACACAGTACTTTTGATCGTCAAGAAACTATATTTTAACCACATTATTATACAGTATACAAAACATAGTGTACAGTAAACCCAGGCGTGTCTATTCTCCGCCAAACGGAGTCCTTTCAATTTGACTCCTACTTCCCTGAATGCACCCATACCGATAACCAACCACCTCGGGCTCCTTGGTATGGATACCACCGGACCACTAGACGCCGTGAGGGCTTTCATCCCCATGTGATCGACTCACCGCCCGGATTTATGGCGCGCTTCAACTTCATGGTTGTGGTGAGGCCTATGCCCAGCAGTGGGACGTATCTAGGCTGTTAATGCTTAGGATTGTTGGTTATTTAGTGAAGATCTATTATAAAACTTCGTAAAATAGGATGAATTAAAAAGTTACAGTTTAAAAACTTAGTATGTCTGTGTCTGACTTAGGTCAGTATGAGTGTACTAACTTGGCCATGTCAGTGTTTATGAGTTAAATTGAGTGACAAAGGTGACAGGGTATTACATTAGGTACAGCACATCTACCATTTATGGCTTACAAATTTATACATAATTGCCTATAATTGGATTGAATTTAAATCACTTAATTTTATCAATATCAATAGCAAATAAGAATTAGATAGTAAAAGAATAGCATAACTTAGATAACAGGTTAATTAAATGTCAGAATTAAACTTTATTAATAACTTAAGACTAGGTTAGTAAAAAATTATGCTTAAGCTATCAATCACTAAAATATTCAGATACTTTTTTATTTTTCATTTAAGTGTGGTCTTCAAGATGAACCCATTACGCCTGATGAGAAGCAGCCGTCAGGTCTAGATGTGGTTAACAAGTACAGGAATGAAGAACAATCATTGGGCTGGTCAAACTCATCTTGGCTTTCTTCTTTTAGGCTTTTTTCATACAAATCATACAGAAACGCAGTCGGGTATTTTGGTTTTATTATTAAACATTATTTATTTGGTCACAGTGCACTCAGACAGTAAACACATTAGATTAGCATTCTTTGTCAAAACAACGGTTTTGAATGAATAATTTCCATAAAAGAATGACGTTCCAAAAAATGATCTTGTCTTGTCACCAAGCTCAGTCCTAAAATAAACATTTCCCTGGAAAGAAAAAAGGTACTTTATTTATTATAATCATGTAAACAGTGTCAAAATGAGACAACTGGTTTGATGCCGAAGGAAAGATCCTCCGATAAATTCTAAGGTGGGACTTAGAGGCAGGATAGACATTTGGAGGCGAAAGAATCAGGAGATTCTAGAAATAATCAACCTTTTTGAGAACACAATTGGTTCCGTGTAGGAATTCGTTGATAAGGGCACCCATGAGAAAATGCTGACAAGGAGACGGTATTCTGTAACTCCATTGTATAACTTTTGTTTTACCCTTTATTGTGTACACAGTAGTTTTTATCTGAAATCAAAAGTTTGTTGTGAACAAATTCTGTTTCTTAACTTATCAAAATAAAACAAGCTGACTTACCCCCTTTTTCATAAAAACTTAAACAGCGCTTCAACAACACGATAACTTTTGTATCGTTTCGACTCATTTATTCTTGTTGTTGCCACCATTTGAGAGTAAGTGACACAACACGTCAACTCCTTAAACTATGTTTTAGCGTTGCGTTCGTTTTAATGAATAAGGGACTAAAGCATGATTTGTTATGTCGGTTCGGTTTTCTTCTAAATCTAGAAATTGTGATTTTTAGTAAGTATCTCTACGCACCGAGTAGTTAAACGGGAGAGAACACAGCCCTTACCAGCCTTTTTTCAAAGTTAGATAAATAAAGAATAACCAAATCAATTCTGATTTAAAATTAACTCTTACTGTAACTTTTGCATGCCACTTTTGGTGCCACTTTTGGTGCCACTTTTGGTGCAATGTGGCAATGAAATTTTCTTGTAATCCTAAAATCTAGACCTACATAAATTTTGTATTACCTACTTTGGCAATGAAATAAATAATTGATTGATTTAAAAAATACCAAAGAGGTACCTCATCGATACGAGAGTTCACGAAGACAGTCAAATTCATTAGCAAATAGTCCGACCTATTTACGTTTTCAAGTTTGACTGCAACGTGGCCATTGTTTTTAGATTTAGGTCCTTTGCAGGTTTCGAAGTTAGTGTATTTCAGTGAGTAAGGTCCCTGTTGGCAGAAATATTCACTTATTAACCGAGTGCTACTTGAAACTATCATACGCATTGCTGGATATACTACTAGGAAGAACATACTCGTAATAATCTTTCTTTCCGTGGTGATTATACCCACACGACCATATCTTTAATGGGTTAGCCAGAGGCACACTGATTGTTGTCGTCATGGTGAACGGAACATTCAGAAGCCCATATTTCACCGAGGGAATTTGTACCCAACGTGGTAAGGGGCGAGCCTACCGCCGTTATCCGTTTTTTTCATATCGGTGTTTTCCATCACCGGAGAGTTAGCCGCAAATTGTACAATGAACACAAAGTAGGTGTGTTCTGGCCAGATTTGATCTGGGGACCATCAGGTTCCAAGCCAGAGTGTTGACCCAGTGGTAGGTTCCACGACGTTCTCCTACATATGAATAATTATTAAAAATATATATTTTTAACCAGTTTTCGTACTTACATAATTTTTACTATTCCTTGCAAAAAGTGTATCAAAATGATACGCTTTGCCTGAATTATAATTTAAAATAGTGATAAGATAAATAAAAACACAAAAAAGCGTCATTTTGTCATAAAGGTTAGAAATAAATGTATAGATCTATGCATATTAGTGCTAAAATACTGCTGGCATTGTACATTAACAATTCACACAAAACGTACGTTAATAATCTATTTTTGATTGTAACGATCTATGTGTATGATTATCGCAATATATATAATTATGTTTTTGATACCTCGTAGTCATTAGTGTTGTGCTGGTTAACATTAGTGGATTGTTTTAATTTATCGACTGCGATAGAATATCCAATGGATAGAGAGAAAGAAAATAGTCTCAGATTTCTTACCTGGGAATAGAGACTACGTTCTCGCCCCTGTGGGTGAGTTACGCTGTTTAAATAACCTATTCACAAAAGCTATATTTTTTGTAAGCTTGTTAATAACAAATCTAATTGGAAAAGCAATACTTTTCTTTCCTTGACCAATGTCAATAAAAAAGGTATGGTCGTCGAAAAACCGTTCAGATCCGCTGCTTCCCAATTTCACAAAAACCTATACAATTTGTGTACTATCAGCAACAAAACTGCTTTGTTCAGAATTTAGCCGACCATCCATAACCGATGCAGATTAGAACTAATTACGTCTGTCTGATTTACGGGCCCTCGGAGATCTGATATGCATGGCCAGTCGAAAACAAAAGTGAATTTATGTTCGTAAATTTCCAAACACAAGATTACTTTTTGCCAAAACTTGTTATAAATGACCGGTTCGTAGCAAATCGGGTATGGTTTTTCAGTCAAATGAGGTTTGAGTTCTCGTAAAAAGTGAAGCTTCAGTAATTTACCCAGAGTGGCTGAGTTGGGTGATAACAGGACATCGGCTAAAATTACTTAAAGTTAAGCTGCGCAGGTACGGTAATAGGACTACCTCTACCGAAATAATGTATTTTTCGGGCATATCCATGCTTGAGAAGACACTTTAGCAAGAATTGTCAGATTGATTAAGCCTAGTTGTTGGTTAGGCCTAGGTCAGAGTCTTTAGGTACTGTACTAATATCATGAAGCATAAAGACATCACTGTTTTACTTTTCAAACTTTTACGAAACCTTGTTCTTCTTTTTTAAAATCGCAACGCATCGCTTTAGTTCGTCTTGCTACTAACATATTTTTTTTCTTTTCATTTTTACAGTGTTAACGCCAGATGAGTGATGTTACAGGTGTTAATGTACACTAATTACTTTCTTGATAAAAAAAGATCCGGAGTTAACATAATATTTGATATCAGATGTAAAGCCCCTCGTTTTTTCAAAATACCTACTGTTAAAAACTGCAAACATTGCCAACCATATGAGTCCGATTGGTTGCCCGTTGCTAATAGAAACAAATTTGAAAGGTTCTCTGAAATATTTGTTGCTGCCAGAATATAGGTAGCGTTGGCTAACAAATTTGGTGTTGCACGCAGTATTTCCGAAAACCTAATGTAAACATTTTTGCGAATATCTATCCATCAACATTGAAGTTTTTGAATACGACTGAAACTATTTGTTACTTTTAGATGTAAAACGTATAAAGTGCTTGACAATTTGTATAAAAACTGTGAATAATTCATACCTTTATACTTTTGTTGCTAAGTGTACATGCAAACGTTTGCATCAGTGTATTCCTGTTTAATCATTAGTATATTAATTGGGCGTAATTAATAGATAACTTGTTGCAATTATAATAATATACTGATTTATAATCCTAATTTCAATAGGTTTTAATTATAAATGTTATTTCATGGCATGAGATAAAAATCACCACTATTTAATTAGTGTTTGTGTTATTGGAACTTTGGAAAAAGATTTGAAACCAAGCGTTTTAATTTAAGGTTTTTTGATGTCATTTACCCATCATTACCCAAAACTCCCATTAAAACAATGACTTTAGTAAAAATCTATCGGTCTACACTAAAGGGTTTGGTGTTTCGTTCCTATGTCGTGCTACTCAGGCGTGGAACACTTTTCCAGCGCACGAGCGTAAGAGGGCATTTTTATAGGCCTTCAAATGTAATTGACCAGCCAAGTAGTAACTATATTTGGTTATGGCAGCGGAGTCGCACTAAGGGTGGCTCATGGTTGCAGGCCCAGTAAGGTCTGCGTACGGTGGGAGCCAGCGGGCCGGAGTGCGAGGGTGCTCTGGCTTGCATTACACGGCGACCACCGTAACGGTGGAAGTGCCTGCGTACTCCAGGCGCTTTCGTGGTCTCCCCCCTTTGTTAGGGAAGTCGGTTGGAGGAGGCCCGATTAGGGGCTAGCACTGGCGGCGTAGCAGTGCGTCATTACTTTCTGTAGGATCCAGCTTCACTGCCAAAGTACAATGGTTGAGTGCCGTGATGTTTTACTTCAATATCACTCACTCTCAATATCTATTTCATAAGGAAAATGCCCTGATGGTTTGTAAGTAAGTATGTATCAAAAGGTATTTCTTTTAATCTGCCAATCAACAATCAGTACTATTCGCTGCATTTTTCGTAATCGCCATTTAAAAATCGTTTATGTTCATTCCATAAACCGTGTTGCCGTAAAATAAATTATTCAGCCATATAAGCCCGCTCACTGAGACTCAATTTGGGCGATTAAATGCCACTTATTCGTTTCGATATAAATATTCAAGGGTTACCGTTGTTTTCCCTTCACTTTTGCATATAAAATGGATTTGATGCTACAGGGCGGTTTTATATTTTAATATTCATACTACTCGTTAGTCTCGGGTCGAGTGGTGCTCAATGGCAGGCTCTCATTGATTATGGGTCGTGTTAAGTGTTCAAGAAAATCGATCTACAGATGAAAATGTCTAGTTAGTAAGTGTTCATGGCTACATACATCAAGTGGAATTGATTTTAGTACTATCATACCATTAGAGATTCAAAGGATGAAATTCTCAAGTGGATGTAGTGTGCAAGCCAAAAATAGTATAATTTAAAAGACGTAGATAGGTTCCTTGTGCTGAAAAAGTGGCACCCGAAATCAGAACTTCGAACACCTGAACAAAGCATTGACAGTTTGAGACGACACTGCGTATCTGTCTCGTAAATAATCATAATATCTTGTACACACGGTCAAATTATTGGTAGGGGACCAAGCGACAATTTTCGATTTCTCTTTTAAATATCATTGGTGCAAGACAAAACCTCAACTATTTTTTTGTATTCCTTACAGTTGAGGTTTTGGCTTCCGGCCAAGTGCGAGTCGGACTCGCGCACGAAGGGTTCCATCGTCAAGTAAAGATTTTTTTAAAGTAACGTTTGTTGAATGGGAGCCCACCATTAATATTCACTTTATTTTTATTCAATTATTCATTTGAAAGGTAACATACAAAAAATATTCTGTGAACATTTCAAGCTTACTGTTATTATTTTTGAGCAAAAATAAGGAATAACATGTTTATGGTATGGGAACCCCCTTGACACTTAAATTCTAAGGTTTTGTTAAGCCAAATACATAATTTGTAAAAATTTCAGCTTTCTAGCTATCACGGAACGGTTTATGAGATACTGCCTGGTGACAGACAGATTGCGGAGGCTTAGTAATAAGGTTCGGTTTTTAGCTTCTAGGTACGGAACCCAAAAAATGCTTTAAGAAGACCCGAAGCTGACCAAGATAGAAACTGCATACATACTAATTTGAATTCAAATAAAAAAAAATCCATCAGTTAACAGTTGAGAATCAAAAGTTTAGTTAGGTAAAGTTACGTTTTAACTGATAAATTCGGTAAATATCCATTCACTCAGGTTACGTTCAGCTGAACTTAATCGGTTCATAGAAAATTCTAACTCGACCAGACCTCGAAGACTTTGAAGTGTTTAATTAAATTTAATTAAAGTCTAATTCCATTGCCAATTACGGACAAGTTAGGGTCGTTATTTTGTGTTACCGAGTTAAGGGTAGTGCTAATAGGTAATAAAATTTTAAAGCCCCTGAAATGGGTGGCACTCATTTGCCATCTCCCTTCCGCATTTTGTGGGCAAAGATGCTGTTCATAGAATAGAATAGAATAGAGGACGTTTATTTGGCACATACAAAATATAATTATACAAAATACAAAAAGGAAAAGAGAAATACAAGAGACTTAGGTCTAACAAATTACTAATTAATAAATAATAGGTGCTAAATTATGAAGCCAAATAGGCCTAATAGGCCATTGCGTTATATTGTAACCCCCTCAATCATAAAAACTTAAACAGCGCTTCAACGACACGTTAACTTTTGTATCGCTTTATTTATTTAGGTAATGAGGATCACCACCAGTACATTCATCGCTTTGTCTCTTTCATTCTTGCTGCTGCCGCCATTTGCGAGTAAGCGACATAACACGTCAATTGCTTGAACTATGCTTGAGGGTTGCTTTCGTTTTTAGGAATAAGGTTGTAAGAATCTACTGGTACTATTAATACTGATGATACCAGAAAATTCATTTACCCTTAACTAAGCAAACCTGTAACTGAACAGGATCTTAATTCCTACAGTTCTTAATTTCCTGAAAAACCTGTCATTTTCTGACAAATTATTTAGCACTTCATTGTACCAACTGTGACCTCTTCAGGACTAAAAACAATTAAACAACCTTTGCAGTTGTTTTTTCATGAGTAAATCACAGGGTTCAGCTGTGCTACATAAGTTTCACACATAAATGGGTGGAAATTTACATTGTAGTATCCATATAACTCTGCTTTATTGCAACCAGAAAGGATTAAAAACTAAGAATGAACTTGGAAATACCTAGCTAATGATAGGTGCACCGTTATGGTTTTAGCTGAACAAAGTTTAAATCATTACATTTAAAAGTTAAACTTGACATTACCAACTTCCACCTGGTCCAATAATTCCTCTAATTGGGTAGAGTTAACTTTTAAATAGGTCATCGCGATATTTCAGCCAATGGGAATTGAGGTGAGAAATTCATACCTAACTTTGTGCGTATTTCGCTAGTTGGTGTAATTTCAAGGATTTTTCCCACTGCTGAGCAGAGGTCATACTTCAACTAAAAGGCGTACTACAACCCCGCGTATTGCTGTTAATCTGAATTTATGGAGAGGTGTATATGAACTAAGTAGTCCGTTACTAGCGACCCGCCCTCGCTTCGCACGGGTGCAATAGGATGTTATTATACATTTAAACCTTCCTCTTGAATCACTCTATCTATTAAAAAAACCGCATCAAAATTCGTGGCGTAGTTTCAAAGATTTAAGCATACAAAGGGACATAGGGACAGAGAAAGCGACTTTGTTCTATAATATGTAGTGATATGACATGCGAAGCTTAATATGGGTTTTCCGATACGATCGGTTCGCTGTGCCACAAATATAAAGTTTCAACGAAAAAAGAGGAGCTTAAAGACGAATCTATGGAAGTAGTGAGTTGATTACCAGTGCTAAGTATGAAGCTTCATTTCTTCATAACGTAAGTAAAATCCTGCTAGGCCTCAACTCGCGCAGGCGTCTTACAAACTTTACACCACAGAGGGGAACAGTCACAATAGCAACGGCAGTCTCTACCTACAAGCACATGGCAGTGGGATTCTTCTCGCTCGTTTATAATTTACGTGGTGAGACACTGTCGAAAGGTGCGATTTCGTGATTGCGTAAACTCTTTGAATGCATTCATTTGACGGCTCAGACGGTCGTGTGTTTGATTCCCGCACCGGCAAAATTGTTTGTTTATGAAACAGAAATTTGTACTAGGTCTAGGTATTGGCACCTTCGTTGCGGAGAAAGTCTTAGTTAAGATTTATTTGTTTACCTTATCATGTACATGTTATTCAAATGAACTTGATAACAATCTACTGCATTGACACTTATCATAACATCTTTAAAAGATGTATGGTTTAACATCTTTTACAGGGGAACCCGTCACTTGTTTGAAATTTACTACTCCGAATTTCATTTGACTGAAAACTATTGACCAACATTTCATTTGCCAGATGTATTGTTTGATATATTTTTAACTCGTCGAAGTATCTTTTGACATAAGTGTCGTTATACCGAACTACGTTAAACCGAATTTCAGAATAAACTTTTTACTATTGCCCGAAGTCTTTTTCCAACTTTTTTCATTTACCAGATGACTTATTTGGCATATGATCACTTTGCTTAAATCACATTTTACCGAATATTGCTAGGCCACAACTACTGTATGATTACGTTCAACGTCTCGTTAATGTTGATTTTCAGTAATTCCAACATCAGGGCGAATCCGACTCAGTCAACCCCGACACCACGTGTTACTTGTTTTGCCCTACCCCAAGAGTGTTATTTAAAAGCGCGTAGGCATGAAGGGGCGAGGCGGCCCGCGGGCTGAGGAGCAGGTGGCTATGAGCGAGGTGCCGCGGCTGAGGCTGGCCGGCGAAGCCGGCCAACAAGCCGATGCTGTGGAGCTGAGCGAAAGCCTTCTGCGACGATTAGCATGCGAGGAACCGCCGGAGCCCCGTAATGCCGGAGCCGTGACAGAATTCTTGTGTTTTCCTTAAACTTGCATGTTGAAGACTTGCATGCCGTTTGCCTTTTTTATTTTAAATTCAAAAAATCCTTGACTGCTTTCATGCTGCTTGCATTAAACCCGTAACTTTTTTATGATCGTTTGGTAAACAAAAAATATGGCAATAAAAACAGTGGTCTAATGATTGTTCTGGAAAACAATACTTCGGACAATTGTTATTTCGGCCAATCATCACTTCGGTAAAACGTTTTGTGGCCTAATCAAACGTCTGGCAAACGAAAAAAATCCAGTTGATAATTGGTCAACTGATACAGTGGCAAACGTCATTTCGGGAAAATGAAAAAATGGCGAACGAAAAAAAACAAAACGTTTTCGGGAAAATGAAATTCGGGAAAAGAAAATTCGGTCTTATGATAGGTAACCCTTTTACAGTCATAAAATTAATTGCCCTAATTCAATACTAATGTAAAGTTTTTCGTATGTAAGTATCTATTAATTCAGAAAGATTTCTTGTACATCATTGTAAGAGTTTCACCTACTAGGTAGATGACAATACTATTATTTCGCGTCTTTGCAATCACCAAAGAGTAAGCTGAAAATTTTATAACAAGCACAAGATAAGTTTAACCTCCGATTGAAACTTTTATTCCCAAAAGTTGTTAGGTTGCGCTCATTGTATTACCCAGCAATAATACGCCTAACAAGATCTAGTCTAGTTTTTGTTTGAAGTTAAACTTATTTTATAATCGCAGCCATGGAATCGTACCTGTCGACTGGCGTCAGAATATGAAAGTGTGTTGAAGTAGAGTCGTGAGCCGACCACAACACGCGCACTTTTCGTTTTACGGAGATTGCACCCAAACAATGTTATGACAGTTTTTGCCTTTACCACTCATTACTATAACGCAGAAAGGTAATAAAAAACACGTTACAACACCCATATTTTTGGCCAGCTCGCTGTTGATATAACATAACATAATATCCAAAGGTTTTTAAGAGCAAAATAAAAAGTATTTTTTAACAAACTCAGTGTAACATTTAAGTTTATGTAGGTATAAATTACGATATCAATAAGAGACTCGTGATTCCACAGTACAAACTATTTAAATAGTTTTGTCGGACTGATTTCGTCTTATGTTAAGAACTGTTTGTATTGATAAATAAATAAAATAATAATAAATATTAATAAGAAAACTACTCTCCGGTCGGTAGCTTCTCTCAAAAAACAGTCTCAAAAAACTGTTCGTCGCGCAAACTATAATATCATCATCATCATCAGCCACGTTCACTAATGAACCTAGACCTTCTCATAGACTTCTAGAGCAGCCGGTTATAGGCAACTTGCATCCATCTTAACCCATTTTTCTTTGTTGACGCTGAGGGAAATGCCTTACGCATGCCGGGGGGCGGTCGGGTTATGTCGGACTGTCCTACTGGGAAGGTTGACCCAGTGGTCTACCGACTAAAAACCCCAGCGACTCCTCTCGTCTAGAGTGAGGGGAATGCGATGACTGGCACGAAGCCTACTACACGTCCCCCAGATGGATCCATCTTTACCCTACGATCTTTATAAGATCATCCGTATACCTCGAGGGTGGGCGTCTGGCTGCGTTTGGCCTGTATCCCACGTGGCAAACTCAAGCAACTGGAGAAAGCACAGTCTATCGATAAAATCTATAGTATCATTATTCATTGCTTATTTCACATTAAACACTGTAAACATACGACTCAGAAAAACCAGTAATGTAAACCATTTTAAATTAACAAAAACGTCCAGAAAACACGTGCATCAAGTTTATCTGAAACCTAGAGCGCTGTAATGGTTTTGTATTTCAAAAATTTGGAATTTTTTCACAGCCAGCGGAGCATCAAAAGTTTTCCAAACAAGCTACAAAAATTCCCCGTGCTAGTTAATTTATTAGCAAAACGCGTTTTGTAGTGCAGCAGACGAATAAAAAAGAAAGTGTAGATATTTTTATTAGTACAATGAATTTATGAGTTGAAATAAAAGTTCAGGTAGACTGTAGCATTTTCCGGTTAGAGTTTTTTTCACAATTTGAACTCAGTTTCATCAGGTCAGCGCTATAGTGCTCTGAAAATGGCAGTAAAGTGATAGACGAATGATGATAAAACTGTATGAGGTAGAATTGATAGCAAATTGGCGTGTTTTTGGAGCACTTTTTCGATTTGAACGTAACCTAATATAACATACCTTCACGACAATTTCCCTAAAGGGTTTGTCAGAGGCACACTAAATGTTGCCGCATAGTGAACGGAGCATTTAGAAGAATTTGATCCCAATGCAGTAAGCGGCGAGCCGACCGCCGTTATCCGGGTTTGCTTGAGTTTTTTATAAGTGTTTTCCATCACCAGAGAGTTAGCTGCAAATTGTACAATGAACACAAAGTAGGTGTGTTCCGGCCAAATTCGAACCCGGGACCACTGGGTTCCGAGCCAGAGTGTTTACCCACTGTGCCACGTAGCTCTCGATTTTACCAGCAGTTAGCCTCAACTTTGGCTTCGTGGCTTTATCGGACGATGAGGTGAGCTCTCAACCCCTAACGGCGTTACTGGGGATTGGACGTGGGTTTTTAGGAGGCGTTACCTTAGTTTAAACATGTTTCCGTATTATAAAGCATAGTATATTAAAGATATTATATCAAAAATTACTTAAATAAATGATTAAATCTAGTCCCTAGTCTAGCCCCAAAGTATGGCCCCAGTCTGTATGGGGAGTGATGCTAGACTAACGAATAAACATACTTAAATACGTTTTTTTTTGTTAAGTGAATATGAGTACATAGGAAACACCCAGACCAATACAAGCAGACATAGACACATATTGTACTGTGCGGGAATCGAACCCGCGACCTCTAGTGTAATAGCCACCTTCTCAACCATTTCACAAACAACAAATCGATCGTCGCCAAAATATCTTCCAAAAGCCACAACAACAGTACAATGACAATCCGTAAAACGTTTGTTTACATTTTTATTGGCAAATTTACATTCGTTGAAAATGTATGAATGGTATAACAAGCCATCAGTCTCAGCGATATTTTTCACCGAAAATGTATAGGTTTGTAAATTGTGATATGAATAATAATTTTACATTCAACAACGTGATAGTTTATCGCGTTACGTTTTTATACTAATTATTCACACTCTGCTTCAGAATTTCATTATTCACTGGTTTTGTGTTGTTGCTAAATCACACCGTAAGTCACAATGATATTATATTTAATAAGACGTAGATAGGTTACTTGTGCTAAAAAAATGGCACCTGAAATCAGAAATTGGAACACCGGGGCAAAGCATTGACAGTTTGAGACGCCACTTTGCAACATGTATCTGTCTCTTTCACGCTCTAGCTAGTAAATACTATCTTGTACACACAGTCAAATTATTACGTACGCCAGGGTACAATTTTCGACTCCGCATCAGTACTGACATAACATATCTATCTCTTTTAAATATCATTGGCAAGTCATGAGTTTGGTTCCGTTCCCGGACATAAACGCTTCTTCTGTGTACGTACTTATTTATCTATTTTAATATGCCTTGGGACCACGGAATAGAAAAAACGAGTGGAAGTGCGAAGTGGGCGTGGCACGCGTGCCATAATTAAGTGTAGCTACCCAGACTTGGTCCCAGTCGTGTTCTAACATCGCATCGAGTTGCTCGTCTCGCGACAACTTCATCTTCTTTTCATCCGGTACGCTCTTGACAGAGCGGTCGTGATCGCTATGCATCAGAATTAGAATTATAAGTTGCAGATGTGATGCGCCTCACGACGGTTCGCCACCGCTGCCTATTAGAGGTCATTCTGCTGCAGTCGTTAACCGAACCTCCAATGGCAGACTTGATTTGGTCAGTCCAACGTGTGGGTGACCTTCCGCGTGGTCTGGTGCCTTCCACCTTTCCTTGAACGACAAGGCGTTCTATGGACTGATTATCACGCCGGGAAACATGTCCGAAAAATGTGAGGATGCGAGACTGTACTGTCGAAAACAGACGCTGCTCGATACCGAGTTCTCGGAGTATTGAGACGTTCGTGCGGAATTCTGTCCACGACACCCCAAGCATTCTTCTCCAGCACCACATTTCCAGAGCATCTATTTTCCTTCTTTCTACATCTCGTAACGTCCACGTTTCAGCCGCGTATAGAAATATGGGGAATATAAGCGTCCTCACGAGCCTGGTCTTCGTGGCTTTGGTTATGTTTCTATTCCTCCATATTTTTTTCATTTTGTCCATCGCTGTTCTTGTGATGTTCATACGCCGTTTGATCTCATCGATGCAACCACCACCGCTTGAAACCAGAGCCCCAAGATAAATATAAGATTGGACTACGTTGCAATTCGCGATTTGAGTCACTTCAGGCGAATTATTCCCGGCCCGGTCAACAATCATCACCTTGGTCTTGCTGCGATTAATTTTAAGTCCAAACTCATGGCTTACTCGTTCCATCTTTAGCAACAGCTCTTCTAGTTGTTGAGAACTGGTTGCAAACAAAGTGGTGTCATCCGCGTAACGTAAGTTTGCAATTCTATAGCCACCAATCGTCACACCATCCGTCCAGTCTTCCAAAGTGATACGCATTATTAGCTCTGTGTAGATATTGAATAAGAGCGGTGATATTATACAACCCTGGCGTACTCCAGCACTGGGGTGAAAATCACTTGACAGGACATCTTCTGTACGTACTGAGGCTGTGCCATCTTCATATAGACGTCTCAAAAGATGCACAAGATGTTTCGGTGTGCCCATGTCTAGTAAGGTCTTCCACAGTATAGGCCATTTCACCGAGTCAAACGCTTTGGAGAAATCAACAAAGCAAATGAATAGAGGCTTGTTAAATTCTCTTGACTTCTCTATGATCTGGCGTACGATGAGAATTTGTTCCCGAGTGCCTTTCCCCTTTACAAATCCGGCTTGTTCCGGGGCGATCTCCTTAGACAAGTAAGTTTTCAATCGCTCGTTAAGAATATGTAACATTATTTTGCTGGCATGTGATATCAAAGCAATGAGGCGGTAGTTGTTACATTTCTTCGTCGAACCTTTCTTGTGCAGGGGTGTGAATACGGTGTGTGTCCATTCCGACGGCCAAACTCCTGTCTGCCATATCTTATTGCAGATAGTATGAAACATCTGGTCACCACGCTCTCCTATGGCCCTTATCGTCTCTATAGGAATTGCATCTCTACCAGTTGCTTTTTTGTTCTTGAGGTGTCTTATGGCAGCTCTAACTTCAGTGAGGAGGATGTCGGGTTCCAAATTACCTCTTTCCGGGTATGTATTTACCACCTGTCGTGACTGCGGGTCCAGGAGCAAAGACTGACAATAGCTCCTCCATGTCTCAGAGATTTGTTCGAGTTCTGTTACCACCTCATTCCTATCATTCTCAATAGCCCACGTTTTGGCAGGTAGAGATTTAGTGATAACACGAACTTTGTGATAGAGATCTCTAGACTCATGCTTCATAGCGTGTTTTTCGACCTCTTCGCATATGCTACGTAGGTGGGCATTTTGGTCTCGCCTACAGCAGGCTTGGATGTTAGCAGACAGTAAATTGAGCTCTGTTATGTCTGTACCCGCGGCTTTCTTACGGCGTCTCTCCTCTATTAGAGCAAGGGTAGTATCCGTCATCCAATGTTGGCGTTTACGCGTTTCTGGCGTTGGATTCGACTCTGCTGCCGCATTTTGGATGAGAACTTTTGCTTTGTTCCATAGCATGTCTGGTGTAGCTTCATTGTGGTTCATATCGGTCCATTCTTTCCAGTTTCGCTGAAAAGCTGCACAGAACTTTTCTTTATCTGCAACTTCAATCCGCTTCACTCTCTGTGAGGGCCGGGCGGCTTTCAGTTTCAACCGCGTCTTTGCTATAACCAGTTCATGGTCCGAACCACAATCGGCGCCAGGAAGCGTGTGGGCGTTAAGGATAGAGGTGCGCCAGCGCGTTCTGATCAGTATGTAGTCGATCTGGTTTTTTGTTCCACCTCCAGGTGACGTCCAGGTGAACAGTCTACGGGGATGGTGTTGGAATAGACTGTTCGCCACCACCATGTTGTTTTCATCAGCGAACTGCATGAATCTCTCACCTCTGTCATTGCGTACCCCAAGTCCGAAGTTTCCCACACTTTTGCTATACTGAGAAGAGTTTGCGCCAATTTTAGAATTGAAATCACCCAAGATTATTAGTAGCTCTCTGTTGGGAATTCTGTCAATTGTTGCCTGTAGTTCTTTGTAGAAACTCTCTAGAATAGGGGGCGGGGCTTCACTGGTGGGAGCGTACGCCTGTATAAGGTTCAGATTTACAGGTGAGGCTTTTAGTTTTATTGCTATGATGCGGTCGCTAACGGCTTCGTACCCTATCACACTGTTGTTCTGATGCTTAGGAATGAGAATTGCTACTCCGTTCCGACTGCTGTCATCACTACCGGAAAAGTAGACTGCATGGGCATCGGTAAAGAAATGCCCGCTGTTTCTCCAATGGGTTTCGGCTAGTCCACAAATGCATAAACCACATCTGGTAACCTCCTTCTCCAAGATGTCAAATTTACCAGGTTTCAGCAAACCACGAACATTCCACGTGCCTATCTTCTGGATTTTTCGTAGTTTGAAGGGGATTCCAGTAGCATTTTTTCCATGCGGAGCCTGGTGTCCTACTCCATCATGGCCGGTAGTCCATTTCCCACCGCTCGCCCCGGACGCGGCGCGGCGCCGCTCGCTAAGCGGTTCGCATGGCAAACGTTGTTCCTTTGTATCTTCTTCCATAGCAATTTTCTCGGGAGATTAGTTGCAGTGGTTTCCCGTTGCCTTCTGCACCAGTAATTTTTGGAGTTATTTGTACCCCAAGGCCCCTGCAGCCTCTTCTGACCTTTGGTCAGGTGTATGGTTATACCGCCATTGCTCGGTCGCCATTGCCTCGTCCGTTATCTAGCAGAGGGACCACGGTATAAGAATACCGCCGCGGGTGATGTGTTGTCCGCGCGTGCAGGTGAGGTTGACAGTTGGGGCCGGAAAGATGTTATGTCCGTTCTCCCCCATTCCCCTCCAACTTCATATCTCCGTAGTTATGCCGTAATGCTCCATTTTGGAGTGCTAAAATGATAGTAGGATAAAAAAACTTGAATATGTAGGTCTTTCTTACCATCGCTAGGTACTATTTTATTTGTTTTATAATAAAATCTTGTTAATTTCAATAGACAGATAGATATCAACCTATAACGCAAATTTCAATCTTAATGCTTGTACAATTAAATGTATAATTGCTCCCAATAGAGAATACCGCCGTCTATGGTCGATCAACGGAATTAACTCGTCAATCCTAACTAAATTGACATTAGATTAGAAAAAAGTCGTAAGTTCTGTCAGCAGTAAAGCACAACAAATATTATCTGTAGAGTGTGAAGGTTGATTTCCGGATGTACGATCTGTGAATTAAGCAAATTTGGACTAGAATTGAAACGACCAATCAAACGGCTTTTTTCTTTGTAGTGCATTATATGACTTTCAATATATTTGTGTGAGTTTGGCGACAGCGGTTCCCTCACTAATATGGTTGCATTGCACTTTCACTTGTTTTTTCTATTCCGTGCTTGGGACAATCTATATTACTGATGTCCGCAACACCCACAGTTCTAGTGAAAATGGATAGAAACAGTACAAACTATTTGCTATTCTGTTACTACTTCGAGTTGTCAAGAAAATAAAAAGTAAAACTAATTTTATGCTCAGTTTAGAACCACTAGATACTGAAAAATAAAATAAACCATGATTGGTTTTTGAGTCGCAGCTTTGTACCTTTTTTTCACTTGTACCTATAATTTGTTACTATTTTGAACAGTAAGGCGCTTTGCAGACGACGGGGCGGGGTGTTATTATTGGCCGCGAAGTAATAAAGACCGCATCTGCCTGCCTATGCCCGCTACTGCCCCTCACTGTAAACACAAAACATTTGTGCTTTTTGCCCTTCATGTGCGTTTGTAGTATAGAATTCCCTCTGCACTATTGTTCACGGTCAAAAAGACTGGCCCACCACGCCCCACCGTCTGCAAAGCGCCTAAGAGGAATACGTAAAGAAAAATGTGTAAGCCTAAATCAAGCATTTGATAATATACATCTTGTATCGTTAACTCCAAGCTTCTTCACGCTTCCAGCCCTTAGTAGGAAGCATTCGGATCAACAGATCACATGAAAGGAAATACGAGTAAAGAAACACAAAGTTAATATTGCACCCGTCTAAATAAAAATAGCTTCTAAGACTCCCATGATAAAGTTTTCATTGGAGCATAAAGATGAACTTGCTTGTACGATTCGTAATTGCACATTATAAAGTGAATGGGTAGGAATAAATGACGTCATTAGTGGGTAGCGAATGTTGAACATTTTCTGTTTTAATCGAAGCCCTCCCTTTGTAGAGGCATCAAATAAGTTTAATATATTATTGCAACCAGCGAATTGGTATTGGCATTTTCACGATTGAAATCCTTCGTGTCTTGTAAATTGCGAGAATTTGTATTTTGTACTTAACGTGGCAAAGGTGAGAATACCATCGTTTTCTGGATTGTTTGGGTATTTTATCGGTCTTTCTAACACTGGAGACAGTGAACATAAGTGTTCCATTCACAGGCCCAAAGTTCTTAACTACAGGGCCGCAATTTCCAACGATTATCAAATTACGTGGTAATTAAAATAATATATAAGTTTGACATTTCCAAAGTCGTAAATTGTGTGCCCCCTTGTAACTTCTAAAATAAGAGAATGATAAAACTAAAAAAACAAATGATTTACGTTACCGAACGTCACGTGAAAGAGATCTAGTTATTAGTTCAAAAAATGTTACGGCATCCCATCATGGGCTAGTAATTTTATACATCGACGTTGGCAAACAGGCCTTCTGATGGTAAGCGGCTACTGGGGTAGCACTGTTGTTGTTGTTTCATAGGCCCCAGCCTACAACAGTGCAACATCCCTACATTGTCTGTTAGAATCTTTTCAAAACTTTTTTTAATAACTCCATGCTTTAGATCATCGGAAAGACCTTGGCATAGAGTTGATACTACGGTCAGTTAGTGGTCTTGGGAGGTTGCATCTTAAGAACCGATCTGTTAGTTCTCTTGTCTCAAACTTAGCTGTTTCAAGCCGCAAATAAGCTTAGGGTCATCAAAAAACCTGGTGGCCTCTATACCGAGTCAAAAGGACTGAGTTAGCATTCAGACGCTCCCACCCAAAAGCGACCACCTTAACTGTCATTAACCAAAACTCACTTACATATCACTGGAATCTCGCCAAACTTTCCTTATGTTATTTTGTGACTTAAGGTGTCAATAGGGATTTCACTGATTACAGTCTGGCAACTTTTTATCTTCAGAAACAAGCCAGGCTTTCTGCCAACGACTCAATTCCTTTTCAATATCAAACCCACTCTTATGCCACTAAACACAAGTGCTACATTACATCTTACGTTTCCACTAAGTCAGTGCTAGTTTCAATTTTAATCCCTAAAGCTATAGCCATAAGATAGCAGTTAAACGTTCTAGTTTCGTGGTTATCTACTAATTGTGCAGAGTATAGTCCGTGTTTACGTAACTTTAGCACAACCTTTGTATGCCCAACTTTGGCAACAATACAATTTCCCTTATACATAAACCGTACGTGAAAATCTAGGCTGTTTGGTATTATACTGATAATATAGTTTGCGTGGGTGTTGTTTGATACAAATATTAAAGCAACCGCAGAATTCAAAGAAGGTATTATTGTACAAGGTGTTGTCTACGACGTGAAAGAGCGTAGGCGGGGTGTAAAGACTAAGGTTATTCATTATTCAGGCTGCTGATTTCGAATCCTGCCATATTTTCAAAGGTGATTTAAAATCATATCGTTTATCGTACAAAGTCTGTAGTCCGAAGGTCAAAGTGACTGACCTAGTACGAAAGTGTTACAAACTGAAGCGCCGCGCCAGTGTACTGGCCACACCAATAGCAAAACCGAGGGTTGGCTGATAACAGTAGTGTAAGATGCTCTGCGGCCAGATTTGAGGATACAGTTGGTACTGGTAGTGACTGAATGAACTTACGAGCTGTAGACTTGAATTACCAAAAAAAGGCACTTACAAGACACCATAGAGAGCATCTCGGGTAAGCACTCTAGCTTGAATCCCCAGTGATCGCGCGTTAGAATTGCTAAGGAACACCTTAATCTGGTTTATTATACAACTTGCAGCTAACTCCGGTGATCGAAATCGTAGACCTTTTGTCTTGGGTTAAAATTCACTGGGCGAAGTGCAGAATCTGACTGTTTTGGTTGTAGTGGTTAGAGCGTTGTTCTCTAATCCCGGAGGTTGTGGGTTCGAATCCCGTTTGAACCAACAACATGTTCATGTTGGTGTTGTTGTTTCGAGTTGGCTAGGACAGTGAAGACTGATCACCACCACCTCCGGGTACCACCCGGTGGTAGGGTGGAACTGCCTTGAAGCCAGGAGAACTAAGGCGTGGCAGTGTGATGGGCTCACCACTCACCCACTGCGTCCCACAAGGGTGGCACGTGGAGTTAGGGACCCAGTCTAGCCAGCGAGCGCCCTGAGGCGCGAAAATTACCTCGTGTAGGAAAACTAAGATGATCCACGCTGTCAGATAAACATGTAAAAAGTTAGTCCTGCTCTTCACCTTTCTCCGGTTGTGTCGAACTGTCGTCCCATCGGGTTATAGAAAAGCGATGGAATAGGGGGTGCACTTGTGTATTGCGCGTACACTTGTGCACTATAATAATATCTCCCTACTACCTGGTTAAGGACAAGGCCTTATTTTTTAAATGTGTCTTATTTTCTTAGCAGTGATTGTCTTTGAGCTGTGACTGATAGCAAAGAATTTTCACCATCAGTGCAATATTAATCGCATTAATTTGAACAAAAATGTGAGTCGTATAACATACTGAATAGAAAGGGCACAAATATCCCAAAAAACCCTATTCACAGTAAATCCCTTTCCATAAACGTGCTTAACTAAGTACTTGATTTGTTGCCCTTGACAGCCAAAAAGTGTAATTTTATTCCCCACCAACAACGCTTAATTCTGTTTGAGGATCATTCCTCCTTTGTTCAAAATCATATTGAGCTGTTATATCCCTCGTATTGGGACAATGCCAAACTTAGGGTGGCAACACTTTTCAAAAGTAGGAGCTGATTAGTGTTGGCAAGCTGTCTATAATTTGATTATCGATGACCGTTAACAATCTATCGTCAACAATGTCGATATTTTATCGTCAGTTGGTAATGACTTATTAGTTATTATTTATGATACCGCTGATGCATCGGTGCTGTAGTTCCAAAAAATTAGGACCCTACGACAAGTTGTGCAAGGTAATTTATTTATTCATAATAATACATAAAAACCGACTTGCTATGTCATGGATCTTACAACTTTTTACGGTATCAGAACAGCGTTACCAGACTTGGTTTTTTGTACACGAGACACTAAAATTGTTTTTTAGGAGATTCATTTTACATCAACATTGTCCATACTCTCCATCGATATTTTTACTATTCAAAATTCTAACGGTAATACTTACTTACTATTGTATCGATAGAGATGTGCTTTCGATAAAGTGACTGTTGCAGTGCAACACTAAAACATAGGGTGGGAACACTTTTGAATGGTATTGACAGTGTTGATTTATGTTACACTCTGTGCAGTCGGTCACTTATTTCTGTAATTATAGTAGCGTAAATATTGCTAAAACATCAAATTACTCCCTTATTTATTGTGAGAAATATGTTACACAATGAAATGATGTAGGAGAGTTATTAGTGTCGTGTTACTTCATATCAAAGCTACTTTATTGATAACAGTTAAATGTTATTGTTTCACAAAAAGGTAGTTTTCAAAATTTAATTTGGCCAAGTTCAAGTTAGATGTTGTGAGTAATTTACTTCGTAAACTATAACGATAATAAACGTGTTATTTTCATGGACAATCGAGAGGCAAGGAAAATCATGAAATGGATACCCAACCAAATGATTTAAAAAAAAAGTGGCACCCGATATTCGAACGATTTGTACACCTCAGCAAAGCATTGACTGTGTTGACAGTCTGAGATGACACTTCACAACATGTATCTGTCTTGTTTTCACACTAGTAAATAACCGTACCTACTATCTTGTTCACACGTTATAACACGGTCAAATTAACTACGTCGTGCCCCGTGGATATTTTTTGACTTTTCGTCAGTACTGACATTACTTATCTACGTCTTTTTCATAGTAATATCGTGGCTGACACCCATAAAACAAGGCTCTGCCAGAGGGTCAAATGGTTTTAGTGCAAGTTGGCAGATAATAATTAATGATGAATTCGATAGATGACAGAATTAGGAAATTGAATCAATTCAAGCACTTTAATATAATTATTATACGAGAAATGGCAGTTGTGCAGCGATACACAACCGATACTAGCCACGGACGGCACTATAACACACTGATTTAAAATTTAGAATTTCCCATGTGTATTTAGACCGAATATTTATTTTTGTACGTACTACCAATGTGAATGAAAATGAAAACACTGTGTATTTTAAACGAACTAAGTAAATGTAAAAATGTGTAGCTGCTCTCCATTCGTTTTAAGCTAACTGGAAGCTGAAAGCGCTTAGTAGTGTTTTTGTCATCAACAAAATAGATCGACCGATCTCTAATCGCTAGGCCGGTGTTTTCCAATAATACCTAATTAGGATCGCTAATGTAATTACCAGCCATTTGCTTCGTATGTGGTTAGTTAGTTAGTATGACACACCTTGCCCCAGCGTATCTAGTATATAAGCTATATTTAAGGTAAGATTAGTTAGTAATAAACGAGACGTCTTGCAATCAACATCTCTTATTGGCTTACTCCCGGTCCCCACATTGCAGTAGGTAATTTTTAACACTTCTCTCCATTTTTAACTCTCCGACTGTGAACTGAAAGCTTTTGAACTAATACTTAGTGCAGTGTTTTATGAAAGCCTTCACTTTGATTTGACGACTGGTTTAATTTCATAGTTGTTGAGAAGTATTGTGTGTGAGTAAACGCAATTTGGAAATAAAGTCTGACGCTATCAAAATATGAATCATCATCATCAGCAGCCATAGGACGTCCACTGGTGAACAAAGGCCTACCCCATAGATTTCCAGAGCGGCCTGCTGTAGGCGGCCTGCATCCACCGAGGCCCTGCGATTTTTATCAGGTCATCCGTCCACTTGCAGGTGGGCGTTCCACTCTGCGCTTGACTTCGAATGGTCTCCGCTCTAGGACTTCCCGGCCCCATCGACCATCAGTCCTTCGAGCTATGTAATATGAATGAAAAAAATTTTTTTACATCTTTCAGGTGAATAGTACAGTCAAACATTGTATTGGAGTAATCTTCAAAAAAGCTGTCTAACAATATTGCTTGTTATTGGGATAGCTCTTTTCGAACTGAGTTTTGGTGAATGCTTTCTACGAGTGGAAAATCTGCAAACCGTGGTTTGGCGATATACCGTCTCTTATGTTATTACCCTGAAAAAATAGTCACTTTATGTTAAATCGCGTATTATTTTACTGGATCAAATTAAAAGAAAGTCTTTATAGTAGAACATAAAAAATAAAATCCAAAGCTTTAACTTACGCTCTATGCCATTTTGGCATAAGAGCAAGAATTTTCTTGAAAACATTGCCAAAAACGAATATTCTCATATTAATCCCAAACATTGCATTACTTAAAGGTACCTAAACCAAGCAACTCACGATTCAAACTCATATTCGATGTGGTAGTGGTGTGTAGTAGAAATTAAATTGAAACCGCCATTTAATATTAATTGCTACGTATTCAGTGAAACGTTGCAATTTAAACGGAGTTTTAATTAAACTTGGCTAGTGAGGGCTTCAAAACATTGTTAGAGGTAAGGTTCGACCCACAACTTATCGTATTACTAACATACTCGAATTTAAAAGCAGAGCACTCTGTTTGTCTATTGCGTTACCTGTGAGTTGTGGTAAATGATAAACAACACAAAAAAATGTTACTCAAGTTACATGAAAAGTGTTACACGTCACAATATGTAATACGCATTTAACTGTATGGCGACACTTTTTAAGTATTAATACAATACTTAATCTGGTCGAGGATAAGATGAGGTTGCATTTTTTTTTAAGTAAAGGACCATAATCACAAATTTAATTTTTTTAAAAAGTAACTTAAGCTTAGAAAGTTTCTGCAAAAATAATAAAAAAAACAAAATCATTTTTTCATGAAATATTTGAATTAATTATTTTTAATTTACCCTCCTTTTTAGCAATTGAAACCTACCCAAACGTATAAATTTACAAAGTGTGCCTTTAAAAATACGTCTCAAAATAAAAACACTTTTAGCGTGTACTTATTCACTTCCATAAAAAAGTAAATTAAAGTCTGACACGAGGTCCCGCAGCAGCGGCTCCATTAACAACAGAATGTTAATAAAAATGCCTCCTGTAACGAGAAACCACACGTAAATTGCTCCAGGAAAAAACTTCCGCTGAAATTGGAGGTGACAAAATAACTTATTTCAAAACTCATTTTTGTGTGGCGATAGAGAGATTCACTCTAAAGCAGGTAATAACGGTAAATGGCGCCCATCAGGGAGTCGCATTTACATTCGCTGCGATGGGAATCACAGCAGACATACTCTGGGATCTCACTTTGGAAATTAAATTACTTTGTTGTGTAATTTTTTGGATTTAACATCCTTTCTTCGAGACGAGTCGAGATGAAATGTTAAATACACTGAATTCATATGGTAGCGACTTCATAACTGGCCCGCTAGTAGCCCATAATTCTTTAGTTATTAATGTTCAGTGATATGTATTGCTGTCAACATTTGCGTTAGTGACAGGAATTTTCAATCCCTAAACATTTGCAGCGCTCAACAAAAGTACTGACTTAATTTTCATGAATAAGTGGGTTGCTTGGTGTTCAAATCATGTGTAAGAAGGAAAAACGTTTTTTGATTTTGGTATTCGCAACTTGATTCAGCCTAATAATAACAGAAAATAAAAAACAAGACAGCAGTGTTACGATGCCTAAATTAAATGGATAAAAATATTGCTTTATGTTATATAAACTGCTTTTATGCCAAGATGCGTACTGTGCAAAATCATGGGCTTTTTTCTCGCGGCAAAACCATTCCAGTTGCACGAGATAACGTGTGACAAAGTTTTGTCCCAGTTCAGGTTTTAGTCTAGCTGCTGGTTTCGGAGTTTTATTTCAATCTGCTTATTCTGGTAGATATCTTTACTGTTATGGCAGGGTTTTCAGCCTCACATTTTGGCTATTTGCCAGCTGTGTTTCAATCAGGTATCGTTTTCTCACTTGGTACAAGTCAGACGTCAAACTACGGACATTTAGGTACTTGATTTTTTAAGATACAGCTCTGGTGGAAATCGGGTCTGCCAATGGATTACGGTTTATCGTATATCTAAATAATGAACCATTGAAATCTATTAGAATATAATTTTTTACCCGATTTTATTAGTTTTTTTGTTTTGAAACGCTTTTTTTATTGAACCACAAACCAAATTTTTCAAAAGAATTGGACGACAAACTTCACCTGAAAACCTCTCTCAAACGCAATGATGTTGGACAAATCCACAATCCGAAAAAGTGAAACATTAACGTGCTGGTCCAAAAATACTAAGTACTTATAACTTATTACGACTCTTCGTTACAGAAAGCTTACAATAGTAAGGACAACGGAAGAGCCGAGTAAAATACTTACACTTATTACCTTCAGGAATTTCAAAGTGCAGACTTTCCTCCAACATTTTACACTTAGCTTAAGAAAACCTGAGATTTTTGAATCCATTCAACTTCCTTTCTGTCTTAAGGATAATGATATAGGCTGAATTAGTCTATCTCATCAACGATGATGGGAAAATTAGGTTTTTCAAATTATTCGGACACCGTCTCAGAGATTTTTGGGACTGAAAATTGCTCACAGGATGAAATTAGAAGATAAAGGTAATCGCTACCTTCGTTGATGTTCACTATTACCAAGTTAAGGGTTTAACTTTCAGGGGTTGTAAAATTAACTTTTAGTGCCCTTTTAAGTCTAGTGTTTTAAATGTAAATATTGTAGATTATTCTGATGTGTATCAGGTGGGTTTTATAGACTTTATTATAAATAGTAAGTAGATTTAAAACTTAGTTTTACATGCTTTCGAAACTTTTATAAAGTTATCTTTACTACAGTTTTGTGAAGTATCAGATGTAAAGCGCAGATGTTAGCACATCGAACTGCTCATCAAAACACCTACTCTAAAACCTAAAACAACCAAACGGCACTGGCCCACAACTTTTTTTTACTATGTGTTCAGACATATAGCAGGGGAATTGATGGCTAAAAGGCTAGAAATGAAGACCAATGTACGGTATGTGAATTTCATTTACTACCTTAAAATTAAAAGTGTTTTCATGATAATTTATGGATCCTGGTTATCTGAAATAATTACTCATTTATCTAGAAAGCAAAAATCTAGAAAATGTACAATAAGTTTCCTACTTAAATAAAACTCAGGGAAACCCGTGATCTCCACACGCATTGTAAAATAAATACCTGTGCATGTTTTTTTCTTTGTGCACACGTGTCGCACTCAGTTCTGAAAAAGAAGCAAGATGAGAGATGTGTTCGATGTGGCAGACCAGGGGTGGCATTCCGTCTGACATCACTTCACACCTCAGTGCTTCACGCTTACTTCAATCATCAATACGCTTCACTCTGAATTAGTATTTTCTCTCATTTTGTAGATGAATAGTTAAAATATGTTGTATGCTCAAACGATCACAGTCGCAAAGAAATTGTATTTTAAAGATAACTCACCACGAGCGAAGTGAGCTGTGTCGCCAACCGGAATACCATAGCAGATGCCTTGGGACACAGCAACGCAATATGACGATAAATGAGCAGAGCTCCAATGAAATTAATTACCATACCCGGTCTAATAATACTCCTACTATTATACTTGTATGATTACCCGCCGCATACCACACGTGCGAAACTTTTGGAATTTCCCCAAAGGTAACAAAACTCCGATATAATTCAGTACCATTAGCGAACTCGCAGAACCGTTGCCAATAGTCTGTTAGTATAGTTAGTTAGAGTTTCCTCGGTTACAATATTTCCTATTAGGAAATTGATGAATTGAGCTTGTATTGTTCATGGGAGTTAGTTAATTGTGGGAGATACTTGAACGCTATGACCTTTGTTTATGCATTTAAATTTTGTTGTATCTTTCTTTTTATAAATCAGACTAGCTAACGACAGTGTGTGGATAGGAATATTTTTCCGTTCTATGATTGAAATATTATTTAAGACCTATTTAAATATTATGTTTGAGCTTGTATTGTTCATGGGAGTTAGTTAATTGTGGGAGATACTTGAACGCTATGACCTTTGTTTATGGATTTAAATTTTGTTGTATCTTTCTTTTTATAAATCAGACTAGCTAACGTGTATGGATAGGAATATTTTTCCGTTCTATGATTGAAATATTATTTAAGACCTATTTAAATATTATGTTTGGATATAGACATATAAAAATTATGATTTTCAGTTCTTAACATGGGGAAACCCCAAGTTTTTTATTTTTTTTCTATTTTTGGGCCAAAGGTTTAACACTATTAGCTCTTGAAGTTCCGGAATAATTGGCTGTAACATGCGGACGGACACACAGACAGACATAAAGAATCTATGAGGGTTTCTTATCTTTTTTTACGGAACCCTCAAAACTATCCAGGTTCACTGATTGAGATAAGCTTTCTTCATTTTGCTTTTAAAAAATCGATGGTCTATGAACCAATCAATAATAATATTAATAATTAAACCATCAATCGTTTTCAGAAATGACTTAAAAGATCCATTATTACCTAACCTGTTGCTAGTCGCTGTCAGCTGTATCAGAAGGTTTCGCTGGCTTCATTATGTACTAAGTTATCGATATTATATAAATACATAACCACCAGGTGAGTGGAAGGACCAGGGGCCTTATTACGATCTTTTTACAGCTCAGTTTTAGCTAGCAGTTTACGTCTTTTCATTCATTGAAATTTGACTAAAATATGCAAAATAAGTTACTACAGCAATGAAGAAAAATTAAGGTTTTTTTTGACACTATTACTACATGAACATGACTTGTGACAGTAAACATGCAGCTAAAAAGCTGAGCTTGTGACTAAACCTGTCAGGTTATAAGAGATTGTAATAGGGCCTCTGCACATCTTTCTAGAGAGTTTAAAAGCTATTTTAGTACTGAATCTTCGCTGCGTCTTTGAATACCTCTAATATTCAAAGGAGAATGCCAGCCATATTCTAGGTAATCAGGGCGACTTTGAATCTTCCCAGGTAAGGTATTTACGACGACAGAATACTTTATTTAAAAACGCAAGTATTTATTAAAAATTGCAATTTTCTATTGTGATTTTCCCTTTTTCTGTATATATAATATCTGTTATTTTGTCATTATTTTGAAAATATCTTTACATATGTTATAATATAGTTTTGCACAAATTCATTGTTTTTCTGCTCTGCTGGTTAGTGCAAGGACTATGTCAATTCAATTCAGAATCTTCAATTATTTATACGGTCTGGCGTTAATGTGACTGCATCATGAAAATTCGTCTTAGTTTTGCTTGTCCTTCTATTTCCTTTTCCTTGACGGGTTCTCATGATGCGGTGTCGTGTCGTATGGCGTATATTTTTCAAATCTTCATTCATTATCAAATGTCACAAATTTGTGTGGTTTTTTACCAAAGGATGAGAATATTTTAGTTTGTACTACTTGTCTACATTAATTTCGTTGTACTACAGGATTGTTAAAAGGCATGCCTTATAAAGGCATGTGTCAAAAGAAGCGATCACGAAGATGAATGTTGGAGAACTATAAGGGTATCAGTGAAATAACGTAAAGCCAGATTCAAGTCACTTCAAAGTATTTTATTATTCTTACTTACACTAACTTCTAAGTTTACATTTACCAATCTAATATTTACAATTACTTTTATTATATTACAAAAACTTTTTGTTACCAAGATGATAAGAAACAGATCTCTTTAGACGGATGGAAAGTTCAAAAGGGGTTACTAAATAACTTTGACACTTTATGACTAAGTTTATGTACAAAAGCAATTATAAAAGTTATAGACATAAATGGCAGCCTAATTATTTCTCAAAAATGACGTGAAATTATGTGAGCGTGATGAGCAACTTTTCTGCATAATTATTTTAATCCATAAACAGTAGGTATACCTTCTTATTAATCGTGAAGCTCTATTTAATTATTCATATGATCAAAAATTTTACTGATTTCTCCAAAGTTGCATCTGCTTACGTCTTAAGTTGGTTGTTATAACCTATTGAAGCCTGAGCGGTTACAGAGCACATTTTGGTTTTAAGGAGTCTGTTATATTCACACACATTTACTGAATATACTCGTATTTACAGACTCACTTCTGTATCGGTGCACACATTTTTGCCTATAAGTGTGTTCATGTACTGAATACAACATTTTTACCAAAGAATAAGGTTTTTTATTTCATCCTTTCTACTAAAACTTGACTGAAAACAAAATTTGGACGTCGACCGATAAGACTACATCGTTTAAAAGAAAAGTCGTATTTTTGAACTGAGCTATTTTTTTCTTTTACTTCTTACAGAAAAAAAAGTGTTCGTGTTGAAAAAAACATAACACATCCAGGTACGGTAGGCAAAAACACATGCTATAAAACAGGTATATTTGATACACTTAAAAACTATTACAATACAACAAATTAAGTTGCAGGAACACAATAAAATGGCGACAATATGGCTTCCTAATTTCAAACTTATTCAACTATTTTCATGTGTTTAGATAATCTAGTTACCGATTTAAATTGAACCCATTACCTCTATTTTTTCTGATCTAGATTGCTTGGTTATTTATAACGCTTATAATTATCACTGGAATAACGCCCTTACCACAATAATTTATTTATATACCTTAACCAGTCTTCTCACTTACGAACTAGAAAGCAAATACGAAGTACAAAATTCATAAATTCATAAAAAATACGCAAAGTCTTTTCGTACTGATACGAAATAAGGGTATCTTCTTTAATAAACTGCTAAAGCTGATCCTTAAGTTTAACATAATTATCTTTGTTATTTTAACCATTATGAAATAATGCAAACTTCTAAGGCCTGTTTTGCACTACAGCAGCGCATTTTTTTCAGATCAACGATTGGCTCAGTCCTGATAGAAAATTGACCTACTAGTAATGTTCTTTTGAGCAAACTTTTTTCTTTCTAATTAAAAACCAACCGTTTAGCAAGCTTAGTAAGTTACAATAACGTCTTGTATCAACCTATTGTAGTGTTTTATAGTTGTGTCTACTTTTACTTCGGAACAAAATAGAAAACAGACAGAATGTATCCAATTCCATTCAGCTCTACAGATCTCACAAAACAGTTAAATATTCCGTATAAATTATTGATCTTATTCTAGCTTATAACATAACACACATTAACACTAACGTTAATATTAAATGCATACTTGCTAAAATACTACAACTAGAACCAGGTTGCCAGTAGCTTTCGTCTTTCGAAGAGAGCATCAACGAATCTTCTTTATTCTGAACCAGTTCAGCTGGACAGGGTAAAGAATCTACCGACATATCAACTACAGTTATTTGATTCTTTATCACTGGCTGTGCTGTTGCTTCGATTTTGAACAGCTGATTTGTCTCTTCGTAGAATTCCTCGTTGCCGTCTTGTTGTGTGTCGCTATTTGTGACGACTTCGAAGATTTTCTTGCTGACGTCATACTCAGGTGCGGCGCTTCTGTCCGTTTTCTCCGGAACGCATGTGACGTCATCTAAGGCAGCTCGAAGTATTTCACTTTTTGTTTCATTCTTGAGCACTTGAATCCAGGAAAGACGACAGTCGCAGCTCAGTTTGTTGCCTAGAAAATAAAGATTGGCCGTTTAAATAACTTTCTTTTTGTAAATTTAATAGTTACAAACAAAATGTTTGACTTAATCAATATACAATTTGTATTTTAATAAAAATAATTTCATAAAAGTTATCCCAAAAAAAAAAAAAGGCTAATGCCATTTTATTAATTAATTTACTTGACTCAAAATCATTTAAGTAAATCAAACAAACAAATGTTAACAATAGAATTAATCCAACCGTTTTCTTAAACAACTATCCAATTACATTTGTGTACCACAATCTAAAAAGTCCCTAGAGTCAGTTCAAGTTGCTAACGAAAATATAATAACAGCCGTTTGCTTGTTGATTTTTAATAAAACATTTTTCATTCTACCTAAATCGAGTTATAACGCCATTGTTGAGTCACTAAAGGGAGCTGTTACACTCATTAATTGTCTTTAATGTGTGAAGGGAGCTTCGGAAGGGGATTAGACCTCTGTAGGGAGCTCGCCATTGTTTGCACAAAATAATAGTTATTTATCTTCCCATGAGTACTCTCTAAATATATGGAAGCGTGCTATTTACTCCTAAATAACATGTTAGGCTTGTTGAATAGGGAATTTGTGTAAATATGGTTATAATAGTTTGGTTCCTCTAATCGTACAGGGTTTATTTTGTATACCTTTTGTAATGCTTAGTGTATTTTTTTTTCCGAGTCCAGGTGGTAGCCTCATTGTACAATAATTACATTCATATTATGTCGTGATATTATTGTCTATTAAACATTATGGTTTGTAAAAAAATATTGGTTTATTTTTCTCCGTGTTTTAGCATTGCGAGTATCTTTAATTAAAATAAAGAAATACCAGAAGAAACATTCGTTCTAGGTTTCAGGCGGGAATCGACCGAAATTGGCGTCTTACGCATACCTTATATTAGTGGGCTAATATTTATTTCATTAAATTCTATTCATATTTCTTAAGAATGGAAAGAGTTTCCGTCTACTTTTTAAAAATTGAATTCACTTTCCAAGTTAATTATACTTAAAATGTAATCCAATAAAAAGTTGTTGCCAGAACTTACCACTCAAGTAAAGTACAGACGTCTTCATCTTCAAGTTTTCAATTATCGGCTTAACGTTTTCGTACGTAAAGTATTCTATCTCGTTGTTCCTTAAATCCAATAACTCAAGCCCTCGAACACCTTCCAAAAGGCCTTCATTAACAGACTTCAATTTATTTCCAGTCATTGACAATTTCTGCAATAATACAAGCCCGTCGAAAGCCCTTTCAGACAAAAATTTCAATTCGTTATTGTCCAAAAGGAGTTCATTCAAATTCCACAATTCCGTGAATGTCAAGTCTCCGACCATCGACAACTTGTTAGACCTCAAATCCAATCTTGTCAAATTAGCCAAGCCCCTGAAAGTCTCTCTAGTCAATACTGTAATCGAGTTCGCCTCCAATATCAGATCGTTGAGTACAGTTAAATGTTCAAAACAACCGTCGTGTGCCAGATTAATGCTGTTAAACGACAAATCGAGATATCTGAGAGAGGGTAAGTCGACAAAAACGTCCCTCTGTATCTCGATCACTTTATTCTCTTTTATTGTCAAGTTTACGAGCGATGGAAGATTTGTGAACGAAGAAAAATCCAGTTCTGTTATTTTGTTGTTCATTAGCGTTATTTCTCTCAATGTAGACATGTTCGAGAATGTCTTTTTTTCTATCTTTTCCAATGTAGCATAATGAATGAACAATTTCTGCAGTCGCTTCATTCGATGTATCACTTGGAAGGGGATAAATTTGAGTGCGCCATCCGATCTGACGTTAAAAGTCAATCGTTCTAAATGCGGTTGAGAACTAAAGCTGGACCAAATGGGATCGCTTTCGTCAATTCCGCCGTTGAAAACCCAGCAGTCGGCTCGGGTGGCGGTTTTCACTTCAGTATGTTCGCAATAGCAGTGTACTTTAGATTCTCTGTCCGTTATCTCGCATATATTGTCTTTTATTTGCGTAGCGTGGTACCTTCTCTCAGTTTTATCTCTGCGTTTTTCATTTAGACGGCTTTCAGTGTAGGATATTTGCACTGAAGTCAGGGCTAGAGCTAGGAGCAAATATTGGACGACGGTCTCCATGACCCCTTCGCTTTCAGTTACCTGGAACAAGCAAAAAATACGTTAAAGGGGAACCTTTGGTAATTACTGTAGCATATTCGTAGCACGTTAGTACACTTTTTCAGTAGTACTTAGAACGTAATTTAAGAACGACTTTTTTAAAGCTGATATCAATACGAATGTTAATTACCTAGACAAAAAATACGTATATATTCAAATAATTTCAAAAGCAAATATTATTTCACTTTTTTGGTCCTAATATTCAACCACAATACATTAGTTCCCGGATATAATTATGCTTTATTTCCTAGGGGAAACTATGTTATCTAATCATATGTGTCGTGACAGTCATTTCTGTCCCTATTATTAAAGTATTGCATTATCAAATTCACTCTTATAATGGATATTGTATCCCTAATGAGCTTAATAACCGTGAAATTATACATTACAAACGTATGGTTCAGTTTTGGAAACGAATATATAAAATACTAGCATTCATTGTCTAATAATTCGTTTGTTCAATGTTCAATTGTTTAAAAGTAATAGTATACGACTAATAATGAACCCATTAAGGTCAATGGGTAAACTACATCATTGAATACACATAATTACTTAAAATAAAATAATGAGGAAATTGTTTTTTAGTAATAAGGCATGGAAACTTAAGGTATTCAGTTTTTGTTAAAATTTTGCAGTAGAGTTGTTATTTTTTACATCACGTCAAAACTGCATGTTTTTATTGATATAGATATTGTTTGCTGTAAAAACATCCTATTTTTTAAAGAGTAACTGCTGAAGTTTTTGCCGTGACTTCTTCATAAAAATCACTATCCTATGCTGGTGGTAGAATCACATTATGTATACATTCATTTCATGTAGTTAATGTGTAATAATGTGATATCTTGACGATTCGAAATTACTATGCAAATGCTTATAAAAAACTTATATTATTATTGTGTGAATTAAATATATTACTTTTTGAACTTACTAATAACACAGGGAAACAAAATTGCCATTAAAATTATTTAATGGCTGTTCAATTTTGTTTTCCTGTTTGATTTATTTTGTTCTTCATTTTTTTTTTTGTTTTCCTTTTTGTTTTTATCATGAGGTTTCCGGCGACTGACACCGCAACAAACTGGAACCGCGGTGCCACTTGCCGGATTCATTAAATTCTAATATCGTCACCGTCGTGTCAAAATTAAATAACTGACAAAACCAAAACTCTGAGATATTCACGTTTTTGTGTTTTTTTCCATAAAAATGGCAATAACTTTTTAAGGTGAAGAAAATTTACTGTGGATCTTTCGATATGTTATACAGCAGGTTTACTTTCATAATTTAAGTAGTCTGCCATGATGTTACTTTTCACTGTTTTAAATAGAAAAATAAAAAAGTAATTATTTAGTTTTGCCACTCACTTTTTTTTACGTTAAGTTGCAGTTATCAAGTTTTTGTATGTCACTTAACAAGTTTTGCCACACCCAAGAAGTAACTAATACGAATATTTCCAGTGAATAAGAGGGCTTATTTAATTTTGCTTCACTTTTACTGACCTAATTTTTGATTTATTCGTTTTGTTTTATACATTTATTTATGCAATTTTGGTGAAAAAATCTGTAATCATGTCAGCCGAACGACGCCCACTGCTGGACATAGGCCTCCACCAAGGATCTCCACAACGATCAGTCCTGCGCTGTCCGCATCCAGCGGCTTCCCGTGACCTTGACCAGATCGTAGGTCCACCTTGTGGAGGGCCTGCCTACGGAACGTCGTCCGGTACGCGGTCGCCATTCCAGAACCTTTCCGCCCCAGCGGCCATCGGTTCTAGCGCTATGTATACCGCCCACTTTAAGAATTCAATCCTTCGAGCGATGTCGGTTGTCTTAGTTCTCCCGCGGATCCCATCATTTCTGATTCGTTTAAGCAGGGAAATTCGCAGCATCGCTCTCTCCATTGCTCACTGGGTGACCTTGAGCCTTCTTATGAGACCCATAGTGAACGACCACGTCTCACTTCCATATGTCTTACTGGCAACACACCCTGGTCAAAAACTTTCGTCTTGAGACATTTAGGTATTTCGGATGCGAATATATGCCGGAGGTTCCCGAACGCTGTCCATCCGAGCTGTATTTGACGAGAAATCTCTATCTCGAAGTTGGACTAACCTAACTGGACTGCCTGCCCCAGGTGTCCCAACATGCTCGAAGATTCTCTCCTCTAAGAAGCATTACCGAGATCTTCGAGCATTATGTTCAGGTCTTCCAAGGTCTCAGCCATAAGAATCACATCATCGGCAAATCGCAAAAGTGTGTTAGGTACTCGCCATTGATGTTAATGCCGCATCCTTTCCAGCCCAAAAGCATGAAAATATCCTCAGCTGTGAACAATTTCGGAGGAATAGCGTCTCCTTGTCTCACGCCTCGTTGTAGTTGGATTGGTTTCGATTTCTGGTTCTGTAATCGGACGGACATGGTTGCGTTTTGGTATACATCCACATCGTTGCTGTTCTCAAGAGCTTCGAAGCGGGTTTGAAGCTGAAAGCACTCGGGTTTGCGAATCTTAGCCGCTTTAGGTCGGAGCGTGGATGTCATCAGTCACGCTCCCTTAAACGTCGATATTCAATGTGCCTCTGACCATGCGGTGATCGCTTTCTGTCTTAACAGCGTTGATCACAGCGACATCATTGAATATGTTTCTTCGTCGTGATAAAATTGATCTCGTTTTTGACCCTACCGTACGGACCGAACGTCTTGAAGAAAGAGTTCATCATAAAGAGGTTCTCCTTCTCCATGAAGTCGGCCAGCAATAATCTGGCTCCTATTGTCCCGTTGCCTAAATCCAAGTTGCCCCAACTTCGCATTGAAATCCCCCCTCACAACTGTGTAGTGGGTTTTATAGCTATGCATGGCTTTAGAAATCTCCTCATACATAGCCTCCACCGTGACATCGTCGTGTTTCGAAGTCGGAGCGTAGACCTGAATGACATTCAGCGAATGTCGTTTCGATTTTCTGAGTATCAGGTACGCTACCTTGCTCGAAACACTTCCGATAGTGATCACGTTGTTGACACACTTGTGAAGATGAACCCAACACCACTTAGGGACTGTTGGTCGCCCTCTCCGTGGTATAGTAAGTTACCGGATTGCAGGGTTATCGAGTCCTTCCTCCCCTCCCCCCTCTCTTCGGACTTCAGATAACCCAATAATATCCCAATGTAACTTATCAATTTTTCGAGCCTCAGAGTGCGCGAGTTAAATGTTGCCAGGTCGAGTCGTCAATGGTGGCAGTTGGATCTTACCCGGGGATTCCTAGCACCCCATGCTCCGCGGTTACCATAACCGCCCCAGTAGCCAAGAATCGCCACGCTTGGTTGAGAATCAAATGCTTACGTTTTGAAAATCAATTTCCGGGCATTATTATCTATAGATACGTTAAACAAGCCTAGTTAAATAAGCCTACAAACAAGAAGTACACCTGCTGCTGCAATTACTGAATATGGCCTTCAAAATCGTGAACTAGATGCATCGTATCGTCGTAAAAGTTTGCCTGCATCATCAGCTCAACTTGACGTCAATGAGCTAGATGTTGAATCGGAATAGTCATCTTGTTTTATTTTAATTTGAATATTTGTTTTGGGTGTAATCTGAAGTTGATTGTCAGAGGTTGGACTCAGATACATGTTACAATTTTATTGTTTTTGGATTACCTATTTAGTTTGCTTGATATAAGCTTGATTTTTATTCACGACTTTAAACAGGAAAAACTGACTAAGCACACTTATCAATCTCAAAATTATGTTTAAGTATCATTTTTATAATGAAAAATTAAACAAGCGCATTTATTCAATTTTGCCACAACTAAATTTCGTAACAATGTTTTGGAGTGAGTTGTGGCAGAATTCAACAAAGTATCTTATTGACTTTGTTTTTGTTGTAGTGGCCCTTATTATGTAGTTATTTAATTTATTTACCAGTTATTTAATTGTTCCACGGAAATTCTAGTACAAAACTTGTTGTAATATATGGTCAATAGGTTTACTAAAACGAAGATATCTAAGCGAGTATTATACATATCGCAACGGGCTAAAGACTGAAATGTAGATCACACTTTCCAATATTCAAAAATGTTATAAAGTGAATTTCGGTAAATGTGTCAGTTATTTAATTTTGACACGACGGTGACGATATTTTCTTCCGGCGACTGGAACCACTAAACGTGAACACTAACAGCGAGACCAGTCCACATAATTTAAGGTAGCCAGAAAGGAGGTTATCCGGCAAATAACCGGAGTCACTGACATAGCTCGCAGAATTAGCAAGCTGACTTGGCAGTGTACTACTGGTTACGTCTGTAGAAGAGCCGATGGCCGTTGGAGCAGACGAGTCCTTGAGTGAAGAACGCGGATCGGCAAACGAGGTGTAGGGCGCCTACCAGCGAGGTGGACCGATGACCTTAGCACAGTGGCGAGATTAAACTGAATGCCGAAGGCTTAGAACCGGGGTTGTGGCATACTTTGGGTGAGACATTGTAACGTTGCATTTTTCCAAGCGTTTATATTTTGATAGTTAAATAATTCAAACGCTTTGAAAGTGGTCACCCATCTGCCATGTGGCTTAACTTTGTTAGGAAGCTTCATACTGATTGTTTTCTGTTTGTTTCAGGGGAATTTTTCAATACGCCTTAAAATCCTTCTAAGGATGAATTTTCATGACCTTTTATAAAACTTGGAATTTTTCTTAACACTTATTAATCCTTCTGCATGAAGACCCCTTCTTAACTTCCTTCGCTTATCAAACACTTCAATCAAGAACGTAATTTGAACAATTTCATAGAAGATGTCACATGATGGCACAGCAGTGAAGCGCTGTGGATGCACAGATCTGGCACGTCATTAGGAGGACACACCATAGGAGGCACAGGTTCCCTCGTGAGAAAACTCCGAGGACCATAGCAGAAACCAGGTTGTACCCGTCTTTGCTTATGATAGTGCACCCGCAGACCAGCTTGCTCTGATGTCTTTCTAATTCTCATGTTTTATTTATACTCCTTCTGAGTTTGTTTATAATAAGATGCAATAATACTTACCACACGAACCCTTAGTAATTTTCTTAGTTACTGCAACGCTTTAAATTTTTCATAACGTTGCAGTGGCGCCCTTCTCATGGTGGTATTATTGCTTCTTTGAGGGTTTAGGAGTGAACAGCCAATAAAAGAAGCATAATGATGCTGACTGTCCATTCTTACACCGTCTTTTCATTTTTTTTTTAAGTCTGCTGGTGCTATGCTCATTGTTTGTTCTGTGTTGTGCTTGTCCTTGTTTTACTTTCCCTAACTGTATATTGTGCTTTAAAATGATTTACCTTTTTATGTGACTGAGTGTACTTGCTTTATATAAGTGATACATAAAGGATTTTAGGGTAAACATAAACTTATAAAGGCAGTAGGGATCATTGTTTTGTGTTGCACAAGTATCTTAAGTACAAACTGTGTTTTTTTTTGCTTTTGTGCTACATAATTTAGCATATAACTTTTATATTATGTTCATTGTAAATTGAACAAAGATGTTTAGTTTGGTACTTCTTGTGTCAACAATAATTTGCTTTTGGGCTATTAGCTTATAACTTTCTTCTGAAAACAAGTAAACAAGGACATATTTAGGCCATATTTCAAAATTAAACTTAATTTAATAATTGGTGGTAAACTACATTTTCAAACATCAATTATTTTGCTTTTGTGCTTTATGTAATAAGCATATAACTTTCCTTTCTGGACCAATTTCTTTTGAAAACATTTCCTGCACTGATTTCCTTTGCTTTTGTGCTTGCTAAAAAGGCATATTTTATACTTAAACTGCACTTTAAAATTGAATAAGTTTAATTTAATTTCACACTTATTAATGTTAAACATTAATCAAATTATTAAAAATATTTCATGCATTGTGCTTGAAGGAACTAGCTGCTATTTTATAATCCTTTTGTGTTGAATTTTGCTTACAACAAATTCAGTTGTTTTTTTTTAAATTGCAAGGTAAATAATCTTTGTTTTTATTTTCACATAAATAAAAGGTAGTAGGTAATTATTAGAAAACAAGTATATACATGAATTAAAGTAAATATTAAGTAAACAGTACATTGTTTTGTATTGAATAAGTTTAACTTAATTATAATTTTTCATTGTTGAGTCATCTTAATTTCACTGACAGGAATGTTCCATTACTATCCACCATTTTGTTAACATTCATAGGTTATAAACTTAGATGTTAATTACATTGCTTTTCGTTAATATTGTTGCGAATGTATTTATAAGAATAACATTGTTTAGTAAATGGAACATGACCATATTATTATTGTAAACAATTATAGACTCTAAGCATTATTATTAAGAAACAATATTGAAAGCTAGTTTCGAAGGAACAATTTATTAGACAAATTCAATTATTTTTTGATATTATTTAAACGGAGTAATATTGCAAATTTTTTTTTTTTCAATGGATACCGATAAGGTTTACTTTTATTCGCTGCTAAGCGACGAGCTGGTTTACGTGGTCTTCTGGAATAAATTAGTTTTGGTAGCTTAGGTTCAGAAAGGATTTATTTTGTGTTGTTTGTTGACATTTCTCACCAACAATGTCGCCAAGGCTGAAACCTTAGGTTAGTTTTTTTTGCATTTCGGGATAGATGCGTTTTTTTTTATATACGAAACTATAGCATATCGCTGGTATTCGTTAGGATTAGGGGCTTTGTACTATAGCAAGGTGGCTGGTACAGCTCGAATTAAAAGTTGGTTAGGTACTATAGCTGTGTGCTGGTACAACTTATCTTGATATTTTGTTACTTTTGCGTTTCGCTGGTACAAATACAAGTAAGGTGGTTTGGTAGTGCATTTTATTGTTTGTTATAACTGTAAGCATTTTAGTAGAATTACTGGTGCTAGGTTTATTTGGTTTGATGCGATGACGTCCGTCGTACTTTAGGTAGTCGTGACTAGCATTCCATTATCTGCTGTGACTGGGTTCTACAAGTTAGACCAGTCCTCAGATGTTTTTTTTCTGAGCTGATCACTCGGGATATTTTCAAAAAATGCACTATAGAATTAGAAAGGAGAAGTAGTTATGGGGTAGAGTCGCACTGGCTTCACAGGTTGCGCACTCGACGGGGAAATTGTTTGTAGGTGGTAGTCAGCAAAATGATAGCTCGATACTATAGGTATGAAAGATATGAATGTATATAAGATAAGATGGTGTGAAAGTGGGGGTTTGAGATTAGGGTTTGCCTGGACAAGTAGGTATTTATAGGAGAAGAACAACAGTCCTGGTGGTTGGTTTTCAAGGTTTTGATATAGTTTATGGAAAAGATAGGCAAGCTTTGGTTTCAGCTTAGGTTTCACTTTTGGTTTAAGCTTTGGTTAGTTGTTTTTTTTCTCAGGATGATGGTGTTGTTTTTTTTTTCTTAGCAGTGTTTTTTCTTTAGCACAGCGCTGAGGGCAGCGCAGTTTCTCCCAGGTTCGAAACTTTCCGTAGGGAGGAGGGTATTGTAACGTTGCATTTTTCCAAGCTTTTATATTTTGATAGTTAAATAATTCAAACGCTGTTTTCAAAACTGCTAGCGACATCTAGTGGTTATATTTTGTACTTCATAGCAGGTCGATGCTTGTCATTGCGCCGTTGCTTATTTTTTTCTCTCAATTTATATTAAATGCATCATTGAACTTTTACATAGTAAACAAATAATTAAACTACATAATTTACTTATGTACCTAGATGATATAAATTCTTAAATTATTAAATACAAACAACAAGTAAATATTTCATTTTGTAAATCAAATCGATTGTGAAACGGACCGCAGTGACGTGTCCTTAGAGCGATTTGACAGATAGTTTTTTTTCTTTAATTTTGAGAGGACATTGTGTGATCCAACTGTTAGTGAGTTTAAAGAAAATTGATAATCCGGCTTTGCCGGTGAAATCGCCTAAATTAGGCTGATGTCCTAATAGGCGACAGAAACAAACAATGAGGGATGTTCGTTAAAGTTATTTATTTTGGAAATATTTCGGTTCTAACCTCTTTGACGCAATGTCTGATTTTTCGTCATATTTCTTGTTTCAGCGAGCAATAGTTTATATTCATATTGTAACCAGCAGACTGGGTGGGTGGTAGAATCGGTGTGTTCCGGCAAATGAAATGAAGCAGGACGCCCGAGTAAGTTTTGAAAGTGGTCACCCATCTGCCATGTGGCTTAACTTTGTTAGGAAGCTTCATACTGATTGTTTTCTGTTTGTTTCAGGGGAATTTTTCAATACGCCTTAAAATCCTTCTAAGGATGAATTTTCATGACCTTTTATAAAACTTGGAATTTTTCTTAACACTTATTAATCCTTCTGCATGAAGACCCCTTCTTAACTTCCTTCGCTTATCAAACACTTCAATCAAGAACGTAATTTGAACAATTTCATAGAAGATGTCACATGATGGCACAGCAGTGAAGCGCTGTGGATGCACAGATCTGGCACGTCATTAGGAGGACACACCATAGGAGGCACAGGTTCCCTCGTGAGAAAACTCCGAGGACCATAGCAGAAACCAGGTTGTACCCGTCTTTGCTTATGATAGTGCACCCGCAGACCAGCTTGCTCTGATGTCTTTCTAATTCTCATGTTTTATTTATACTCCTTCTGAGTTTGTTTATAATAAGATGCAATAATACTTACCACACGAACCCTTAGTAATTTCTGAGTTACGCGACCCTGTTCCTTCCAAATTGGTACTTAGCGATAGATCTTATTATCGAAGCAGTGTCTAGTATAGTTACCTTATAAGAAAGTGAGATCTAAATACCTGTATCGCAAAAAGTCAGAATAAACACCAACAACAACAACATATGATAAAAAAAGAAAGCAACATTTCTTTCAAATATCCGTTGCTAAAAGAACACATAATTTGGAAACTATAAAAATACTCCGAGTCTTACTTAAACCAAAAAGTTCTTATTCATTTAAAATTTAATGGGTCTCGATAAGTACATAAGCTGCCGTGCCTCCCCATCACTAGTAAAAACTCCGACGACAATTATTATTGCTCAGAATCTAAGTAGCAACTTGGAAGAACTTGTGCGTATCCCGCCATAAACTCACTTTACATTAATTTTGTAAATGATAAAATATTCCCAGTTTGATGGACCCCAAGGAGGGCTGATAAGAGCTGCATTAGTGGACGACATTATGCAGATGGGAACACTTTTGGCTATATTTTCTTCCATTCTTCTTAATGTTTTGGTAAGTACCAAAGGAAACTGAAATTATTTGAGGAGAAATAACTTTTGTTTTCTTCAAAGCAAGAAATATTGGCCAAAAACATTTTTTAGGAAGAATTACTTAAATAAGAAAAGAGAATGTAAAAACTATTTATTTAATCTTCATTGCACATCAACGATTGGTACAAAAGGTGGATTTGATGCCAAAAGGTGTCCTCTATCAGTCAACCGGGTACCGATTTCTTAAGACCACTATATCATCTTTGATAACTATTGATCAACATTTCTTTTGTCATGTATTGTTTGACATATTTTTAATTCATCGAAGTATCTTTTTATTGAACTATGTTTGGTATCTATGTTATTGTTGTATTTGTTTTTTTTTCCTTTACCAGATGGCTTATTTGTAAATTTACCCGACTCGCCGATTACGGCGAGTCGGGCAGACAAGTTAATACTTGTCTGCCCTATACGAGTTCTAGAATCGGGATGGAACCGACTCAGAATACTTGGATAGATTAGGTTAGGCGGTGGGAGCGAAGCGAAGTCTTATTTGATATCATTTCTCGACTAGATATATCATAATACATATTTTATTTACAGCAAACAAATTCAAGTGTGTTTTTGAGAGGCATGGCTTTGTTATTTAAGTGATACACACGGCTGGTCATGCTAAAATAGCCGTAATTTTTATATTTCACCAATTGAAAAACAACACATCTTTCACGGAAGTGCCAAAATTCCAAATTTGAATGAGTAATGTTAATAGCTTGTTTTAGTGTTATTAACCAACACACCACTAACTTAATTCTATTCTTGAGCTGTAACATAATCACTAAGCCATCTTGGGAGTGAATCACTGGTGACCTGTTATTCGGGTTTTCTAGGAAACCTAACTCAGGCACCAGTCTCTCACACACAAGTCACGTCCAAAACTGTTTGTACCTAATTAATGTCCTATTGTGAGAGAAATAAATGAATTTATTATTATTATTATATTATTCTGCATAATAAACAAACAGGTGGTCCTAAACTTCCCTATGCAATGCAGGCGTATATCACAGGTAGTGCTTTTTTGTTTCTGGTTTTGTGAACCCCCAGAAAAGGGCAGGTGACAGAATTCCTGGCACGTGATAATAGGCAGGGTGCATTCCTTTGTATTAACCGCTCCGCGTGAAGGCAAGAATGTTCCAAGAAAAAGGTAACTACCTGTTACTTTGTCATCATTTGTCTTTTTAAAGTAAATCTTTGGAGTACTCAATTCTCTTACATTTGCAAAATCAACAAAAAATAGTAATTTTGATACCAAGCTGACTGAATTTGCCATGAATTCAGTCAGCTTGGTAGTTAGAAATATTCTAATTCATCATTATCAGCCGCAAGAAGTCCACTGCTGAACATAGGCCGCCCCCATTGATTTCCAGAGCGCCCGGTTGCGTGCGGCCTGCATCCATCGGGATCCCGCGACTTTTATCAGGTCGTCAGTCCACCTTGCGGGTGAGCGCCCCACTCTATAATTCCCCCCCCCCCCTCATATTCTAATTACTAATATAACAATAAAAATGAAGTTTAGGATCATTTTATTTTTGAAAATGATAATAAAACCAGAAAGACTGCATAGGCTATTTCAACTGACGTCTTTAATACTTAACACGAAATCATAGTTAACCTTGAGTCAACTCAAGAACTGAAATAATCGTTACTTAAAAGATATTTCCGGCCCTTATTAACAACACAACGTTTATTTGTTGCAAACACGCAAAAGACCAAGCAGGTAGAGATTTACACCTCAAGAACGCACCAATACGGTTATTTGACAAAGGACTTCAAGAGGGCAAAAGTATAAAAATAACAATGGCAGGTAGCCAAATGGTCGAAATTGACGTTTTGTTACTTTCCTGACAATGAGTACGTGATTAAAGTGAATGGATTTTAAAATGTACGTTGGAGTTACCCGAAAGTGAAAAAAGTTGAATAGAAACGGATAAACTTTACCTGTATGACGTCAGGGGCTTGACTACAACTTAATTTGTCCCCATATTTAAAATTAAATCTGAATTGACAACCAGGAACCCGAGTGGTACCTAGTGCAGGTTTGGCCAGAACGCCTTCTCGATGTTCATAGTATAATCTGTGGTTCTTTGGTGACGGAAAACACAGATAAAAACCAAATGAATCGGACTTATGCTCGCCCTTTACCACTTTGAGTTCAAATTCACTCTGCTTCCGAATGTCACGTTTACCATTACGGCAACAACCAGTGTACCTTTGACTACCATGTCAAACGTATGTAGGTATTTCAGTAGGTATGTTTAAAACAATATGAAGTTGCGCCATCTAACCCAAACAGGGAATAGGCATGATGACTGTATTTTTTTTTTGTTTATTATCGAAAGACCTTACATTTATGTAAACAATCCTCAAAGAATCACTTCATCTGGATCAATACCACCAGAGATATCACAATTTGAAATGCACATTTTTTGGACTTGCCCAAAAACGCTCCATACAAAAGCGACAGTGACGTCACTATCGCTGTCACTTTTGTATGGAGCGTTTTTGGGCAAGTCCAAAAATGTGCATTTCAAATTGTGATATCTCTGGTGGTATTGATCCAGATGAAGTGATTCTTTGAGGATTGTTTACATAAATGTAAGGTCTTTCGATAATAAACAAAAAAAAAATACAGTCATCATGCCTATTAAGCCTGATAATGGTTACATTCTCTGGTTTAAGTTATGATGACATCTACCTTTAATATTATTTCGGAAAAAAGTGTTAAATAAAAAGGTCAAGATGAAAGATAGGATGATAGTTGTGATGTGATAGAGAATTTAAAGGTAAGTTCACACGTTTGTTAAAAAATGTGGTATCGTTGTTAGATCGCCCTCACGAACCTTAATGGTACATTAAAATAATCCGAGTGCCGACGTGTGGCTACTGCCTAACATCGAGTGAAATGTAGTGATGTGCAGACAGTAGCGCTTAGGTAAAAAAATATAAAAATATTTACTCATGTTAGCAAGTTGTTTAAAATATTACATAGTTTGAAACATTACAAGGTGCTCATAGTAATGGTCGGTTATCCTTCTTCACTGATGTAAAACTTTAGCCGTGGGAGAGCCATGCATTCGTGCACGTATGGGCTGGCTCGACCGGAGTGATACCACGGCCTCACAGAAAACCGGCGTGAAATGACGCTTGCGTCGTGTTTCGCCGCGTGAGTGAGATCACCGGAGGCCCAATTCCCCACCCCCCTTATGATGGCGCATTTAAATAGAAATCTACCCCAGGAGGGTACCAACTGCGCTGACGTTGGACAATCCCTCTCTGGGCTTCCGGGCTCGGGAACCAACTCTCCTGAGTGTGGATGCCCAGGCCGCCCCACGTATTCTGGGGGGGGCAAAACCGCGCTCAACATTTCCCGGGGCAAGAGCAGACAACGCATGGCGTCCCCTGCCGCACTAGTTGTGGAGTTTTGCAATATCAGGGGCCTACATTCGAACATCAATGCTGTCCACTACCACCTCGAGACATCAAAGCCGGCCTTGCTCTTTTTAAATGAGACGCAGATATCGTCTCCGGCGGACACCTCTTACCTACACTACCCTGGGTACAGCTTGGAACACTCCTTCATACCAAAAGCTGGAGTATGTGTGTACGTTAGGGACGATATCAGCTCTCGCCGCCTCAGGAATCTTGAAGGTAGGGACTTTTCCATCTTATGGCTACGTGTAGATAGCGGCGACCACCCCCGCGTCTACGCTTGCCTTTACAGGTCTCATAGCGGTGATGCCGAAACCGAGCGACTCCTTGAGCACGTCCAAATGGCTACAGATTTGGTGCAACAGCAGATCCCTTCCGCTGAGATCGTGATACTCGGCGATTTTAATGCTCACCACGCCGAATGGCTTTGCTCACGCAAGACCGATTATGCGGGAAGATCTGTTCACGACTTCGCCCTGGCTTACGGTCTTTCGCAGCTGGTTACAACGCCCACGCGAATCCCAGATGTGGAAAACCAGGAACCTACACTGCTGGATCTCCTGCTGACTTCTCATCCCGAAGGCTACACCGTGTCTGTCGGTGCCCCCCTTGGCTCCTCTGACCATTGCCTCATCCGGAGTGTGGTGCCTCTCGCGCAATCAGCGCGACCACGCTGCCCACTAAGACGTCGAGTGTGGCACTTTAAGTCAGCAGATTGGGATGGACTGCGTTCCTTCTTTGCATCCTACCCATGGGGTCAGGTTTGCTTTGCACTGGTTGATCCTAACGCCGTTGCTGATGCTGTTGCTGATGTGGTGCGGCAGGGAATGGAACTTTTCATTCCAACCTCTGTGGTCCCCATTGGTGCCAAATGCCAACCCTGGTTTAGCCAAACCTGCAAAATTGCTTCACGCAAGAAGCGGGTGGCTTACCGAGCTTGGGCAGCGGCAGCGGCGTCCCAGGATGTAAACACCAGTGCCTTCAAAAAGAAGTTGAACCACGCCTCCCGGTCCTTCAAAAGAGACATCGCTAGGGCGAAGTCCTTGCACATCTCTAGGATTGGCGAACGGCTTGAGCGTCTTCCTTCGGGAACTCGCGCATTTTGGTCTCTTGCCAAAGCCGTCCAGGGAAATTTCTGTTCGCCATCTTTTCCACCTCTGCACAAGGGAGATGATTTATTGGCCCACAACGCGAAGGAGAAAGCCGATCTCTTGGGCAAATTCTTTGCATCCAACTCATTTTTGGATGACAGGGGCCAGGACCCGCCGATCATACCACGGTGTAAGAGTAGTATGCCGGACATCCACTTCCACCAGAAAGCAGTGCGGTCAGCACTGTTATCCCTGGATATCCACAAATCGTGTGGGCCCGACGGAATCTCTCCCATCGTTTTGAAAATGTGCGCCCCAGAGTTGGCACCGGCTATAACGCGCCTCTTTCAGCTCTCCTACTCCTCTGGCGTAGTCCCGACTTCATGGAAAACGGCTTTGGTTCACCCGATCCCTAAAAAAGGTGACCGCTCAGATCCGTCCAACTACAGGCCAATAGCCATAACCTCTCTGCTCTCGAAAATAATGGAATCCGTTATTAACGCTCAGCTCCTCCGGTACCTTGGGGATCATCAGCTGCTTAGCGACCATCAGTACGGTTTCCGTCAGGGTCGCTCGGCTGGTGATCTCTTGGTATACCTGACGCATCGATGGGCACAGGCGATTGAGAGTAAGGGCGAAGCTGTGGCCTTTAGTTTGGACGTTGCGAAAGCCTTCGATCGGGTATGGCATAAAGCGCTACTCTCGAAACTTCCTTCCTACGGGCTTTCTGAGAAATTATGCGAATGGGTCACTAGCTTTTTAGCAGACAGAAGCATAAAGGTCGTAGTCGACGGCGAATGCTCTGACCTCATGTCCGTTAATGCTGGTGTCCCGCAAGGCTGTGTGCTATCACCTACGCTGTTTATCTTGCACATAAATGATATGCTACAAATCAGTGGCATTCATTGTTATGCGGATGACAGTACGGGTGATGCTTTATACACCGGCCGCGCGAACATTTCTCGGGAAAACGTCGTCGAGAGTCGAAACAAACTTGTGTCTGAAATTGAAACAGCGTTTCAGAAAGTTTCAGATTGGGGTAAACATAATCTGGTTCAATTTAACCCCAAGAAGACGCAAGTTTGCGCGTTCACCGCAAAAAAGCTGCCCTTTGTCGTATCGGTTTGTTTCGAGAGCACCCCATTAACTGCCGCAGCCAATATCGGAATTCTTGGTGTCGACATATCGAGCGAAGTCCAGTTTCGTGGCCATCTGGAGGGTAAGGCTAAAATAGCCTCAATGAAGCTCGGCGTGCTCAATAGATCGAGACGGTATTTCACACCGGCACACCGCCTGCAACTTTATAAGGCGCAAGTTAGGCCTCACATGGAATACTGTTCTCATCTCTGGGCAGGGGCTCCCCAGTACCAGCTTCTCCCTCTAGACCGCATTCAACGGAGAGCAGCTCGAGTTGTTGATTGCTGTGAAGTTTCGAAGGATAGGCTTGACTCCCTGGCACTGCGTAGAGATGTAGCTTCGCTTTGCATTCTCTATCGCATCTATCATGGAGAGTGCTCCGAGGAACTGTTCGGGCTGATTCCCGCCACCTCTTTCCGCCATCGATCTACGCGACAACTCTACCACCCCCACTACCTTGACAGTTGGCAGAGCACTACTGTTCGTTTCAACAGAAACTTTCTGCCCCGAACCACGAAATTGTGGAATGAGTTGCCGCATGCGGTGTTTCCGGACAAATACGACCTGCAGTCCTTCAAGAAAAGAGCGTACTCCCATTTAAAAGGCCGGCAACGCATTTTGTAGCCCCTCTGGTGTTGCAAATGTCCATGGGCGGCAGTATTCACTTTCCATCAGGTGATCTGTCTGCTCGTTTGCCCCCTATCCTATAAAAAAAAAAAAAAAAAAAACTCGTTTTGCATTACAATGTGCGCGCTGTTTTTCTCCTTCACTAATGTAATGCTTGAATCTGCAACGGTACATTACACGTGAATGTTACCGGTGAGTGAGCGCCCTAAAAAGAAGATTTGAGAGAACAAGGCCCGGCGCCCACTATCGGCATCGGCACGCCTCAGGATTTTAGGTGGCAAATAGCAATATACTATAACGTAATGGTAATAAAGCAGAAATTTCCGTGATATGTGGTCGTAATACAAAAATACCGCTTCGGCATGCTTGAGGCTGCTGTATCGGCAGCCTTGAGCATGCTTCAGGATGCTTCGGCATCCTTCGGTACGCCTCCGGCGCCAAGGTAACCTGCGGTTTGGCATCCTTAAGCATAATTGCCGATAGTGTGCGCTTGCATGTAGGATGCCGACGGATCCTTTTCCTTGCCGATGCCGATAATGGGCGCCGGGCCTTATACGCACTGACGTAAAAAAAAGACCGACGTCACCTAGTCTGATCATGAGTGAAGCATATTATCAGCTGCCAGTTTAGGTGTGTGACTCACAAGCTCGTGTCATTGGCGCTGTCACACGGAGTAAAATGGTGTAGTTTGTACCTAGTGTGTTTGTGTGAGTGTGGAACAAACGAAATTGTAGCTCCTTCCAAACTTCTCATATTTTACTGTGATGTTCCGTCCGTCTTCCTTTTACGTCTGTGCTTACACGAGATAGTCAAAATTGATTGCCAAAAACAAGAGAGTCCTTTGAACGTTTATTTATCTCCAATCCGTGCAACGTAACAGATATCCGTTGCGAATCCCGTTACGTGAGCATTGACTAACGATATTTCAACGTATATCGCCAACGCAACCAGTCACACTGCCAAACCACATAGCTTCTCGCTGCACAATGATATTTTAAACACTACATGTGAATGCTACGTTCGCAGTAATCCTTAGATTAGATTAGATTAGATTCATTTATTTCTCAGTATTATTGTAGCTCTTTGCAAACTTCTCTTTTTTTACTGTGATGTTGCTTCCGTCTTTTTTTTTAAGTCTGTGCTTACACGAGATAGTCAAAATTAATTGCCAACAACAAGAGAGTCCTGAACGTTTATTTATCTCCAATCCGTGCAACGTAACAGATATCCGTTGCGAATCCCGTTACGTGAGCATCGACTAACAATATTTCAACGTAGCTCGCCAACGCAACCAGTCACACTGCCAAACCAAATAGCTTCTCGCTGCACAATGATATTTTAAACACTACATGTGGATGCTACGTTCGCAGTAATCCTTAGATTAGATTAGATTCATTTATTTCTCAGGATTATGGTTTTATTATTTATTTATTATTATTTATTTTCAGCCTATGCTGTCCCACTGCAGGGCAAAGGCCTGCCCTCCCACCTTCCACTCCTTGCGGTCCAAAGCTACTTTCGGGCAGGATTATGATAACATTATAAATAACATTGATGTCCTTATAAGTCAATAATATTGTCCCAATATTTTTTTAACTGTAATAATATTATATTATTGTATGTAATATTGTTGTTGTTGTTGTTGGTAGAAGTCCCAAAATCGGAGAAATATCTCTCTTTCTCTCTCTTCCATGCTATATATCCCACATGGTGGTGGGGTCAGCTTTCCTAATTTTTCTTCTCCACTTCGCCCTGTCCTCGACATCGTCAAAAAAACAAAGAAATATGTCTCTTCAAAAATACAAAGGTACCTACCTAATACAAGTGCCTACTTTCAAAATCACCAAATCAACCAAAAAAATACTTAACGGAAATACTCAGTACCCAGACATAACCTAAGCAATGATGATGGACTGTTGTTTCTGTAGTGAGAAGAGCCGGTCAGGAACTAAGAAGTAACTCACTTTAAATTCTGTTTTACAAAATTCAACAACTACATTATCTATTGTTTTGACTACAATCTGGCTTATTTCTCACGTTGAATAGATTAGAGATATTGTTATATTTACCCAAGTTTTGAGAAATGTACCCTAGTCTTTAGAGTGGTCGACAATAATGGATATACTACGCTGGTCGCGTAACCAATTAGATTACATGTCTATTAGTATTATTAATAATTGGATACGTTTAATTTAATATTTTATCAGAACGACTAGTCAGTCATGAAATATACCATAATTGTACAATAACTACTAATCTTATAATATAAGTAATTATTATATTATAATTACAATAGTGTAGTAAAATAATCTTCTTAAACACATCTTTGCAATATGATATGATAAACCACACATTCTTTTTTAACCGGCACTCTCTAGATTGTGAGAAAATAAGAGGATTAATAAAACCTAATGTAATAACAACTAAGGCGGTCTTATACCTGAGAGCAATCCCTTCCAGACTTTTCTGTTACCTACAAGAAAGGAAAGATAACAGAAAGATTGAGCAAGTCCAAAAATATTTTAGGACTCTTACCTACATTACAACCAAACTATCACAAAAAGCCAGGTAAAGAAATCGAAGTATAAGTGTTAAAAGCAGGCTCTACCACATCACTTAAAGTCGGTGTTTCACTTAACAGGAGCCCAAATAAAGGCGGGTACGTGAGATTTTATCACTGATATTGTCGCGTGCGTTCCAAAACTTTAGTTGTTATAGCGCGTTCCAAAATAACTGGAAACAATTTCTTACTTTCCACCAACGGACGCTTCGTTGAGTTGCGTCTACACTGTAGGACACATTTTATATTTAGGTTTTTTCACGGATAAGAAAAACATTATAATTTATAGCGTGAAGAAGAGATGGCCAGTCGTTTCGTTTCAGTAACGTTGTCAAAGGCAATGTACAACTAAACAGTTGAAGTCATTTAGGAGTAAGAGGCACATTCATTTTTTAAAAAATGATCCGAGAATGATATCTACGAGTATATTAATGTAAGGCATTGATGTGTGATTGACAGAGCGTCTTGACCCAGTGGTTAAACACTTTAGCTCAGAACCCGGTGGTCTCGAGTAACTAGATACCGGATGACGGCGCTAAGCTCGTCCCTGACACGTTTGTTTCAAATTCTCTCGGCGAAATGAGGGCTTCTGAATGTTCCGTTCACCATGAGGGCAATAATCAGTGTGCCTCTTAATGCCCTGTTCGGGAAATGGTCGCAAGGGTATTCATGATATAATAAAATAGGTTATGTGTAAATGTGAAAGCGGTGTGGAACGCATACAAAGATGGAAAAACGATGCGATACAGGTGACAGGTGGCGGTCATCTAGATGCAAACCTAAGAATAAGAAGTAAAATGCTCATGATCAAAGAACCGTCAATCTGAAACTAATTTTAGGATTTTTTTGTAAAAATTTCACCCTGTGATAATAAAATGGTTGTTGATCTCTTTTTCAAACTTCGCAAGTGTTAGAACGCCGCCTTTATGTGAACATATCCTTATTATTCAGCACCGAGCGTTTCGTAAGGTTATTTTCTGAACTTAGCGAAACAGAATTCCTTTTTAAATTGAACAAGAAACAAAATTTAAGTTCGTTGAGTTGTACTCAATTAGTAGAAATGTAATAAGCGAATATTTGCTTCATTTTAATGCGGATAAGATATTATTTGACCTTCAGACGAGATAACTTGTAACGAGCTTACCCTGGAACCGACTTAATTTAATAATAAGTAAGGATTATCTAATAATATAATTAATAATACAGCGTTTCAGTCTGGGGCACAGACTCTATTTCAAATATGTACTTAATGTCAAAGGGGATAGAAAGCAATGAAGCATGAATTTGTCAACGTATGACTTTGAACATCGTTAGCTTATATTAAATTACAATCTATCTCGTAATACCTATTTAACATTATTGATTGATTTTGAACTGCGACATCTGTTCGCAATTCAATGCGTTACGTTTGGGCAGTTTTTTTATCCCTGACTAACTGACAAACTGTAAACCGGTTATTTTATCAACCTAATAATGTTAATGATTTGCTCTATAATAGAGACGGAGCAAAACCAACTGAATTAGACTGGGTTAAGAGGCCTTCAGCCTTTTCGTTAAAAAAAAATCAAACCCATAAAAACACTTGTTTCTATTTTTTCGGTTTACCACGATTACCTACAATATAAACTATTGAAAAGTTATTTCTGAAACTGTTAACACATGTCACTGACCCTCATCTCAAAATATCGCTAAATAGAATGTAAACTAACAATGATTACTATGATTCAGGGGCAGATACCCTCATTAACCCACACACTGCGAATGCAACTTTGAAATTGGTATTATTAAAATAGACTAGCGGCCGCCCGCGACTTTGTCTGTATATAGTCGCGAGGGGATGAATAAAAAACTGCTCGCATTAAAACATCAAGAGCTAAGAATGCATTTTCTGTAAAAAACTTCAACCCTGCGACAGCGCTTCGAGCTCGACATTATTACATTTTCTTTTGAATATGTAATGTGTGTGTGAGTTGCAGGTGCAGGGGTACTTATTGCTGGTTGCATTGTTCTGGTTAGTTCTGTAATATTAACACTTAAGGACTCGCTACTGGGTCCAGTGGACCCAGTCCCTTGTATTTTGTTGAATAACTTAAAAAATATGAAGTTTGCGACGCTGCCCCTCTTAGTACCTTTTGACCATAGTATGGCGCGGTAGATAGCGGTCTAAGTCGTCAGTTTGCGCGCTGCATGTGAGTGCTACGGACGTGAAAGGTGAGTATGGGTCCGCTGGACCCGGTAGCGACTAAATACGTTAGTGTTTTGTCCATCAAATTATTTCTGTTTGTTAATTTTTTTGGAACTTTATTTCGTAGAAAATGGCGAAAAATCGGTCTTTGAGACAACATGTACAAAAATCCGTATCCGAAACATAATAGGTACCAGAAGTGGAACCATCTGCAGCATCCTACGCACTCCTACCAACGAGTGGACGAAAAGTGCGTTGCGGGTTATGTAACTGGAAGAAAGATAGGAAAACCAAGGTTTTTTGCGCAACATGTAATATACCAATTTGTGGAGAACACATGAAACAGATTTGTGAAAATTATTATTGCTTAGTTTGATGTAGAAACAATGTTTAAAAGTGATTTTATCCCAAAGAAGATAATCTAAAATTTGTTGATTTTCGAAGTTGATTTTACTTGTTCCTATGATGATTGATCTCTCGTTGTTAGTTTGTGTTAGTAGATACATTCTAGTTGTATAATAAGGTGTAAAAGATTTTGTTTAAAATAGATAGTTACAGAATTTATAACGATTGGTCAAAGTTGAGTCATAAAACTAAGCCAAAATTCCTTCTATTTTTGTACGGATTAATGATTAAGTAAAAACAATAAATATTCGTTTTTTTATTATATATATGTCTTTCTTTTAAACATTATTAACGATAATAAAAAATAACAACCACTTTTATTGAGAAGTTTAGAAATAAACACGTGATATCATAGTGGGTCCGCTGTACCCGGTAGCGAGTGTTAGTGCTACAAATTAAGGCGCGAGTCCCTAAGTGTTAATGGCTTCTTATTAGTTAACCAGTAAATTGCATTGCTGGATATTATCGAACTTAACATTAAAATATGCATTTTTAAAGACACACCAATGAGTCATAAATGCCTTAGAAATTCGATTACAAATCCTACTAATATTATAAATTTGAAAGTTTGTATGTGTCGTTTTTTTCTTTCACGTAAAAACTACTGAATGGATTTGAATGTTATGTTGAAACTTTTCAATTATATAGCTTTTTTAAACGTCGGAATAGGACATAGGCTACAATTCAGTTTAAAGAGCTTTATTCTCATAAAAGACATCATGTCACTTATTTTAGAAATACATACATAGCACAGTGCAGTCACACGTCGTGTGTTAACATTAATGAAAAAAACAATTTATAAAAAAAATACTTTTTTCTTACGTTAGGCACATTTCCAAAAACAACCATTTAGAACAGATGTAACATACAAAAAATATTCTAGCATCGAATAAGCTGGCTGAGTCTAGCCGAAACGAATATTAAATACGAGTATAAAAGTTGAATTTGGCGCGCGAACCGTAATGGGCGCGTTTTGCTAATAAATTATTTTCAATCCAATTTGGCATGACTCAGCGCTACTTAGTAACAGCAAGACTTAAAAAGGAGTATGTATCTACTTAAATAGAAATGGGCAAATCCAAGTGATCGTAGGAAAAATATACAGTCCTAAATGATGATTCGGAGAGCGCCGTAGCCCAGTGGTTGAACACACTGGCTCGGAACCCGGTGGACCCGAGATCAAATCTCACCGGAGCACATCTACTTTTTGTTCTTTGTACAATTTGCGGTTAACTTCCCATTGAAGGAAAACACCGATATGAAACCCGAGCAACCGGGATAACGGCGGCAGAACGCCCCTTACCACGTTGGGTCCAAATTATCTTGTCGAACTGTGGGCTTCTGAGTGTTCCGTTCACCATTTCGATGACCATTATTCTTATCCTTTTTCTTAATTTTCATATTTTTTCACATAATGTTTTTAATTCATACTTACCTCTTAGATATTTAATGTTAATAGCTGAAAATTTACTGTACTTGTTACATGATGATTTATTATTAAAAAAGGTGTTAGATTCATAATAAATAAGTAGGAACGGTTTCCAAGAAAATCGGGATTTAATATTATTGGATTTGTAAAGCACTCAAGCAATTAAATTTTGTTTTGTAAATGACAAACATTACTTTTTTCACCCTAGTTGGTATGTACTTATCATGATAGCTATTTAGTTACTCACGCAACAGGGAGTGTCACTATCAAGTCATTATTTTAATCATAGCAATGGGAATACAGTTTTATCAATGAGTTTTATGAAATATTTCGACTTGGAAATGTGTATATAAATAACTTAAACAGGCTGTTTCGGTTATAACGCAATGGTCCGTTATTTAAAATCAAATTTCTTAAAGCTTAGCTTACAACCCGAAGGTCAAGCAAGTATTTTAAATTTTTGTGGATAATAATCACCGGTCCACAAAATGCAAGACCATCAGTTTTTAATACGGGCAATTTAACGTTGTTTTGAATATGTACACAAATCAACATCTAAAATGCCTACAAGCCTACAAGCAAGGTATACGATATATACGATTGACATAATTAAAGGTCGCAGAATTTCAGTGGATACAGGCTGACTACCACTGAACGCTTCTAAATATTTGGAGGCTTACGTTTAGCAGTAGACGATGGTGACGAATCAACTACTTATAACATAAAATAATGTCTAGGTAGACAAATTAGGGAAGAAATATATTTTTCGAGTTAGTTAATTTTGCGGAAAAGTGGTTGAAAAGAGAAAGCTTGAAAAGATGAATAAATTTTGTTGAAAGTACCAGTTTTCCATCATTTTTAAATCTTATTTTTTAAGACAGAACTTGGCGAACAACTAAGTTCCGTTTTATGTTTGTTGTTGAAACCAAAACAGAAAAATGTAAGACGGTTCTTTAGATTAAAAGCCCAAACGTCAATCACGTGCCACCCATTTTTTAAGGCAATTTACCTATTAGGCTAAGGAAACAAAAGAAAAAAGTTTCATACCAGCCAGTCCCATTGACGTTAATTAAAAACATTAGACATCTCCTTTCCTCCTAATAAAGTAAATAGGGACAAAAGTCAGTATTAGAACTTTTTGTTTCGTCCAAACGATTATTAGGCACTGCATTCCCCATTTTCTTCGTTAATTAAAACAAAATGGTTTATGAGGGTATTAGTAAGTTCGACAGCGCTTTGTTCTGCGAAATGAGGAGGAACAATTCTAAGTTATTTCTTTCTACGTTGTTTTTCTAGTTATTTGCGAAAGGTCAGCAGCTTTACGAGTTGCAATTAAAACCTATTCTTGCTTTAAGTGAGATCAAGGCACTGAACGGGATTGCGTCCGAAAATTTATTCGAGCAAAAAAATTTGGAGGGCTAAAACGTTTTAGACCTCCATTTTAGTAAAATGGAATAAAAGCTAATAATACATTGAAACTAGGGGTCATTTTTGAAAGTTTTATCAATCAATTAATGTGTAGCTATACCGCAGCTTGTCACGGTAAAAGTGGCGCTAAATTTTCGCAAAGTTTGGTTTCACTGTCCAGATAGGTGTGAGTAAACATTTCTAATTATTGTCCAAAATCCAAAAAAATATCTTTAAATATATTTAACAACTGTAATTTCACCCAAAAAACTAATTATTTTAACCTTCAATCTGAAACCTAAAAATGCAGATACCAAATGCATAATTCAAATCTACTAGTCAATAAAAATAGGTAAAAAAACTTTTTAAGTTAAACGGTTTTATGTTAAACATGCATTACAATGTTTTAGATAAATGTTCTAAAAACCAAAAAATAATGAAATAGATACAGTCGTGGGAATTATAAACATATGCATAGACTAGACTAAAATAAAACCGTGGGGCACGTCAATTGTCTACAATCGTTGATTAAAATGTTTGTTTTGGAATGTTACACTATAATTAGGCAGTTGTTCAACCGACAACGATGGACGTGTGATAAGTAGGGCTAGAATGTGGAAACAAGCTAGCAAGCTTGATTATAAGCGAGTTTTAGGGTTTCATAGTGGTGAGCGAGTAGTACTTTTATCATATGTTTTGTCGATTAATAAAGAGAAACTACGAGCTGTGAAGCGATTCCTCGCCAGCCAGCAGTGTGAATGTCCAACGATAAACTAGTTGAAACATCTCTTTTATTTACATGGAGTCAATAACTATTGGAATTTCCATGAGCAAGAAAATAGTAAGTAATTTCCTTACCGTCTGCGGGCCAACTGCCTAACGACGAATTAAACGATTCTTCTATCGCACATTAAGTCGATAATTTGTAGACAATTGACGTGCCCCACGGTTTTATTTTAGTCTAGTCTATGCATATGTTTATAATTCCCACGACTGTATCTATTTCATTATTTTTTGGTTTTTAGTACATTTATCTAAAACATTGTAATGCATGTTTAACATAAAACCGTTTAACTTAAAAAGTTTTTTTACCTATTTTTATTTTCTAGTTTTTAGTTTTTATTTCGGATTCTGTTTAATTCATTTAGTGCTTCATTATTGCAAGGTTTCTTCCCGTTAGTTTATTGCAGTCCAACTCCTCTATACGTAGTCCCTGCAAAGATCTTACTCTACTAAGAGCCACGTGGGCTTGACTTTCTTCAAACAATAAACTAACGGGCAAGAAACCTTGCAATAACGAAGCACTAAATGAATTAAACAGAATGCGAAATCAAAACTGAAAACTAACAAAATCTTGACTTGGGTGGTGGATTTAGGCTGGATTAATCAGATACCTAAATTACAGGTTCAATTTCTAAATTTAAATCTTATTATTATACGCCATTTAGTGGCTGCGCCCATCTTAAATATTGAGGTTGTATAGTGCACTGTATTCTTCTTGTCAAGCCCTTTTATTTGATACCCATATTGGTGTGATTGATAAAAAAATGTTATCAGCCATTTGGTAGCGGCGTGGAGCTCCAGAGGCGTGAAGTAGAAGTGTGGTCGTCCTGTTCTTCAAAAAGGGAGACAAAACCCTACTGAAGAACTATCGACCCATTTCCCTTCTAAGCCACGTCTATAAGCTGTTCTCAAGAGTGATCACGAACCGTCTTGCGCGAAGACTCGACGAATTCCAACCACCGGAGCAGGCTGGGTTTCGGAGCGAATACGGCACCATAGACCACATCCACACAGTGCGGCAGATTATACATTTGTGGACTCTGAGAAGGCCTTTGACTCGATTGAAATCTGGTCTGTTCTGGAGTCCCTGCAGCGATGCCGTGTAGATTGGCGATACATCCAAGTGATGAGATGTCTTTACGAAACAGCCACTATGTCCGTCCAAATCCAGAATCAGCAAACAAGTCCTTTAACGTTGCATCGAGGTTTGCGACAAGGGGGACATGTTATCTCCCCGGAATTGTTCCCAAATGCAATGGAGGATATGTTCAAGACGCTGAACTGGGAAGGACGTGGTATCAACGTTAATGGCGAGTACATGTCTCACTTGCGATTTGCTGGCGACATCGTCATCGTGGCAGAAACGCTGTAGGACCTACAACAGATGCTGAATGACCTGGCTGACTCTTCTGTGCGCATTGGTCTATGGATGAACTTGGACAAAACCAAGGTCATGCTCAATGAACATGTACTACCGGAACCGATAGCGATACACGGCGCCGTTCTCGAAGTTGTTCAAAAATATGTATACCTCGGGCAGACATTGCAGTTAGGTAGAAACAACTTCGAGGACGAGGTGAATAGAAGAATTCAGCTGGGCTGGGCAGCGTTTGGAAAGCTACGTCGAGTTTTCACATCGTCGATCCCACAGTGCCTAAAGACAAAAGTCTTCAATCAGTGCGTCCTACCCGTCATGACATACGGAGCCAAAACGTGGACACTAACGGCACGGCTGGTCCACAAATTTAAAGTCACTCAGCGGGCTATGGAGTGGGCTATGCTCGGCGTTTCTCTGCGAGATCAAATCAGAAATGAGGTGATACGGCAGAGAACCAAGGTTATCGACATAGCCCACCGGATTAGCAAGCTGAAGTGGCAGTGGGCTGGCCATGTTAGCCGTAGAACCGACAAACGTTGGAGTAAACGTGTTCTTGAGTGGAGACCGCGTCTCGACAAGCGTAGTGTAGGACGTCCTCAGGCAAGGTGGAGTGATGATCTGCGCAGAATGGCTGGCAGGAGCTGGATGCGAGCAGCCGAAGATCGAGTACAGTGGCGTGCAAAAGCAGAGGCCTATGTTCAGCAGTGGACTACAGCAGGCTGATGATGATGATGATGATTTGGTAGCGGCGGCCATCTTAGATTTCAATTTTGCATAGTAAATTGTATTCTACTTGTTGAGACCTTTCATTTGATACCCATGTTGATGGGATTGATCAAACCTACGTTATCCGCCATTTTGTAGCGGCCGCCATCTTGGATTTCATTTTTTTATAGTATATTGTATTCTGCTTGTTGAGCTCTTTCATTTGATACCAATATTGATGGGAAAATATAAAACATAAATTATCCGCCATTTTGTAGCGGCGGCCATCTTGAATTTATAATGATGATGAATAAACATAATTGTATTGTCACCAAAATCCAAAGTGTATACAAAATTTCAGATTAATCGGTTGACAGGAAGAGGGTGAAATTTGAATTACTAGATTTGACCCAAGAATAAATAAAACAAACGGGGTGAGCTAAATAAAACCGTTTAAAAATAAATTTTGTTCTCGACGTCAGCCTAGACAGCGGAAATTACGAGCCGGCCGCAAATAGACGCTCCAATTGACGTATCGATTTGAGCCCGAATATCCGAATATCCGAATTGAATTTAGTATCAATATCCGTGTCAGTTAGGGCACTTAGCGGTGGCGGACAAGCGACACTTATGCCAACATGTACTCGAACAACATGAATACATAATATGTATGGCTATACAATAAGTGAAGACTGGCAGCATCTTGGGGTAGTAGGTACTTTTTTTAAAGTGCTTTTTACTTTTTTATCTAGAGGTTTCCGGCGACTGACACCGCAACAAACTGTAACCGCGGTGCCACTTGCCGGATTCATTAAATTCTAATATTTTCTTCCGGCGACTGGAACCACCCATATTTTAATAATAAAATATCTATTGTTTAAGCCAAGACCAGTACAGTCAAGCGAAAAAGTGTTTGAAATAATAATTTAATACAAATACAAACTATGCGCTCCCCATGTTCGCTTATGAAGACGAAAGCGGGGAAGCGCATTTTAGAAAGTTAGATATTAGAGACGGGTTGTACAAAGAGATAGCATTACATAATGCTATCCCTCTCTAACTCTAGTCCATTTTGCCCATCGCTCAAGGTTATGCAGCCCTTTTGTTATAAAACAGGATTTTGCATCGTATGATGACCCGCTCGACCAATCAGCGTCAAGAAGCTTATCAGTTTCAGAAGGTCAAGTTTGCATAGGACATTGTAACACTAGTTGGTAATTTGACATTGTGCTAAGTGTTTGTGTGATGACATGTGATGTGATTTGAAAATTAATAAGTGCAGTGTCTTAGTTAAAACACCTAGTCTTCAGGTACGTAAGCCAATTGTTGATTACTTTATAAACGATATATTAGACAGAAGGCCTCATCAAAAAAATATCCTTTTTGGCTACTAAAGCAAATGTAAATAAAATTATGATTACATTTTATAGATAATTCACTTTCTTATTTTTATAAATGTTATATTTTAACACATAATATTCGTTGCTAAAATAAAAATATTTTTTCGATTTTTAGAACTAACAAAATGGATGAAGTAAACCCTTCAACTTCATGTGGTCAGCTATCATTTGATATTGGAGTCACGCAAAGGGGACGTGAACTTTTTCGTAGAGCGGGTTATGAATATATTCTTAAAAGAATAAACAAAGATGGCTCAAAACTGTGGCGATGTGCAAAAAAAAAAAAAATTGTTTGCAATGCGACGATAAAAACCACAGATAATATGATGAGTATATTAAGCGAAACCGCACATTGTCATGAACCTATTGATATGGTGGAACGTGAAGTGAATAGACAAATGCAAATATGTTTAAAAGAAGTTCAAAAAGACATGAATACTCCTGTTGTGCAAGTTTTTGAAAGAAATATAGATGTTCTGAAAGATAAGGGGCTGCAATTTGTTTCAAAATTACCGAAATTTCACAATATAGAAAAGCGACTTTACAAGAAAAGAAACAATTCTATCGGAGCAAAAAAAGTTACTTTTCACAAAGCTGCCGACGTTGAAATACCAAAAAAGTATCAAAAATTATTGCTTGCTGACTACAGAGAGGAAAAGAAACGCATATTAGTATTTGCAAGTGAAGAAATGAGAGATTATTTTAAAAAATGCAAACGTTTCTATATTGACGGAACATTTAAAATCTGTATGAAGTCATTTTATCAACTTCCGTACGTCATGACAAGCTAGACGCATTGATTGAAACTTTAGTTTTCAAACATTAGAACAACATTTCAACAAATCGATAGACGAAACATCAACATTTTTGAAAAATACTAGAAACTAAAGGGCATTCATAATTCTTAATGTCACTATAAAGTTGGAGGATTTTTATAAATGTAAAAACGAGCGAAAAGTTTAAATAAGTCATGAGATTTTCTAACAGGCATCTTTCATATCGTGCCAAGCCATCACTAGACAAAGTTTCACTTAAACTAATTAGTTAGTAAGTATTTGTGAAAGGTACGAGCTGATTGATAGCTTTTGTTATGTCTTCTGGCTTTCGAGGAAATCCAAGTTTGTGTTTGATATATTTTGTAACAAGCTAACAACAACGTAGGCAATTATTCTGGGGCCTGTATTTATAATTGGGATCAGAACTAGGACCTGAGTTGGTAATAAATCAACTAGCGCAAATGGGGACAAATAATATCAAGTTTAGTCTATTACTAATGTTTATGAAGCTGAATACCTTTTCAAAGTTTCTGCCTACACCTGAACATAAATTTGGTGCAGTAAAATGACATATACATTTTTCTGCACCTAGTTAAAAGCGTGGCTATAGTCATGGATTTGATTAAATATTGGGGCATTCTTCTAGATAGCTGCAGTTTTATATTCGGCACTTAACAACAACAAATAAAAAGAAATAGAATGATCTAACAAATTAAAAAAATACAAAATTAACTTAAACTCAGCTTTGTGGCGTAGCATCTGCTTATAGAAACTAAAGTTATCAATTGTGTTTGGTTACCGGTTTTCATAGGCAAAAGCGCGATGCGCTGCTGTGCATAAATTTTATTTAACAACCCAAAAAAACAATACTTTAAAACACCGTTCCTGCACTGCTTCCTGAATCTACGGCTAAGCCTTTACATATACCAGCTCTCTCAATAGACTAGAAAACTTTCTACCATAATCCGTTCTTTCAATATTCAAAAGTTTCATGCCAGTGTCTACAAAATTCTGGTTACATTTTACTCAGCCAGTATCCAACCAACAAATTTCGTCTTGTTTGCGAAAAACAAACTTGGCAAGTATTTACCTAATTTATCTTAGTGAGCCCGCCTCCTTTGTAAGCTGAATAAAGGCTGGAGTACCAATTTGAGCAGTATCTGAGCAATTGAGAACTACTAGTTGTACTGGAATAGGACTGGTAACTAGTAGCTTTAATTGTGAAAATAATGTTGTTATTCATTTAAACAGAACAAACACACGATACAAAAACTATCAGAGATGATATTTCGTTCAAAATTTTAGCTAATTATTCTTTTGAATGTTCCGTTCACTATGACGGTAACAATAATTGTGCCTCTGACTTACAAATTTATTATTATTAATAAATTATCAATATAGGTCAACAATCATACAAATAGTGACCTGTAAGGGCCACAGGTCCTAATAACAATCCCACAAGCAAATAATGAAGTTTAAATATTGATGTGGCTACCATTTTCTTTCTTGAAACTACGTTAAACTAAAGCCGTTGTTAACTTCGCGAAGTCCTTGAATCCTTAACTGTACTTACGGAAAATTGTTCCTCTTAACTTTATTGATTTCCATGTAAACTCGCTAATTCTCCCAACCTACATATCAAATATCGGCATAATGTTATCAACTGTTACTGGCGAAGTTATAACAAGTCACGAACTTTTCCTACGAGTTGGCTCACTTGGTTATAGGGGAACTTTTATAGAAATGTTCGGAGAAGAACAAAAATCTATAATTGCTTCTGCCGTCATTATGCCTCGAGCCATAGCTATGATTTCGGAAGGCTCAGTTTTGTTTTATTGGAGAATTACCTTTTCTTTTGTTCCGCTAATTGTAACGTAACAATGGACCTGGTAGTTTGTTATCTTCGATTCTTCGATGTTATTTCGATGATTCGATTGTAAGAAATTTAGTCTATTATTTTGTGTTCCTTTTTCTGGTTATAGTGAAAAAGTAATGTAAAGGCCTTACAACGTCTTTTCATAATATTACTCTTGGAGATATTTGGGCAAACTAGCCAATTTTTACAAGTTTTCTTTACATGAGATAGATACTATAAGACCCTTTTCAATCTTTATCTTTTGGATATAAATATTGCTTTTGTATGCTGAAAAACAAAAATGACATAACTTTAAGTAGTTGGTGACATGACATGTCCCTCGGGGTTAGGGCTGAAAACTAAAGATCATTGTTTTGCCTGCAAGGTGAATGTTTATTTATTTCGTTTCAGCAGCTTCAAATATTATTTTGGGTAACATTACACTTGGAATATACTAGTAAAGTTAAATTACAATCAGAAATAAAATTTTGGCCCAACCCATTATCCAGGTTTATGAAATCGGAGCCAATGTCTTAAAATTGGACAATCGAATGCTGTTGCCTTCTCGAAAGCGATGAAGCAAAGAAGCGACCCTATTCCTGATGATGGTAGAACATTCATCAGTGAGTGACTCCGTGAACATACTGGACTGCCACTTGCTGCTACGATGTGGAGCGCTACTCAACAAGATTCTACAGCCACTGTTGGTCTGAGGTTTAGCTTTTAGTATTTTGAATCACGCTATGGGTTCTGTTTTACTGTCTTTTGTCATAACCACTGTATTACAATATGATCTGTGACTGGCCCCTGCACCGCTGAGCTAAGCAGCTTAATATTACGAGGACGAAATAGATAGTTACTTAACGCGAGAACGTAGGTGGGAATCTTCAAGGCTACTTACCTACTTACAAGGAAAGCATGATGGCACTACAAAAAAAGCATAAAACCAGTTGCCGCTACTAAGATGGGTCACTTAAATGATGAAATGGCGTCTGTACATCATAAGTGTTTAAAGATCACAAAATGATTTATCTATATATACTTTTAGTAACCATGCGACTACTGGATTCATTTTTTACGTCCCAGTCGTGATGGATGTTTGTAATCAACTAATTGCCATTAGGACAATTGAAGCACTTTAACGAACTAGTCATTGTTTTGGCCGCTGTTAGTATATTCGACAAATATAAAAAACGCGCTGCATTGGGCGATGTTATATTTTGTCTGGACTATTGTTTTTGTTTATGTACCAAAATAAAAGGTAATAGGTTTTTTTCAAACGCACCTTTTTTGTAAACCTAACTACATTAAATATCACCTATTTACAGTAAGTTTGGAAACTTACCTACTCAATATTGATAATTCAGATCCTTCAACAAAATTCGAGCACTAGCTGCCTTTTCACGCGCGTCCATTCCATTTTCCTCATCTCTCGAAGGATAAAATCGAAAGACCTGTCGTTATTTTGTTAGTACATCATTTAAAATTGAGATCAACTTCTTGAAGAAATCTTCCGAGAATAATATTTTGCCTGAAGCAACATAAAGCAATTTTTAAAGATATTTTACGCTGACAGTAGCCACATGGGACTGAAATAACTCGCGAATTACCAATAACAGAGGTCGCAAAATCTTACGGCAATCTTGCCCGGACCAAATCATAAAAAGTCAAGATAGTACAAAATACAATCCTAATACACAGTAACAAGTCTGAGTTTAGAGGAACAGCTGGTTGCCAACTTATCTATGCCGCTTTTAGTAGGAGATTTCTTTTTAAGACTTTCAATAAGTCGATTTTGATAGATTACTGTGGTATTGCGATCCGGGAAGGTAAAATTATGATTGCTGATACAAAATATAGGTAAGAGTTATAACCCTTGAAATAGGTCAAAAATATACTTATAAAGTTGGTAACTTCATGTTCTGAGAGTCTGAACACAAGACTTATTTTATCAAAAAACTTTGGTAAAACTAATAAACGTTATCTTGAACGTTGTCGAACCAAAATTGTATTGTAATAAAGACGTAAGCCATGTGTTTTTGTTTGCTGACTGATTTAAAGGGCCCTAAAAACTTCCCAAAAAGAAGAGCATTTTTGTGCCCCACAATTTATTTTGTTTTTTAGAATTTCAAAAGTAAATTTTACAGTTGGTCCTAACTTTAAAATCACATGATCCTGGTGTACTTGTCCAAGATATTTATTCATTTACCTTAACACTTGATATTACCCCACATTTCTAATCATGCCATCATTAATCATCCACGCCTGACATAATGTTAGTAAATCAATGTCGTAATGGAGGTATACGTATGCTTAAAAATTAAATGTATTAACTTCCGGATAGAACGTCACTTAGCACTGAGCAGGCAACGATCGATTTTGTGTAATAACTAGCCCCTAATTCATAAAAACTTAAAGTTAAAGACCTCTTCAACAACACGTAAACTTTTGTACTTTTGTATCGCTTTGTCGCTTTCATTCTTGTTGATGCCACCATTTGCAAGTAAGTAATTTAACACAATTGCTTGAACTATGCTTTAGCGCTGCGTTCGCTTTTATGAATAAGGGGGTAGAAGTTTGCTACTAAATCAGAATTATTGCGATTGCTGCCCAATACATATATTTTGCACAGTACACTATTATCAAAACACAGTGGCAAAACGTGTGAATAATTTCGGTGGAACTTTTAGCATTTGCATTGTGGTAGTAGATAATGAAATTATCTCGTGCTGACTAGCGGTGAACTTGTGGTTGGTATCGATTGAATTTGACGGCAAAATGTAAGGTATTCATTTTCTTATACATCAGCACCCTCCTGCTTTTAAGCGATGGTTAATTAACCAATCCGCTACTGAAGGTTGTCTGGTTTTTAGCGATCAAAATTAGTTTGTATGTGTGAATGTGCCGTGTTGCTCTTTCACGTAAAAACTACTGAATGGATATTAATGATGATTTACAATAATGTAGCTTTTACATCTGAATCGCACACAGGCTACAATTTAAAAAGGAATATTACTTTTAGTTTTTCAACTTAAGTCCACAAGGGCGAAATCGCGGGCGGCCGCTAGATGTACAATAAATGTCTCCTTACTATTAATTACCAACTGTATTTACCTATATTTTTGTAAAGTTAAGATGATTTATCTTATCTTACTAACTCTGTAGCCCAACTTTTACTCTTATATAGTGCCTCATAAAATGTTGTATCGTTCAATAAAGCTTTCGTAGCAGAGAGAAAATTATTAGGCCTTTTACCTTCCTCTTTTACCAACAAACGGTCATGATCATACAATATTCAAAAGCTACTTTGCTCGAAGGTATGAATCCGCATACATTAAAATTTTAAAACAATAAACTACTGACAGCAAACATAATTTTAGATAGTTCCGGTGTTTCACGAAATATTAAGGTTTTGAAATATTACAGTTAGGTTTCTCACTAAGATTAAACACTCAATATATTTCTTTAAACTTTCATGGTCACTAACACTTAAATCGTTAAAAACGTGATAGCTACCATGTATCTTTTTGTTTTGAGTTTCTGATATTTCGGCACTGTTACAAGCGCCATGGTCACGAAGTAATAGTGAAGTAACACGGAGTGGTCAAACAAAAAAGGTAAATTTTAGCAATCCCGTGTTTAACGATTTAAGATTAGACTCTTCCAACGATCGGCATTGAGCCCACACGTTGGGGTATGTCTCGTTTCAACTCATAGTTGAGGAGTGCCCAGCAGTGGGACGTTCAACGGCTGTCGTTTTTTTTATGTTTACAACGCGTAAAGCTAACTATAAAATTGCGTATTTCTTGTATCTGGATATTATGGGCTATTTTAGTACCACAGTTCAACCTCCTCTAGAGTCGAGAAGGTGTCCCCATCGTCCAACTAATAAACGACTGACAGTAATTGGTGTCGAGCCCCGTCCCGGCCATTCGCAGAGAAACTGTTAAAAATCGTACTAAGTGCGAGTCGAACTCGAACATTAAGGGTTCTGTATTAACAGTTGAATCTTCATCTTTGACTTTCATCTTCAGTTTCTTGCTCTGGAGTCTTCTCGATAGATTCAACGAACGAACCGATGGTAGAGTCCCATTATTGTTTATATTATAGACTAACTGTCCGGCACATTTCGTTTTGGTGTCAAACATACAGTGTTAGGTGACAGGTAGGTAACAGTGGTTTTTCTATATTCCTATCATTATCTCATGTTTACTTACCTTTTAAATCTTTCCTGGACCTTTACTAATATTTCGAAACCAAAATCGGTCCAGACGTTTCCGAGTTTTAGCGAGAATAACGAACATCAATTTATTTTTATAAATAGAGATGCATTCAAATATGCCACCCTCATTATTACCCTATAGAGAAACTCGCTTGTCAGTAAAGTTGTCCTTAAGCTACTTCAGTGAAAAAAGTGATTTCCATTTCACTTTTTGTCACAAATGCTCTAAGAGGCTTGCATTAATAAATATACATAGTTACTTTCCCCTATCTGAAATACTAGCATGTACAGACAGCGTCAACGTTATGTAAGCACTTTAGTACTTTGTCATACTGGATAATTTGGTAGCATCTTCATAATTTGTGACAAAGTCAACGAAATTAATGTGACTCCAGTTCTAAAGTGTTCCGATGTTTTTTAAGCTACAGTTTCAGTACAGAGATCTTTCAGTACAGAGTACAGCCCAATGTTCCAGAGTGGAATCGTACGAATTATGTTGAGTGACAAAGATTGTCAAAAAAATATCAAGCGTTTGAATCTCATTCTGCAAAAAGCCTTTAAAATTGCCTTAAAATAGACAGACACACTTAAGGTATCATTACTCAACAGTAACTCAGTAGGATCAGTATGCACGTTATTACGGAACCCTGAAATCACATGAAAAATCCCGCCGTATTTCTTCCGCCATTTATTAGACGGCGGGATATTTTACGTAATTTAAGTGGAGACGACAAAGAAAATCTGCGAAAAGAGACATTGCGAATGTTTTCACATTCTGTTGAGCTTAGATTTTGAGATTAGCTTCGTAATAAGTTTTTCTTAGTAAATAATTAGCTATATTATATTTTTTCAGAAACTTACAGGAACAGGCAAATTGTAACGTTTACCAATATTACATTTCCCATCTTATCTATTCTCAAGACATTAGACTAAATCCTTTGTTCATAAAAACGAACGCAACGCTAAAGCATAGTTTAAGCAATAGACGTGGTTTGTCACTTACTTGCAAATGGCGGCAGCAACAAGAATGAAAGAGATAAAGCTATACAAAAGGCAACGTGTTGTTGAAGCTCTGTTTAAGTTTTTATGAATAAGGGGGTAAGTCTTTGATCTGTTCGTAGTACAGTTGCTTAAGTGATTATGTACGTCCGTCTAATTCTTATGAATAGGCTGCGGTAACGTACCGTGGTTGCTATAACGTTTTGATAAATGAAAAACTGATGAAAATACCTCGATGAAACTGAAAATAAAAACCGAAAAGTCAGATCAATTTCCGACGAGTATTAAAATTCTCTCCAGCTTTTTGTGGCTTAGGTAAATACGAAAAATATCAAAACGAACAATAAAACTTATTTGTAGATTTTTGCATACTATCAGTGGATGATACCTATTGTTATGCAAAATTCAGTCGAACAGCTAGCCGATTATGTTGGGTGAAAATAAAATGGTTTCCTCGAGGGGTTTGGTGTAAATTAAACAGAAAATGGTTTTTATTCGAGCTATACACAATGGTTCGACTCCAATTTGAGTATAGTGCTTTATGGGGAAGGCATTTTTTTGATGTTTTACTCGTTCATCTGCGAAATATATTCCCTTCTCATCCGGCATGAAACTGTCTTTATGCAAATAAATATAAAAAAAAATTCTAAGCCTACATATTAAATTGGTTTGATACATACTAATAATTATTCGTAATAGGCCTAATACTCGTATATTAACTACTTATATAATTGCAGACTGGCTATGTTTGAAGAAACTAACCAGTGTATGAGTTTTGGAGGACCTTTTTCCAGCAGTGGGATTTCAATGGTTGCCAAAAAAAACATACTCACACGCCTTTTTGGTCATAATGATTTAACTGACTTTATTTTTTAAAACACAGTTGCATTTTAAAGTCTGCTTCAAAAGAAAATAAGCTTCGGGTGGTCAGAGGAGAGTTGATTGAGCAGATATGGTAAACGGGCCATTTAGAAGCCTTAGTTTAAAATAGGTATTATATTACCTTAGATTTGACTGGGCTTTTTCATTACTGCAGCTAATAAATATAAATATGTTTTTTTCTATTACAAATCATTGAACTATTAGAAAAAATTGTTTAATCAATGAGTCATTAAAACAGAAACTTTGAAAAGGCAACCCAAGGGATAACTATTAGCTCTTACGTAACGGTACATCCAATGACGTAAGAACAAGAAGTCCCAATTATCGGGAAACTCGATTAGGCGGACTGCTAGAGCGAAGACGACTGACATCAAGATTTTTGTGCCTTGAAAATCTGTCGCTGAGAGGAACAATTGCCCAACCCAGGCCAGAGAGGAGGGCAAGTTGTTGATCGATCAGGAATCAGACCCGTCGCCATGAAGACCTAAATTGCCGCCAGGATAAGCAAGCTCGTCGGCAAGAGGAACAATTTGCCCAACACAGACAAGAGAGAAGGGCAAGTTGTTAATCGATCAAGAATCAGGCTCGTCGCCAGGAAGACCAAAACTGCCGCCAGGATATGCAAGCTCGTCGGCAAGAGGAACAATTTGCCCAACACAGACAAGAGAGAAGGGCAAGTTGTTAATCGATCAAGAATCAGGCTCGTCGCCAGGAAGACCAAAACTGCCGCCAGGATATGCAAGCTCGTCGGCAAGAGGAACAATTTGCCCAACACAGACAAGAGAGAAGGGCAAGTTGTTAATCGATCAAGAATCAGGCTCGTCGCCAGGAAGACCAAAACTGCCGCCAGGATATGCAAGCTCGTCGGCAAGAGGAACAATTTGCCCAACACAGACAAGAGAGAAGGGCAAGTTGTTAATCGATCAAGAATCAGGCTCGTCGCCAGGAAGACCAAAACTGCCGCCAGGATATGCAAGCTCGTCGGCAAGAGGAACAATTTGCCCAACCCAGGCAAAAGAGGAAGGCAAGTTGTTGATCGATCAAGAATCAGACCCGTCGCCAGGAAGACCAAAACTGCCGCCAGGATAAGCAAGGTCGTCGGCAAGAGTAACAATTTGCCCCACACAGTGATCTGCGACAGTCGCTGTTGTGAAGCAACCCCCGCCGGGTCGGAAATGGGATGAGTGACCACCCCGACCGTAGTAAGTGATGTGTATTTCGGGCATCTCCGTGCTTCGGATGGCACGTTAAGCAGTTTGTCCCGGTCGCTAGATGTCAGTCGTCAAGCCTAGTCAGAGGCCTTAGGGCGGCTTGAAAACATCTGACATTAAGGTTGCTCAAACAATTCGCATTGAGCCCGCGTGTTAGAGTATGGCTTGTTCCACCTCACAGTTGAGGTGAGGCCTGTGCCCAGCAGTGAGATGTAGATAGGCCGTTTATGTATATTATGTAGGCAAGAGAGGTGGGCAAGTTGTTGTTCCTCTTGCCGACGAGCTTGCATATCCTGGCGGCAGTTTTGGTGTTCCTGGAGACTGGCCTGATTCCTGATCGAGATAATCAGAGTACTCAGGCCCCGGCTGTCCGATTATTTTCATCCTCATCGTCAGTTCTTTGACTTCTTGGCACTCATCACTAACCGTATTTTTGAGGCATAAGTAACACCAATTGTTACGTAGACGATTTATGAGTGACCAGGGGGGCTAAAACAGCAACATTTTAGCATTTCATATTATGAATCATCTAACTGGCGTTTCATCTAGACCGCGGTCCGTTTCGAGTCAAAAGTGAGTAACAGCGCGCTCACACGCATCCCTAATTGATAAATTGTATGAACGTGAGCGACGTCAGCGCGCTATTACTCACTTTTGACTCGAAACGGACCGCGGCCTAGATGAAACGTCAGTTAGATGTTTCATAATATAAAATGCTAAAATGTAACCGTTTTAGCCCCCCAGAAATGACAAAACCAAACACAGAAAACAAATCTAAAAACACTTAAAATCACAACTAACTTCACGTATTGAAACACTGTCGCACTTTTCTCACTTTCGAATCACACTATATCCCTTTTAAAAAACTGTACCGTTAATTAGGTTTTCTTCATATTTTGATATATTATTTATTTTGATGCACATTTTGTCACTTTTAAACTACAATTAATGGATTTCATTCGACTCAAATGTTCTGAATAATATCACAACATGCTCGTACTACTCTCGAGGATGTAGTTAATTTTACAATTACCAAACGCGGAAATCGAAGGCGTGAACACAATTGATGTGGTCAGTTCTATCAACTCCAGCAGTTATTCAGATATGAACCTTCCCCCCTTAGGGAGTAGGAGTCAATATGCTACTGGCAGTTGGAATTGCCTGTCGTTTCAGATTCCCGGTGCATTTCTGTCTTAGGTGTGCATTTGACAGCAAGAGGGTAACAAAGTTGGTAATAACGATCGGTGATGGGTTTGTATTGTCGTAGATTTACCGTCAACAGCTTCGAAACTAGCGCTTAACCCTCACATGCACAATTCACGTGTGTTGGACATTTTGTGTCGTTATTCGTTTGTTCCGAGACTCGGTGGTAGTGTTGAAAAGGACTAAAGTGACTGAATTTGACCGACGTTATTCACGGTCAAATAGGCCAAATTCGGTCAAATATGGTGATTCACTGTCAATAATGGTCATTTTCAGTCATTTTGATATAATTAATATGTAGTACTTTATCAAGTTTTTTCTTAGTTATTTTTTGGCCACTCATAAGTACTTTTATCGTGGTCCAATGGAAGCCTTTTTGGATGAAAATGTTTGTATAATTTACCTGACATAATTATTATTACCGTGAAAGAAACTTTAATATCATGCAGTGTGAACGTTTTTGGGTATGATCTAGATTTCAACTTATTGTGTCAGTCACTTAATAAATAAATGAAACTATTTGGTAATTGGAAATAGACATTCATATTCGAGTCAAATTGACTGAATATGACAGTAAATGACCGATCATGTAGGGTTTAGGACATTCGTGTTTGGTAAAATTAAGTCATTTTACATCCCTACCTGGTAGATTGGTTTTGTTACGAAAATGTTTGATTATTTTATTTTATGGCTGAAGGAGCTGGATTTAAGCAGCCGCAGATCGAGTTCAGTAGCGAGTTATTGGAGTGGCCTTTGTCCAGCAGTGGACTGCAACAGGCTGATGATGATGATGATGAAATTATAACACGCTAACCGATTTTGGTGATCCTTATTTTTATTTGAAAGAGCTTGCCTGGGAGTGGTCGCTATCAGCCTTAATTAAATACTTAGCTAAGTATTTAATTGACAACTTACAGCTGTAAGTTGAATATGCTTTTTTAGATATTATTCTCTAGAAGTCTTTCGAGGTTTCCGGTACACTGGAAGAACTTCTCAGAAACTTTATATAATATACACTCACTTAATTAATTAGTGTCATTTGAGGTAGCAATTTCATTAATGAAACCTACCTTAAGATTCCACGTAAAAAGCACTTTACAAAATGCTAATTAATACTTGGTAAGCTTTTCAAGAAGATAAACGTCATTATAATTATGAATTTTGTATCATGTTACTTGAAATTATTAGGGGTTGTAATATACACTCAGCTATAGCGAGTTATGTCATTTTACTTTGTTAAGGGATAACCCCTTTATTAATAAAAACTCAAACAGCGCTTCAACAACATATTAACTTTCGTATCGCATTGTCTGTAAGTTTTAAGGAATAAGGTGGTTAGTCATAAAAGGTGACACAACTTATGTTAGCTTTTTTAGATTATAAAAAAAATGTGTATGGTATATTAAAAAAACATCTCCAAGTTCGCGTAAAACGACTTCAGACCTACCTAACAAGATTACCCCTAAGTGGTGTCTAGGGGTTTCAGCAAAGGCCTTTAATTTTTGTTAACATTTCCTTCAGGCTTTAATGTACAGTGGCGCACACATCAACCTTTACGTAGGGGCACCTTATGCGGCTGACATTAGACCCATTTTGCAATGGTTTTGTAAAGGTTGATGTGTGCGCCTCTGTACCATTAGTGGAATCTTCTGCTTTTTACGCTTTAGAAAAATATTGGCTAAAAAACGTTCACTTTACATTACACATTCATTTTAAAAAAACTGAGTTATGTTAAGTCGGTAAACGAGACACTAAAATTATAATTTCTTTGAAGGAATTTAATGTTATCAGATTTTTGTAGTAATTTTTGTTAATTGTTCGAGTAAAATGAAAAATTGAGCATGAGGTATCACACTGATAATTATTAATTGCTTGCATAAAATCTTTCGGTAATTTTATTTAATTTCTTCACTATCACATAAGTAACAATATGTAAAAACTATAAAACTATAAATATGTGAAAAAGTGATTTGTAATAAAAAAAAAACTTTGAGCAACAAATTATCTTTTCTTATTTATGCAGTATTTTTGAGTTATTGATTATCATTTTTATTGAGTTTAGAAGCAATAATTAACCGCCTAACGTTATCGTGCCTTTATATTCGCCTCATACTTATTTTATTTTTTACAATAATGTTTTTTTTCACAAAAGGTAAAAGGTATTTTTAAATTCAAAGAAATATTTTTACATGTCAACGAATACAAAACAAAACAAAAAAAATCCCAAACATAATTGAAATAAACGTAACAATAAACAGTCTATCAAAATTGAAAACAAAAGAAAACACACTTACCGTAGTCCAATAACCTCGCCGAAACACACCACACGCACAAAACACTGCGGCAAACGTCTCCGAGTAAGCTCAACTTCGTAAAATTTTCCGAAAATACGAACGCACCCGCCCGACCGACTGTCCGATGACAACTGAATAGTTGAAGCCGGCTACCCCGGGGGGCGTGGATTCCGCAAAACAGCGGGGAGTGGGTGCACGAAAAGCTTAATGATGGGTATTTACGAAGTAATTGATGGCCAGTGACGCTGTTCTGATAATTGTACGAAATTGACAATTGCGAATCTGGATTGCCACTTCTCGCGAGATTGGTTTTTGTGATGTTTGGAAACTTTTGAACTTAAAAGCACGGCAAATTATAAGTGTATGAGACGCTTGATAGTGTTCCCTAAACATTATCTTGGGAACATGGTGAAGCTGATTCAACATATTTCACTTAGAACTTTTGGAAACATCTCATTGTAACGGTCATGCTACACTGATCACCATAAAATCACCATACCTTTCTGAGATTTGATAGTGGTAAAACAAAAACTATCTACCCTTATACGTCCTGCTGATGGGGTAAGTGCGGATTAAGTACTAAGTTTCAGTCGGGCTAACCATCCCGATAGGATGGGTGACCGCCCGTCGCGTTCCCAACGGCGATCATGCCAATCCACTGTTACAACTAAGTCATAGGCATCTCATAAACCATCTCACATAGAGGTATAATTATCAGCAGGGAATTGGTTTCCATTCAGTATCGGTAATCAGTTTAAACCAATGAAGAGAATAGTCTAATAATTCTATACAGGTTGAGTTTTCCAAGTAGGCGTGTTCGAAATGGTTAAAGGTGTCGACGGCGATTTTGACAAGAGAGAAAACCTTATACGTAGATTTCTTTTAAATTCTTTAAGATTTCTTCTAAAGACTTTTCTTTGGCCAGGTTTGGTTTTGAAAAAAAAAGTCAGTCGTAATAGTTCCGCTTGTAAAAGAAAAACTGAACTTGCGAACTAAAGGACAGTTCTCATTCACTCAAATATTTTACATGGGAAAAAACTTCATGAAAAATAAGACTTTTCTTTTATAAAGTAAAATAAATACCAGGTGTCTGTTTTTTTCAAAACCAAAAGTTTTTTTTTGAAATCTCCACGTAGGAATCTATAAAAATAATAATAATAATAATGTAGTTCTAGTTTTTGTCAAAATCAGCCTCGAGAGTCCTTTTATCCTTTTCTATGTTGTGTGTTTACTGGTTAACCTCTTTGCCGCCAACTCCTGCATCGATGACTGTGGTGCACAGCCGCCTATAGCCCCGAATTGCGGCACCACAATGCCTGATATTCGTATCAGGCAGTGTGACGTACGTGCGGAGCTGCAGTCACTCGATGTAAGGAAAGCCAGTGGACCTGACGGTATTCCAGCCGTAGTATTAAAAAAGTGTGCAGCGGAGTTGTCTCCAGTGTTGACTCGCCTGTACCGCCTCTCCTACACATCAGGCCTCGTGCCGCAGGCTTGGAAAGAGGCGAACGTTCAACCTGTTCCCAAAAAGGGGGACCGGTCAGACCCAGCCAATTACCGTCCAATAGCTGTAACCTCAGTACTTCCTAAGGTGTTTGAGCGGATTATTAATGCACAGCTCACCCGCTACCTAGAAGACCACTCGTTGATTCACGACCGCCAGTACGGCTTTAGGCCGAAACGGTCCACGGGTGATCTCCTAGCGCACGTAACGCATTTATGGGGTGAGGCTATGGACAAGCACGGCGAATCTTTGGCTGTCAGTCTTGACATTGCCAAGGCTTTTGACCATGTCTGGCACCGTTCGCTTCTTTCCAAGCTTCCGGCATATGGACTGTCTCCTCGCCTTTGTGACTGGATCGCTGGATTTCTGGAGGGACGTAGGATCCGTGTCCTCTGTGACGGAAGTGAGTCGCATTTCCTCCAGATTAATGCCGGGGTGCCGCAGGGTTCCGTCTTATCGCCGACTTTGTTTCTTCTGCATATCAATGACATGTTATCACTCGGTAACATTCATTGCTATGCGGATGACAGCACAGTCCACTCGCGTTATTTCGAGCGCCCTGTGGCAAAACGAACCGATATCGAGGAGAAGAGGCGCTGTCTTGTCGTTGAGCTTGACGGAGTGCTGGACCGCATTTCCGAATGGGGAGAACGCAATCTTGTCGAGTTCAACGCCAAGAAAACACAGGTGTGCGCATTCACTGCCAAAACGTCGCCATTCCTTTCCCATCCCACTCTTCAGAACACCCCACTGCCAGTGAAAGATAGCCTTAACATCCTTGGCATGGATATTCGCAGCAACCTCAACCAACGGGACTACATCGAGAGCGTTATCAAAACAGCATCCCGTAAACTTGGAATCCTGAACAGAGTGAGACGATTCTTCACGCCTGAGCAGCTCTGTCTTTTGTATAAGACACAAGTTCGCTCTTGTGTGGAATATTGTTCTCATCTCTGGGACGGTTCCGCCAAGTATTTGCTAGAAGCTCTCGACAGGTTGCAGCGACGCGCTATCCGCATCATTGGTAGCCCAGAGGCAACTATGGCTCTGGAGCCTCTCCAACTGCGCAGAGACATTGCCAGGTTGAGTGTCCTCTACCGCCTTTACAACGGCGAATGCTCTGAAGAGTTGTTCCAACTGATCCCGTCCTCACCCTTCCACTCCCGCACCACACGCGCTGGTCTGCGTCAACATCCACACACGATCCAGCGACTGTCGGCCCGCACCAAAAGGTTCGGTGATTCGTTCCTGTGTCGTACTATCCAGACGTGGAACGCTCTTCCAGCGCATGTGTTTCCTTCTTCCTACAATCCCGGGTTTTTTAAGCGGGGCGTGAAAAGGCATTTATGCAGGCCTTCAAAATGGGATTGACCAGCAAAGTAGTTTTCAATTACTGTGCTTGTCAACCCCATATCTGGACCTCACGACTGCTTCCCATCAGGTGGAGTGAGGTCATCTTGAAGACCACTATTAAAAAAAAAAAAATGTGTCTTATTAAGGATTTGTCCTACTCCGCCCACTTGAAAAATTCAGCCTGTATATTAATAGTATCATAGTAATCTTCTTGTAAGATCCAAACATCGGATTATCCTCTGCAAACCTCGTAACGTTAGAATAATGGATTAAATCAATTAATAGATTAATTCATGAGCCTTTAATACAATTTACAACATACCAATTTCCTATGAACTTAATCAAATATAAAGCTTGCGAGCTGATGTCAGTTGTATTTTATTCATTTGGGATAAGAATCATATTTGAGTGTCAGGTTGAAGTTAACCAATAGCATTAAAGAACCCAGGTGGCAAAGTATGTGAGTCATCGTTTTTATGATTTTGGGGTGAACCGTACGGGGAAGTTATTCCGATATCTGTGGGGTTTGAGCTAGAGTTGCCCAATTAGCGATATTTTTGCTATCGATAGCTGACCTAGACCTAAAATTAGTTATATTTATGAGTTTGTACATTACTTCATCTTTGTTCAATTATTTAGAACAGCAAAAGTACAAGTGAGCTTAAATCTGTTATGACTACACTACTAGATTATACTACAGGATACGATTCAAAAAGTTAGAATTTCTATAGTATTAATATCAAGTGTTGATGGTATCGATGCTATTTAAAATTGTAATACTATTCAGCCTATCGGCAGTATTGATTTTTCTGAATGATATTATATACATTATTAGTAATATAGATATTTCTTTAAACTTTCATGGTCACTAACATTTAGAACATTCTGCGCGTTGAGTTACTCCGAAACCATGGCGCTTGTAACAGTGCCGAAATATCGGAAACTCAAAACAAAAAAGTTACATGGTAGCAATCCCGTTTTTAATGTTTTAAATATAAATATTATTACCTCAGAATCATCAATACTATTGAAACTATCGATACTTTGGAAACTATTATTTGTTACGTATAATACTGATATTATTGACACTCAATACTATAGATAGTTAAATAGAAGGCAATAGATTTGAGAGACACAAATACTATCGATACTCGTCCATCAAAGGGCAACTCTAGTGTGAGCAAACACTCCTTTTTGCATTCGGAAATTGAGCTAAAATATTACACTTTTAGGTAAACAGGTGGCTTTGCATAAATTTGCAGGAATGTTGGACCTGTTTAACAAAATGGTAACGAGATTGAGAGTCAAACGGTATTGGTTTCGATTACCACACCAACGTGAATGGTTGTTGATGCTTGTGTCGGGTCTGGGTGTAAGTGGCATCATTGTTTCTAGTTTTTATGACGAAAGGGATTTCCATAAGATAAACTTTGGGTCCAAGTTTATGATTTTAGTTTTGGTATATATTTTCAGGTATACTTTTACAATAGAAAAAATGGTTCAAAAGACAGATCAGATAGTTTTATTTGGGCTTTTTTGAAAGGATTTTCATGTTTATAATTGTTGCCAACCTGCATATTTTGCGGTGGTGGTGAATTTTAAGCGTGGTTATAAAATATAACTCAGAAAATGTACCGATCATTTTATTTCAATGAACTGGATAGGTATGAAGCCTAATAAAATATTTTTTTATTCATGAAGAATTTGACGCCCGGCTGAATCAAACACAAACCATTCGCAAAATGAATTAATTCACTGTCTGCAGTGCTAAAAGCAGAACTTTTACCCCTTCCTATCTCTTAATCTTAAACTCTACTTATCACACTAACAGTCTAGAACTCTATCCGATAACAACATCATCCACATAATGATTTTAGCGAGAATGTCTCAAATCACAAACATTCTATTGCTCGACAATGTTAAACATAAACGTAGAAGCCTGTTTGAAATTTCCTTTGACTACGGGATAAATTAATTTCGTATAATAGTGATGTAGAGATGTTGAGTCTTTCACGGTTTATTTATTTGTACTTTAATGCACGTAAAAATAAAAATACTAATTTTTATTTCAAGAACTACACTGTCATACAGAAAAATATAGTGGTACAATAATGAAAAAAAAAACAATGTGTAAAGTAGTTTTTAATATACATAATTATATAGTAGATTAATTTATATTTAAATTTAATTTATCCTTATTAATTTTACATTCATTTTGCGTGGCCTTTAATTTATTTAGGATTGGGCCACTTTTTCAATTACACTCATCAGACATTTAACTGGAGTTCCTATTTTGGGTTTGTATGATCTAACATACGTTTTTACAAACTAAATAATATACCTACACCCCCAACAAAAAATAAAATAACCTTCTTTACTAATTGAAAACCTCCCTTTTAATATTCGTTTCATAAAATCGTCTCTATACAAGCATTGGTGAGCTCAAATAGCTAGCGAACCGTGCGTGAGTCAAGTCGAGTGTGAATTTTTGAAGAACTTGCTACATGGGAACTGCAGATCCAAATTCTACCTTAGTTTATTAAAGAGCTGGTTAGTTCCGAAAAGGCCAGCGTCATGGCCTTATGGTTAAACAATTTGGCTAGCAGTCCGTGTTGCTCCAAGTTCAAATCTGACCATACAGTCAGCTTCAAAATGGTGAGTGCGTACAGAGTGGTCACATAAATCTGAAATTTTAATGAAAGCAACCTTAACACTACAGGATTAAAATAGTGTTTCACTTGTTATAGAGTTCGGTGACGCTTCAAATGACAAACGACTCTATCATTGTAAGATTAAAATTGCTTTTGTCAAACCGCCAATACTTTTTCGCTAACTCTGTTAGCATACATCGTTTCGATGTTGACTGTACGACTTATTTTGTGTTCATTGAATTAACTAACGGCTTACTGACCAGTGATGAAAAACCCATGCAACTCAGATAACGACAGTAGATTCGACTCTTAACATGATAAGTGCAAAATTATTAGGCGAAGTGTGGGCCTCTAAATGTTCAGTTCACCATAACAGTGACATGTTCAGGTTTTCATCAACTGTGTGTTTTTTAAATAAAAAACCTGCTTAAATCGGTCATTCGAATGACTGGATTGCTAATTAATTAATAATTTGATTTTGAATTTTGATCATAATAATTTTGAGACATGAAATTAAGCCAAGACCATTTATTAGGCGATGTTTTTCGACACCTTAGTTCTTAGAAAATGGCTTAGAAGACTTAAATCCATTACAACACTAGTCCTTCCTCAGCAACAGCTTATGATAGTTTCTAGAAAGTTGAACAAGTTACATTTCTCGGAAAATCTCTAGGTTGCTTTTAGTTGTTAAATTGTAAGATAAAAAGATGGTACCTGCACTTTGAAAAATATACAATGCAAACTCTTTTGTGTTAAGTGCATTGTTTTCAGTTACACCCTTTTGTAACAAGGCGTTCTATATGCAAAGAGGTTTTTTGTCTGCTCTTCAAGTATTCAAGTTATTTATTGTTGTATTGGAGTGATGGGTAATTGTTATTATATTGACGTACTTACTATGCTGCAGTGTAAAGGTGTTATTTTGTTTTTGTTTTTTTTTGGCAACGCTTTTCTTTGGGATATTAACGGTAACGTCGAAGTGTCTAAGAACTAAATTTTTTGTTTTAATATAGGTGCATTAGATACCACAGGTTTTAATAAGTTTGTTCTGATGTTTTCGGAAGTTCGAGTTCGCCTTTTGCTTTTGCAAAAGTGATGTAAAAGTTAAACATGTGCAATCAAATGATCAGATTAGATTGGATCCAAAAAGAGTCCAGTTTGCGTCTTCATAGACGTCGTGGTATTCTGTAGTTGCTGTAACTTAAAATGGCATGCAGCATAATATTTGGAAAATATTTGTCAAAAAATGTAAGGTCAAAAAAAGTATTTTTCATTACTCATACTCTGAAAGTAGGTCATTACTGACCTGAGAAGCGGGCTGAAAGTAATACTTTTCATCCCTAGGGAGAATCACTTTCAACTGACAGCTGTCATATTATTTTAAAAAAAACTAGTTCTTTTTCACTTAACTATTGAACCATGTTCCAAATTTCTATACAGCCACGATGTAAAATTGAAATAACTTAAAATTAAGTATTGATTAGAGAATATATATTTTTTAAATAACTTTATTTTATAATTAAGTTTCAACAATTTCTTTAAAATAACGTAGCTTTGAGCAAATTATTTACCATTTTTCCAATGATGAAAATAAAAAATAATGGCTGAATAGCGGGCCGGCCACAGAAAAAAAAACAAACAAAATAGGCGGGAAAGCGGCAATTCGATCTTCATGAATTAATTCATGTTTTAATTTTTACTTTCCTCGTATTTGTAATGAAAAGCACAGTGTTTACCTCGGGTTAAAGACTTATTTAGTCCCTCGAACTATTGGCGCCCTCACTTCGTTCCGGGCGCCAAACCCCGTCTCGGGACTAAATAAGTTACTTTCACCCCTCGGATAACAATGTACTATTTCATTACTCATACTCTGAAAGTAGGTCATTACTGACCTGAGAAGCGGGCTGAAAGTAATACTTTTCATCCCTAGTGAGAATCACTTTCAACTGACAGCTGTCAAATTATTAAAAAGTAAAACTAGTTATTTTTCACATATCTATTGAACCATGTTCCAACTTTCTATACAGCCACGATGTAAAATTGAAATAACTTAAAGTTAAGTATTGGTTAGAGAATACCTATATATTTTTAAAATAACTTTATTATAATTCAGTTTCAACAATTTCTTTATAAAATAACTTAGCTTAGAGCAAAATATTTACCATTTTTCCAATGATGAAAATTAAAAATTATGGCTGAATAGCGGGCCGGCCACAGAAAAAAAAACAAACAAAATAGGCGGGAAGGCGGCAATTCGATCTTCATTTATTTTTCTCATTTTTTCTTTAGCTAATTCATGTTTTTTTTTACTTTCCTTGTATTCGTAATGAAAAGCACAGTGTTTACCTCAGGTTAAAGACTTATTTAGTCCCTCGAACTATTGGCGCCCTCACTTCGTTCCGGGCGCCAAAACCCGTCTCGGGACTAAATAAGTTACTTTCACCCCTAGGGTAACAATGTACTATTTCATTACTCATACTCTGAAAGTAGGTCATTACTGACCTGAGAAGCGGGCTGAAAGTAATGCTTTTCATCCCTAGGGAGAATCACTTTCAACTGACATCTGCCAAATTATTAAAAAAAACTTAGTTATTTTTCACATATCTATTGAACCATGTTCCAACTTTCTATACAGCCACGATGTAAAATTGAAATAACTTAAAGTTAAGTATTGATTAGAGAATGTTTATTTTATAAATAACTTTATTATAATTCAGTTTCAACAATTTCTTCAAAATAACTAAGCTTAGAGCAAAATATTTACCATTTTTCCAATGAAAAAAATAAAAAATAATGGCTGAATAGTGGGCCCGCCACAGAAAAAAAAACAAACAAAATAGGCGGGATAGCGCCAATTCGATCTTCATTTATTTTTAAATCTTTTTCTTTGGCTAATTCATGTTTTATTTTTACTTTCCTTGTATTCGTAATGAAAAGCACAGTGTTTACCTCGGGTGAAAGACTTATTTAGTCCCTCGAACTATTGGCGCCCTCACTTCGTTCCGGGCGCCAAACCCCGTCTCGGGACTAAATAAGTTACTTTCACCCCTAGGATAACAATGTACTTTACAATCATGTCGTTTACCTAAACGCAAATTTTGCAACTGCTACCTTAAAATTGGTGTCCAACCGACTGTACTGCGCTACAAGTTGCTAAGTTGTGGACTAGTGGGTCCTGCAATATACTCTTACGTGACTACCATATAACTTAAAGTTCAAAGTGTTGTGAATGTGTTCAGCTTCGGTATTCAAACTTGGTGCTGTCAACAACAGGCGCGGTTATTGCGTTGTTTTGACTTATGCCGTTATTCGCTGAGTGACGAGTTAGACGGCGGAATGCTGTGAACTTAGCTAACATAGGTTTCTTGCAAAGTTCGAGACTGAGTGCAGAGTTACCTACTTCAATATAGAAACTTATAATACAGGATGAATTTTCTAGTGAGCGTGGTAGAGCAAATTTCAAACTATGTGAAATATAGATAAAATGGTTAAAGGTGTCTCAAGGCGCAAATCTTGACAAAATTCAAAGCTGCAACGCCAGATTAAAAAAAAAACGTCGTTGAAACATGGTTAGAATAAGTTTTGAAAACAAATGGAGAGACATTTTTGCCCCTTTAGCATAGCATACGGGCAACAAAACACCGCCTCCTGTCATATTTCAAGTATGAAAACTACAGGAAATATGCCACTGGTGGCGTTTTGTGGCGCGTGGCGTGTATTTTCTGTGGTCACTTTACCATGTCACTAGGCGACACGGTGCTCACAGCTAGATCACCCTTGTTTTTCATCTTAAGTTTGCGCTTACATCAGAGATGCATTGCGAAGGATGTGTTCAAGAACCAATAGAATCTCTCTATTCACCTAGTTTCCCTCGCAACGCATCTCTGATGGGAATGCAGCCTTTCAGTCTGTTAAGATTCGAGTATCACCACAAGAAAATACGAATTTAACATGTTAGATGCATATTAGAAATATTAGAAGAAATGGTTTCGTGGTGCTTCTGATGCTGATTGTACACAGAATGCATGTAGATCATCCGGCCACAGTGGCCATTTCGTCTGCGTTTACCATTAATCATTGATCATTAAAACGAATGGTAATTCAATATCAACAAACTGTCAGTATCTTCATTATTGCTTGGCCATTATTATTTCCTCTCAAATAGGCAATATTTTTCCTAAGCCGATAAATATTATTTTACTACAGCCCCAAGCTTGAATGAATACAAAAGGCCCTCCCATAACCGCCTTATCCTATACATTAGCGCGAAATATGAATCCTCAACACAAGTTACGTAAAAAATCAAAATATGTGTAATATTAGAAAATCTGTCCCCCTTCGTTATGAAATTATGGTAATGCGGTAAGCCCGACGATCATGCTATCTTATCACGACGCAATAAAGTCTAAAGTAGCAGCTAATTTTGTACTAAGGGTTGTTACACGTCAGCCCTTACCATAAAGAGATTATTATGGTTTTTTCTCCCATACACTCGCATTGTCAGTAATGTTTGTATGAGTATAATATTGGGAGTTTTATAAGAAGGGTGAGCTTTTATCAAAATATAAATATGGAATCGAAATTGGACAATACCATGAAGAATATTGTCCGGATTACTTGACAATGATTTAAAAGGGGTCATTTAGAATATCAATACGACTAAAATTCAGTCTGAGGAACTATTTAATTGGCTCCTTTATAACCGTTTTAGTGAAAAATCGTACATTGGATTTCATTGTTTGGCCATCGTAGCTCAGTGGTTAAACACTCTGGTTCAGAACCCATGTGGTCCCGATTTTGAGACTAGCCGAAACACCTGGTTTGTGCTCATTCACAATTTGCAGCTAAATATCCATGTACCCTATTTAACCTTTAGCAAAATTAGGCAACATTTTTGTTCCATGTTTTTTTGTCCCTACTTTCTCGCAGGGTAGTTACTTACACCAGATATTCGAACCTTTGAAATACATAAACAAAACTAAAGCTAAATCGGTATGTCCGTTAGACCCGTGTATATCACGAGACACTCACTAGTGACATCAAATTAATAACACTCTTCTTTTTTTCAAATCAAATCAAAATTGTGTTCGTTGTAAAATTTGCGGCTAACTCTCCCGTGATGGGAAACACTGATAAAAAACCCAAGCAACCCGGATAGCGGCAGTAGGCTCGCCCTCATCACTTCCACAGCCTAGCACGGCTCACCACGTTGGGTTCAAATTCCCTTGGCGAAATGTGGGCTTCCGAATGTTCCGTTCCTCATGACGGCAACAGTTAGTGTGCCTCTGACCAACTCGTTTGGGATATGGTCGTGGGGGTATATATGAGGGTATGTAAAATGTAAACAAAGTGCACAAACAAACAAACAAACAACCTCCCTGAACTGACGACTCTCTCAGTGAGTGCGATTGTGTTCGGATCAACGCTACAATGCAAAGAGGCATCACTAGGTCTACTAAATTCTAGTCTAGCTTACGATACTCCCGTTAAGGCCAGGTAGGCTAAAATAACGGTTTTTAAGCAACCATATGACACGTACAAAACAATGTTTTAAATTGTTGAGTAAATATATGTATTTGTCTAATCTAGTCAAAATCGCTTTCAGTTACATGATTTCATAAACTTCTCTCGAAAGAAAAAATGCCAAAGCTACCTCCTTTTCTGATATTTTTTCCATATCATGTCTAGACTATTGACTTTTTTGCATTGAATTTTTACTCGATTACAGCCACTAAATATTTAAAAACAAATTTGCAGAATTTTACATTTAAATTATTGTTTTATTTCCCACTTTAACAAACCTACAAAATGCAAAAGCGCGGCGACTCGTCCTACTACTTTTTTTGTTAAGAGATTCTTTACAAGGCATACCTGGCCTTAACAGAGGTTCTTAATCAAGTAATCCTCTGTTCCGGCAAAGGCAACACGGAGGCACTCAGCAGTATCTTGTAAACACTTGCGAACGAAATGGATTAATGCTGGATCTGCGATGTTTGTGTGTACTGGAGTACGAGACTGTGTACCATTTACACAAGCTGGAACAGGATCTCGACATACTCAGTCTAGTTTTTGATTTGGTTTTAACGGGGTTTGAAAAAGGTTTTAAAGATTTTGGAATTGCTTAAGCTTAGCTTGAGCACTTTCTCGTTGTGAAGAGAAAAAGGTTACTGCTATAATTTTGTAACAATCTTTTTGATGTATAACTCCGATCACTCAAAAACGAATAAACTAGTTTTAAAAATGTACACTTCGCTGGAGGGCATGATCGTCATGTCAGTTTCTGACATTGGGAACGTACAGAAGAAATTGTGAGAACTTTTGATGGGCATACTAAAAGCAATTTGGGAATTTAAGATCACAAAAAACTAAAAACTGAAAATGTGTTTTAATTTTTTTCGCGCACAGCTATGATAAATATTGGAATTACCTAATTTACTTAGTGGTCAGTCAATATTGGATATTTCGTATGAACAAAACGCTATGATAGACCTAATGGTAAAAGACCACGTGGCTAATAAACCACAAAAATGGCAAACTAAAAAGGGGCAAAATTTCTCAGTGGCTCACATCCACACATACAATCTTTTGCATTTATAATATTAGTAGGATTAGTAAGAAAAAAATAGATCCGCATATCTTACATTCGCCGAAAGTAAAATTTCAAAATAAATCTCACACAACCCACGTCTATGTTTTAGACTATCCCTCCAATAAAACCCCACAAACACAATGGTTGTCCGATAGGCTGACAGAAATAATCCCAATGGACCGATGCCTAATCCGCATATATCGAAACTGCCGATCGCCTGCTTGCCGATAACCGCACTGGTGTGACGTGTGCTCTTGGCTTTTGATTGCCGTTTGAGTTATCGTTTGAGGGTTAAATTTATTACACTTTAAAATGTACAAGCTTTATTTAACTTACAGTGTTGGTTTGGGTGAGATCTTATAAGGTAAATGTGACCTAATCTCTAGTGTCTGATTGAGTTGAGATTTAAAGCACACCTTTAGTTCTGATGACCATGCAATAAAGTCACTAGCACACAAACAGACTTACTAGATTAATACATGAATGCGACAATGCTGTATTTAAAAATTATGAATAATATTTATGGATACATAGTTGGACAGAAATTCGTTTATATCATTCACTAGTGCATTTCATTTCATCGTAAAAAGTAGTTTTTTTAACAACCGCACAAAACCCATATCTACTTGATGTATTACACAATGGTCCTCCGATAGGCTGACAGAAATAATCCCAATGGACCGATGCCTAATCCGCATAAATCGAAACTGCCGATCGCCTGCTTGCCGATTACCGCACTGGTGTGACGTATGCTCTCGGCTTTTGATTGCCATTTGAGTTATGGTTTGAGGGTTAAAATTGTTACTCTTTATAATGGATTGATGAATAAAATGAAAATAAAAATTACTTGCTTAATAATGCATCTTTAATGGATGGATTTCTTTTCTTTTTTACTTACGACGTTGGTTTGAGTGATATCTTGTAAGTCGAAGACCTAATCTCTATTAAACGATTAAGTTGTAGCACATCTTAGGAATAGATGATTCTAATTCATCACGCGGATGAAGACGCGGGCGGCTGCTAGTGTGTCCATAAATAATATTTAAATCTGAGCACATTACAATATCCAACATACTGTAAATTAAAATTAGGCACTTTGTACACATTTTAATCTAATCTTCGATACCCGACGACTGGAACCTCTAAGCGACTACCGCATTACAAAAATGGTGTCGGTGACTAAGGAACAAAATGTCAGCTACGCGTGCCTGCTTACAAAACTCTATGCATTTGTATAGTGGTAGTCGCTTGGATGGCAAAATCGTTTCATAAAAATATTAAAAATCAAATCCAAAAAATAAAAATCTAAATTGGTATCACTGATGAGGTATTTATATAAAACGGATTCATTCGCGCATTCCAAAAACAAATTGTTTATTTTTATGTAGTTAGCATAGTTTTCACTATAAAAATAACAGACAAAATACTAGGAAAAACTGATTGGTCCTACCTGTTAATACTGTTAGTTTTGACGAGCATACCAAACAAAGCTCGACTGACTAAATAGATTTGATTCCTGTGTAATCCATTGAGAGCGTTGTGATTCAGTGGTAAACAACATTGGCTCAGAACCCGAATGGTCCAGGGTTTAGTTCTGGCCGGAACATTTACTTTGCGTTTATTGGATGATGTACGGCTTACTCTTTCATGCTGGAAATTCCCGATTAAAAACCCAAATAACGGCGGTTTACCCATGGTATTAAAATAAAAATACGTAGATACCTTACTTGTGCTAAAAAGGGCACCCGAAATCAAGACTTTTGACCACCTGAGCAAAGATTGACAGCTTGCGACAACACTGCGCAACATGTACCTATCTGTCTCGTTTACGCTTAAGTAAACAATCATGCTATATTGTACACACGGTCAAATAGGTACGTACGCCAGGGGTAAATTTTTGACTCGCGTAAGCACTGACATAACGTATCTATACCTCTTTTAAATATCATTGGATTTACCATGTTGTTTCCAAATTTTCTCAGCGAGCTGTCGGTTTCTGAATGTTCCTTTCACCCTGATGGCAACAATCAGTGGTCCTCTGACTACCCTGTTTAGGATGCCATAAGTTATATTGAAAAAAAACATCGATTAACGTTGCACGCTACTGACCCTCGGTATGTTCAAAAACAGTTGGACACGACCCGTCGAATCACATCAGAAATGTGACTACAATGCTTCTTATCCGATGTAATCTGATACCATCACTATTGTGATTGCCAAAACTGCTACAGATGTTTGTAAAGGGATTATTTTAAATTAGTCTTTCGTTACAGTTGCAGAAATAAGTTTTGATAAGTGGAATGAAAAGGGGATAGTTGCCGCTTTGTCACGTCTTATCAAATCGAGATAGTCATCGGGTATGGGGTCAGGGCACTAAGAACAGTTGGGATTCCAAAGTTTTTGTGAGATAATTATTAATTTTGATGGTTAATTAAATTATTGTGCTTTGTGTAAGTGTTAAGCTAATAGTCATTATCAAAGCTTTAATTTGGCATCTTATTTGTAAACCATGCATGCTTCGTAATAATCCTTAGAAAGCTAGATAAATGTTTTGTAATCTCATCCAAGTGAACGTTTTTATGTCCTTATTGAGATTAAAAGTCGTTTAAACCGAAATTCATATCAGATTCAGGTGATGCATGAGCTCACTAATAGGATGCACAGGTTGATGCTTAAAGTTTTCGTTTAATTTGCAGTGTGGAGATAAGAGATAAGAGACGGAAGATAAGGCAGCAAACGTCTTTTGAACTAACAAAGCCTGTTATGCACAAGCTTTTTACTGCTAATGCAATGCAATGATATTTAAAAGAAGTTGATACGACAGGCCAGTACTGATGCGAAGTCGAAAATTGACCCCTGGCGTACGTACCTATAATTTGACCGTTTGTACAAGATATTATGATTATTTGCTTTAACAGAATTTAATTTAAAAACCACTGCATTCTTAACACGAACGGACTGTTAGCTGTGCCGACTAATTGTCAAAGACTATATCCTGTTCTATTAGAACTAATTCGACAACCACTGAATGCGTCGATCCCATACCGTTTCGCTGTTCCAAAACTCAGGAAAAATTGTGGTAACTTACTTTTTATATAGTTTTTTCCATTTAACTATGATAATCATTATCTCCTCAAGGAAAGACAGGTCCAAAAAAATAAAAATCATGATTATTGGTTCAGCTGTTTTTGATTTATACGTGCTTGAACAAACCCGACTTGTTTCATTTATTTAACTTATTTTTGTCCGAAGTATTCCAAGCATAATTCTGTGGGTCCTGTGAAAAGTGGTACATGTCAAAAAAGACAACTTTACAGTAATGAAGGTTTTGTGTTTAAAAATTCATAAACCGAGTTCGTATAATATTTTTTTAATAGTAATGATACTATTTTATAGGGGTCGTATTAGTTCACAACTTGTTAAGTTCCTGCTTAAATTCGATACCTACACAAAGAGATATTTAAAAAAAAGTGTTTATTGTATCAAAACGCACCAAATGAATGATAGTGTATAATGATTCTAAATGAGTTGTATCACTTTAAACACTGTGTAAAGCTTTGGTGAAAGCTGATATTGTTGCTTTGTCAGGTGTTTTTTTTACAAAACTGAATCAACTATTGCCCCGAGAGAAAACAAATAAGTCAAATTATTCAATCTGCAAAAGCACTAAAAGCACAAAACTGTCAAAAGTTGTGATTTTTGGTATACATATCATTTTACACGAAAATAGCGGTCGTGTTATTCTGTGTTTTTTGATATATGTTGACTTGTATCTCTACTCAAATTAGTGTTGTATGATACAAGAAAATGTTTAAAGACAAAGGGAATGTGAAAAAGTACTAGTATGATAAATATTCATTATTCAAGAGTATCACAAGTAACAAGTTACACATAACAAGTTAAACTAAAACCTAGTTTATTTATTTTTTATGATAAACACTTAAAAAGGCATTAACAATATCTATGATGTCAGCCGAACGACAGCCCACTGCTGGACACAGGCCTCCTCCAAAGATCTCCACAAGGATCGGTCCTGCGCTGTCCGCATACAGCGGCTTCCCGCGACCTTGACCAGATCGTCAGTCCACCCCGTGGAGAGCCTGCCGACATCGTCCGGTACGCGGTCGCCATTCCAGAACTTTTCCGCTCCAACGGCCATCGGTTCTCCGCGCTATGTGCCCCGCCCACTGCCACTTCAACGATGCAATCCTTCGAGCGATGTTGGTTGCCTTGTTTCTCCTGCGGATTTCATCGTTTCTTATTCGATCAAGCAGGGAAATACCAAGTATAGCTCTCTCCATTGCTCGCTGGGTGACCTTGAGCCTTCTTGTGAGACCCATAGTAAACGACCACGTCTCACTCCCATATGTCATTACTGGCAACACACACTGGTCAAAGACTTCGTCTTGAGACATTGAGCATTTTCGGACGCGAATATATACCCGAGCTTCCCGAAAGCCGATTCCGAGCTGGATTCGACGAGATATCTCTTTCTCGAAGTTGGACTGTCCCAGGTAAACATAGTAGTAAACAACTTCGAGTGTAATGTTCCCAACGTTAACGGGAGCGGGTGCTACATGGGCATTCAATATGATTTTCGTCTTGTACATGTTTATCCTAAGACCTACTGTTTGAGAAGCATTACCGAGATCTTCGACCATTATGTTCAGGTCATCCAAGGTCTCAGCCATAAGCTTTCATCGGCGTATCGCAGGTGTGTTAGGTGCTCGCCATTGATGTTGATGCCACGTCCTTTCCAGTCCAGAAGCTTGAAAATATCCTCCAACGCAGCTATGAACTATTTCTGAGAAATAACATCTCCTTGTTCTGTAATCGAACCAACATGGTGGCGTTTTCGTATAGGTATCTTAGCACCTCGATGTACCTGTAGTCTATTTGGCACCTTTGGAGATACTGAAGCACTGCCCAGGTCTCAATCGAATCAAAGGCCTCAATGTCCACGAACGCCAGGCAAAGTGGCAAATTGTACTCTTCGATCTTCTGTATAACCTGCTGCAGCGTTACCTTACCTCCCGAACCAAACGGGTTCCAAAAAGACTCTATAGTATTTTTGGACTCTATAGTTTTTTAGGTTGGAAGTCGTCAAACATGCGGGTGAGACGATTCCTTATGTTTAGAAAGGCTCTGCTCTAATAATACTCCCTTGTTGTTCGATGTACTACTCCTATCATTACTTTTTATACAGGAAGAAGAAATATTTTTCTCCACGGAATCATCATCTTCTTCATTATTTTTATTACAATCTATATTTAACATGTCCAACATGCGTTTAGCACGGCAAGAAGGACGCTGCAACAATGACATCTAACATTATAGACCGTCCAAAAACATAAGATAAAAAGATATTAAAAGCAAGTTTACATTACTCAAAAACACAATAGATTTTGTGTATTTTGATGCAACTGGAATAGTCGTTTTGTGTTAATTGATATTAGAGCATTTTAATAAAAATGCACAAAAGAAAACAATTTTTGTGTAAGATGATACATCTAATACGTAGGTTCTGTGCCATGTTGAATTTGCTTTGACGGCGCGCGCGGACACCACGTCTCGTAGCTTATGCGGCACTGGCCCTGCGGCGCCCCGGCCCCGCGCGGACGGCGCAGTTGCGTCCCCGGCGCCCCGCGCAACCCCCGCGTTCAGAGGATGTATCAGTTTGCACATATTTTGATCTAAAAACGTTAATATTTCTCGGTTGTGTTTGATATAACTTTGTATGTATCATCTTACACATAAATTGTATTTTTATATTTTTGTGACGTATAATACAACTCAAGTTGTACCGATGGAGGGTGCAAATTTTACTTCGTGACAATTGATACAACTAAATATGTATCAAGTGACACATTATTACATGGTTATAAATAAATATAAATAATAATACTTCTTGAGATACACCTTTTTACACATTTTTTTACATCATAACTTCAATACTTTGAACGATACAAGTCAATATGTATTTATTTACACAAAAACATTTATCAAAACGCGTCATTTTGTCATAGATGTATCATACCATCTCGGAAACTAATAGACGTATAAAAATGTTGATAACACAGAAAAAAAGAGTATTTTTTTCTGATGAAGGTGCAACAGTAATCTCAAATTCGATATAAGTCGACTTATACCACTTTTCACAGGAGGCACAGAATTATCTATCTTAAAAGTAAGACGGATTTTTCTATGAACAATATAACTTCTGTTCTAGCAAACTGTTAAGCTGAGAGTTTAAAAACCTCTTTAAGAAATAAATTACAGAAACTTCAATCTCGCTTTTTCTTTGTTAAAATGTTTTATTATAAGAATGCAAATAGGGAATTGAATGAAAAACTTTCTCTGCCGAAGACCAGATTCAAATTGACATCATATTTTATATGAAGAAGCTAACATTCAAGATAAGATTAGCTAAGATATAATTTAATTGCCCGTGCCCGTGCCCGTATTAAGGTGCCCGTGGCGCAGTTGTGACAGTGATCGGCGACGATCGCTGTTGTAAAGCTACACGCCGGGCCGGAAATAGGATGGGTGACCATTCCGACTGAAATTTAGTGATGTATTTTTCGGGCATCTCCGTGCTTTGGAAGGCACGTTAAGCAGTTGGTCACGGTTGACGTCGTTAAATGTTAGTCGTTAAGCCTAGTCAGATGCCTAAGGGCGGCTTGTACCTTCTGACATTAAGGTTGCTCACTAACCTTACACCCCTCCAACAATCCTCACTGAGCCCGCGTGTTGGAGTTTGTCTCATTCCACTGAGGTGAGGCTACTGTCCCACTACTGTGAGACGTAAACAGGCCGTTTATGTATTTGATTTATTGCCCAAAACAGTAACAAAATACATAACAAGAACTCCTATAATAGGTACCATTTAGGCACCCTTATCACTAAAAGCGATTTCTTAGGGACAACCTTTTTGTAGTTTAACAAAAGAAGACAAATGCGTATATGCTGTAAGATAGGTTAAACACTAAGATGTAGTTTAGTGAGTGTACGAAGCAGCAATGACTGGCTAATTTCACATTTTGTTTGATTTTTAAGTGATAGTGACATTTGAAGTTGACGATTCTCATTAGTCTCATGCAGATTGTAATAGAGACTTTACAACAAATGAAATAAAGAACTTTTCAGAATATCAAATTTTAAACTAATGAACCATTATCTTTAATGAACGACTCTGAAACTCTGCAGCTTGAAAAACAAATTTTACTCGAATGTAAGTGTAAGTTCATCACACATGCCTACGTAGAACCCCTATGAAGATTCGAGATGCTCATTCGATGCATATAAATCATTTTGATCGCTACTACAGAACTACTCACGTGCAAAACGGGGATATTGTTACTATCCCCTTACAATAAGTGTTGAGTCTCAAGCGAGGAGCGAGTATAGGTGATGGTCTTTCTCCTTTGACGGTAATTTTGAGATTGTAAAATGGAATATTCGGAATAAATAACTCAACCAGCAGACAAGCTATGACTGTAGAGTTTCTACCACAACATTATCCTAAGTAGCTTCTTGAAATGATCATCATAGTCAACCAATGATGTCAACACTGCTAAATAGTTTTCTATAGTTTTTCAGTGCGTTGGTTGTAGTATTTATTGAATGATGGTAAGCCACATCCTAATCTGAGTCTTAACCATACCAACGTTTGAGTATCGCGGCTAAAACCGTCATGTTTTTTCCGCCCAGCATTGACGTACTTATTAGCAGTGAAGTGACATATTGTTTTTTGATTTTAATACTGAAAGAACTCTTTACTTAAATTAATTGCTAGCACTGCCCTGCCCTAATTGTGCCTGCATTGTATATGTCAAAAAAGAAGAATAATAGAATTAATGTAATTATGCGAATCAATGATTAACGTGTGTACAAGATAGCATGATTATTTACTAGAACGTAAACGAGACAGATTCACGTTGCGCAATGTTGTCTCAAACTGTCAATGCTTCGCTCAGGTGGCCAAAAATCCTGATTTCGGCTACTACTTTATTAGCACAAGTAACCTAGATAGATATTTTTTTTATAAAATCATTGCGCTACATCCCATAACTTGAAACCAGTTACAGAAAAGTCATTCGTCCGGAAGAACAGATTCCTTTGTAAACTAAAATATGCCCGTTTCATTTTAAACTTACAATAATAATACCCTCGGATTAATTGTGTTATTTTATGGGTGAGCCTTTTAAGAGGCACCGGATCGTTAGTAATTTGCTTTTTCGTAAATATTTTTTTAACTGCATTGTATTGTAAGGCGAAGTTTTTAAATAGCATTATTATCTTTGTATAGTTGCCTCACTTTAGTTTTTTAGTAAAATGTTTTATTGTTTGAAATTATCGAACCTTTTCTATCAACAAAAGATAGTATCAACCGCTAGTACGCAATAATTACTTTTTGATATGAGAAAAAAAACGTACATTAACTTCAAAGGCAGTAAATAGCCTTCAAAGTTTTAAGTTAACTAGTAAGTTATAAAAGCAATTGGTCGCTCCATCTCAAATGTAATTTGGCTGACATGTTGTGACACTGATATTATTATAACTTAGTTTTCGAAGTCAATAAAATCGTTTAGTCTTAAATTAACTTTGAACGTACCTACTTAGACAGCTGTTCAGAAGCCACTCAAATAAAAATTTCAAGTAGTACTTACTTTAAAAGTATCTGCTACTCCGAAATCAGAGATAAATCAATGCTTTTAGGATTGTGTTACAAATCGTCAAAGAAAAGTGGATTTCGTTAATAACATAGTGGATAACAAAAGTCAGATGAGCAGAAAAAAGGGGGTTTCATTTTTAAAATCTTCAATCTCAATTTAAATAAAACGAATCGAAGAACAAAATATGAAAATGAAATTGTTATCGATGCACACTTTATTATTTAAGTGAAGTGTTGTGATTCAGTTAGTTATGTTGAAAATAAAAGTGAAAAAATTAAAATAACAAGAAAACTGGTAATATAATTTGTTCAAAGTAAATATAAGTAGATAAATCGCGTGAAAGGCGAAAAAGGCGAAAGGTGAATTTAAGAAAATGTAATGGATGGATTTTCAGATTCAGTTATTTTAAATTCAGAAACAATAAAACACGGTTTATTTGGCATACGTATATAATAAACTTGAGGAAAATAGTATTTGTGAAAACAATTGGCATATTTTTACTATTCCCAAAGTAGGAACCGGAGATGTTTCAGTCGTATAAATTCATTTTATTATGGCATTCGCATTCATGTGGTTAAGTTTGTATGATAATTTAGTAGAAGTGCCACTTCTTTGAACTACTAAGTTAAGTACCTACTTACTTTCATCTGAGGGTTTGTTTGTTATTTACAAGATAAATAGAAAACTACATAAATTGGATGAAGAAACAGCTGTCTTGTGCACTTAGCTGTATACATACTGTTCTTTTACATTTTATTTTGAACCATTCAAAACGGATACTATCAACATTTTTCCTTTAAAGATACAGTATCAGTCTATAGAAAGTTGACAATTAAGTGAAAAAAATGGCAAACCACATAGAAGATATAAACAGTCATTCCGGTAGAGTTGGGGATTCAGTCTTAGTTCCCTGTTAATAGAAAAAAAAACATAAAAATATTACCAGTAGTGACCTACTTTTAGTGACCGAGTTTAAAAATCCCATAAATGGCAGATTTTTCCATTTTTATGCTCACATTGGAATCTTAAACCTTATTAATGTCACGGTCACAACCACTTATAACTTATTTGAAAACGGAAAATGAAACGGGCACAGCCTTTTTTTTAAGAAATATACATTATTAGGACATAATTAATTAAACCATACAATCATTGAACTTTTTATTTAATAATTCAAAAAACTTGAGTTCCGGTAATGTTACACTTTTTTATTGTTTCTGTGTAATTAAAAGAAAATAAAATTGCGCAAATACACTTATAGGTAGAAAAAGTGTTGAATCAGAACCTCCGTTAGTCTATAACACTCGCGTGCGTGAGCCACCAGCATAAAGAACAAGCGCGAACATTCAGCCTGCATTACACCATCATAACTCACCGCAGGAATTTACTGGATAGATGCGTGCGGTGTGATAAATGGATTCATACGTGCACATGCGGAGAACTAGGACAAAACTGTTAGTACTAAATACTAGGCTTTTTAAAAGGGTTAAAGGATGCAAAGTCGCGGAATGAAAAGGTTGACCAGTTTTCAAATAAATTCATTTACGCGTTGCAAGCACATTGTTACCTTTTTAAACTGTGTAACAGGCTAGAGTTTATCAAAAAATATGCTCTATTGTTTGACATTAAAATTACGATAAGACGTATGTTCCTTCACGATTGACAGTTGAACCAATACTGTCTATTGGTTTGATCTTGTCAATGTTATCATTCAGCAAGCAAAAACAGATCTTAGAGTGGTCAACCCTTTCATTACCCGACTGTACTAGATGGACTTCTTTTAGCATAGTCTAACAACACAGTGGAAATTATTTTCGAAACAAGTTTATTGTTATTTCATTCTTAAAAAAGCCGACTTACTGTTCATAAATAAGTACATCTACCACTCGAACTCAATCATTGCATGCATTCATTTAGTACCACACAACCTTTACACTCACATTCAAACGGATTACGGACTCGTTTCACTTTTCTAACCAAACCATGAGTCATGGGTTCAACTCTCACCCGGGACGACAAACAAACACGTGACGAATTTTGTGTCTGTTTTGAAATACTTTGTTTTTAAAAATAAATGAGTATAGTCTTAAGATTTAGACAACGATAGTGTAAACTCTGTTTAGTTCTTTTTACAAAATAAATATACTTTTTTATTTATTTTTAAATATCTTTAAGTAGTTTTCTAACTAAAAAATAATACGCTTTAGCATTCGTATCGATATTTACATATGCCAAAAGAAAGTGCCAAGAATTTTGCCAAGCTGCAAGACAGATAGAGCGGTGCGTTTTGCATTTCAAAGACTGCAATCTACAACATGTAGGAGAAGAGAGACAACGCAACATAAGCGAAAAAGAAGTAAAACAGCTGCCAAGTGTGTTAAAAAGAAAATTAAATATTCCTTTCGTTTGTTTCGTAGCTCAGTATAGATTCGCTTATGTGCAAGTTGGAGCATGGAAATTGAACCCACGACCTCTGGATTGAGCCACTATGTACATCACTGAGGAAGTAACTGAATGAAAAAGTTTTTTCTAAAAAGTTTGCGTTGAACATAACGTAATGAAAACAGGATGACACACATTTTTGTTAATTTGTACGAATTAGGTTCAAAGAATTTATTTCACATAAAAGCATGGCTTACATAAAATGTAAATAGGTAGATACAATTTAGTTAAAACATTTCAGCGCGAGTGGCTCCGCATAGATACAGACCGAAGATAATCTAAAAGAAAGATCTAAATATAAAAAAAAACATATAGACAACAAAAATATTAACAAAAAAAGTTCAAACTCTATCAATTGTTAAATAAATAGTCCATATTATACAATAACTAAACGTATTAGTTCAACTATTAATTACACAGTCCATAAATTCATGCAATCCGTCGTTTAACACCATTGAAAATTAAATACGTTCGTTTGTTAAAAAAGTTGAATAATTTGACTTGGCCTAAGCACTGTCGTGTTCACTAAGGAAACCAAACATGTTAGAAGTCGAGTACACGCGTTACCAGTATTAAGACAAAGGCCTTTGAGAGACTAGACGTATCATAGGTTATTGTTCTGCGATGACGGCACGAAAACTGCTGGTTTATCTTGACTCAACAGGGTGATAGACTGAGACGTTGTCAGACATGATGGATCACAAACTGTCATGTTTGGCATTTTGACGACCGGCTTGGTGAAATGGTGAGAAGTTGGCTACTACACCTAACGTCGTGGGTTCGATCCCTGGACAGTACAAACATGTGTGCATGAACATGTTTGGACTGGTCTGGTGTTTCGTATGTATATTATGTACATATTTACAAAAAAAGTATTTAAGTATGTCTATCCGAATGATATTTATTATTTATTTTGATATATTCTTAAGATCACATTTTAGCCGAACGTTTTTTTTAGTTGAAAGCCTACGGCCGTCAACTGGGTTGCTTGGATTTTTACCGGTGTTTTACTTCACTGGAGTGTTAGCCGCATATTGTACAATGAACACGAGCTAGCCGATCCGTTCTTGGAACTATTGAACTCTGAATTACACGGCTTCCAAGCCAAAGTGTTAACCACTGGGCCACGACCCACCTCATAAAACACTGTTCGCATAATGTTCTCTGATTTATAGTTTATTTACTAGGATTAATAAAATAATAAAAATTCACTACTAGTTACATCATAGAACAAAATAATGGAATCAGCTGCAATATAGGGTTTAAGTTACACTTGAAGAACCTTGCAGGTGTTTGTATCACAAAAGAGATGGGACTGTTTTTTCTAGTCCGATACATTTACTACATTTATATGCACAACACACACTGCAAAATAACATACAACAATAAATAACACCAATGATTAAATGGAATAGTTTTCCATACTAATAATTACTTAACAGTATTTTGCAGAGTGTAATCGGTGAGTGCTATTCACCACAGAGCAGTTGTCAGCAGATAGATAGTACATTTTAATTAATGCGGCTTTTAATGCTTCAACAAGCTTTTTGTATTTATTTGTTTATCGTTCTGTCTGTGGGTTGACGGTCGTGAGTTCGTTCTCTACTCAGAACACACATTCGGTTGAACGTATTCTCAATTGCATAGATATAAATATAGTAAATTATTTCTTCATCATCAGCAGCCACATGATGTCCACTGCTGAACATAGGCCTACCCCATAGATACCCCACGCTGCGCTTGGCCTCGAATGGTCTCCACTCGAGGACTTTCCTGCCGGAAATTATTTCTTATTTTATACTAATTAACAAAAACTCAATTTTATGGACAATTTAATCTTTAAAGCTATTTCTCTTTTCATAAAGATCTTTCTTATACTAGTTGAGAAAATAAAGCCTCTCTTGTCGCGGCTAACTTCACGAGGATGACAGACACCTGTCATCCTAACTTCACGAGGATGACAGACACCTGTCATCCTCGTGAAGTTAGCCGCGACAGTGAACACAAAGTTGGTTCCAACCGGTCTTGAACTCCGTCCCACCGGGTGGGTGCCAGAATGTTTTACCACTGACGATTGATAGAACCTATAGCTGTAAAAAAGTGCGATCCTTGAAGAAAACATTTTATCTTGAACTATTTTTGTAAAACTATCGATATTTCCGCAACACTAATTTAAAATCGTAGTTGCTTTATATTTGCTAAAAGCGCAGCATAATTTCAAACCCGACATTTTCCCAGTCCATTGCTTACGTAACGAATTTTCTCAAGTATGTTAGTTCCCTTTGAGAATTCGGTTTACGAGTACAGTCGCGAACAAATATATTGAAGCAGATAACGTTATCTGCTTCAATAGTTACCTAATACTTTTTATCAGTTTCTCCGTCAATAAATTCGACACACCTAAATTACCATTTATATCTTCACGTTAATTGTGTCATTAATATCTGAACAGATACTTGCTCATTACAGTTACCAACTTATTTATTATGTCATCTGACATAATATGTCACGTGTCATGTTCTGACACTAATGAAGTATTGAATGTTCAAATGTACGAACGTTTACGTTTTTGTATGTTTTGTTGTCATTATTATTTTTGTTCTGCTTTTGTTGTTTGTTTGTATAGTGCCTAGTGTAAAAAGCATATTTCGCGGGACTGGTTCAATGGGCACTCAAGCTAAACCCAAAATGTTATATGGTAAATAAGTTGTTTTTTTTGGTCTATGGTAATTGTTTTTTTTCTTGTTTTGTCAGGAAGTCTTCCTTTATCAAGTGTATTTTTTTTTGTTTATAAGTGAAAACATGTTAATGGTAACTAGTTATCTTAAACTGTTTTTTTTTAAATTTAACTGTGTTGTTTTCCAAATAAATAAAAAATGAATAAATAGTGCTCTTGCCTGAAGGTCTCCACGATTTTTTGACCAGCGTCAAGAACCTCTTTAGGTAAACTTGACACCTGCTGCGTGGACTCCTTTTCATCGCCACACGCTAGATATATGATTTTTGTAAACTCTTAAATTCACTTGTTAGATGTCGTTGCTAACGGGTGTGTTGAACATATTGGCTATGAAACTGACTAGAACTTTATGATGAACTTGAGTCCTTAAATATATCTGTTGGCGACTGTACATCGTAAAGTCTTACAAACTAACCGTCGCATGTTCGAGAATGGGAAAATATCTAATATGATAGGTTCCTTTGTGTTTCATTCGTAAGGCTACTTTGAGTTCCCATGTGTCGTCTGTTGTGAAATATCAGTTCGGAAATTTGTTACGTCTTGTTGTTACATGTCTTGGGGATTTTCCCAAGGAACTACACAAAAATGTTACTTTAAAAGTTTCAGTTGCAGACATAGAGATCAAGAAGTGAATGTTGGCCAATATCCTAGATAGTATTTTCAAATAAATTCAAGACTAAATTCTGAAGGGCAAATTCAACATTTTGTTTAACTAATTATAGAAAATTTTGCTGGAGAGTATTTTGCAAAATCGTTCAATCGTTACTAATGATTTTGGTTAAAAATGAACCTAGTTTCTACCTAAAGGCTTCGTATTGCAGGTCACTCCGTGTATTAGGTAAACCAAGCCTATTTGATTTACTAGCTAACTTCACCTGCGTAGGTTATTAATATTATATTATTAAAAGGTTATTTGAGCCCTTCGTAGAGCACTTATTTCAACTCCATAAAGCCTTACGGTAGTGCGACTTAGAAAATAAACTCAGACAGATTTACACGCATTTATAATATAAATAAGGATGTTTTGTTTATTCCTAAATCCCATGTTTTCAAATTAATACTGGAAGAGTGTTCTTTGTGCATTACTTAATTATCCACACCGAAATAAGCCGATCACTCAACGGCGCATCTTCACGCTAAGTAAACAAGGGGACGCCGCCATTGAAACTTGGTTACTGGATGCGTCTCAGAACTAAAATATTTTTAAAACTTTACCACCTCCACCACCAAGGTTATCCACCATTTGCCTGGGTAAGGTACTTGAGTTCTTCGGCCACATTGCCAGAAACCATGCCTTTGCCTTGCCAGTGACCATGAGTTTCTCCAGGTGGAGAAACTCATGGTCACTGGCAAGGTCGAAGGGGAATCGGTCAATAGGAAGAATCCCTAATAATATTTCTTTCGACAATTTTCCTCAAATAGATAACTAGGACAGGGCGCTGTGAAAAAATATTAAACTTGTAACCGCGCCGCGGGATAAAAAAGATTGGGAACCCCTGCTCTAGGCATTTAGTCCACTAATTGTACTTTTTTGTTATTTTTGCAATAAATAATGAATAATTAAAAAATAAATTATTGAAGCCAGTTACTCCTACACCGTGGTATTGTACCATGAAACCAAGAGTGATATCGTACATGGTGGGGTTGTGCCAGTTGTGGTCTAGCCTTCTACACTGCCTGCCTGGCGGATTGTAGTTTTACCGGCCACTGATAAAGTTACACTTACGTTTTGTTTTTTTCTTAATTTCAAGTCTTAGTGCAATCCCTTATCCCCTTAGTGTGGGTGTCGTACAATGCCCTTTTTGTTTTAATCAAAGCTTTTACTGAGGACATAAATTTATAATTGAATTTAGTTTGAAAATACAGCCTATAAAGAACACGGTATAAATTGTCAATTTTTTTTTGAGTTACACGAAAGTTTGCCAGGATTCTTCCAGTTAGTTTTATATCCATATAAAGGTAGAAGGCGGCTGTTTAATTTAGCCATTGATTGCTCATTGTTCGAGGGATCGTGATCCACTACACATTATGCGCTAGGGTGCATCACAAGGGGTGTTATCCGCCCTACTTGTTTGCTCTAAGGGTGAATAACTTATATGTCGCGTAATGTATCTAAATCTTAATTGGAAATCTTATTTTAATTCCGATTGAATCAAACTTAGAATCTCATATCGACAGCTGAGATTTTTTCATAGACCAACGCAAGATTGATGGCGAAAATCGTTTTTCTACTACTCGTACTGACTGTGCGAGCTTTCAGAGTGGCTAAAACGAGAGTGGCAATCATTTTATAATAAAAAGAGGTAGATAGGTTACTTGTGCTAAAAAAGTGGCACCCTAAATTGAAACAATTCGTACACCTGAGCAAAGCATTGACTGTGTTGACAGTCTGAGACGACACTTCGCAACATGTATTTATCTCGTTTACGCTTTGGTAAATAATCGTACTGTCTTGTTCAGACGTTAAACACGGTAAAATTAACTACGTCGTACCCTGTGGACAGTTTTAAAACTTCGCGTCAGTACTGAAATAAGCTATTTACGTTTTTTTTTATTGCAATATTATTGTTGAGCAGTATATTATTTCTAGCGTTAAACACATTTTAAACAAGTGATACGCTTCTTTAAATCTATGATAATAGGGTTTCATTTTCCTTTTCGTCATGTACGTGTGTTCTTTTGGTACCTATTTGGTCTAGGATTATTATGTATATATTTTAGAAAAAATATGTTTATCCGTTGTCTAGTTTTCACAATACAAGCTTCGCTAAGTATGAAGCAAAACTGCGTTGTGTGAGGCTATCCTACTGACTTTTGTTATATTTATGTTTCTGACAAACAATCAGTGTCAGTGCCAGTTAATTAATCTATTCGTTTTTTAAAAATATGTGACAGTAATCCTTTGGCCAATAAGCAAAATGTTCGGCTCGTAGGAATATTTGCAACGGAAGCCATTTCAAAGAAATCACGGTGTGTGACGCCGACCGGGACCCATTAGGCTGATGGGTGACCTTACAGAGGTCGAAAAATATCAGTGGATACACGTCACTTTCATCAAGCTACGCTGAAATCCTAAGGTACAGTCAGCACCAAAATGATGTGTGCCAAAAACTCGTAAAAAAATATTGACGGTTTGATAAATGCAATTTTGTTATACTTTACCACACTTTTCTTTACACTATGGTTTATTAGTAGAGAAGGCATTAATTTAATTAGTTTTGCAATTCATAGTTTCCATGCTGACTGTACGCATTTGCCTAAAATTAAAAAATTGGAACAGACAGTGGACTCTGAGCATTCTTCACCAGTCAACCATAGGGCAAAGCAAAAAAATGATAGCTGTATACCTATTAGTTCAGGGCACGTTGTATGTTATTTTGCACAGGGTCAGAGTAACAATTTACAGGTCCAATAGTTATGTAACATTAAGTTTCAAATTATCTATCTCAATTTGCTACCCAGTGACCAGAAGCTAAATTGGAGAATACCCCGTACCGTACCGAACGCCCTCATAATATAACTAAGGACCAGGTATTACGTTCCAAAATCACCATAGTCCCCATAATACTCTATGTTTGGTACAAGTCATGAGACATGTTTATTTTAATTCTGAAATTGTAAATATGAAAAGATTAACCACTACTGGATAAACCATAACTAATAAGGCATTTTAGGTTATTTCAATATTTAAACGTTAAACTTTATGGAAAGAGTTACTTCCTTGGTAATAATTTATCAATTACAAGGCCTGAAAAGTTTTTTGAGCAGTAATTTTCTGATTTTCATTCACTATCCATGGTGAGTTTTTCAAGAGGGCGTGGTAGGCCAAATCCTAAAATATGAGGAACATCTAAAAATGCTGGAAGGAGTCTCGAGACTGATTTTGGCAAAAACTAAAGCTGCGTAATCAGAATTTCTTCCCAAACCAACAGGTTCTAATTCCCGGCTAAGAAAGAATGTTTTTTTGTAAAATCTGAGTTTGCAGTTTTGTCAAATCGGGCTCGAGACTCCTTTCAGCATTTTCAATATTCCTCATAGTTTAGGATTTGGCCAACCATGCCCACTTGAGAAACTCACTCTGTATAGGTGTGTAATACTACTACCTATTGATAAGAAAATCACAAACTACATGGGCCAGGCTTGAAATGAAATATTTGAATTGAATATAATAAACATCTTTAACTCTTTTACATCCAGAACAATGCATAAATTGTAACAAGTGAATAGCCGACAGTAATATAGCCACTCAGCTGACTAAGTTACTCTTGCAAGAAGACGGTACGCAGATAGATCTTTATTCAACAAGATGAGTAAAAGAAAGTAAGAAAGTATTAAGAATAGTACTATTGGGAAATTAGGATGCTTCGTTTCTTAGAAGACATCTCAAACAACCCACAGGTAGGTAATTAAAAAAATTACGAGAAGAGTAGTTAGCAAGGTATACAAAAATAGAAACTGAATATGAATGCATGCAGGTGGCAATTCACATACATACATACATTCATTGAAACTTATTTAATTTTTGTCGCACCGCTTACTGTATTTTTCTGCTTAGCCTTATGATTGACTAGTATAGAATGCCTCATTGGCATTAAGTCCGCCTTTTGTACCATTCATTGTTGTGCAATAAAGAATAAATAAATACATTTAAATTAATTATGATTTACAGACATTACACACAACACAATACAGTGATATTGTCAATTAGAAAGAAAGAAAGAAAGAAAAGAAAGAAAATAAATTTATTTGGTACAGTACAGTATACAAAATAAGACAACAACAATTAAAAATCTACATCTAAGTACGCACCAAAAAGGTTTCCGCTCAGCATAATGTCGTGGCATGGACTATGCGTCCCCGCCACGGCGCTGATATTCTGCGGTACCTTGCATAGATAAAAACAAAATAGAATAAAATATTTAAAAACATACAACATAAAATTACATACACAAAATTACATTACACAATTACATAGGAAATCATGATCCACTGCTATCTAGCAGAGCCTCCTCCTCTATCTAGCAGAGCCTCCTCCTCTATCTAGAGGCCTCTCCCAAAGTGTACCTGATCTTCCCGCATTCAGACCAGTCACCGTCTCTCTACACTGCGTCTGCAATCCGCAGTACATGCGATTAATAAAAAAGAAGACTGTCAAAGAGTCTTTGTTGCCAGGAATAGCCCCGCAACTTAGACCACCCGCCTACAGGGGTGCAACACAATGGCGTCGACGGCATAATTTCGCGGTCCGCTGCCTCGCCGGCTGCTCAATAATAAGTACTGTGTTTACACGAAATCTTTGCTTTAATTTGCACACGTCCCTTTAGAAGGAGATTCATTAAATGTGAATTATGGGTCTTTAGAATAGCTATAGTAATTTATTATAATCTAATAAAAGGTCTGTTAGTAAGTTTATGATACTTGCATTAATGTTAACATTGTGTCACTGCATGAGATTATCTGAGTTGATAAGCTTGTGAAGAGACTTTTTTATCATGCCAAGAAAAAAAACAATCACAGCTGACTTAAAAAACCTTCTATGGCACTATTGATAAATAATAATAAAACGAAAGGTAGAAGAACGGACTTTTTAAATAAAAAAAAATATAAAGTCAAAATTTAAAAAAAAAGGTGACCCATGACCATCGCCAACAACCTTATAAATAAAGGGACAGCAGTAGACATGATGCTATCCTAGCCGATTTCGGCTACGGCGACCGCTTCTAACTCCGCTGCAGCTACCGTTCGTGGGCTAGCATGTGGCTTGTGTAGCCAATTTTATTGATGAACCCTCTACTAGAACACTGCGGGCATGTGAGCACACCTTGCAAATTTGTTTTGATGTAATTTTATTTGTAAATAAATCAATACAAAATGGAATTGTTTTTTTTAATGATTTGTGGCCTACTAGGACTTTAGGGCACTGACTATACATAGTTATAATTGATCGCCGCAGGCGGTCGGGTTTTTAATTTGTCACGTTTGGTATTTAGCTCAACGCACCGTCGCGTCGTATCGTCGTTTGGCCGCTTGCTGCTACCAACGCAAGGTCTCTATGCCACAGTTCTTTCAATTTCCTCCTTTTTTGGAAGTTGAAAATGGCAGAGCACACCGGTTTATGATCATACTGTATATTCAATTGTATTTAACTGTATCTCATTTGAACTGAAACATGAAATTTCTTGTAAGAAAAAAAATATTCAAGCCTAACCTTTTTGTTCAGTTTATCTGGTTGCCCACAGTCAGGCTAACGCGTCAAAACAGTTTACCACCTCATGTCGAACCTTTTAGGTGACTTCATTGTAACTCGATTTCAATACGCGTCCATTACTCGGAGATGAGAGCTCGTTGAAGCGTCGAAGCTATCACGCCGAGGGACAGCAAGGCCCTTAGATAAATATTTCCAGTCACTGCGTTGGGTGATTGATGGCATTTATTTTCACGCCGACAGTTTTTTATGCGCTTCATTTTGCCAGCACACGAGGGGTTTGATCCGATGCACGGTGTTTGCCTTGATCATTTGCAGGTTAACTGGGTTACTTTTTGTTGTTGATAGCATTTTGTGACAGCGATATGTTTGTTTGGAGTAAACGGTGATCATTTGACGGTGCTTTGTGGCGTTCACCAGTTGGATTAATGACATTTATTTATTTATTTTATCTTTAATGCACAAACTAGTACAAAAGGCGGACTTGATGCTAAAATCATTCTCTACCAGTCAACCATAGGGCGAGACAGAAATACTGTTAGCGGTGCAAAATTTTGATGACATGTTAAGAAAGCAGAAAGGTGGATGCATAGAACTTTTCACCAGTTGTTTCGGGACCTGACTATGTTCAGCAGTGAATGTCAGTTTGATAAATATGATGGATGGCCGATAATGTGGGGCCAAGTTTTCAAACTACATAGTTACTAAGGTTTATTAATTTAAAAATGTCCTTTGAAAATTGTGAAGGAAACAAAAGTCGTTACATTTTTACATCATACCTACCATCAATCAATTTGAACATTCTCATTATAATATGCATTTAATAGGGCGAATGCATAAGAGGTCCTCACAAGGGGCAAATGACAAATGACGACGATCGTTTATCTTCCTAACTGTCAACTGAGCCAATCAACACACGTGTAGACCTCCCTTAAAACGTATAATCATCCCATTGACTGTACAAACAAAATTCAACTCTATTAACTCCTCCACAGGGTCATATAACACTGAAAGTCGTTCTTGCAATTTTGTTGCCACGGTCCATTCTCAGATGGCCCGTAAAAGTGATTAGATCCAGTAATTGACGCAACGAAGGCGGGGGTCTTACTGGAATGGCGTGTTACGAAGGTCGGTTGCCATGGCGACGAATCCAGCGGTCAACCGATTGGTAATCGCTCGATCAATCAAACATTTCGATTGATGAGAAAATTCTGGGAACGTTACTGTCAAAGGGTTGAATCGAGCGTGGCAAAACTTCCATTAATTAAGGCTGTTTCTAGCGACTGTGATGTTTTAATTCTAGATAATTTGCGCATACGGGCTAGTAGTATTTTTTTATACTTTCGGTTTTTTTTTATATTGTCTATTATTGTGAGCGTCATGGCCCAGTGGTTAAACACTCTGGCTCGGAACCCTATGGTCCCGAGATTAAATCCGGCCGGAACATACCAGAGATAGTAACATTTGCGGCTAACTCTCCGGTGTTGGAAAACACCGATATTAAACCCAAGCAACCCGGATAACGGCGGTAGGCTCGCCCCTTACCACGTTGGGTTCAAATTCCCTCGACGAAATGTGGGCTTCTGAATGTTCCGTTCACCATGACGGCAACAATCAGTGTGCCTCTGACTAACCCTTTAGGGATATGGTCGTGAGAGTATGTTATGTTATATTTGTTATGTCTATTATTGTTTTTGTCTTTTTGTGTACAAACTAATCTAATCAATAATAATCTAATAATCAATCCTACTGCTGCCTAATAAATAATATGAAAAAAAAAAAATTACAAAAGGTACCAACACCGATGGAAAACACCGACAAAAAACCCAAGCAACCCGGATAATCCGAAAAACCTTCACATGGAACCACAAAAAAAAACATAAGTAAAGATACTTGGCCAGACAAATGTAAGATTTTCATTGCAATACGGTTCATAATTTCAATCCCTTAAGGTATAAAAAATCTCTCAAATGTATAAAGGTGACCTTTCGAATGAAGAAAATTATTTTCGTAATATGTTAATACTCAAATCCGAGAAAGCTGTAATATAATATTATGTCTGGATTCTCCGAATATTTGCTTTATTGAGAAAAATAGGCCAGTTAGGCCGTCTACCTCTCTCTGCTATAGGATCGGTAAGGTTATCATTAGCGCAATGTTCGAGTGTAGAGACGCGTTCATATAAACCTTTACATATGGTTTTGTAAAGGTTGATGTGACACGTCTGTGCAGAACGACGTTTTTGATGCAATGAGTGCATGATTGATGCATTGATGATTTGTACCAATTTACTGTCTACTTTATTATTATTACTAACGGCATCATTACCGTGACAAAATGAACGGAACAAAAAACAGACTATAAGCATCCCACTACTGGGAACAGGCCTCACCTCTACTATGAGGTGGCGCCAGCTATATTTTACACACTTCTCCTCGATAGAAGCAACTTCCGAACCGGTGGTAGAGTCACTTTGTTCATTTAGATGTTTTAATTTTTTGCCTTGACGTATCATAATTGCTTTTTAAAAGTTTACAAAAATACCTATATGACTTTTCGTACCACTTGCTCAAAAAAATAACATTCTATCCCGCAAAAAGAGAACATAACAATAGTCATTTTTAATCTGTTGAAAACAGGGAAAGAAAATTGTACTGAATTTCATTCATCCCCTAGGGAGAGAATGTGATTCAAATTTGAAATACTGACCGAGGTTTTCAAGCGCTCATTTGAATAAGAAGTTTTAATTCTTTCTATATGAGCTGCCAGTATTATGTGACATAGTATAAAACAAAGTCGCTTTCTCTGCCCCTATGTCCCTTTGAATGCTTAAATCTTTGAAACTACGCAACGGATTTTGATGCGGTTTTTTTCAATAGATGGAGTGATTCAAAAGTAAGGTTTTTATGTATAATAACATCCTATTACACCCGTGCGAAGCGGGGGCAGCCGAAGATTGAGTGCAGTGGCGTGTAATGGGAGAGCCCTATGTCCAGCAGTGGACTGCAACAGGCTGATGATGATGATGAAGCGGGGGCGGGTCGCTAGTAGTATTTTTTCGCAAATGGTACGAAAAGTAGAGTATTTTCCTCGGTGATAAAGCTGTCTTAGTCTTGGGTGAACTTAAATCCCTCGCTACACTCAGGACTCGTATTAAATCCCTCGCTTCGCTCGTGATTTAAGTTATTAACACCCTCGCTGCGCTCGGGAGTTAACCTCGAGTCCTTCGTTACGCTCGCGATTTCAATCGTCACCCGCGACAGAAGACACTGCTTTATCCCCTTGGTTAATAATCTACTATTATTACTCTGGGCTCTGGCCTCAGTCTCGATCGCGTGGTGGAAGCAATCTGACTAAGATTGTTCCATTTACCCTTGCTCTAAAAAACTGTAACGTTAGTTGCTTTTCATCCTTTATTTCCATATGACCAAACCACAGCATTCTCATTTTAATTTAGTCACAACGTCTCCTTTTAGTCCGGTCAAATTAGACCAAAAAATAAGAGTGAAGTTACATTAATTCCCACCCAAGGAAAAAAATCATTCAAGGTCAAAGGTAAAAAAGGTTTTGACTTTTGACCTTGAATAATTTTTTTTCCTTACAGGGGAAAGATGGGGAACTTTCAAATTTTGTTTTTAATGATATTTTAAACAATCTTACCGATTTTCAGCTTGGTGGGAATTTAGGTAACTTTGAATGTCTAATTTGACCGGATTATTTCTCACCTTTTTTGTTTGAAATATTGAAATACATAATTATAAACGGCCTATTTACGTCCCACTACCGGGCACAGGCTTCACCTCAACTATGAGGTGGAAAACTCCAACACGCCGGCTCAGTTCGGATTGTTGGAAGGGTGTAAGTTTTGTGAGCAACCTTAATGTCAGATGTTATCAAGCCGCCATAAGGCTTCTGACTAGGCTTAGAGACTGACATCTTGCGACATCGAACGGGACCAAATGCTTAACGTGCCTTCCGAAGAACGGAGATGCCCGAAAAATATGTCGCTAAATTTCGGTCAGAATGGTCACCCATCCCATTTCCGGCCCGACGTGTGTTGCTTTACAATAGCGATCGTCGTAAATTGTTAAATGACTTTAAAGTGTTTGTAGAAAATAACATCACTATAAGACAGTTCCGCAATATACATTATTATACACCCTATCATTTTAATGAGGGAGGTACAAACATTATTATGGTTGGTTTAATTATCACAAGCAAGCATACTCATATTTCCAACTTGTTGATACCCGTGGCAGACACCGCATAAAAAACTTAGGTAAGTATCTCATTTTAACTATGCGCTTTGTAATATTACTAAAAGCTTTAAAAGTAATCAACAAAGTGGCTTTGAATGGGATAAATAATTCTCCAGTACATTAAACTTTCAAATAACAGTTTAAGGAGTTTTTATTGGCTATCATGAGGATATTAACGAATGGCCGCCATCATTGCAAGGGGGTGTTAAAAAGGAGGATATTTTCAAATATGTTCGCACTCCAGCGACGTATTTCATGCTATAAACTGTTCGGAATAGCATCTTCGGGACGTCTACGATGCACCAAAGTTTCCTAAAGTTTGAAATGGATGCGGTATTATAGTTTGCGCATATGCTTTGTGAAAAGAAATGTACAATTTTATCTTTGTATGTCGTTAAGCTTTTTGGTTCTCACAAACTTTTGTTATAATTTTGTTAGACGAGTGAAGTGTGAACTTTTTTATTTGACACTGGAGTTGTGAAGTTAAATTTTGAATTCAAAAACTTTATCAATAAAGAATAAATAAATAAATAAACATAAGAAGTTCAAAGGGAGCTTGAACAGTATTTCGGTGATTTTAGTTTCTATAAACCATTTAGGTTTAGATTTGCTTGTGTTTAAAATCCGTAAAACATTCTGTAGATTATGGGACCCTTTGAAACATTTGACAAAATATTATTGTTATGTCTCCTCTGGGCCCGGTGCAACACGGTTAAAAAACGTTGAACTGTTGGGTTTACGGTGTTGTATTAGCCCAATGTTGCCACCAATTATCAGGTCCCGATTTATTTTATTTTTTTTACATTTGTTAGAATTCGTTTCATTTTAGCAGTGCATTAATTGTGTTAAATAAAAGTAGCAAAAATGAAAACTCGTTGCAGTTTTAGTAGACAATAATATATTTATTATGTCATTGCCTTTTTACATTGTATTTAATAAATTATCTTCATTAGTCTAGAAGAGACGGTATTTCTAATGTTTTTTTTAAGCATTTTCAAAAAGGCTGTCCAAATGCCTGAGTCACAAAACCTGCCGACAACATACACGGAACCGGTAGTTTGGATTGGGATAACTGTAAATATGAGGCGACATTAAGTTAACATTAATTCATCCCTAAATTTAAACCTACGTTTAAACATATAAATGCGGCATCCAAGATATTTGCTTCGAACATCCCTTCCCCAGACGTCTTTATGCCACATTGATGTAACGTCTGTTGCTCTGAGCCCATTATTCGGAGATCAAATGGGCTATTCTGCCCCGGCCGCGACAACATTAAACAAAATTTTATTTTCTCAATACTAAAACTTGTACAGCATTGCTTATTAGGTCTTACCCCGCAATTCGTTGGAGACGTTTTGATCTGTTTTAACGGTGTGATAAAAAGAACGTGATTATGGGATATTACGTACTCAGGCTTTTAGATGTACTCTTACGTGTCGCTTCTTTTAATTCAAGAGGACTACACGGACGGAACATCGCGTAAAAATTGAAGCATGCTAGGTGCTACAATTTCGTTTCTTGTACACGACCTGCTACAAACACACTACGTGCTACAAACTACGCCATTTTACTCCGTGTGACAGCGCCAATGACACGCGCTAGTCACGCACACACCTAAACTGGCAGCTGATAATATGCTTCACTCATGAGTAGACGAGGTGACGTCCGTTTTTCTTTTACGTCTGTAGAGGAGTATATGTATAATTTGTAGTGACTTCACTAGTGATGACATAATCCAAATGGATACACAAGGCAAGTCTTTCTGGGCTGACTGAGAAACAAAAAAACAAAAAACAGCCTTCATTAGTCCCACTGCCTAGATTCATACTCCAACTCCGTTAGGTAGGTTAAAAACCTCACTGCCGGTGTTATCAAGCTGCCCTAAGGCCTCCAGTTAGGCTTATCGACTGACATATGATGAAGTCAACCGAGACCAACTGTTAAGCGTACTTTCCGAAGCACGGAGGTAACCGTAAAATAAATCACTATATTCCGGTCAGGTCCCCATCCCATTTTCTTCGAACGGTGCCAATAATCTGTCGCAACTGAGCCATGGGCACCTCCTGACTGAAAAACCCTAGGAAAATTCCCCATGTAGGTTTATCACACTACAGGGCATAATAGGGTTTGTCTAAGAACAAGTATGTCTGTCAAGCAACATTATTCAAGTTTGGTGCTTTGGATGCCAAACTTTGAAATTCTCAAACGTATCATCCCCCAGATGCGTCCCATGGTAGTAAAATCTTTTGATTAAAAAAAGTAAGTTCATAAACTAAAAACTGTACTGAACTGTCTTGCTCTAAGCTGAACCAAAATTTTCAGCTGAAATTGTTAGAACAAACCGTCTTCGTCTATCAAAAACAACTTAGACGTGTATTTCGTTTGCCAAATTAATTACCGATAGCATTATAGTATGTGTATGAAAGTTGTCATACACATACACCGCCTAAATTATAGATTTGTCTCTGTAATTTAATTCAACTGTAATGTTTTTGTACAATAAAGAATATCTATCTATCTACTTATCCGTGTATGTAATTTTGATGTTTTATTGTTGATAGCAATACTAAATTTATTGCACCCGGCTACTGACTCTTTAAACTTAATTTTAACAATAATATTAAATTACTTTTTGCTGCATATGAGGTTGAAAATAATGAACAGTAAGCTAAAAGAAAACCAGTTAATTAATTTTCTTTTTAATTACAGAATGCTGTTAACGTCAACTCAAGAGAAACAAGGTTTTGCTCGTGTCTTCTGAAATGAGTGGAAAAATCTTTCAAAATGATACGTACACAAATAACCCACTTATATTACCTGTTGCAAAGGAAAAATACAAGAAACAAAACGTCCCACTCGTTTTCTTTGTTCTATAAATACTTAAAATCCTTAAAAAGGTACCGTTCGATCGCTTACCGTTTAAAATTTCCGAAAGAAACGTCTGAGCAGTTTTGGACACACCACGTCGGCGTTCATTTGAGAACGGTCCAAGAGACTCTCCCTCGGGACTTGTGCAGGCCTGTTCTTAGCAGGGCGCGCAAAGTTTGTAAGGATTTGTTCACAGTGATAATCGGTAAAAGTAAAAAGAAAAAAAAAACATTTATTGAACCAACAAAAATAATACATGCAAAACAAAAGGAAATAATACTAAGCTACAACAAAATGACTGGTTATGGGCCAATCAGGACCCTACCTCAGCGTATGACGCTGCAGTAAACAGTACAACTAGAACTGCAGTGACGTTGGTATTATGGCAGGGCCTGTTTAAGTCAAAGTAAGTAACTCCGAGACATTGCCAGGTTGAGTGTTCTCTATTGCCGGTACTCGTACAGTGGAAAATGTTCTCAAGACTCTGTCCACAAACTCAGAAAAGCTAAATTCCTAGATATAAGTATTTTTTAGTTAATTATGTTTATTCACCAACTGAGCCAACAAAGCAATCATAGCGTGTTTTTCTGAAACATTCACGAAGTAAGGTAAACGGCTTTAAAGATAACAAAACGGGTGTGAAATTAAAAGTTGAATTCATTTTTTTATATTTAATACAACCTACGGCTAATTGATAACACCCAAGCAACCCAGAGAACCACTTTTGACTTGAATTCACTCGGCAAAATGTGTGATTCTGAAAGTTACTTTCACCATCACGACGACAAAAGTCTTTTCACCACTGACCACTCCATTTGGAGTGAAACCGTAATCGTATGTTCCATTGAGTTATGAATTGCGCAAAATAGAAATATCATAATACCTACTTCGATACTTACAGAAGAAAAAAAATGGGTAATTTTTTGAAATGTATGTTTTTCTAGGCTTAACGCTTTACTTATACAAAAGAGAGTAAACCTTTTATTATAAAAACTCAAAGAGACAACACGACTTCTTCAGCTTCTGTAGAGTTTTGTCGCTTTCATTTTTATTACTGTCAACATCAACAAGTAAGTGACAGAAACTACAATCGCTCAACTAATGAAAGAAATAAATGAATAATATCATGAATAAGGAGGAAATCCTTGAGGAGGAATCATGCGTTCGTTCTTCAGTGCGACCGCAGCCTAACCGTCTTCCTTTACAAACTCGTGAATATTTAAAAGTATTACACTCGGGCTCAAAGTGGGCTCATATATTATTCAAAAAATTAAACAGAGCCACTTTTGAGTACAGCAAGCGTGTGAGGAACCGCAATAACTCTTTTAACATTGCATGAGACGACACTGAGGCGTCAACCAACCAAGGGATTGCGTTCGTAAACTTACGTATGCATTCGCTTTTATTTATAACTAGCAACCCGCCCTGGCTTGCAATGGTATGTTATTATACATATAAATATTTATCTTCAGTCACTCTATCTATTAAAAAAACCGCATCATAATCCGTTGCGTAGTTTTAAAAGTTTAAGCATACATAGTGACAGAGAGAGAGACTTTGTTTTATACTATGTAGTGACTAGCAACTGCCCGTGACTTCGTCCCCCATTCGGCGTCATTTCCAATAAGGTTCCAGTATTATTTAAGTCTGACCGGCACTTTCATTTTTGGGTACAAAATGCGTCACCTCTTTTTTTTTCAACCAAGCAGGAATAACAAAAACATAACAGGTGACACAGAGTACCTATGTGTTGACACATGGGTAGTATGTGTTATATTATTTTGAGATGTGTGTGAGGCAACGATGCATTATGCTATTGTTATTCAAATAGGTACCTACAACTACCGATCGCAGTTCGAGCCTTTAGAATATTTTTTTCAGATAACGCCTTCTTGAAGAAAAATTACTGAAGGACATTTTAATTTTGAACCTTCTTTTTAGCGAGAAAATACTAATTGATCTTTAAACGAGTGCATTAATTATTCAAAAGAATGTTGCTAATTGTCCCTCACCCAAATTACTTCGCGAGTCAAATAAATTGTAAAAGGAAAAAGTAGACAGTGTTTTTGTTTTCCTAATTTAATTTGCTTTCTTGCATTCACAAGTCGTTTTCCAGCTCATTAGGAGAAAGTAAATAATTAAAAGAGGATCCCTAAATTAAAGTATTTGTATTTTTGGGTTCCTCATAGATTCGTCATGTCTGTCTGTTTGTTTGTCCGTATGTTACAGCCACTTGACAGATGTATGCTCATTGTCAATAACTGGTAAATACCGCCTAAATTTTTATTATGTTTTTATTCTCCGATGATACCCTCGCCCCTCACAACCAAGAGACGCTACAGAGCCTTCGAAGTAAGCATCCTTTACGTCTCCTTCCACTGCGTTCAACCTCTTTGCCCCAAGACGCCCCCCGTATTCAGGTTACTGAAAATGAAACTCTCTCAGGTATACTTTCATTTCCCAGCGGATCCGCTAGCGGCATCGACGGTATTACGCCACAACATTTGAAAGATCTAGTGAGTGTATCCGCCGGTGTCGCTGGTAAAAAGCTTTTACATAGCTTGCAAGCTTTTACACCTTACTAACAAATTTAATTCTTTCGGGTAGAGTTATTGAACATTTTCTACCATTCATATTCGGTGCTAGACTATGTGCCTTCAAGAAAAAGGACGGAGGAATCCGTCCTATTGCTATTGGCTGTACTTTTCGCCGCTTAGCCTCCAAATTGGCTTGTAGGCACATAGTCACAACAGTCAAACCACACTTTCGACCGGTTCAACTTGGTTTTGGAAGCCGGGGAGGTTGTGAGGCCGCAGTACACGCTGTTCGCTCTTTTCTCCTTGAAAGTGAAGCCGACATCATTCTGAAGGTAGACGTAAAGAATGCCTTCAACTCTTTAGACAGATCAGCCCTTTTGAACGAAGTTAATACGATCATTCCAGAAATTGCTCCTTTTGTGCACCAATGTTACGATTCTCCTACCAAATTACTTTATGAAAATCACGTTATTGAGTCTGCCGTCGGAGTTCAACAAGGCGATCCTTTAGGTCCTGCACTCTTTAGCTTAGGTATTCATCCAGTCATTTCCAAACTAAATTCCAAATTAAATGTGTGGTATCTTGACGATGGTACTTTAGCGGATTTACAAAGCGGATCACGTTCTTGAAGATCTGAAGATAATTATAAAGGAATTCAAATGTATAGGCTTAGACTTAAATCTTTCAAAGTGCGAAATTTTTATTAATAACCACATTCCAATATCATTAAGGCAAACCATAATAGATCAATTTAATAATTTAGCTCCCAACATTAAAATTATCAATTGCGAATCGCTTTGCCTTCTGGGTGCTCCTCTTCTAGATGCCGCCATTAAACCTGTTTTGGAAAAAAAATTAGAACATTTCAACAATATGGCCTCCAGATTGGGAAATTTAAATTCTCATATCGCTATTTCAAAATTCACTTACATCCTCCGCGCAAGTCCAATCTGGAAACTTAAGGATTCTTTGGATTTAATTGATGCCACACTTAAAAAATCTCTTGAAAAAAATCTAAATTTACAACTTGACAACAATTCTTGGACCCAAGCTACTTTTCCTATTAAATTCGGTGGCATCGGTATAAGAAAAATTTCTAGTGTTGCTTTACCTGCTTTCATCTCCTCCGTATATAGTACAGCCAAGCTCGCTGGAGAGATCCTAAAAATAAATAATTTCATCCCTCCACTACTTAGAGAGGCGGAAGCCGGCTAGTCAATCATCACTTCTATTATTTCTTAATTTTTTTTATTTATTAATATTTTTAATTTTAGTTAAGTTTATTTTTTTTTTTTTTTTTTTTTTTTTTTTTTTTTTTTTTTTTTTTTAGGACATCAAAAAATATCAAAAATATTTTTATTGAGCCATCACATCATTTGCTTACATCTAAGTTACATCATTTAAACACAGTAATTTGGTTTGCATTATCTTAACTTAACACTATTTAAATGTTTGCTTAAAAATTTCAAGATAACGCAATAAACAAACTAGCGAGATTAACTATGTATCGGTTAATAATGAGGGTGGCAATTTTTTTCCGAGTCCGTACTCCTACCCGCCGCTAAGTGGGAACTGTGTTGCGGCCGGCAGTGTTCGTCATCGTCCGAGCGCGCACCGACAGAGGGAACAGTCGCACATCATCGGCGTATCTTAAATAGGTGCAATAAGAATCACTTTGCAACAGCGATGATGCGTGATAGATGTGCGGGCCTCCGCACTCTGTACTTGTTAGTTGGCATAGTATATGCGTGGTTCGCAGAAAAACTTCAAGTTTCAATTTTACATAACTATAAATATAGTATTTATAGTGAATTTAGTTGCACTAGTTTACTTATGTTGCTAACATTTAGTTTTTGTATAGATGTTTGAATATGTAAATAAGTACTGGTAAATTAACTTTTGACACTTTCCTTCTGAACCAACACAAAGATAAATAACCTAATAATAATGCATGTAATGCTAAAAATATAAAATTACCTAAAATAAATAACATTTGAAAGAGAACGCTCAATATTAATTAGAATTAGACAAAGGTCTTAAAATGCCATGTATAATGTTTAGTATTAGACAAAAGTCTTAATATGTTTAGTCTAAGAGAATTCAGAGATCAATAAATATATATATATATTTTTTTCATATTACAAATAAACCTAATTTTCTTTCGATAGTTTCTTCGAAAAAAACTTAACGAATCAGAACTGCATCATCAGATGATTCGGTAATTTTCTTGTAATTTTAGTAGATCTTGAGTACAGCAGGTTTTCATAATATGCAATTAGTGAAGAAGCCAAAAAAATGTGGATTTTGTGAGCCTACTCGCATTACTGCCTTACTCAGACTCATGTCAAAACTGAAAGTTCTGAAAAGTTCTTATACTTACTTATGAAGTCTTTCTTATAATATTAAATTTAAGGACTAATGTTTCTTTAGCTTCAATTGACATATTTAAGTGCAGCCGCTTTTTTTAGAATGTATTTAGAGTTATCATGTAGTTTTTTTGGCGACTGTGGATATATACTTACATCAAATTGAATTCTAACGTGCTTTCAAACGAAAACTCCCTACAAAGTTTTGCGGAGGACTCGTTCCATCCCAGGCTGTCCACCGCCAGTATTAGTTTTTCTCAGTCTTGATAGGTAAGATCGACTTTAAAGCAATTTTTCATATACCTTTAAGCAACGCATTTCAAACTTTTACGATGTCTATGTTTTACCAAAACTATTAAAATTATTATCAGAATTAATTGGTCAAAATTGTTTTAACATAATTGACCAATCAGTAAAGATCAAACTCAGCAGCATGGGAAAAGTATAGGTAGGTAAAACTACATCATACCTAATATATATTATTTTTGGATTGGTTTACCAGACGACGTTTGACGTACCAAACATTGAATTGGCATCTCCTAAAAACCTACATAGCAAGTGGTCGTAGGAAACCTACGTTCACCACAATACTTTGACTTTTATCAGGTCATCTGTCCACTGCAAGTGGGCGAGACAAGCTTCATTTGCCCACACATTTTAATTTATATTTCTGCGTTTCTTAGTTTCTTCGCACTATGTACCCTGTCCATTTGTCAATCCAACTTGCTTAGAAAACAAGTAAACAACATCCTTTACACGTCCCAAGTAGGTACTCTTTGGCACAAGCCTCACCGTTCATTATAAGCAAGCCATACCACAACACAAAGGCGTTTTAAAAATAGGCCTCTCCGAAGGCGCACCTCAACTTCAGTTGGAGTTGATTTAATATTTTGAGAACTGGTCAGCATATTGAGAAACTATGCCTTAAAGTCCTTTTTTAATACAGTTGCTCAAAAAGTGGTACTTTTCGTAGCTGCTTAGCGTGCGGAAAGTTGCTTTTTCCGCACTAGTGCTTTTTACTTTTCCAATTTTTTTTTTGATAATGTTAATAAAACCCATACATCCTATCAAAGAGGTTGTCTGTTCAATCACTTTATTTTGTTTTTTGATACGTTATTTGGCATCAAAACTGGGAATATAATATTATTAAAAATATTTCAATTGCATAATTGACAAAATAAAGGTAGCTATTAACAATTAAATTTCGAAAACAGTTTACTTAAAGTTGGCTGTTTGTGTATTAACAATGGCCGGAGATTTGTAAGTATGAATGAGTTTCACCAAAAAATACTTGAAATAAAATAATAGGTATTTATTGCATTTCCTTCCATGTTTAAATGCAACCTAATTACTTCTTATATTTTTACTAGGCTGAATGCAAACAACCGGTGCCTTGAAAAAAAAATGTTTTTTTCATTCCCGCCCTTTTTACTATTAATTTAATTGTGTTAATGATTCGCATTGGTTTGTTAGATTTTATTCGCAAATGTATTAAAAAACATTGTTCGATACACGAGCGGAAGTGTCATTTTCACTCGTCCCGAGTCTTGACCCTCGCCTACCGGCTCGGGCCAAGATACCTCGAGACTCGTGCAAAATGACATACTTTCCGCACTTGTATCGAAAACTACTATTAAACCAAAAGCGTCGTTATCCGTAGGCAGTCTGCGCTAAGGCAACATCCTGCGAATCATTGGAGGCGGTCCGCCAATATTCTACGGTACGCCCATTTCAATTTCCGCACGTTTTCAGAACGGAACGTACACAGGATCGGTTTTTGGAACGCAATTGGAGGGTATGCTTTTCATTTGAGAATGTTTAGTGATTGGTTGTTGAGGTATTTTCTTCGCATATTGCCTTTATAGCCAGGTTACATAACAGTACAGCTGATGCAGTTGAGCATTAAAAAGGATTAACGTTTTATTACGTTCTGATTTAGTTTCATGTTGTAGTGTGATAAGATTTCCTATGAGAACTTATTATTTTGACAGAAACAGCCTTAGACTAGTGTACTGTGTAGGTTGTCTGGAAGAGATCGCTCTCTAGCGATAAGACCGCCTAAATTGAACATTGTTCGCATTGTTGTTGTGTTATTGCTCGAAATGTAATGTTTTTGTACAATAAAGAATATCTATCTATCTATCTACTCTGGCTCGTGTTCAACTTGACGCCTATTGACGAAACATATTATGTTATCTGGTTTATTATTGACTCCCTGCATCAAGTGGGGCCGCTCCATTGTTTGGATATTTAGATAGTTTCACGGAATGTTATCACATCTTTAACCTATCATCTAATAAGCAACATCTTCACGGCATAATTCACTTAAATTAAAGGCGTCTGTACATTTTGAAAGACCTAAAGTAGTACTAAATGGCGATTACCGCTGCTAAGTTACGCTCTTCGTGTCAGGTAATGGGTTCAGTGGCTACCCCGATAAGATTTTAACATGTTTTATGATAATAATTATTATTATTTCAAATGCCATAATTATTTCAAAGGCACAATAAACAGTCGGTCCTGGCTGACGTCACAAGATATCAGTTGATAAGCCTAGTCAGCTATAGTGCGGTATATTAACATCAGAGATAGGTGCGGTGCGGTTTGAGTCTAGCAGTGGAATATTTGACGGCTCTTATGTTTTTGCTTTGCGTTTTTCATCTGCTAAGCGAATCTAAAAGAATAGAGAAATTCTGAAATTTTTTTTAACGCTTTTTTATCTTTTAACACAGAAGCGAAGAAATTCAGTCCTGAGTCCTAACTTCGATACACTGATCGAGTGTGCTGCAAAGTTTGCAACGAAAGAGTTAATTACAAAATGGACGTTCCCAACAGTACCACCTAATTGAACGTCTCTGTACCCTACCTCTTTTATAAAAGCGGGATAATACCCGTTCAAGATGTTGCTCATCCCTCTAATAGATCCCCTGCCAGATTAAATTTCATTCAACATGTCCCAAAAAACTTGTCCCCGAACATGTTTGGAGGTGCCTAACAATTAATTGGGTCTCGACCCGACCCTTGTAAGCTTTAGTCGACAAAATCCAATCCTAACTTTTGTTCGCCTAATACAGTGTGACCTAGCGTGACTATTTTTTACCAGATGGCGTCACAAAACTTAAGAGTACGTCAGAGTCATTTAAAAACAAAAAAACTCTTACGAATTAGGCTTCTACTACACTTAGCAAGTGTCTGCTACTGAAAATGGAAAAAGTATGATTTAAATGAATGCTTATCCTATTAACACTGGTTTATATATTGTTGCAGCTGGAATTCTTCAGAAAGAAAGAAAACTTCAGTGGCTGTCACTTCAGTCATAATTATTGATATATGGCCAGTAATATTATATGTTTAATGGTATAAAGTCCATTTTTTTGCGCGAAAAAATACAAAACGCTAAAAATAAAATCAAAGCAACATGGAACATAATAAATAAAGAAACATGTAAGACTAAGCCTCGTGATCATTCTTTCTCACTTAAAACTGAAGACAGTATTGTAGTATCCGACATTGACATAGCAAAAACATTTGAAACATTTTTCTCGAATATACCTATTGTTACTACAAGTGAACTTAACTCTAGTCCCTTACTAGCTAGGTCGCTCCTTGCATCTAGTGTTGATGAGTGCGCCATTAGTTTCAGTTTTGATTTTATAACGCCGCATATCATCCTCAAAGCGTTTAAAGAACTTAATATAAAAAACACTGAGGATATATGGGGTATATCAACAAACATTCTTAAACCTATCATAGATCTGATCGCACCTAATTTAGCTCCAATTTTTAACAACTGTGTAGACCAAGGTCAATTTCCTAATTTAATGAAATTAAGTAAAGTTATACCTCTTTTAAAATCAGGTGAAAAAAGTGACCCATCTAACTATAGACCTATTTCGATACTACCAGCATTAAGTAAAATTTTTGAAAAAATTATTATGAATCAGTTACTCTCTCATTTCTCTTTAAATAAGCTATTACATGAAAAGCAATTTGGATTTACTAAGAATAGAAGCACAACTGATGCAGGAGTTGCACTAATGAAACATATATTCGATGCGTGGGAAGGCAAGCTAAATGCAATAGGGGTTTTTTGTGATTTATCAAAAGCTTTCGATTGCGTAGACCATGAGATCCTACTGATTAAGCTGAGACATTACGGTGTGTCAAACATGTCACTTAGCCTGATAAAATCCTATCTCACAGACAGGATTCAAAAAGTGAGTGTCAACGGCACGAACTCTTCCGGTGCCACCATACGTATGGGAGTGCCCCAGGGATCAATATTAGGACCCCTGCTTTTCTTAATTTATGTAAATGACCTTCCTTTCTATGTAAAAGGAGTATGTGAGATTGTATTATTTGCTGATGACACCTCGTTGATATTTAAAGTCGGCAGAGGTACAAACGTATTTGACGACGTAAATAATACTCTTTCAAAAGTAGTGCGTTGGTTCACTAGTAATAATTTATTACTCAATGCCAAGAAAACTAAATGCATCAAATTTTCCATGCCTAATGTTAAACAGGCTGAAATTGTTGTTAATATGAACGATGAACCACTAGAAATTGCGAATTCCACTGTATTCTTAGGAGTCACTTTAGATTCCCAATTACAGTGGGGTCCGCATATTACGTCCCTGGCAGGAAGACTTAGTTCGGCTGCTTATGCAGTAAGAAAAATAAGACTGTTGACTGATGTTAAAACAGCTAGATTAGTTTATTTCAGTTATTTTCATAGTGTAATGTCGTATGGACTAATGTTGTGGGGGTCAGCGGCGGACATAAATACTATTTTTGTACTTCAAAAAAGAGCCGTTCGCTCCATATACGGCCTTAGACCACGCGACTCGCTCCGAGAAGTATTTAAGGAGATAAATATATTAACTGTACACTCTCAATACATTTATAACAACATAATGTACGTACGCAAAAATTTGCACCTTTTCAAGAAGAATTGTGATAGTCATAAATTCAATACAAGAAACAAGAACAAACTTGTAAATCCTAATCTTAGACTTCATAAAGTAGGGAAATCATTTGTGGGTCAATGTGTAAAATTCTTTAATAAAGTACCTCAAAGTCTTGTTGAACTACCCCTTCACAAGTTTAAATCGCAAATTAAAGAAAAGTTAATGAAACGAGGTTATTACAATGTAAAAGATTACTTGAACGACAAGGATTTGTGGTCATCTCAGAAATAGTCTGCTCCTCTGCACATCATGTATTTTGACTTTACTGTTGTTACTCTGTTATCGCAATTATTGTAAACAAACAAGATTAAAAAAGAGTAACTACCGAGTTTCTTGCCGGTTTCTTCTCGGTAGAATCAACACCTCCGAACCGGTGGTAGAATCACATTATTACTTTTTAATTTTTATGTTATGACTTGTCATAAGTGCTTTTTAATAAGTTTACATGAATAAAGACTATTTTTACTTTACTATAAAAAGTGAGAATTGCAGTAGTTTCTTGGGATCAATCATCATTATTAGTAAACTTCACAACAATGAATTTTCGAGATCGACTGTTATCCTAGTGGATATCGTAAAAACCTTCCTGTGCTCGCAGTATTGTGAATACTAATTATTTACAATATTGTTATTGTTTAAAATCATAATTGCGTCTCATAATTGAAAGCCATACAAATTCATCTCCTTCAAACTTTTTGCAACTTTTTATGTTTGTAATAATTTCCTTTGAAAGTTTTTCCTGTTTTTCAGTAAGTATACTTTTATTGTATTTAAGGCTTTATTCAAAAGAAACTTGCACCATTGTTTTTCGACCCGGAAGGCGAACTATCGTTTCAGGAAAGCACGAGGTAATGGGAATAAATATTGTATGTGGTAGAAGCAAGAGTAACCGAGGTACTCGTACTAGAGGAGCCAAACGACCGTCATGGGAATATTGCCTTTATAGGTATATACCTGAGTCATTGATTATTGAAGTGCGGCCTTATTTCATCATATCGGAGTTAACCTTACCGTTTTCGTACTTTGTAAATATTTTTCCTCGATATTTCCTGGAGAAGGAAATTGCCCTTCGGATATCTGAGTCGGTAAGCTATGTTACCGCAATTTAGTTTCAGTGGTAAGTGAATATATTTTTGATTCAGTTCAGAAAGAGGGGAGGCCACGAAGGCGCCTGGAATACGCAGACGCCGTGCAATGCAAGACAGTTCGCAAACCCTACTGGGCCTGCAACCACAAGCCACCCTTAGGGTGGCTCCGCTGCCGCAACCGGCGGTACGGCCCCTCCGGGCCGCGATGGGCCACGGATCACTGGCCCCCACCAACCGATAGTGCGCCGCGGCCCCTACTATGCGCCTCAAGGCGCTTGCAGGCCCCACTGGGCCCGCGCCCTTACGGACCGCAGCGGGTGGGTGACCTAGTCCGCCACACTGCCATGCCTGAGTTCTCTTGGCTTCCCAGCGGTTGGACCCTACCACTGTACTAAGCCCCGTCGCCACACCAAGGCGGGAACTCGTGAGGGGGTTGACGGAGTTACCTTCTCCAGCCTTTGTGGGGATTTCCCTCCTGCTCTCCGAGTATTTGGTACTGATGCGACCTGTCCACGGTCTCTAGGAAGTCTAGCTACCCTCGAGACTTTTAGTGAACTAAGTTCAGTAAGATAAATCTCAGTTTTGCTTTGAATATCAGTTTAGCATTAATTTCATAATAACTAGTATCCCATAGTGTATTAACCTGAAACCTAAAGTTTAAAACCGAATAGCAGCACTAAGACAAAATTTATGATCTAAGTTTGCCTTCCATTTTCGGTGTATCACTAGCTCTTATTATTAAGAAGATGTTTGCTCGGCATAACTTAGTTTTAGTTATTTCCGCGTCATAATCTAAGTTTTTGGCCAAGAAGACTTTAATAAAGTTTCTTGAAACTTTCAAACGAAAGAAAACGTGCTATTGTTTCAGCTCGGTGCAAAAATGTCTAGAATATTAAAAAGTTTCTGCAAAATGTTAGGTTTATTTTACTTTCCTAACTTTAGTTTCAGACTTTTCGGTTAAATTTTAAAATCTCCTTTTAGAAATTCATTTTAGTTTCTGAAAGTTTCAAATATAGACTGCATAGCCTAAAATGTGACAAATTTTAATTGTGTTTGTTTATTAACGCTAAATTGGAATGCTTTTTGAGAATATTGTTACTTAGAATGTGGTCTTTAGAAATTTGTTCTTACTAATAAAATTATCAGGTCGTCGGCCATCCTCTTGGTATGGAAAATATTTGAATTAGTATTCATTGTTAATTTCAAGTCATAGTAATACCACAAGAAAATATCGGGTGAAGAGACCTGGAGTCACTCGGATTGCCCCTAGTTCTCCGACTTTCTTTCCTGTACCGGGAGTTTCGAGATTTCGAAACCAGAGTTAAAATTGTGTATTTCAAAAAAACGGCTATTTTGTTTAAATACCATATGATCTATTGATAATTTAATGGTCTATAAGTTCTAGATCATTTGTTTATTCTCTCACCCTGAATAGACCCCAAACCTTTGTAGCTGCATGATAAACGAATTTCCCTGACGCGGACGGTGCGTGCAACAGATGGCTGGAAGACCGACCACATAATCTTATCATCATCTTATCATTTAAGAATGAAAAGTTGTTCTGGGTCTAGGCGTTCAAGAGAGAAGAGAGAAGAAGTTATAGCAGACCTAAGTTCTTATAAAGCTCTTCAAAATGCATTCAGTAGAAAAACGACGTAGCAAGCGCCGACGTTCTTTCGTAGGTGCTCAAGATCTTGTCAGCCACATACGTAAGACTAATAATATTCAGTTTCCTGCTGAAGTGTTTCCAGAGTGATACAACTTGGGTATCTTCAAGATGATAGTGAACAACAATTCATTAGGCTGATATGTACTATATTAGACTATTTCAACACTCATGATTATTTGTTATTGAAGTAAAATACGCGCACTTATTAAACTTTTCTTAAACACGCACTTTTATTCAAATAATTGTAATTTGTGATTAGGGCGCTTTTATGATTTAACCGAAAACTATCAACATTGACTATTCAGAATCAAAGCTACCTAATACCCAAAAAAAAACATTGAAAGAATTCAGTTTTATATGAAATAAATTATTTCAGAGAAAACACCAAAGGGACAGACATTTATACTTCATTGGCTTTAAATCAATCAGCCCTTTTAAAATTTAAAATTCCAGAAGCAACAAACACACACAGAGTACACCTTGTCAGTCCCCGCTTAGTATTAAGTATTTTTTCATTCCCTTTATAGAAACAATAAGCTTGTTATAAGAATGGCACGTTCCCATTCGTACGTGTGTCTCGTACACTGTAATGCTTTCAACAATGTTTGTGCTCGTAGGCGCGACGAAATATACTAACCCGATGGAATATTTACACTGCCTTGGAATTTATTGGTAAAAGTGAAATTGTTTAAGTAAAGGTATCCGCTTTTTCCGAATTTTGCTCACTAAGGGTTAATTTTCTGAATGGGATCAATGCATTTTTTCTTTGCTACAAACAGGTTTGTCGAAATTTGAAATAATATTATCTTAGAGGTACTTCACGTGATGGTTGCACTAATTTTATTAACAGTTTTACTAAATTTTATGTCTATTAAATTTTGTTAGTATTATTCACAATTGTACCAGGTACGTATTTTGTAAGTAAGGAATGTAAATTCCTGAGATTGTCATGGTGTTTTTGATTATTTTATTTATGATATATATAAAAATGGATCGCTGTTCGTTAGTCTCGCTAAAACTCGGGAATGGCTGGACCGATTTGGCTAATTTTGATTTTAAAATATTTTTAATGGCCGAGGGAAGGTTCAAAAGGTGAGTAATTATGAGAAAATGCTGGGAATATAGTAAAAATCTCAATTTTAGTTTCCTCTTAGTAAATGATACTACCTGTATCGTGACACTAAATGTTTGACAACAGAACGAAGTCTGTTGAGACAGCTAGTTTATAATAATTTTAGCAAGTTGCAGCACCTACACTTTCTAAATTATCGTTTGACCTAGCAGTTGGCTGATGTGGTTTATGCCTGTATCCATTAAGATGCCAGTCGTGTTTTTTTACAACTAATTTTCACGCTTACAGTTTGCATGGCGTATCATCAGGAACCTCTATCAGAAATAGAGAAGTGAGTGATAAAACTTCTTGTTGAGGCAGAATATTGTTAAATATTCACTAAAGATCAGGCCAGTGCTTGAATATTATTCAAAAACACAAGCTCAGAAGAAGACTTTTTCTCACCAGGTGATTTAATATTAAAGCAGCAAAGTCTAGGTGACTTGAAAAGTTTCGAAATGTTAAGTTCAAAGTCAAGTGTGTCCCAACTTTAAACGAGTTTTGTTGTGCGTTTCGTTTATGTGCCGTTGTTAAATTTTATACTGACATTTAATTTGTTTTCTTAAACTTAATTTTCCTCATGGAATTATTACTATAAGTAGTCTTTTCTTTTAAGAGAAGACGATAATGTATACAAACAACTTCTAGTGCAAATCAATAAGTTATGTTTAAATCCACAAAATTAATAAGAATTAACTAGTAAAACGTGCACACTATTATATCATTTTCTTTCATTTATATTTTAACAAAATATTGCAGCAAATCTTTTTTTCTACTTTAAAAGGCTGATACTCATATTTGCAAAGCCATTGGCTGTTTTCAAACTGTCATTTATTAATTTATAAAAACAAACAGTTCTTTACATTCGACTAAAATAGTTCCATATTTTTTAATAAGCAAACCATTTAAAATCCTAAATTTTAGACTTAAAGCCACGATAGTGAAGCCACTAAGTGGAGTCATAGAATTAGTTATTAATTCAAAAATAAAAGAGTTCCCTGTCACCACTGCTTAGTTCAAGTTATTTTTTGCCTCCGTCTCTGTAAGTACGGCCCTTAGAGCGAATTCCATTTTCATGTGGGACCGTTTTGGAGTCAACAACATTTTTCCCTCTCGGCAACTTTAAAAATTCTTTTGTTCTTGCAAAATGGACGCGGCATAATTAAAATTTAAACCCTCGGAATGGGTTTAGGAAAAAATCCAGTGACGTAGATGAGAATTTGCGCCCACCCCAACCCAGCTTTGGAAATGTCGTGATATTTTAATTCTAACCCTAAATTGCTTGGCCGCTTCGGCCTAATTGTTCTGTGTAATTTCGCAGCTTTATAAGGGTTAATTTAATTTGTCTGACAATACACGCGGAGGGTATTATTATCTGGATTAGGAATTTTGCGACTTCTGGTCATTTGAGCTGGAAATTATAAATTATTAAGAGAAGCACCCCATTGAAATCAACGTTTATTACGTTATTTTATTAAGGTAGAGGTGAAGAAAATGATTCGTTTTCAGACAATCCTTTAATTTTAGGAAACCAAGTTAACAAGTTATTTTTTTTTTAATTTGCTGAACTGATTGTTAGTCGATGCAGATGCTCCAGTGGGTCGGAGTGTTGCAGTGTTGACTGCTGCGTCGACCAGGAAGGAAATGCGTCTCTGCGTACTGACCGGCCGAAGTGCAGTGTGCTGTGCCAAGGTCGCTGAGAAGGCTGTTAGTGATGACCAAGAATGCGCGTTCGCTGCATGCTGGTGGTCAGGATACCCGTTGCAGCCGTGGGTGCTGGCTGGCTGTATGACTCGCTGCTCGAAAGCTTGAGGGAGTGATATGACTTATCGATGACGCAGCTTGGAAGGCTGCGCTGATGTTCATGCTAGGGGTCACCAATTTGGGGAAGTGAGGAACAGGGTGTGAAGTTCCTCATCCACCATAGAAAAGGGAGGATCCTCCGACCAGACGGGTGTTATGTCTGGTGGGCTACTGCCCGACGGTTGTTGTCGGGTTTATCCATCTATCCGCAATCGCTCCGAAAACTTTGATAGCGCGTTTCAAGATTGTACTCGTAGCTCCTATGTGGCGAGATAGATTTCGCTACAGTGTAATAAGATGTTCTACTGCCTGATGTTACAAAGACAGTTCTAAAAAATTCAATTGATATGCTGGCGTCCAAATTACTTTCTCCCTATGGACGTACCTTCGTCAAATAGTTTTTAAAACATTTTCTAAGTTGCAAAAGCCTTTAGTGAGAATGTAATTTATCCATTGGACAGCTGTCTAGATAAAAAGACATGTTTTTACTCACAATATTACTTTAAATTAGATCTCTATCAAGATTTCATTGTCTTTTCTATAAATGGATTTGAATCAGAGGGCCAATATTAAAATAAATATTGTTTCTTTAGGCTTACGAATAATTAGCATGGCCAGCATTTAAAAGGGTTTTTTTTTCAAAGTAATTTGTCTTCGAAGTATATCCTACATCAAAAGACACTCTGTTTTTCTTTTCTTTCCTAGTTTCTTAACCTCGAGATCTTAAACTGCTTAGTACCTATGTATAGGATGACAGCTTTGTATTTAACCCGAAGTAGTTTCAGTCATCTCACTCAGACAGCTTTTAGGCTGAGAAATAATTGTCTGCAAGAGATCGCATGTTGCGTTAAAACGGCCTGAATTTTACCAGTTTTTATTTCAACTTCTTGTTTCATTTATCTTTGGAAATACCTATGTAGTGCATTCTTGTCAGCATGTAAGAAGGTTTATACTAAGTGACCTGTATTCAAACGGCACCGACTTCTTGGAAGGACAAGATGCAGTTGGCAGAGAGTTTCCTTTTTATCCCGGAAGCCCTCTCCTGTGAGTCGTTAGTGTGCTGCCCATAGGACACAACTGCTGATGCCAATTGAAGTTACAAAATGAAGCGATAGTGATGCCAATAACATCGATACTTACAAAACTATCGTTAGGGTAGAAGATGATGAAATTGGTTTTGTGTTCTTTGATTGCAAACGTTCATATCGTACTGACTTTCTTATAACATTCGACAAAACATTTAAGGCAAATTTTAATTTTTTAAGTTCTATATTTATTCAGGTCTCGTGCATACACACATCATAGTGTAGTTCTTAAAACCAGACACAGTTCACTTGAACTACATAAAAAGCATTGATTTCATTTTGAAATTGTGTAACCGAAATAATATAGCTAAGGTAGTCTAGGAATAGAGTCAAACGAAAGTTTCAGGAAACAGTATGATTATAATGGCTTCAGTACACCGAGACTCCAAAATTTCAAGAAAATATATGCCAGAAACTACTGTTAGTAACACCCATAGTATAAATAACTAAGTATCGATATTTTAACTCTCTTAAAAATTAACTATAACCAACCCTTGACTTGGAAGCGAAATCTGCCTGATATTACTGCAATGCCAGTAACTGTAGTGGTCCTGGATACTAATTCCTTGCTTTGTCTGCAGGTGCGCATTATTCCAGGGAAGTGGTAAGCGCAAGTACCTGTTTTGTTATGTTATTTAGAAGTACTACAAAAAGGACTCTGCGTACATTGTTTTTTATATTTGTGTAATAGGCAACTCTGTATTAGATTTTTCATGCTAAAGTAACGTCAAATGTTGGATTAGCCATTTAAACCATTGCCCTGTACTGTTATACTGACAAGGTTTTCTACCGCCTGTCGTAAGAGGCGACTAAAGGAGAGCCCCGGGGTAGCTAGGAGTGCACACGGTGGGGACCTTTTGCCTCCATTGCACAGGTGACTTCTGTTAACACTGGCGGGTGTAAGAGGGGAGGTATAGCTCTTCTCGAGTTGAGCTGGGAAACCGTCATAGCGCGCCAGGGGCCCGCCGGTAGAGTCAGTCGCGGTGGTACTCCTCTGCCTCCGCGGAGTTTAGTGAGTATTTTCCTATTGGGGTGGGCAAATCCCACACTCCCCCGCTCTCCTACCCTGGGAGCGGGATAGTGCGTAAATGCATTCTCCGCGTCAAAAAAAAGGGGATACCTTTACCAATTAGACTACCTAACTTGTATTAACGCAAAATTATGTGTAACTTCCATATTGGTGTGCAATAGAATGTTACTGATCCTGTCTTACCTACATACGGAACTCAACTTTCAACCAATGAAGTTAAATGATTTAACTTAATAACGTTGCAGACGTTGCACATCAGTGAATACGAGACCATACTGAGATATTGAATACATGAAAAGCATCGACACATTGAATATGTTCAACAGATACCATTCCACGTTAGTAACTTCTTCAAAAGCATTCACGTATTCAATTAGTGCATAGAACTACATATAGCACCTATAGATGTAGTGGGTTCTATGAAATGGAGCTTACAACGACCTCACAAATGACAGAGGATATACGAATGATGGATGTGCAGTTTCCCCGTGAATTGTTTGACGTTAAACGGTATTGAATGACGTAACGTTTATTACGGTAGATTGACGTAATATTGTCGTGGAATTTACTGTGTATCCCTGAGAGGAAAGGAAAAATACAATTTAAGCAGTTTTATAGGGTTGATTCGAATATACCACCTTCAAATTGCCTTAAGTGCTTTATAAATGTACCTTGTGTAAGGTACATGCTAGTAATTTCTTTGTGAACTAGTCAAATGAGTCCATGATAGCTTAAAAAGATTAACTTAGTTTTTTTACATTTACATTATTTTATTTATTATTTATTACTTCCTACTGGTACCAAGCCCTTCCTGCCACGACAAGGCAAGGAGATAGGGGGAATGAGTTTCTTTCTTCCCTATCTTTTGCCTGTTTTAAGTCGTTGCATCACCTTTCCAAAAGGCGTCTCACACTACGCTTGCTGAGACAATATCTTCACTCATGAACAAACGGAAACGAAAAGTTAAAAGTTGTCCAATGCATTACATGTACAGGAATCCTTTGTCCATAGAACAGTTGCTTACGTGTCGAGAATAATTGAACTGCTCTGTGCTTCTTTTTGAAGTCAATTGATTTCTAAGAACGTCGTAAGTATCGGTTTGGATTGTCCCTGAATCAAACAATTTTGCATCGTTGGACTAATCATTTTTGATCTTTTGAATCATTTGAACTTTTTCACGTAAAAAAAAATTACAAAGGCTAATGATTTAAGCAGCTAAAAGTAAAATAAAAAACTTACAAACGCTGAAAGCCTAATTAGTTAAACCGTTACTCTTAACATTTAGTCATAAGGGTCGAATGATTTTCCGTTATTTCCGAGCTATATGTCTGTAAGTTAGCAACAAAGGCTCTACTCATCCGCGGGATTGGCACAATATAATAAGTCTCCATAGAATAGGCTTCACAATTCAATTGACGTCACCAAACGTCACAGAGGATCCGTTCGCATGATTGATGTGCGCCGTTCGTGATTAAAACCGTCCTCTCGAAACGTTTCTATTGAGTTGATTCTCACAATGATTTCGGTCGTTACAATGATTAATTGTGCACACAAATCCATCATTTTTATCATTGGAAATGTTAAAGTTAGTAATGTCAGAAAATGGGGTTAATATTATACGATTGAAGTGATAATCCTTACATCAAGTTATCGGGTTAACACAATCTAAGTGGTAATGGTTAGATTAAAAAACTATTAACCGTTTTGTTACTTCCCTTTCACTTTAATTTGTTTTTTCTGTATTGTTGACAGCACTAACTAAAGTTATTTGATTTGTTATTAACCATTTGTTATCGTAAAATAAACGCAGAATTAAGCTTCATCTATTTTTTTGCAGCCATAAGAAGAGTTTTGAGTTTATCTATTTACCTAATTTAGTTTTTCGCACTTCACAATGTGTAATCACAATGTGTAATCACATTGTGTTTGGGCCTGTTTACGCCTAGCAAATATTGCTTTAGTTCTTAAGTTAATCTTACTCTGGAACTACATACTTGTGTTTTGCATATAAAATACATAAAACTTACTCTAATGAGCACTAGTCTCTCCCATTAATTGAAGTGGAATGTTTTAATTCATTGTATAATGGCTGTGGGCATCACGTTTGTTACTTAAAAACTAAGTTATAGTATTGGGCTCAAAGTGTTAGTGGTCAGACTCCTATCACACTTTCGTTTTTATGAGAAATTTGTAGGATTTTAAACTATCAACAATGGGTACTTCTTACGGCACGTTTTTGTTTTATGTACCTACAGCCACCCCCGTATCGAAAGAAACTAGTAACTAATACGGTAATTCACTTGACAACAACATCCAACATTGGAGGACATTGCCCCGTACACTTTTGGATGTTTGTTTTCTACTTTTACTAATTAACAGCTAAACCTTAGGGTGGAATCTCAAGGGAAATAGATAAAACCCCATTTTCACGTCGTTGCTAACTCAAAATGGTTTTAGGGGCCCTATTCCAATATTTTTCACAAAACTGGCAATTCAATTAACGACTTTTAGCTGACTGGTTTTAATTGTTATTTGTTATTTTTCTTACTGATATAATGTAGCCCTGTGTGACAACACCTTTCAGCTTGTTTGGTTTTAGGTCTATGTTAGTTAGTAGTAGGTTTAATTGTTATTTATTATTCTTTAATCAATTGATTTTATTTAAGATTTACTTACGTTTAAGAAAAAGAACCAAGTCAAATATTTTTTTTTTAATTTTTACATACAAAATGAGAGAGAATACTAATTTAAAATAAAGCGTATTGATGATTGAGGTAAGCGTGAAGCACCGAGATGTGAAGTGATGTCCGATGTGCACCGCCGGAATAGCACGGCTGTTGGTGTACTGGCCAGGCCAAAAACTTGAACATATAACGGACTTCAAGCAAGCACGCCTAAACTCCTCGACAGCAAAATTCTAGAAGTAGAATATTGTAGTAAAGCCCCAAAACGAACCTCTGTGACAAATTCACACAATTATTAATGTGGCGTTGCTTATCAGAACCTAGCTAACGATTCGGAACACGCAAATGCTGAAGGAATTTTGAAAACTACCTACCAAACAGACATAAATAATTACTACTGGTTTTATGCGTTTTCTACATTTTACTACTAATGGTTCGCGTTACAGTTGGACATTATTTTAGTGTGTGTTTTTTATGAATAATAAAATAGAAAAATGATATCATTATTACGGAATTGTTTTTCCATATCTAAGTGCTTTGTTATTGTATCATGTTTCCTTGTCAAAAGCTCTTTATTTTATTTGCTTCTTACAAAACAAACGTTTTGCACTCGTTTTCCTACACTTGTTTCTAATGGCTTTATTTTTGTTCAAATGTGTGATTACTTTTGTTAATTATAATATTTTCATGACTCATAATGATCATCAAAATTTTATACGCCGAAATGATTTCTGTCTGTGTTGATTTTACTTGCTTAAATTGTTTTTGGTTAAATTCAAGTCTCAGTGTCACTGAAGTTTTTTCCATTTTTTTTTCATATCAAACTCGGTCATAGCACAATGCCAAGAACCCAAACGGTTATCTTCAAAATAACTCAAATTTACTAAAAAGTATTGTTTTTTTAAAAATTGTATTGTGTTCTGTAATAAAACCTGTATTTTATTTAAATTACTGGTTTTATTTAAAAAATATGTCATATTTTTAATAAACTGTAGCCTATGTCTTATTCAGATGTATATAAGCCACATTATTGTAAAGTTTCATTAAGATCCTTTCAGTAGTTTTTACGTGAAAGAGCAACACGGCACATCCATGGAAACTTTCCCATTTGTAATATTAGTACCTAGTTAAACCGCCAATATCTTTTTGACTACGCTATAGTTACCAATGACAGTATCATTAACAAACATCATGCTAGTGCGAAAATGAACTTCTCTCAATCAGCGCTCTCAATTGTTTTTTTGCTCTTACCAATTTGCCAAACGACACTGACATTATAGTTCGTTCGCGTTAAGAATGCAGTAATTTCATACTTGTTCTTCTATCTAGTACATCCTCTAACCAATTGAATCGTTCTAAATTAGGAAGCAAAGTCCAGAGTGACCAGTTGAACGCATATTTTCAAACGCAAAGGTTGTGGATCTGAGTTCTTTGTGTGCGAAAGATTTAAATTTGAAAATCACTGCATTCTAAACGCGAACGAACTAAAGTCTTCCAGGCTTTAAAACTCCCTAAAGTAATCACGTTCCTAGTAGCAATACTATAAAGCATCTAAAGCATCCTTACAACACACCTGCAGAGCCACGTGCAGGCACGCGTGGCGCACAAGATAACCTTCAAACGCTGCTACTGCAATGCCTCCAGATTACTACAAAGAAATAGAGACTTAAATAACTAGAACCGTAACCTTTTATGTGTCTTATATGTCGTCTAAATTAATACTTTGTGTCACTTGTCGTTTCTCCAAAACCATCTCAACCTTTTCAAAAAGGCTCTTTTTGTTTTTATCTAATGTTTAAGTTGGACTTATTCATCAGCCTGTTTCAGTCCAATGCTAAGCATAATAATAATAATAATAATAATTTCATTTATTTCAGGCAACGAATTACATTGATAGATCTTAAATAACATAATCGGCCCATATTATAAATACCTTAAAGACTAACATACATACTTAATATAGCACTAAAACATAAATACTCTAATTAATACGTTTCTGGATCGACGACGTATTACGCTGTGCAGTGTCGGGGAGCCGGCCTCGGAACCGCCGGAACATGACACCTTTCGGCCAGAATTCCTCCTTCATGAATGTCGAAAGCTGGACGGTAGGCACTCTAACCACGAACGAATTAAAATAAACATTGTGGCGAGACTCCAACCGTTCGACTCTCAGAGTGAAGTTGGTTTTAATTCGGATGTACTCTACGATTTCTTCTGCCTTCGTAGAGAAATGAAGTCGGGACACGTACAGCAGCGTCGTGGGTATAGCTGCCTGCAGCAAATGGCTTGGTCCGGTCGGTGCAGCACCACATAAATTGCGACGGGTAGGCTTCCTCTTCTTTTTCACTACCTCTGTGAAGCCCTCCTCGTCACAAAGCTGGACAAGTGGAGCCCCAGGTGCAGCAGCGTGGATGGTTCTCCCGCTACTCTTCTTCTTCTCTTGAACTGGCCGCCTCTCAGGTTGCGGAGCGTTGGTGACAGGTCGGCTGGCGGCAGCAGCTGCATAAGCACGTTGGGGAGTCAACGTGCAGTCGCGTGACGTCTCCGGCGGGGCGGAGGGCGGGGCAGCGGGGCGCGGTGCATCGTTTTCGGTGTCACTGGCCGGCGACGCACTCATATGCGCCGACTCGAAACTGCTGACGGATACATTTTGCGCGCCGCGACGAGTGGTCACGTTAGACGCCTCAGGTGACCTACATACCGCGGCAGCGTTACTTAACAACACTACCTGGGCACGTAGTTCACTGATGGTGTTGTCAGAGGCCTCCAACTTGCCTTGGACTTCAGCTAGACTCACTTTTAGGGACTTGATGTCCTTTAACAGCCTAGTTACGTCGACATGGTCAAAGTTGACGGGAGGTAGCTTGTGCAGCTCCTTCGCGACGAAAGTAGGCACATCATCCGGATCGGTCTCCTTCAGCAGGGTGATGATGTCCTGCACGCTCCTTTCTGTTCCATCCCTCCGGCGAGATGGCATCTGGTCAGCCTTGCCGACACTCCGGAAAAGCAGCGCCTTCCCACTGCAAATCTCATCCTCCTTGAAGTTGGACTTGCAGATCTGCATGATGCTGACCTCGTCCATGGTGTCGATGGCATTTTGGATGAACGCCAACAGCTCATTCACTATAAGTTGCTAACATAGCAACATAGCATAGCCAAAGAGACCGAGATACCATAGACCGCGAGTTGAGAAATACATTTTGAGAGCCTAGTACTCGTATAAAGAAATAATAAAGAAATTACGAACGAACCTTGAGTTAAGAAAGACGTTGGTAGTCAATTTAATTCAATAATTGTTAATTGGGGTGTAGACAATCGCCTACGCTCTCTTCCCCCAGGTATTTTTCCAACACACTTCCCCTAACTTGCAAAAGGCCAAACTTCCCCGTCATTTAACTTCGACAATAACAACTTGAAGAAAAAGACGAACTCTAGGAAATGTTGAAACGTAATCGTCAAAATGTATATCGCTCAAAACTTTTACCTTCCTGAAATTTACACTATTCCAATTAGTAAAAATCCAAGTTAATATTACCTCCTACTTGTTATTCTTAGGGATTAAATTGAGAAATGTCCCAGGCGGAAGTACCTCCTAATTGGAGACATCTGGCCTCTTTGCATTTCCTCTTCTAATTTCTATACGGACCGTCTTATTTACAGTAAATTCGGTTGGAGGGTGACGTCTGTGTGTCTATAAATATCCTTGTGACGGATTTGGCGTCTCGAAAAATATAATAATATGGGTTTTTTTTCATTTTTATTACTGCATTCTTTAAACCCTTTTCCAAGTCAGGTTATGAGAATTTTAAGTTTTTATTAGCGTTATCTTAGAGGGCTGACTTACAAATTAATGTAGGAATAATAAATATTCCGATGCCTGGACGTAAAGGGTTAGTTAAAATATTTTTACTTTTGGCCAGTTCGTCCTTCTTGCACTATTTTTGCTTTCAAATGGACTTAATTCATCACTTAGCGGCAATCATTATCACCTGCTAAGTGCTCTGTCAACTAACTTCACCTAGATACTGGAATGCGTGGGTGACTCAAGTTCTTCAGCAGATTTAAATAGTATTTTACATAGGTACTATTAAATTGTACCTCAGCAAAGACAAGTTTTTTCACTTTATACTTTGTTTTTTGATTAATGCATTGTCAGTTTTTTGTATTGTTTTAATTAATATTTTGAAATAACAATTTGTGGGGTGTAAGGGGGCGAACCTCCATCTATCGCCCCAAGTCAACCTCACCTGCACGCGGTGCATCCTGCTGAGTAACGAACGAGGCTCTGGCGACCGACCGACGGCGGTATATCCGTCCTGAATAGGCGAGCTAAATACCACAGGCCGGTGACGGGCAGCAGCGTCACCGGTGCGAGAAGCTTCGCCCTGCGATCGCCAACCCGCCTGCCCAGCGTGGCGATTATGGGCATAACCTCCTATGGAAGCACGACAAAGGCCACGGCCCCCAGTTCCCGGCAGCCCCACTATTCCTGGTTATGGTGGCGACCATGGTAACGGTGGGGCGGGGGGTGCAAAGAATCTCCGGGCTACGGGAGGCCACCACAACCGACTGACCCTGGCGACGTATAACGGACGCACGCTGCGGCTTGACTCGCATCTGGCGCAACTCGAGGTGGAACTTGGGAACATCAGGTGGCACATACTTGGGTTATGTGAAGTCCGAAGAGAGGGAGAGGACACCATAACTCTCAATTCAGGCCACCTGATGTACTTCCGAGAGGGAGACCAAAAATCCCAAGGTGGCGTTGGGTTTCTGGTTAATAAGTCCTTAGCTAACAACGTTGTGGAAATGTCCAGTGTGTCGAACAGGGTGGCGTACCTCATCAAACGTGTTCTTGAGTGGAGACCGCGTCTCGGCAAGCGTAGTGTAGGACGTCCTCAGGCAAGGTGGAGTGATGATCTGCGCAGGATGGCTGGCAGGAGCTGGATGCGAGCAGCCGAAGATCGAGTACAGTGGCGTGCAAAAGGAGAGGCCTATGTTCAGCAGTGGACTACAACAGGCTGATGATGATGATGATGATGATGATTTACGAATATATTACCCGAGCGAACCTGTAGATTATGCTTGTTGTAATAAACCACATGTAACAGTCTTGCCCATTTATTAAGGAGGGTGTGTCTCTCTGTGTATTGGTGATAAATTTTAGGAAGATAATGCTTTTTGTGGGGGATTTCAAATTGAATTTTCTGAAGTTAACCTAACTTTTTTCATTCCCTGCATTTTACGTTACCTTAAACTGTCCTTCTCTAAGTGCATTTGTTTTTATGGGCACTTTAGAGAAAAGTATATCTTGGATCTCTTTTATTATAATGCTAATGCAAAACATTTCGTTTGATCTGTTTTGATTTCAAATCCAAGTCCGAAAAAAGTAATTTGGAAAGTAAGAAAAGAACTTCACAATTACTACTGGATTAGAAAATGTTCATTCTTCTTCTTCTTGCTTCAATACCACAGATACAAGGGGTCGTGACCTCTCTTCTGTAGCACCTTGTGCCTTATTATTTACTGCCACTGGTGTTGATCTGCGGCGTTGTGCGTGGAGCGTGTCTGATCCGTCAAACGGCTTCTTCCGCTAGGCCAGCTAAGCCGTTTCCCCCTCGACCTTGCCAGTGACCAAGAAGTTCTTTAGACTGTCACGCCCCGTTCTGGCAATATGGGGGAAGTACCCGAGTAACTTAAATATGGTGGAAGGCTGGTCTTAATCTTGAACTCTAGCATGATAGACACCTTGGTACGGTGTCCAGTTTATTTATTTATTCTTCATTGCACAACATTGAATGGTACAAAAGGCGAACTTAATGCCAAAGAGGCATTCTCTACCAGTCAACCATAAGGCTAAAGAGAAAAGTACAGTAGGCGGTGCGACATAATAAAATAACATTTAGGTTGGTGATTAAGATTTACAATCATTTAAAATAATATAATTATAAATATAATACATATTACAAATATTTATAAAAACAAAAGGGGGGGTGTGCTGTCCAGTGGATGCTATGCATTTGTCCCCAGCACCACAAAGTGTTTATAAATAGGTAATAAAAAAACCTGTTTTTGAAAAAACCTCGAAGGTTTTTTGTCTTCAATCAGGTTGAAAGGACAGACCTTGTCAGGCAAAAACCCATAACTTAATCCGGTCAATTTAGACATTCAAAGTTACATAAATTCCCACCAAGCTGAAAATCGGTAAGATTGTTTGAAATATCATTAAAAACAAAATTTGAAAGTTCCCCATCTTTCCCCTGTAAGGAAAAAAAAATATTCAAGGTCAAAGGTAAAAAAAATGAGTTTTTCGCGATTTTCAGCAAAACGGTAAGTCTTATCATAAAAATATCTCAGACAAAAATTGTAGATCATAAAATTATCTACAAAAAATAATTCATACTTTTTTTTCTACGAGCCACCGTTTTTGAGATATAACGATTCAAAAAGATGTAAAGTTGTAATCGTCATAATATGCACACGTTTCCACGCCACCTATGAGGTAGTGTACTTTTTTTTTTTTTTTTTTTTTTTTAAGTAGGGGAAATGCCTTACGCATACCCGTCCACCGGGGGACGGACGGGTTATGTCGGACTCTCCACTGGAAAGGTGGTATACCAGTGGCCCTACCGACTAAAACCCCTACTACTCCCTCTTATCGTCCGTATAGTGGGGGAACACGGTGAGTAGCGCGAAGCCTGTTACGCGTTCCCCCGGACGGAGCCCGCCTGGACGGCGGGCCGGAAGCGACCCCCCCTTCGTGAGGGGAGGCCAGAAGGGACAGCCGAGGATGTCAAGCCGTCCCTACCAGGCAGCGGTGAAACCCGTGCAATGCTGGCGGCGGCACCCCCGTACCACGCGCCAGCTGGCCACCGTACGCAAACCCTACTGGGCCCGCAACCACGAGCCACCCAAAGGGCGGCTCCGCTGCCGTAACCTTCGGTACGGCCCCGCCGGGCCGCGACGCACAGGGGGGATCAGCCTCGGATCACTGGCCCCCACCAACCGGTTGTGCGCCGCGGCCCCAACCACGCGCCTCAAGGCGCCTGCAGGCCCCACTGGCCCCGCATCCCCACGTCGCCCTTACGGGCCGCAGCGACCCTACTGGGCCCGCAACCACGAGCCACCCAAAGGACGGCTCCGCTGCCGTAACCGGCGGTACGGCCCCGCCGGGCCGCGACGCACAGGGGGGATCAGCCTCGGATCACTGGCCCCCACCAAACGGTTGTGCGCCGCGGCCCCAACCACGCGCCTCAAAGGCGCCTGCAGGCCCCACTGGCCCCGCAGCCCGTCGCCCTTACGGGCCGCAGCGGGTGGGTGTCCAGTCCACCACGCTGCCACGCCTGGGTTCTCTTCGCTTCCCGGTGGTGCCCCTACCACCGGTACTAGGCCCCCTCGCCACGCCGAGGCGAGAACCCGTGAGGGGGGAGGTAGTGTACTTAGCGCAACTTTTACAGCTTTTTGAATCGTTATATCTCAAAAACGGTGGCTCGTAGAAAAAAAGTATGAAGTAATTTTTTGTAGATCATTTTATGATCTACAATTTTTGTCTGAGATATTTTTATGATAAAACTTACCGTTTTGCTGAAAATCGCGAAAAACTCATTTTTTTTACCTTTGACCTTGAATATTTTTTTTTCCTTACAGGGGAAAGATGGGGAACTTTCAAATTTTGTTTTTAATGATATTTCAAACAATCTTACCGATTTTCAGCTTGGTGGGAATTAATGTAACTTCACTCTTATTTTTTGGTCTAATTTGACCGGACTATTTGCATTGATAAGTTATTCGGCAACAGGTGCCTTCCCAGTCATACTCGCCATTTGTTGTGCCTCCTTTAATTGGATAAATGTGAATTATACCCCTCTTCAAAGTAGGATCTAATTAATATAATTAGCAAGTATCTAATTAGGAGACGGATTCAACTGAAACCAAAGATTTTGGGAAATGCTTCCGTATTCAAATTATGCGAATCTTTGATTCAACTTGAAACAAGTTCTCAAAAAGTGAATGGCTTTAAACATGATAATTAATATAACATAAAGTCCGAAAATATTATTTTCAAGCACAATAGACTCAAAAACTGATGGGCCAGTTTTCATGGTTTTTGATTTATTGGGATAAAAATATCTCCGCCCCAAATGTGAGAGTACATTCTGACTAACACTTTGCTGAGTGAGTGTTGTTATCCAGGTTGCTTGGGTTTTTACATGATAATAAACAAAATGTACAATGGACGCAAAATATGTAAGTGTTTCGGCCAGTCTTGAACTCGGGAACAACCGGGTTCCGAGGAAGGATCACTGTCCAACAACGGTCTCTACGATTAGTTTTTAATAAACAAAAAATGCTAAAAAATAAAACAATTATACACGATGTTTTAAATAAACCTATATTTAATTTAAAATTTACCCACTTTGAACCAGTGTTGTTAAGCACTATTGTGATTGGAAAAGATAAAAACAAAATAGTTGACGATAAACACTGGTGTTTAGAGCTAAAACAGTTTACAAATTCCCACAAAACAATATTGTAAAAGTAAAGGTAAGTACAGACGGTTTTAATTAAAATTAATATTAATAATTATAATCCTTCTACTTTCTTCCATAATTCGTTGGGTCGGTAGATCAGTTGCATAACTGCAGGTCGGGGGTTCAATGTTTCTCCTTAACAAACGTCATATAAAAAATGGGTAGAGTATTCTGAAATTAGGTGGTTGTAATCAAACAGAATTTATAGGTATTCAGAATTGTCTCAATACGAAATTTTTCGGGGTGCAATACACCCTGCCGTCAGATGTTTTCAAGTCGCCTTACGGTCTTTAAAGTTAGTGAAGGAAATCTAGCGACGTCATCAAGTAACAACTGCTTAACGTGCCTGCCCGAAAAGATACATCACTTAATTTTATGTTTTATGTTCACATTCTCTACAAAATTAAATTATTTGTGTATTTGATCGGCTCAACGTTTTTTAACAAAGTACCCTTTATTTTGTACTTGCCTTAAAAGTGCGTGCTGTTAGCAATAAAGTGCGTATGTACATGCTCACCCACTCAGGGCTATTAAATATATATAAAAATTCAACAAACAACACGCGTTTGTAACTAGGTCATTGGGCTCTCATGCTAAGCTTGTTTGTAATTGTCCTGAGAATTTTATTTTTTGACCAGAATAAAATTATTGCGTAGTAGACTAACGAAATCAGTATGTAGCAGTCTACAGAAAAGACATCACTTGAAAAAGAGACATCACTTGGGCAGAGGTGGGCACAAGATCGAGAAGCATGGAGAAAATTCATAGAAATCTTTACCCAGCAGTGGGGCTTTAGGTTTACTGAAAAGTTGAGACTAAAAGACATAAATACCCCTGGTTTTTAATGATAACCGATAAATTTTCGTTGGATTATTGGACTTTAGATCACACAGCGCCCTCTAGCCCCAAAGCAAGCAGAGCTTGTACTATGGCAACTGGACAACCGACTGCTATTTTTTGGTAACAGATGAAGCCCAAAAGTAGAAAGATAAAAGCCGTTGTTTTTCAGTTTACCAATACGTGTTCCGTCGAATACTATTTTTTTTGGAAACAGATAAGGCCCATAATAAGTGGGACGATAGAAGCCGTAGTTTCTAGTTTACCGATGCTCGTTCTGTTTTTAAAGTTTTAAAGCCAGTGACTGCGTAACTCGCTTTTTTACATCAGTAAGCAAAGGTTTTATAGCATCACCTTATCTGTGCAGTCATATTTTAGAAGTTATATAACACATACCTTTTCAACCAAATGCTTGCATGGGAAGAGTAATGTAGACATCTTATTAACAGATTTAAAATGAAGAAAATCTTATTTCACAGCACAAAAATGCAATTTTAGAAATGTCACCGCACGGAAGGAGTTAAAAATTTTGCAATTCTGCGAGACTGCCAGAAACAGAGGATGGATAGAAATTAAATTGCCAGATGAAATTGAGAGACTCAGAATTGTGAATGCAACATTTTTAGTGTTGGAGGTGTTATTTATAACTATACAAGCGGCCGCCTGTGACTTTGTCCACGTGAGCTTTAGTTTTTTGGACAATATCTTTATAAATTGTAGCTTCTGTAGTTTTTCTTATGGTTATGATATATTGCTGTACATTCTTATACAAATCTTCCAGTAGTTTTAACGTGAAAGAGTAACCATACATCCTTACTTTACAAACTTTTGCATTCATAAACTTATGATTAGGACTTTCGATGAACAGGAACTTTAAGGTATATGCCTAAACATTAATGAAACAAACCAGAAAAAATCAACCGGCCTGTTAATGGTCTCAGTAACACAATGGTTAGTGCACTTGCCCGTATTGCGAAAGACGCTGGTTCGATTCCCGCCTGATGCCAAGTAGACCGAAAGTCTTTTTCTGGTTTTCCTATCTTAAGTTTCAGAAATATTTACGTAAAAGTAAATTACGTCAAAGTTATGGCCTTTAAAAAAACTGTTGATGGAGATGGAATCACCGACTAACTTAATTTATTAAATAACGGATTCAAAAACAGTAACAGCTGAGTTTCTTGCTGGTTCTTCTTAAACAAACTGTCCACCACCGGTGGTAAACACTTGGTCTTTGTTGGCAAATAAAGTTTGAAGTTTGAAATATAGAGCTTTCAACATTACTACAATCATTGTATTTAACTCTAATGTTTTGTTGAATTCGTTCATCTATATCTGTGTGCGCTTGCTATGCTTTTTATTTATCATTGCTTGATATTTATAAGGTTTTCTCGGTAAGTGAATTTAGTATTAATTATTTTTGAAAAACAAACAATCAGCTGTGGCAACACTGCAAAATTTAAAGGGCAAACTGTATGAACTAAAGTGGTCTAAATGAATTTAAAGACGCTAAAATACTGACTTGATCTCTTTTAATAAAAATGCTAATTCAATTTAAAAAAGCAAATCTAACTTCTGACACTTGCTGAAAATGTACACACGGCCGCACATCACGCTACTCATCACCACTGTAAGCAGACCTTTGTTAGTATGGAAGTTCTATACAAAGTGCGGTCGGTACAAAGTCCACAATATGTGCGGCCGTGTGTACAGTCTACGTTCAAAGAAGATTGGAGTTTTATTTACTAACATTTCGCTTACAATGTAACTGTGTCTAGTCAAGTTAGAACTGCTTATAACAGAATCAACACTAAAACAAGTTGCGTTCTGTTTACGCGTATAAACGCGAAAAATATAGAAAATACAAATAACAAACAAACAAACACAAACACAAACTGATCTACAACACATTTAAAGAAAATTTTCAAATATAGGTAAACAAATTTATCATTTTAATGAAAAGTTTTGGGTACTCAAATACACTATACATTAAAGCATGTACAAGCCGAAAATAAAGTGAATACAAAGACAGGCAGCACCGAGGTAGCTAGCAAAGAAGAAAAAAGATATTCAAAGCGGAAAATGATGTGATTTAACCTTTCCCTCGGTATACAAAAGTACCTAGGCTTTTAGACTTAGACTCTCATGGCAAGAGTGGAGACAAAGAAATACCCAGTCCACTATATGGCAAAATGAAACTAGCCTTAGCACCAGAACGGATAATTTATACTAACACACAATTACTATTTTCACGACCAACGATTGCAAATTGGCCCTCAAACTAATATCGAGAAATGAATCTAACCCGCATTAAGAAAGATGAAGCGAACTCTTGTGAAATGGTACCGGCTGAAAGTGGACACGTTAAGCTGAAGATAAAATACCATGGCGTGCTTTAAGGGTTGAGGGGGGGAGGAGGTTGAAGCATTGTCACGTCATCACCATGTGAATAATACAGTAGGACTCTGATTAGCTATAAAGTGCTGATATTTGACTTTTTTCTGTGTTGAGTTCTTAGAATTGTATTTTTTAAACAAAGAGATACGAATAGGCATTTTACTTACTATACTAACTATCTGACTAAGTTTATACGTAGTTTTTCTATGCATATACTATCAATTTACTACACACATCAAAAGTGTCTAGGGATATCATCGGGATATCATTTTTCAAATATTTCATAAAGGAAGATAAAGGTTAAGAATATTACAAAAAAAAACGTTTGATTTTGCTAAAATTTTGACACCTTTTAAAAGAAAAATCTGTCTTTTTTTAACGTCCTTAGGATTGTACAATAATGCTACTACAATATTTTTTTTATACAATCTGAATGGGCAGATAAATAGCAGTTTCTGTGTTCTAAAAATTTCTACGTTGGTAGCATTATTTTAATTTTTACAGCCTCCCAAATAGTTATACTTTGTATGAAAATGCTTGAGATATCCCTAGACACTTTTGATGTGTGTGTATTTCATGTATTACTGAAGTTATACATTGAAATAGAAATAGAAAACCTTTATTCAAGCACCCCAATAATGATTGAAAATAAAAAAAACATAGTACATTGAACGTAGTTGCATCTAAAAAACTCACAAAATGCACTCATGCAGCTACACAAACTAAGCATGTAATATTTCAATCGACAAAGCTCTTAAAAACGAAATAACGTTGGAAAAACTGAACTAGTGAAGTCAAAACAGACGAAGTTTTATAGCAATCGATATTATCCATAATGTACCTACATCCCAACATCCCAACAACCCAACATCTGTGAAATGGTTTTGAAGCATCGAAGTTCCAAGAATCATTAGTAACGCATTCATTTCCAACAGTTACGAGTCAAGCCAGACGGCACTGTCTAAAAGGGCATTGTGTTTCTAAATTGTCTGATTTATTTATTTGCAATAAAAAATAGGTACACATGAAGTTGGTGTGCATAATGGAAGAGAAAAATTATCAAATTCGAAAACTTAACGATATAGTGTCCGGTTATAAGATTAATAAACTTCATATACAAGAAGTAACAGTTTGCAAATACAATTCTGGGGATCTTATCACTACGAAGCGATAGCTTCCATAGAACTTCCAGAAGAGGTTTTTCTACAGGAAAAAGAGAGCTAGGCTAAGAAAATAATTCTGTGATAATAACTAACTAAACTCCAACAATCCGCACTGAGCCTGCGTGTTGGAGTATGGCTCATTCCACCTAATAGTTGAGATGAGGTCTGTGCCCAGCAGTGGGACGTATATAGGCCGCTTTCGTAACTAACTAAAAAACTTAAGCATATAATTTGAATCTACTAAGTGATTCATTTAGTTGGTCGATTCAAATTATATGCTTTAACTTTTTAGTTACCTAGTTATTTTTACAACATTATTTGCTTATGCCATTGTAATAACTTCGCTCTATCGATACCAAAACTATCGATATTTCAACACCACTGCAGTAAACCGAATTCAATGTCTTAAAAGAGTTGCCACTGCGCGACTCAGACCTATTCCGCTCACTAAGACGTTTCGTTTTCACTCACACTGTTACGGTATAGTGTTCTAGATATTTTCCGATTGGAAAACGATTTGACGGTTGCGGAATGTAGTTTTATGAGCAATGGTTTTGAAACTGTATTTTCTTTTACTCTTAGAAAAGGGCCCGTGATTCAGTTGTGACAGTAGATCGGTACAAAATGACGCTGTAAAGGAACGTACGGTGGATCGAAAACAGGATGGGTGCGAACCCCAAAAATTTAGTTATAATGCCTTAGGTCAAATCCAATCGATACTTTTCATCTCGTAATCAGAAGCAAAGTTATTCACTTTTTTTGTGAAGAAAAGGTTTTCTTTTTAGCTAAAAAGTGGTCATCACCCCCATGAACATTCGCAAGAAGAGCTTAGATCATGCAACCCTAACCTCATTCTAAGGGTAAACACTCAGAGTCTCAAAAAGAAAAAAAACACGTTCATCATCATCAACCTCCAGAAGTCCACTGCTGGACCTATGTCCTATGTGAACTCTGTCACGCAAAGAAACTCCAAGCATAGATCTCTCCATAGCGCGCTGAGCAACTCTGAGCTTGTTTAAAAGGGCAACAGTTAAGGACCACGTTTCAGTGCCGTAAGAGTTCACTGGCAACACGCACTGCTCAAAGACTTTAGTCTTTAGGCTTTGAGAGATACGGGCCGTGAAGATGTCGCATCTGAAAACATTTCATGGCATGAGAAACACCCCACGCGCCACAAATTCCAGCGCCAGCGCCGCAAATTAAACGTTGACTTCGGACCATACAGGCATTTATTTATTTATTTAAATGTTTTATGTACTTACAAATTGCAATCATTTCATGTCCGAAGTGTAGAACTGATTTCTGAAAAACCAGACAGCAATCCATAGATTTTATACACAACACGATTTTGCAATGATTGCTAACTACCTAAACTAGTTGAATTTTGTAAACAATTCGGATATTTTGATTTCAGGTAAAACCCAACCGATAGACCGAGATTGGATGACCGACGTGAAGTGAGTTTTGAAGCACTCCACATTTAAAACCATACCACTTCAGTTAGTACCTAAGTAACCACGAATTGTACAACAAGACCAGTTACACAACACCTCTCAATATCTTACATGTAATAAACTGGGTGGAAACCGTGAATTATTATCGAAGTTGTGCTGGATTCTTGAACACGCTTCGAATGTGCATAACTTTACGCGTTAATGTTCGAACTGGAACAATAAATTTTAAATAGGCTGGGACACAGCACGTTACCTATTTTCCTTGTTTTCTTCTGCTTTATAGATTTCACTTAGTAATTTAGTAAGTTCGATAAACGTTTCAGATATCTGTTAACTAGCTTTTTAATAATCTATTTACAAGTAAATAAATAACTTCCTATTTTGAGCCTTCCAAAAGCCCCATAAAATTATTACATTCATTGAAATAGTCTGAACAATAAAATAACAATATATTTGTTAAGAAATATTGGCAGTTTTCATCGTTGTTAGTTTTATTTAATTTGATTCAATGCCGAAGTGCACCACCATTTGTTGATGCAGGAGACGCATCCTATTGCATCATGACAAAATGCTGTGGTTTACGCGAACAAGACAAACCACTTGTCACTTACTCGCAAATGACGACAGCAATAAGAATGAAAGGGACAGTGCGTTACAAAAATTACTATACATGATTAAGCGCTGTATAAACTGTTGTGAATAAGGGGGAAAGTCATTTCTGCTTGTATAAAGGTAGAGTTCAAGACTGATCCTGCATATAGTTCAAGACTCTTGACTAATACAAATATTTATTTCCAAAATTAAGGCCACAATAATTCTACGTCTAAAACTTGTTTCGCGGAATCCTGACATCATTTACCAACACAAAAACAAACCAATTATATAAAAACTTCAAACACAGATAAAACCATGTCATCAGTGGCTTTTACTATATTTTAAAAAACCTCATTAGAAGCGATAGTATCGCAATAGATGCAGTTTCCATAGAGCGCACACCCTGTATTAGTCGTCGTAAATTCATATTTATGGTCGCAATGCTCGCAGATAAGCACTCGGCACGAACATTCAACATTAGAGACGGGTTCCGTAGAATATCAAAACCAAGATTTTTAAAATAATAATATAATGATTTTTAACGCGACGTGAACGAATGACATCATAAAGGTCGCAGGGTTTCAGTGGATGCAGGCCGCCTGCAACCGGCAGCTCTGGAAATCTATGAGGATGGCCTATGTTCAGCAGTGGACGTCATGTGGCTGTTGATGATGATGAAGAATATAATGATATGCCAGAGTAATGGAGAAAGCGATGCTCAGCATCTCCCCGCGAAGGATTGTATTGTTGAAGTGGCAGTGGAACACATAGCGCGAAGAACCGATGATGGCCGGATGGGCGGAAAGGTTCCATAATGGCGACCGCGTACCGGATAACGTTCCGTGGGCAGGCCCTCCACACAGGTCGCGGGAAGCCGCTGGATGCGGACAGCGTAGGACCGATCGTTGTGGAGATCCATTAGGGAGACCTATGCCCAGCCAGTGGGCGTCGTTTGGCTAGCATGATGATGATGCTGATGTCAGCGCTTAAACTTTCTCTCGAGCAATGGCTGCTACACGCTGCAATTAACTGCTAGTTAGCACTTTAAATGCAGATTTCCGTAATATTTATGACAGTAAAGCATAAGATCAAAACTAAAGGTTGTTAGGTGCGACGATGCAGCGCAACGTCATCCGCAGCGTAGTTACACATTTTTTTTCAAGATTAATAAATGCCGAAAGAAGCTCGGTGAACACTGAACCAGTTGTTAACTGCTCTATTCCCCGTTTTAATGTTTTTCTCGTAACTTTCAGTTTGATCACTAAGAATTGCTCCTTACTCAACTCCGATGCTACTAAGCATGCTACGAATTTTACTACTGATTTCGTAGCAGAGGGACAGCTGCTACGAACTGTTATACCTAACTTTTCTTAGTATATTTTGCTAACCATAACTTCATTAATTTCTAAAAAAAAACATGCGCTCTAGCCTATTGCATTTCATACTTCAACAGTAAACTCATCTCAGGGTCCCAAGTAATCCAGTGTCCCAAAAGGAAACCGAGGCTCTCCTTAGTAGTAAAAGTGAATAAACTCTTGTGTTCACAAACGTTGTTTTTTTTAAAAAACCTGAGCGTCTGGCGCCTAGCAGAACGTGAATGGCTGAACATTAAATTAGTTAAAGTAGTCATGATAATGGCGTTTTTCGTAAATTCTCAATTTATGGTAATTATGCTTAAGGTAATGGTCGTGATCGCTGTATTATGTAGATTACTACATAATATTTGTATTTGATCTAGAGTTATCATCTTTTTAGGTAGTTCATGGTATTTAAAAATACGAGTTTATGAGAAGGTGCTCACTGAAACTTAAAATAGTACTCTGTTTAATTTGCAATCAAATCATCTTGGTATCGCTATTTTTCTTTTCTAGCTTAGTACAACGAAATGGGCATAATGAGCGTTGTTATTTGGAAGACAACCACTAGGTTGTCTTGTTCTTTTTGCTGTCTAAGTTGGCTGCCACTAGGCAGCACTATTTACTCGTGTTTAAAGAATTTATTCTCAAAAAGACAATTACAAAGTCTCTTTTAAGAGAACATGAATATCTTAGGGTACTTTTTTTATCATTTTGATTGACATTTCGATATTTGTTCGATTATTTCGCAACAGAATCCCACCAGATATTTGAAACTGCCTACACTGACGTGAAGTGAAGTGACAAATCATCAGAGCTGCGTGACAAAGTTTGCATTTTGAAAGCCTTTTTAACCCTTGGCACACATTCGGGGGGTGCGGATATCCGAATGGACATTCAGCATTGAATGACAATGCGTTTTGACAGAAGGACCGTTGAATTGTGAAATTCAAGCCGCAAATCATAAAATAAGAACGCCTGACAGCATGGATTTAAAATACCCATGTGAGTATTGTATTCAGCTTCCTTACTATTTAAATAAATAAGAATAATGAAAGAAAAAAACGAATTATCATTATTCCTATCCATTATTCCTCGAAAATAATGCTCTCTCTAAAAAAAGCTCTAGGAACGAATGCTTGCAAACCATTATATTATAACACATTATATTTCTTCGCAAAGATCATTATGAAGCAACACACACCAGATCAAAATTAGTATGGGTGCCAACCCTAAGGCCCAGACTCCACCAGAGCTGAGCGCAGATGTGCGGCGTCGAGCTGTGTTTTCAACAACCGAATCACATCTCCACATCTCCATGTGTGGATAACGCAATTCCATTGGTTGTTGAAAACACAGCTCGACGCCGCACATCTCCGCTCAGCTCTGGTGGAGTCTGGGCCTTACTTACGAGTATGTGAAAACACAAAGTTGTGTTGAGTGTCCAGCTGTGGGGATCATAAGGTTGGGGTTTGTTTTATATTTATCAGGCAACAGCAAAACAACTTAGTAAAATGATGTCGTATTTTTATTCAAATGAGCCAGCTTTGTTACTAAATATCACAAAAACCCCTCTAGACGTAAAACTAAAACAACCATTCATACTTTTTATATGCCTTTTATAAAAAGCTTAACAAAGTTAGACAATTAATATCACTCCACGTTATGCGTTTCAACGATTGCCTAGAGACCCCTAAAACTACATGGAAAAACCATATGCAAGCAGTATTTCACAATTTTTTTCCATCATAAATAAATATGCGGTAGTTTTTTTAACACCAATACGAGCACTTTGTTACAATTGCTAGTGAAAAATGACAGAGGATATGATAGTATACAATGGGAAATTGCTCGCGCTATTATCCTTACAAAGGTTTTATTATTTCAATAACTCTTCATTCGTATTAATTTTCGTACATCTCTGATGCAAAAATGCAAATTTTGACTACCGTTTACAATTTCCTTTGATGCATGAGTTATTAAGTTATTCTCGTCAAGGCCAATTTTTAGTAACATAACATAACACACACGAACGTAATAAATTGCGGATAGAATTTGTTTCAATGCAATTGGAATTTCTTGTAGCTTACGTTTTTTATTTCAATTTCATTATTCTTAGTCTTATTTTTCAAAATAATACGGTTAATATTTTTAATATTTTTAACATTAATTAGTTTCTGCAAAAGAAAAAATATATTGACGTCTGAATCAAAGTTTTGCAAAACAAAAGCCTTCCTCTCCTTTTAAAAGTTGCTTTGGTGTTGATAAGACTTGATTTATCAAATGGAAGTTATTTTAAAACAGCTTTTTAAAGCAAAAACACTGCAGATTTCTTCACAACAGTGTTCCTGAGTTGCAACAGAAGAACGACGCCATTTGTTTCCTAAATAGGAAGTAAACTTATTTACTCGCAGCATTCGAAGGAACTAGCTGCGAAACTTTTCTTCTAGTTTTATCACAGAGTGGACTTTTCACCTAACTGTATTATAGATACAATTCTGGACTTATGAGAGACTTATTTAATACTAGCTAAATTCAGTTATTCATTTTGGTAAATCAAATTTCCATTTAACTGTTATAGTACTATAGAACAAAGGAAGAATAGTCAAAACAATCACTATTGTTTTGATTATTATATTTGAACCAATTATTAGCTTTACTTCCGTCGTCATACCTCTAAATAAATATGGATTGTTGTTCATTGGTCTCGCTAAAACTGCTGGGCCAGTTTGGCTAATTTTGGTTTTGAAATGTTTGTGGGAGTTCTGGGAAAGTTGGATAGGTGATGAAGAAATCAATTTTTCTAAATATTAGGCAACAGAACAACTTCTGTCTGTAACACAGAGCTAGTAACATATAAGGAACTGCCTGATTAGCCAGTATGACAAACTACTAAAAGACACTTTTGGCGCTGACTGTACGTATCTTTAAAAAATTAAATATAGCGACAACATCTCATACAATTCAAGATTTTGACATAATTCCAGTTAGTCATATTAATAACCCCTCCCATCTATAATGCCTAACTGCTGTGTTTGCCCCAAATTCCGTTTCATAAAAGAAACTCTAGGGGATGAAACAATAACGAAAGGCTTTTTGAAAAGTTTGGACTCAGTCTTCATCAATGATTGGAACCTTGTACATCGAGTCATCCCTTGTACATGCGATTGCAAAGAAAAAAAACTACGGTAATGCTATTATTATGTTTAGCATTTTCCATGTAGTATCTTTACTAAAGAGGCTTCAGGCGGGAATCGAACGCGCGTCTTTCCGGTCGACTGCACTAACCACTGTGCTACCGAGACTATTAACAGACCAGCCGTATCTTTTTGGTATATTTACCCTACGAGCCAGGTTGTTCCATCAATGTTAAAGGCGGATACACCTTCAACTACGAGTAAACTTCCCTCTTTACTTCTGCAATCAAACAATTAGTCTTCATTTCAAAACTTTTCTCAATTAACAGATCACTTCTTAGTAACTTCCCAAAGCGTACTGCCACTTAAACGAACTTACCTACGACCAGTGCTACGTCAGCGTCTTTAGTTCTTCTACGGATTTCCTCATTATCGGTCAAAAGATGTTCTGTATTTATTCAAGCGTGGCTAGCGTGGAATCAGTCATGAGAGGGAAAATAATGAATATGATGTATTTTTTGATTTCTTATATTTACACGTTAAGAATATTCGTTGTATTGTCAAAAGAGCTTTGGCATAGAGAAGTTTTTTAACAGCTATAACAATTGATAATATCAATATTACTTTTTGGTAGATTATCAATATTTGGGAGCGCCGTGACCCACTGGTTGAACACTTTGTCTTGGAACTCGGTGGTTCAGAGTCAGAGTTCAAGATTGACTGGAACACCTACTTTGTGTTCACTGTACAATTTGCTTTTAACTATCTGGTGAAAAACCCAAGCAATCTGGACAACGGCAGTAGGTTGCCCCTTAGCACGTTGGGTTCAAATTCATCATCATCATCAGCTACATGACGTCAACAGCTGCTGAACATAGGCCTCGCCCATAGATTTTCAGAGGACCTCCTCTATACGTTTCATTGAAATATTTTCTGCTCATATTCAATCATCTTCTAGCTTTTTCCGTTTACTACGAATTCACCACTCAATTTTGCAAGACAAAGATAAGAAATAACAATGGCAAACAAGACGGTCATATTAACTACCTTCAGAAGCCACCACAAATGTAGGTAATGCCTACTTAACCTATATAAACTAGGACAAATGAAAGGGGACTAACAGGAATTCTATAAGTCCTCGTCAGTAACTCAACTTGTCTGTGGTTACCCCGAAAGCCTTTTAGGCTTGTGTGGAACTAACGCACTTGGCTAAATCCATGTAAACACACGGCAGTAAATTTTGTCTAGGCCAACCTGTGCTTGATAAAATAACCAAATTCTGTAATTTATGAGGTATGTATTTAATACATTATAATATGTAAGATATACACTTACTTCATGAATTTCTCATCAAATTATGGTCTATAATCTGGAATATTATATTAAAATGTTTTAACATCACTGAGATGAAAAATACCGCAGTACGCAGTAGCCTTTTTACCATGGTTATTTATTTTTTCAAGACAAATTCAATTTATTTTTTTTCATTGCACTAAGCTTAATAATTTAATTAGAATTGGATGTTACTGATACAAATGCACTTTATGTTTTAAATTAGAAGTTTAAATCGCAATCGTCTATTATTGTGTTCTAATTTCATATAAAATTTATACTTGAAATATTCAATCACGGTATCTTAATAAATTTAAATGCCAACAGAACTGACACCCGTGTGTCCTCACATATCTGAACACCAAGTCCTGTTGGATTAAGGAAATGAACCCCACTCGCATTTGTCACTCCAGAAAGGTCTGAAAGGACTCCATTGTTTTACAACACTAAAATCGGGATAATACTGACGTCTAGCTACATCCGTCCCGCTAGCAAATTATTACTAACCCTTCGTCTGCTTTGTTTTAAATCATAGCTGAGCCTATGGGGGTGCTATTGTTCTGGTCTACGTAAAGACAGTGGTGTTATGTGTTCCTGTTTGACAGACTAGAAAATGCAAGGGTTAAGAGCTTTCGTTGTGTATATTTCAAAAAAATGAACAAAATCATTGTAAGTTTTTACACTTTTGTCTCATTCAACGCATTTATATCTTTGCTTTTATTGGGCTATCTGATGTATGTATGGCTAATGCGCTAGTGATGTTACAAAACGAAGGTTTAGGTTTTTGTTTAAAAAAATATAAATAAATTTATAACCAAATATATTTTTAACAAAACATTTACTTGATATCGATTTAATGCAGTAAACTTTTTAAGTTGACGAACAAATAAACTGTATGAAATCAATTTGTTCGTACGTTTCGCCCGGATGTATGTCATTGTCGAAATAATGGCATTTAGCTAAGGTGAGTCAGGACTCGACATGTTGAGTCAAAAGAGACCGTACCAGAAAGCTAGCCAAAGAGCTGACGCCGAGTAATAACACTCGTATTATAAAAAGAGGTAGATTTGCTTGTGCTGAAAGGGGCACCTGGAATCAGAACTATTAGTCAACTATCTTGTTCACACGTTTTAACATAGTCAAATTACAGGTACGTACGCAGTGGACGTAGTTTTTACTTCGCGTCCGTACTGACATAACCTATCTACCTCTTTTTTATTCAAGTATCATTGACGCCCAGATAATTAACCACCAGAAGTACCTAAGTAGACATACCTACCAACAAACAAAACTATCTCCCAAGCATAGCTCCCACTGTAAGCCAGTCCTCCCCAGTCAAAAGTAAACAATTCGCTGGTTCAGGAGAAACTCGACTAGTTTTCTTGGCTTTCTTTAAAATCTTTCTTGACTTCAGCAGGTTTCAATTCAGATGATTTCTGGGATTGGATCACATTCGGTCTGTGGACTCCCAATTTCACCAATTTACAATAATGAGAAATCGTTGGAGTTAGATGAAAATGCACATTGTATGACTGTTGTTTTCATGAATATACTTTTTCGATTTATTCGCTTTGAGACCACGTTCCAATATCAGTTATTTTGAAGTTCAAGAATACTTGTATACATTTAAATTAAATTAAATTTAAGACAATCTGTTTGGGTTTTCAATATAATGTTTAGGTCACAATAAATGGGTTTAGAGCAGATAAAGATAGTAACCTTTTAATTTTAATCTTTATTTAATCAAAAAGATGTGTAAAATTACGCTTGATTTCAAGATATATACATGCAGATACGGACTAATTATGGAAATATACAAAAGGACAAATGACAGGCTTAGCAGAACATTAAATACTTATGCTTGGTTTACAACACAATGTGCAACTTGAGATTATGTAAGTAATCTTATTTTATTTTTAAATATTATATATTCTTCTCTTATTATATATTTTTCTCGTAGCTTTCTACCTTGTGAGGTCAGTCTAGAATTTGCAAGTATAAGTTTTCTACGTCTCACGTTTTTTTTTCATAGGATAGGGGGCAAACGAGCTGACAGATCACCTGATGGAAAGTGAAAACTGCCGCCCATAGACATTTGCAACACCAGAGGAGCTACAAGAGCGTTTCTGGCCTTATAAGTGAGGGTACGCTCTTTTCTTGAAGGTCTGCAGGTCGTACCTGTCCGAAAATACCACATGCAGCAATTTCTCATTTCACAATTTCGTGGTGCAGGGCAGAAAGTTTTTTTTTTTTTTGGAGGGGACGGAGACGACGAACAGTTGCCCATCGTCTCCAACCTCTCCGTGGAGTAGGCCGGCGGGCGCGTGGTACAGGGGTACCCACGCCGGCATTGCACAAGCCTTCTCCACTGCCTGGTAGGGACGGCTCGATGCCCTCGGTTGTCCCTGCTGGCCCCTGCCCACGTGGTGGGGGCCGCTTCCGGCCCGCCGTGTAGGCGGGCTTCGTCCGGGGGAACGCGTAATGGGCTTTTCCCCTAACATGGACGATGAGTGGGAGTCCCGGAGTTTTTTGTGGGTATGCCACTGGGTGTCTTCTCCCCAGTGGTGAGTCCCACATAACCCGTTCGCCCCCTGGCGGACGGGTATGCGTAAGTGCATTTCCTCCTGGTCAAAAAAAAAAAAAAGAAACTTTCTGTTAGAACGAACAGTAGTGCTCTGCCAACTGTCAATTTAAGCCAAGGTACAACTCTAGTTGTACCTGTGCCTTATAAATATATACAAGGAAACACACATTAAACGATAGTCTTGTTTCTCCATTGACAGAATGTCGCATTCACTGCTCGGCTCGTGCAAAATCAAAACTAATCTGATAAAAGTATTTTCAAATCAACAATCTGAAAATTCTAAAATCAGCACTTAAAAGCAAGAACTATCTTTCAAATAAAAACAAAAAACAAACTTAGCATTATGAATTCCGATAGTTCGCGACGTCCATCACAATGGCAGTTGCGAACTTTCTTATTAAACACCCAAGTTTTTCCTTCGCCAACTAGTTTCCAATCGCATTTTAACTTTCTGAATATCGATTACTAAATCAATTAGCGAACTAGCTACTTCATCTTTCGTAGTGATTAAATGAGCCATTCATTCATTGGAGCTTTGGTTCAATCTTTAGCAAAATGGTTTTGGAAATTGCTAAACTTTACGTTTGATTTTGCATTGCAAGGAGTTAGATGCTTTGAGAAGGTTTAATTTTAATTAAACCTTCTCAAATCTAACGCCGTACTACTACTACTACTCCTTACTCCGTACTATTCAGAAACACAGTGTCAACTGCACTTGCAGGCTGCAAGTATAGGGGCACTGGTGGTTGTATCTGTCGTGTATCAGGATGCGCCCCGTGGCATGAGGAGGACCAGCATCACGTCAGGGCCGACCGTTCAGGGCAAAGTGGAGATATTCAAATCTCACATCGCCCCTTGCAAAGGCGGAGCGGAGATACACCGGGGTCGTTTTGATGCGGTAGACCTGCATGTTACTGGCAGGGAGTCCCACACTCCCCTACCGTTCCCCCAGTGCATAGAGCATTTTTGCAACGTTGAAAAAAGACCTGCAAGTGCAGCAACTGCGTGCAACTTTGCTTCAGCTGTTATAAAACTTATGAAGGACCAGATTTTACAACTGATCAGGCACTTTCAGGCGTTGACTATAACAACGGGTGGAATCTATGGAATGGACGTATTAATTGATATCAACATACTGAAAGTACAAAACAGTTTCAGTTGTTGCACTATAGTGCATCAACTACAAATTGGGAACTCAATGCCAAAGGACATTCTCTACTATATTACTGCTCGGTCAGCTAGTTCTAATGCTGACTATGTCTATTGTGTAAGAAGTTGATCTACTGTGAACATATTTGATCTCCTCTAACATCAGATGATTAGTCATATTTATCAAATAAAAAGGAAACTTGCTTATAAATAATTAACCGGAAAACATCAATCTGTCTGTCGGTGGCGATCTGACATCCCATCTGATCGTAGGAAGGTGATAGTAGGATGTGTGCACCTGCACATTGCAGACATTTTGTGCAATTTCATTGAAATTGGCTACTGTGTCCGAATTCGACCAGGAAGGGTCTGCGTATTCTATTTTAAGTCCAACAAAACCTGCAAACCAAGCGGAAAACGATCACCCGATCGGTTCCCATCCATCGTACATCGGTTCATCGCATCGTAAATATTTTAATCGCAATTTATAAATGCGAAAATTCGCAACGCGATGTCAAACCCGCTTGCGTTATTGACGTCACTCTTTGAGCTGTCGGTTAACATGACTGTGATCGGATTAAAACTATTGGCCATTCGTTATGCATCATGCAAAATTATGAATTAAGTATTTTCAGTATTATTTTATACACTTTTAAAAGGGAACAAGGGGTAATAAACAAAACATAATAGATACAGAAGGACTTTGGGTTGAGTTGTCCTTCAAGGTACGATTCCAAGACGGACCGCAGACCGCAAACTCTAACTGCAAGCGACACACTTTTGTTTCAAAACGCGCCGCTGCAATACGGCCACGCACTTTCATAGAGATTCATAGAAACCGTAGTGACACTTCACACATCAAAACTGTCTAGGGATATAGGGATATCATTTTTCAAATATTTCACAAAGTTAAGTTTGTTTACAAGTTGAGCATTACCTTAGAATAACGCGAGGACGCGAAGATGAAGGTTAAGAATATGACAAAAAATAAACGTTTGATTTTGCTAAAATTTTGACACCTTTTAAAAGAAAAATCTGTCTTTTTTTTAACGTCCTTACGATTGTACAATAATGCTACTACAATGAATTTCTTCATACAATCTGAAAGGGCACATATAGCAGTTTCTGTGTTCTAAAAATTTCTACGTTGGTATCAACATTTTAATTTTTACAGCCTCCCAAATAGCTATACTTTGTATGAAAATGCTTGAGATATCCCTAGACACTTTTGAGCAGTGTAGTTTGCGGTTGCAGTATGCGGTCTGCAGTCCGTCTGAAAATTGTACCTTGAGTAGGATACACGAATTTTACGAAAAATGCACTTCTTATAAACCCGGAGATATTCTTCATAATTGGTTAAAAATATATTATTGTAATAAATAATAAATAATGAAATATTACATTATTTTCTGCTCCAAAATAGAGTACGTTAATCCACTTACCTAGAACGATCACTTACTAATAACTGAATTATTAAATCTAAACATTCCCGAGAAGACCCCAGACAAAGCCGTACATGATCGTATCAAGTGAAGTAAATCATACAAATTTTAATTGGCATCAGAAATCTAGCAGGCAGCTTTAACAAGCCCGAACAAAATCACCCAAATTGGTATGCTTCGAGCAAAAGCAACGCTGCATCGGCTCAAGGACCCTCTTCGCCTTTAAATTTGAACTTTACTGACCAGCATTTAAAGTCTTTATTCGAAAAAGGTGAACTTAGAGAAATTTAGCAAAATTCCGTTGTGCTAGTCGTAAGGATCTTGGGATGGTTTATGAAAGAACCGCGAATAATGCAATGTACAAAGTAAGCATTTGCACAGACTTGCAGTTTGATGAATTTTATAATAACGGATTTTGTAGAGGTGTTTAATATAGGCTTACTTTTATTCAGTTGTGTGTAATATCCCACGGTTCTACTTTTGCTTAGTTCAGGGGTGCAGCGTATTCCGTTTAGTTGCTCAATTCTGAGCTATTCGGTTGAGTGAAAAGATAGCTGGCTCACACGTCAGTCGTGAATCAATCTTCAGGAACTCCAAACTAACTTCATATGACTCGGTTTGAAACTTTACAAAATAATTAATTAACAACGAAACGCTTTTTTAGGAACAATCGTTAAATTACAACAGCTGCAGAAATATTCTGTCAAAAGCAAATGCTTGCATATTTTATTATGTTATTTTAAATGTAATTTTTTTGATAAAAAATAAGAGACTGGGATGACTAACAATATCTGGGCTTTCACAACACAACACAAAACGTCAACCAGGGCTGATTTATAATCAAGTAAGTACCTACAAAAAGGCTGAGTAATGAAGAACACCAGGCTCCAACGTACAACATTTTCCAGACAACCTGTTTAGTAATCTCAACTACGAGACACTGAGACCTGAAAATGTAAGTCTAAAGCATTTAATAATGAACCTTCTCAGCATCTTAATATATCCGTACGTTTATAAAGAGAAGAGATAAGTTGCGTTGAATCTCCATATCTACGCGATATTAACACACATTTTCGTAAGACCCTCACAAAGTTTACAGCATTTTGTAGGGAAAGGAAACAATTTTAAAAGTGCAAAGCTTTGCGGGACTCGCCAGTTTTACGCCAACTCGACGAAATTTGGGACAAGTTGTTTGCGTAGGTATGCTTTTTGGATATTTTTAAGCCCGATGATTTATGAAGAAATATTCATGTTTAGAAACACTATCAGCAACCCTCAGTTATTAAAATTAGTTAGTGGGATTGATTTTCACAACCACTTTTTCGCCATTATATTATTTATTAATTCGTAATTTGGAATCTACTAAAAGAATGATTTCTTTGTTCATATAATTTATATTTTGTAACTATAACTTTTAACTGTAAAATATATTATGACATAAATAACATTGAGTACTTTTTTACTGACTTCTTAAAGTGGAAATTTACATGAAATAAATACTTTTTATTTTTCATTTTCATTAATGCTTTTCCACTGCTGGACATAACCTGCATCCCGTAATGAGCGCCATTGCGTCCATTTTCTGCCAGCATTCCAGTCTAGCCAGTTTATTTATTGTAATTTATTTAGTCGGTAATCCACTGCAATCAGACAGTGAGCCATTTCAAGCGACACGTTTCAACGCCGGAAATAATTCGTTAATTCGAGCCCACACGGATACGGATAACCGTCTACTGAAATAGATGAATCTATTATGGAGGCATGTAGAAGTCCCAGTTTTTAAGGGCCTTTTTTCTTTTTCGCATAATTTTTGTTACATAAAATTTGTGCAGTTACTCGTAATACAATGTACAGACATTGTAACATTGTGACATCATACGGTAACTGCACAAATCGTCCTAATGGTTCACTGGCAGTGCATCGGCAATGCATCGATGTTGTAAAACAACACATGCCGTGTTGAGTGATGGGATGTGTCGAGTAGTGTGCTCACTCTAACCGAAATTAAGTGGTATATTTTTGAGAGGATCTCCATGCTTCTGAAGGCGCGATATGCAGTTGGTTCCGTCTGACGTCGCTAGAAGTGCGTGTTGGAGTCACCAACAAATGTTGGAGTAATCTCATCAATATAAGCCGCTGTGGCCGAAGTCGAATAACGAAGTTGAGCTTACAGACAAAGCAATCATATCTTACAGACAACCTCTTATGGAGAAGTTTTAACTAACCAGTTAGGTTGAAAACCAATGGAAAGTGTATGAAACTAAAATGGCAATATTTTTTCTTATACTTAGTGTACGCTGCGTCTAATATTCAGTAGTGAACACTGACTTCTTTTTAGGTCACAGCTAAAAAAGCTCCATCACAAACTTAGCTGGCTACTCATTGTTATTAAAATTTGTGCTAATTAAACTGTTAAAGTGAAATAATGGCTAATTTTTACACACATAAATCGGCTGTGGTCTTATAACAGCGTGGCGTGGTAGCGTAGTGGATTATTGAATAAAACTATGGAATATTTGAGACACACAACCTCAGAAGTAGTCAGCGGCATACTAATTGTTGCCGTCATGGGGTACGAAACATTCAGAAGACCACATTTCACTAAGTGATTTAGAACCAAACCGAACCGACGCGCCGTTTGCTTAGGGTATTTTTTTCATCGCTGTTCCCTTCTCCAGAATGGTGTTCAGAAGGTTCAGCCAGCTTTGAAAATGAGCCCACACCGGTTCGAGCCAGAATGTTAATATTACAGCCACAGCGCTCTCTGCTACGCGTATATCGTTAAAGTATTCATTTATTTGACCATGTCGTTAACTGTTGGAGAATGTATCTTGACAGAAAATTCGCCATAAAACAGATATAATAACTTCAGATAGAACTGAACTAACTATTCAGGGATGTATGTGAGCCACGTTATCGATAAAAACAATCGTTTAAAAATTATAGCCATTAGGTTTTACCTAGTTACTGGAAAAAAATGGCGCTTTGACTGAGAAAACAAATTGTTAAGTTAAAGAAACTCACCGAATCGATCTATAACTAGGCCCTGAATCGCTATCTAAGTGTTAAAATGTCCAAATTGTGTGTCAAATGAATTTCTTTCTTTCCTTTCTATTGTGTACAAAGGATCTAACATTTCCTGTAGTCACTTATATTCTTTGTATCTTATTTGTGTGCATTGTTTGCAATTTCTCCGTAGCCGGCTTAGTCGCGTAGCACTTCCGAGACAATCTACTCGTAGTATTCTTTCGTCGTAGCAATTTCGTAGCAATAATTGTAGCACAATTCCGATGGCATATTCATCTTCAAACAATTACGTGTATTACTTTATAATATTATGCATATTGATATTGTTATTTTTCTAACTGCTGAATTTTTCGGCGGTTTCTATTAAAACACAAACCACTTTTTGACATCGCTAAGACGTGGTTATAATTATTTCCTCATACCATGTATAATTAGGCAATCTATTTTCAAATTAGTATATATTAGATATTTTTTTTAGTAAAATCAATGCAGTAGATATAAAAGCATTACGAAGTATAAAACTGAGTGAGAGTGATAGAATAAGTAACTGTGTAATTAGAGAGCGATGTGGTGTGATGTGGTGTGGTGCGATGTGGTGTGTTTGTGCCGTGTAGTGCCGGCACGTAAATAGAATAGCACTACCCCCTCTCTTCCCGTGGGTGTCGTAAGAGCCGACTGAGGGAAAACTGCCATAAGGAGATGGGCAGCAGCGTCTCCGCATAACAATAGGCCTCACTGCGATCGCCAACCCGCCTGCCAAGCGTGGCGATTATGGCAAACCCCCCCCTAATGATGGCACAACCTAAAAAATGGCCCCCAGTCCCCGGCGGCCCCGCTATTCCTGGCTACGGCAGCGGCTATGGTAACGGCGGGGCAGGGGGTGCGAGGAATCCCCGGGTGAGATCCGGCTGCCAACACCGACGACTCGACCTGGCAACATTTAACGCGCGCACACTGAGGCTTGACGCGAAGCTCGTGGAATTGGAAGAGGCAATTGGTAAGTTACATTGGGACATCATTGGGTTATCTGAAGTCCGAAGAGAGGGGGAGGACTCGATAACCCTGCAATCCGGTAACTTACTATACCACCGAGAGGGCGATCAACAGTCAGTAGGTGGTGTCGGGTTCATCGTCCACAAGTCCCTTGTCAACAACGTGATCACTATCGGAAGTGTTTCGAGCAGGGTAGCGTACCTGATACTCAGAATATCGAAACGATATTCGCTGAATGTCATTCAGGTCTACGCTCCGACCTCGAAACATGACGATGTCGAAGTGGAGGCTATGTATGAGGAGATCTCTAAAGCCATGCATAGCCATAAAACCCACTACACAGTTGTGATGGGGGATTTCAATGCGAAGTTGGGGCAACGTTGCGGTGATGAACTGAGAGTGGGGCAATTTGGGTTTGGGCAACGGAACAATAGGGGCCAGATGCTGGCAGACTTCATGGAGAAGGAGAACCTCTTTATGATGAACTCCTTCTTCAAGAAGCCCGTAAGCCGCAAATGGACCTGGATCAGTCCAGACGGTAGGGTCAAAAACGAGATCGATTTTATCATGTCGACGAAGAAGCATATATTCAATGATGTCGCTGTGATCAACGCTGTTAAGACAGGAAGCGATCACCGCATGGTCAGAGGCACATTGAATATCGACATAAAGCTTGAGAGAGCGCGACTGATAAAATCCACGCTCCGACCAATACCGGCTCAGATTCAAAACCCCGAGTGCTTTCAGCTCGAGCTTCAAAACCGCTTCGAAGCCCTTGAGAACAGCATCGATGTGGACGATCAATACAACATGGTGGTGGATACTGTCCGTACGGTAGGGTCCAAGTACTTTAAAACCCGCCGTCCGAAGTCAAAGAAACTCTCCAGCCAGACTCTCCTACTCATGGATCAGAGAAACGCAATGCGGCTACAGAACTCAGCGGATGCCCATCGTTATCGGCAACTCAATAGACAGATATCTAAGTCTTTGACGAGCGACCTTCGCCAATTTAATACCCAGTGTATTAAAGAGGCCATTGAGCGGAACAAAGGCTCCAAAGTGTTCGCCAGAGATCTGTCTATTGGGCAAAGCCAACTGACGAGGCTGAAAACTGAGGCAGGTAGCATCATTACGTCAACACCTGAAATCCTGAGGGAGATTGAGAGTTTCTATGGACAGCTGTATTCCACTCAAACACCTGTTGAAAGCAAGGCTAAAGACCCTAGAGCCAAGCTTACCCGACACTATACCGAAGATATCCCGGACGTCAGCCTGTACGAGATTAGGATGGCTCTCAAGCATCTGAAAAACAACAAGGCGGCGGGTGATGATGGAATCACAACAGAGCTTCTGAGAGCGGGCGGTCGGCCGATACTCAAGGTCCTCCAGACGCTCTTCAGTTCTGTCATCCTCGAGGGCAGAACGCCAAAGGCATGGGGCAGGAGCGATGTGATGCTGTTTTTCAAGAAGGGTGACAAAACTCTCTTGAAGAACTACAGACCCATATCGCTTCTGAGCCATATCTATAAGCTGTTTTCGAGAGTCATTACGAATCGTCTCGCTCGCAGGTTCGACGACTTCCAACCTCCCGAACAAGCCGGGTTCCGAAAAGGCTATAGTACCATAGACCACATTCATACGCTGCGGCAAGTTATACAGAAGACCGAAGAGTATAACTTGCCACTTTGCCTAGCGTTCGTGGACTATGAGAAGGCCTTTGATTCGATCGAGACCTGGGCAGTGTTGCAGTCTCTCCAAAGGTACCAAATAGACTACAGGTACATCGAGGTGCTAAGGTACCTATACCAGAACGCCACCATGTCGGTCCGATTACAGAACCAGAACTCTAATCCGATCCAACTACAGCGAGGCGTGAGACAAGGAGACGTTATTTCTCCGAAATTGTTCACAGCTGCGTTGGAGGATATTTTCAAGCTTCTGGACTGGAAAGGACGCGGCATCAACATCAATGGCGAGTACCTAACACACCTACGATTCGCCGATGATGTAGTTCTTATGGCTGAGACCTTGGAAGACCTGAACATAATGCTCGAAGATCTCGGTAATGCTTCTCAAAGAGTGGGTCTTAGGATGAACATGGACAAGACGAAAATCATGTTCAATGCCCATGTTGCACCCGCTCCAGTTAACGTTGGGAACATTACACTCGAAGTTGTTGACCACTATGTTTACCTGGGACAGGCAGTCCAGTTAGGTAAGTCCAACTTCGAGAAAGAGATCTCTCGTCGAATCCAGCTCGGATGGGCAGCGTTCGGGAAGCTCCGGCATATATTCGCGTCCGAAATTCCTCAGTGTCTCAAGACGAAAGTCTTTGACCAGTGTGTGTTGCCAGTAATGACATATGGGAGTGAGACGTGGTCGTTTACTATGGGTCTCATAAGAAGGCTCAAAGTCACCCAGCGAGCAATGGAGAGAGCGATGCTTGGTATTTCCCTGCTTGATCGAATCAGAAATGATGAGATCCGCAGGAGAACTAAGACAACCGACATCGCTCGAAGGATTGCATCGCTGAAGTGGCAGTGGGCGGGACACATAGCGCGGAGAACCGATGGCCGTTGGGGCGGAAAGGTTCTCGAATGGCGACCACGTACCGGACGACGTTCCGTGGGCAGGCCCTCCACAAGGTGGACCGACGATCTTGTCAAGGTCGCGGGAAGCCGCTGGATGCGGACAGCGCAGGACCGATCGTTGTGGAGATCTTTGGGGGAGGCCTATGCCCAGCAGTGGGCGTCGTTCGGCTGATGATGATGATGATGATGATGTGGTGTGAAAGAAGGCGTTGTTACAAATAGAGATGGGAATGCTGAGGTGGTTTGGTCATATGGAAAGAATGGATGAAAGGCGATTAATGAAACGGATATATAAGGCGAGGGTGAATGGAACTGTTAGAGGGGAAAGGTCTAGACGAACGTTTCTTGGAAAAAATCAAGATGTTCTCGAAAAGGGTCAGTTCCCAGGTCAGAGTAGCTTTTACTGACGAACATGTATGAAAAGACTCATGGAAGTAGAGGAACTGCAGCTTCAGGATCGTAGCAAGTGGAAGAAAGTGGTCTCTGCCTACCCCTTTGGGAAAGAGGCGTGGTGGTATGTATGTATTTGAAAGCAATGAAACAGGTATGTTCGCATGAATATCTATTTAATTGATATGAAAAATGTGAAATCAGTTTTGATAGGGACAAATTAATGTTCATATTATGTAATAATATTTTTTGTGAGATTTAAAACAAATGACTTCCTGAAAACAAAACCTTAGTGATCCGCTGTCATCGTCACTCTGTCTTACGCCCTTATTCGCAGTGACTTTGTCGTTCGAAACTGCTAGAAAATTACCAGTAATAATAATCCCGCCTCGTCATACTTTGTAATAAGACAAAAGTCTAGTACGCAACAACGTGTAATTGCTCCAATACCGTTACAATGTTTGGAAAGGTTGTAATGTTTTACTACCTGCACCGAGATCGCGATAGTAATTTATGAGGTAGTTTTTTTCAGGAGAAATTAAATTTTATTGCTTTTACTGTGGGAGCTGGAAAAATGTAGAGTGAAAGGTGAAAAAGGATTTTTTTTTTTTAATAATTGGACTATTTGGAGGGCAGAAAGGCTGAGTTTTTATTTTCATTAATTATTTTTTAATTGTTGTAAATAAGTTTAGAAAGCGGAGATTATAACTAACAAAAAAAAAACTAGAAGATGAAAATGACGGATCATACAATGTTTCACTACGATGATACCAGATTGACATTATTGCAAAATGAATATTCACTAACTTCTCCTATATACATATGAAATATGTAGCAAAGTAGAGGCAACTACAAAGGCAAGATTCTTGACGACAAACTAAGGCTAAATGAGATAAAATATTATTATTTAAAATCTAAAAGATAGTATTTTTGAGAATCAAGCAACTTTAATGCTAAGCATAAAAGTTATAACCATAACCTGACTTACCTAATTCAAGCCATTAACTTGATTCAATTCTGTCTAAAAAATGTTTAAAAAAAGTTGCATCTCTAAATATACTTAAATAAAAATTAAGAGGCATGAAAATTGATTTAAATTAAGATCTGAAAGGTATTATCAAAAACCTTCAATTCTGAAAAAATATACTATTTTCAGTTTTAAGCTCCAAGTAATCAGAGCAGAAAGGGAACTGACAAGAAAATACTGTACTTTGCTACTTAAATGGAAAATAACTGAAATGAAAGAGGAAATATAATTTAAAAATTCTGCGAAAATACCTTCGGGAGTGGCCAATTATATTGTTATTTATTTCCGAATTTCGTAGAAAATGTATCAAGAATGATAAAATTCAGAGCCTGTTTACACCTAGCGTTTGTTGGGCGATTTCACGGCGAGGCGATCTCGCAGAGATATAAAATAAACGCCGCGAGATCGCTGCGAGCTCGCTTTTGATCATCATATCTGCTTTAATATATCTGATGGCGACTGTACATACTATATCACCACCGTATTGGGTGAAAGGAGTGACAGGTCAATGACCAACTTTAATGGCACATGTGATCAAGCCACTTTAAGGCCTACGATTAGGCTTAGCGCCATTTAGCGCCGTCAACCGGGACCGAGTGCTTAACGTGCCACGGAAACACGGAGATGTACGAAAAAGACATCACTGAATTTCAGAAAAGGTGGTCACCCGTCCCATTTCTGACTTGGCGTGACTTTATCACAACGTTGCTGATCCTCCGCCACGGCCACGTCACGTTTAGGTTTTTGATAGCTTATAACTTGCACTTGGTGAGCAATTTAAACAATACGCTGGTCACACAGGTGACTCTTGTTCCGGCCGCCAGCACGAGCAGACGTGCGTGCCCACCTAGGTGAAGCAGTGGATGTACTATTTAATACCCGTGCACGGTATCATGACACTGCACTTGGTACTCTGAATGCAGCATTGAGCTGACACGTGACGCGAACGTCGCGTACGCACAACGTTTGCGCCGATCAAATGTTAGAGGATTGCAAACAACCGGCAAAATTACTACGAGTAGGAACTAAATGAACAATGTGCGATTTTTCAAGAACCCCCTTTCATGTCAACAGTCATGGGATGCGTGTCAATGTTTTAATTGGCACCCAAAAAAGCGATTAGGTTAATTTGTAATAAAAAATCGGCCGGCAAATAAAAAACGGTCGAAACAAGCCGACGATGACTACCCAGAGGATAGCAAATAACGGACAAGAAACTACTTATTAACGGTCATTTTTTATGGTTTTTTTGTATTGTGTACGTTTTTATTGCCATAGTAAAAAAATATCTGTCCTACTGAACGTTTCAAATTAAATACGTTTCACATTCAAATCTGTTGGAAGGAATACACGTTTTTCCCATTGTTCTTCATCGTGTTACATGGTGGATGACTGTCATAGATAATGTTATTGCACAATACTTAAAGTGTTTCTTTTCTGTATGGTTTATTGAATTATTGGACAACAACTTGTTTTCATATTTACACATTGAAAATGACTTTGACATTCACAACAATAGTCTTGCTTTTGTCTATGAACACATTAGCAAAATGATCAAAACACGTTGAGCCGTTCAACGTCCAAGTGATCACGGCCGTTGGCATGAAGGACCCTTAAGGTAAAAGTTACCGAATAAATGCTTATTAAAAGTATTCCCAAACTGTTACGAAAGAGAACAATCCTTGAATACTAAGTATGAAGTAAAAGTTACCAATTTTCTACAGCCAACCTTAATTTATGACGATTTTTACGTCGGCATAAAATAACCTTTTCTGATGGATAAGTTTATTGTAAATTTTCGAACGTTAAATTCTTTGTATTTTATAGACGAAGGTGCTTGAGTAACGGTTTATCAGTTTCAAAGTTGTCTGTTTGTTCGAAGATTGAATAAAACGGGTTCAATGGTGCTTACCTCAAATCCATTTCATTCAGATTGCTAGATGTATAAGCCTTAAGAGGCCCACACGCAAAATTGACATCGTCTTAAAGCTCTTAAACATTGCGAAGCTTTGCAGAAACGCAAACACACAGTATTTGCAGCGAAACGAGTACATTCCAAACGATGAAACGATGATATAGGTATGTCAGTGACTGCATCGAGTTTAGATCACGTTTGTATAGCTTTAAGTAGCGCGTTTCAATGATTTTATAATAATAATAGGTTACTTGTGCTCAAAAAGTGGCACCCGAAATTTGAACGATTCGTACTCCTGAGTAAAGCATTGACTGTCTTGAAAAGTCTGAGACGGCACTTCGCAACATGTATCTGTCTCCCCGAGAGACATTTTTGTACTCAAATTGGTCTATCATATTTTATATGCTCCCTGACCACACCTGACCTTGATACACCTTGGTGCGTGTGAACCAATATCCCTGACCACACTACACGCACCAATAAGCTCGGGTTGGTTTACTTGCCAGTAGGGCCTAGTCACCGTTCGACCAGTTTTATGTAACCTATGGAGGTATGATGATCTAATCACTAGCCTAATACTTCAAGAATCCGAGGTTGAGGTTTATGTTGAGGTAAGGTTATAACTATTTTGATGTTTTGTTTGTTTGCTCAGTCTAATTCATTTTACATAGCTTTATTGACTAAACTGGTACAGAATGCGCATCGCATTTATTTATTTATTTATTCTTCAGGAAACATAGAGTATTTAAATTATCTACAGCTATCACTTATAACTTTCACTAAAACCAATAAAGTTTCAAGCCACCTTGACTATTTTCATGTCTATTTCATTGATTCCAAATGAAAATTATTAACACTGCTTTGAACTTCGCTTTTTTACGAATTAATAATGTTTTTGACCCATAATAACTTTCCTGAAAGAGGGCCAAGAGGACTGAAATTGCTTAACGTACTTGTAAATCTCAAAGCAAGCTCTCAGTTCATCATGTTTCCCATTTCTGCGCTTAAATATAAAGTCGCTTATTAAGACAGTCCATAAGATTAGTATTGGACTCTCATTTCAATTTTCTGAAGCATTCGTAGAATTCTGTAAATGGGCTGTATCATTTTAACTGAGAAAGATCCCCTTTTCAAACAGAAATCCCAGACCGGAGCGCAATTTATCAAAATGGTTGACTTTTTAAATTTTTTATCCGCCTTTCAGGAAGGCTATAGTAGGATTAAGGTTGAGATAATCCCGCTGAATTATTTTCGCTTCCCTGGAGTTCTATAATAACTTTGATTTCGATACCTTTGTGGAAGGAAAGTAGGTTCAGGTGTCTTTACATTTTCGCATTAAAATTTCACAGTAAAGCTTTTACGACAACTCCAAATTATAAAAAAAAACATATTATTCACTAAAACATTACATTTCTCTTGACTGACGCATCATCAGCGTCCGGATATACTAAGAAGACCCAAAAAAGAAACTTTACAGTATGCATTTAAAAAAGGTTTTTTTTTTACAAAAATAAGATGGTCATACATTCTAAGGTGACAAAACATAATTTCAAAATCGAGATACGTCTATCATTCGGAATAAATTTAAAATGACAAATACCAACGGTTCACAGAATTTACAAAAGTTCAGTCCTTTCCCAAACTTTCGTTTGAAAATCCGACGTCAATCATACTGGTTTCCATACAAGATAGATATATATATAGATATTCTTTATTGCACAAAAACATTACATTTATATTAAATTACAAATACCAATGAACAATTTAGGCGGCCTTAAGTTAATGAAATGGTGAGGATGGTTCAAGTGAACTTTGTATCGAAATATATTTTTAATTACTTCTGAATGTCCCATGATAATTTGACGGCCTTCAAAAACAACATCCTGTTTAAACTTTGTCCAGGGCTCAGCTATTTTTGTATCTGATATTGTTGACGTACGAGTTATGTGAGAAGCCAAAATTGTTACTTTTTTTTATTTATTTATGTCTAGAACTTATTTCGATCTCAACAAAAAAATACAGTTATTATGTGTAACGTTGATTTGCAACCCACAAAGGCATGGTATGGTATGGTGACCACATCTAAATTAATGTCTAGCCGACATAGGTCACACAAAGGAGGCGATAATTATAACATTGCGGTTGAGGTAATACCTGGCCATGGCATGAACAGCTACGGTAATTGTGTCAATAGCAAACAGTGTTATGACAGTCTTTAGTATGTTACAAGGGTAATAGAAAATGATAATAGGTGAGCGAGACACAGTGCGAAGAGCTAATCGCCGTTGGTGCCGAAAAGTTCTTGAATGGAGACTATTCAAAGGCAAATGCAGCGTAGGAAAGTGCAAGATGTGTATGATCTGACAAAGGGTGCAGGATGATGTTTGAAAGAAAAGAAGAAAGTACATTGATTATTCGGGACAGCGTAACCCACAAAAATATAACAAAAAGGAACCAACACAAAACAATGAAACAGAATAAATAAATAACGTAAGAACAAAAAAATAAAAACATAACATATCAACAGCTCTACCAGGATGCGGTGTGACGGTGCCCAGAAGAATATGGACCACACTCAGCGTGTGTCTGGACCTGGTTAGTTCAGACGCTGGTTTTCAGTGGGCCCAGCTAAGTGGACGCACGGAAACGGCCTATGTTTAGCAGTGGACGTCATGCGGCTCTTGATGATGATGAAAAGGTAAAACATACCATTTTAAGATAATTGCATTTTATACAAATCTGTTTTACTCCAACACTAAAAGTGCAGTGTCCTACCAAAGTGGAGAGACGACTTATGAAAAGTTGGTGGCAGGAACCCACTCACGTGATTCAACATAGTAATAATGATGGTGATGAAATATAATACGGCGGTGATTTAAATAATTGTAGTAATAGTTTATTTTATGATTTATGAAAAAAAATCCATAATATTAAATACGACTGAACGAAATAAGTTATAAACAATTGAAAGAAATAGCACTATTGCTAGATAGAATCTATGAGATAAACTAAGTGTGGTATTTTAGTTGTTTGATAAAGATTTTATAACTAGTTAAGCTGATTAAGCATTTTTATGTGAAGCAAGTGCTTTTTAGATCTAATTTTAATATTGTAGTTTAATAAATGCATAAAGGATTGCCAAGAAAACTTGCGTAAGCTATTTTGCTTTGTCTTTTAAAGGTAGTTCTTGTTAGATTCTGCATAACACTATTTTTGTCTATGCATTTAATTATGTTTTAAGACTGAACGTAATAAGCGTTGAGCGTTTAATTATGAAACTTTAACGCGAAGGGAGGAGCTGTTGAGAATTTAATATTATATGACGATGTGCTTGCAAGAACTACTTATTGTCAAACATCTTATTTAATTTTGGCATAAGTAACTTAGCAGCATGAGACTTTCTTTTATGCTTGGAATTTGGTACATGTATAATTGAATCAGAAGTAATAAAACTCATAGCAGAACTTAAGCAATAACGTACCTATCTTAGAGAGAAAGCAAATCCAGCAGAATACTTTCTCTTTTGTATTAATGACATTAATCACTTTTCAAATTCAAAACTTGGATATCTCTACTGCGTCATTCGTTGCCATATTGAGATCTTCCCCTGTGCAGGTCTTAGGGCACAGAGGGCAATCGGGGAGGTGACCTATAGTTTGAGGATCCACGCCGCAGTTACACGCGCTTAAAGCTCCGTCTCTAAATCCCCACGTCACTAGGTTTTGTCTGCAGCGGCCAACCACAGAACGTGATACTAGAGATGTCTAGGTAGTCATCATATCCACGGCGAGATGAAATGATGGCCGTTCAGGCAAAAAGATCTAGATTCGATGGCTGATGGAGGCTCACACCTAAATTTTACTAGCTGACCTCGGAGCACTTAGTATAATTACCATTAGTATGGTGTGAAATGAAACAATGTACTATTAACATAAAAATAACTGACTTAAAACATTGTCTGCAACTCTAGCTATAAAAAGTTTGGCTTTCTACTGAACTTTTGATTGGCTAACGCGAAAGGATGGAAGTAATAATAAGGGTAAAAAACATTCGTACTGCTTAAAATACGATCCAAATCTTTTTAAAAACACTCCGATTTGATTTCTCTCAAAATAACAAGCCTATACAATTTTATACATAAGCGATACCATTCAATTCTAGAACAACACAAAAGGGTGGACGACACGTTTTTTCCCGTAACAATTCAGGTTTAACTGTCATTAATCAGAAGTACAAAACGAACGCCATTGTCCGCTATACATTTGTCATAAGCGGACCAGTCGACTGGCTGTGGAAGACGATTTATGAATTTCCACACATAGCAACAAAATGTAGTCTGTAACGTTTTTACGATGGTCGCTTTTGGGTTAAAAACGATGTAGCCAGGAATTGCGAAAAACAATGCACCCACGAGGCAACGTAAAATATTATTTCATTTTACTACACAACGGCTTTAGGAACGTATGACAGAAAGTTATTAACGGATTGAAATATTTATTTGCAGAATATTGCACTCATGCGACCTTTGACCAAGTGCACAATAAGTAGTAACTAGGCAGTAGGTCTTGAGTGTAGGGTGCCTAGTGTAGTGTCTTGATACCGTGTTAGGGTATTAAATAGTACATCTATTGCTTCACCTAGGCAACGTCTGCTCGTGCTGGATGGCGGTCGGGAAAAGGGCCGATCCAAGGCGCCGCACAAACTACTGACAGATCTGTCACTGTCACTTGCTGTCAGGTCCCGTGTGACCAGCGTATTATTTAGATACAAGCACTACACCTACATAGGCATTTGTCCCTCCACAGACGATGATTGAGAATCAAGAAGAGTTGACGAGTTTGTGAGTGCGGTGGAAGATTACACGCGTCACTCTCTCTTAATAGAGAAATGTCTGCAACTTTGTCTCTTGGCTTGACTTCTGACTGGCAAGGTGAGCACCGCTAAGCAAGTACTATCCTTGATATCTCTTGTCAATCAGCGGCGAACTAGTTGAGCAAGACCTCTCCGGTAGTGTTAACAGCGATCAACTAATACAGATGCAGATGACTGGAACTCGGTACTTTACGTTCTCACATAACATAACATAAACAGCCTATATACGTTTCACTGCTGGGCACAGGCCTCACCTCAACTATGAGGAGGTGCGAGCCATACTCCAACAGATTGTTAGAGGGGTATAAGGTCAATGGGAAAGCTTAACGTCAGATGTTATCAAGCCGCCCTGTGGCATTCGACCAGACTTAACGACTGATATCGCGCGGCGTCAACCGGGACCAACTGCTTAACGTGCTTTCCGAAGCACGGAAATGGCCGAAAAATGCATCACTAAATTTCGGTCAAAATGGTCACCAATCCCATTTCCGACCCGGCGTGTGTTGCTTTACAACAGCGATCGTCGCCAATCACTGTCACAACTGCGCCACGGGCAACTACCTTAACTCTTTACGCTCTCAATAAATCAATAGATAATATTATTTATTTTAAGCAGAAGACAGCGGCTGACCGTTGCTAGTAAAATATAATACATCACTTGGTCCCAATCCCATTGTTGATGGTCGTAGTGCTTTCGATCCACTGCATCTATCTATCATTCAGGTAAGCTCCGCCGGCGGCAATCCCTGGCGATCGGCCGAATAGTTTTCGAAATTGAGTTGGTACTCGTTATTTTGAAAGAGTATGTAGTAACAATATACGGATAACAGTTGTAATCAATGATAATTATAATAAAAAAGAGGTAGATGGGTTATGTCAGTACTGATGAGAAGTCAAAAAATGACCACTACGTCGGTGCATATAATTTATAATTCTGATTTCTAGTCTCACTTTTTTAGCCCAAATAACGTATCTACCTCTTCTTTATTAAAATAATATCATTGGTTGTAATGCAACCGTTGCTATGGTGATTTTGAGGCCTCTAATTTGAATACGCACTTAAGGTCAGATGTAATGTTGGCTACTTAATCATAGGTCGCGGGTTCGATCGTCGCACGTCACAAACATTTTTGTGTACATAAAAATTAAACATAAATATTAACAAAACAAACATATTACATAGAAAACACTAGATGTTTTCTATGTAAACAGGGAAGTATCTATTTACGAAAAAACAGGATGTTTATTCGTTGTCTAATTCTGAAAATACAATATTGGAAATAGATAGCACTATGTAGGTCAATCCCCAATGATAACAATTCATTGATTATTCACTTACTACCTGTTTTGTAAAAACAACATTTACTTTTTGCAAAAACACCATTTATTGTACCACCAATATGTACTTAATTAAAATTCATATATTTTGTAGTATTATAAACACAAATAGGCATTTAAAGATGAGAATACACTATACCTACAAAAACATACATAATACCATCACGCCTCTTTCCCAACGGGGTAGGCAGAGACCACTTCTTGCCACTTGCTACGATTCTGACACACACCTCGCGCCTCCTCTATTTCCATGAGTCTTTTCATACTCGTCGGTTAAAGGTACTCCTGACCTGACCCTTTCTGAGATCTTAAATTTATCCAAGAACCGTTCGTCCAGGCTTTCCTCTTCCAACTATTCCATTCACCCATCGCCTTACAAATCCGTTTCGTTAATCGCCTTCCATCCATTCTTTCTATATGACCAAACCACCTAAACATTCCTATTTCAGTTTTTCTAACAACGTCTTCATTCACAGCACAGATTTTCTTACGCTTTTGAATTTTTACTATGTGGTATAACTTAAAATCGTATCTTAAAAAAATTAAGATCGTATCTCAAAATAACTCAAAATCTTATCTTAAAATAACTTAAAATCGTCATAAAACCTTAAATGAAAAACAGGCCACTTGGCGGTACCGATCTCTCCCGAATGATCCCGTCATATTTCGCCCATATTCCGTGCCATTTTTTTGCTCCACTCCCAGCCGAAGCCGGGCACGTAGCGGCTCGGCTCACGGACTAATTAGAAGCTGACGCGAGCCAACTCGGCCGATGTATGCATGTTATTGATATTTTATTTATTTATTATTAATTCCATAACAGTGAAGTTGGTACAAATCGCGGACTTAATGCCAAAAAAGGTATTCTCTTCCAGTCGACTAAAGGGCTAAGCAGAAAAATATAGTAGGCCGTGCAACAGTGTTTAAAAAATTATAACAGGAATTAAATAAAAAAAAACAATTAAACAAAATAATTTGAAACTTGAACTGATTTTAAATAATAAAGATTTTAGTGATAAACACGATAACCTAACCTTTTTTTTTTTTTTTTTTTTTTTTTTTCGAGGGGAATCCTGTTTACGGACATCCCGCCCTCCGGGGGAAGCGCGGGGGTGTGTCAGACTCGCCCACCCCAGAAGAGGGTGGGAATACTGACTAAACCCCCCGGTGCTCCAACGTTGCCATCGTGTTGATCGGGTTCGTGGGTACACACTGCGACATCCATGAACCCGGCAACGGCTGTCCACATCTGGACCCATCCACGTGTATGAGTGCACATAATTTCACGTAGTGATCAGGGAGTGTGAGGAGCACTCGGCACGCCCTCCACCTTAAGGCCCTTACGAGGCGCCGAACAGCCCCCGCTGTTGTCGCCCGTAGTGATGGACCGTTTTAGGGCAGCGTCAGACGGTTGTGATCCCGACGTCGGCGCCCGGTTCTCCTGCGGCGGAGTGGGTGGGACGTAGCGTTCTCCTCTCTGATTCGCTCTGCCGCTTCTTTCTGTAAGAGGACCTCCTCGCAAAATGTGGAGAAGGCCTCTCAAGACTGTTCACTCACGGCAATAGTTTGGACGATTGCCGAGAGCGACAGGTCTTGTCCCACTTCTTGACGCAGTTGCGCCCTCTGTACTTGCCATTTTGGGCAGTGCTCCACCGTATGTTCGGCCGTATCTTCTACGTGCCCACACTCGTGGCACACAGTGGATGGCTCTCTCCTGGCTACGAGGCACAAGTACCTCCCGAAACACCCGTGTCCAGTTAAGATCTGGGTAATTCGGAAGGACAGGGCCCCGTGTCGTCGTCTTATCCAATTGTCCAGTGACGGACGGATAGCTTCTATGGCCCGGTGACCATAAGAAGGTCGCTGTAGCCTTCCACGCCATAGCTCAACTAGAGCGTCTTGTCCGTCTTGTCGCCATTTTTGTATTTCTTCCGCAGCAGGATTTTCCCCGCGGGCCCGTATTTCAACGGTCTTGTGATATACCTCCGCGAGGACTGCAGCATTTAAATCCCATGGTGGGATTGCTGCCAGTACGCACGCCGCCTCCCAGGCTATAGTGCGGTACCCTCGTATGGCGCGGATGGCCAGGACTCTCTGAGGTCTTCGCAGGAGGGCCTGGTTTTGGGGACTAAGTGCGTCGACCCAAATTGGTGCGCCATACAGGGCCATGGACCGCACCACGCTGGTGTACAGACGACGGCAAGCCACGTCCGGTCCGCCAATATTCGGTAGCAGCCTTGCTAAGCCACCAGCCGCCCTGATCAGCTTTGGAGCTAGCTGGACGAAGTGCGCCTTGAAGGTCCATCGGCTATCGAGGACGATGCCAAGGTAACGCATCGGCAATTCGGCATTCGGCAATTATGTATGCATTTACAAAAAAAAAAGTATTTAAGTATGTTTATCCGTAATTGTCTAGTATCCATAATAACGGACTATAATTAGCCCACTTGGGACTAGATGGCGCTGTGTGGAATAATGTCCAACGGTTGATGATATGATTCCCCAGCGCTGTAAAAATGGTGCTAGACTATCTAAAGTTATTGAATTACCCCCAAAAGTTTGGGGATTGGTTTATTAAACTGAACTGACTAACTAAACTTCTGTATAATCTGGTTTAACGCTTATAGGGGTCGTAAGTCGATAAGTTTGGTCAAGAATACAAGTTCAAGTTGTTTTTTTTTGGAATATATTCTACCTTGACCTATTTACCTAAGCAGATTTTAAACTAGGAAACAGTAAAATCAGATAGAAACAATTTAGCTTTTGCAATTAGAATTAGGAAGCTAAATAAATCAATCATCATTGATCAATACCGGGGATTCTAGCCAGTGAACCCACAGTTCATCATCATAGCAATAAAGCTGAAAAATTCAAACGCTCAGACTAGCTACGTTGAATCAAGTCGATTTTTTTAAACTATAACATAATACAATGTTTGGCTTTACTGACCAATACAAACAGACATGTTCATGCACACAAATGTTTGTACTGTGCGGGGATCGAACCCGCGACCCTTGGTGTAGTAGCCGACTTCTCAACAATTACACCAAGACGGTCGTCAAACCGACTCGATATTAACATCGTCAGCTCATTAACCACCAAAGCACAAGTGGCATTAAATTGCATGATCAGGCTAAATATTTGCCATAAGGCGAGGTTAAGCGGGGCAACCCGTTTACAGCCCTCTGGTCAAGTGAAGACTTCGATGTTGTAGGAAGGAAATTGACCAACCTTCGTTTTTCCGACGACATTGTGCTATTTACCGAATACCCGATGCGTTGCGGACAATGACACAACACACAACATGTTGAGGAATCATTGTAATCGCTAGTTACTAAACTACATAATTATGTGGGTTAAACCCGTTTAATTGTGTTCAATAAATAAATAATGCATAGATAGAACTCAACGAGGCAAGTTTTCGAGGAAGATAGTCTAATTTGAGACCAGGCATGAACGTCATATCAAAAATTCCTGATATACCTCAGAATTTTCGATACATTTTCGGCTTCATGGACCTGTATCCATGAAGCTCTTGTATGCAAGGTGACTTTCCAATATTACTAAAACGGAAACATATCTATGTTTGCATACTGCCTGTGAACTGACCGAAAGTCCAAAGTCAAAGCTCGAAGTTTGCCAAAAGGCAATGGAGCGGAGTATGTTAGGTATAAAGGGCACCGACAGAAGCAAGAATACCGCGATTCACGCCAAATCTGGCATTCAAGAAGTTTGTCAAAAAGTACCCAAATTGAAGTCGGAGTGGACTGGTCATTTCTGTAGAATGAACTCGGATGAATGGGCCCGAATTGTGAATTTTAATCCCTGGTAACGGGAAGTGGGGACCCGTGATACTTTTTTTTTGTTTTTTGATTATTATTATTTTGTTTTTTTTTGTTTTTATTTTGATAGCTTTATTGTGATTTTTAACTGTGCTTGTTGCGGATGGTGGCCTGGTGACCTATAAGACAGGTTCTTTACAGGTTTTTTAAAACCTATTTCAGGCACCAGTTCCTCAAAAATTTAGGCTATTTGTTTGTCTCAAGTACCATTATTGTGAATTATGAATAAATATATTTGAATTTGAGCTGAATGCTCAGCAAATCCGTTACAATATTAAAAATAAAAAGATGAAAGCTAAACATCATAAATAAACGTATTTTATTAATATGGTAATATATTAAAGCGTATCCATACACATATGAATTTATATGGTTTAGGTTAGGTTATCGTATAGAGATTTATTCCTGGAAGATAGAGATTTATTCCTGGAAGCGGCTATCGTTCAAACATGGCTACCAGTACCAGATGGTGTCATTCTTATTGCCGATGCCGATGGTTACACCTCCAACCACGAGGTGCGCTCCGTCCGGTGGTGAGTTACGGGGGCCGTGAAAGCATATAGCCTCCGACTTATGTAACGCCACTTCCAACCCCAACATCTTTATTCGGTGTACAACGTGTGCAACACCGGCTGTAGCCACGATCCTCGCCTGTCTGTATGAGGGGCTGCGGGTGGTCACGAGGGTGTCGTCTGCGTAACAAGTTACTTCGACCCCACGGAGATTTGCGCCACGCAGCACCCAGTCATACCCGATATTCCACAGAAGCGGTCCGAGGACCGACCCCTGTGGAACACCGCATGTCATCTCCCTCCTTTCCCAGGTTCTCTCAGTTGGGTAGATTACCGCCCTGTCCTCAAAATAAGCAGCCACAATTCTTTGCAAGTAAGGTGGGACGTACCTGCTCCAGTTAACGTTGGGAACATTACACTCGAAGTTGTTGACCACTATGTTTACCTGGGACAGGCAGTCCAGTTAGGTAAGTCCAACTTCGAGAAAGAGATCTCTCGTCGAATCCAGCTCGGATGGGCAGCGTTCGGGAAGCTCCGGCATATATTCGCGTCCGAAATACCTCAGTGTCTCAAGACGAAAGTCTTTGACCAGTGTGTGTTGCCAGTAATGACATATGGGAGTGAGACGTGGTCGTTTACTATGGGTCTCATAAGAAGGCTCAAAGTCACCCAGCGAGCAATGGAGAGAGCGATGCTTGGTATTTCCCTGCTTGATCGAATCAGAAATGATGAGATCCGCAGGAGAACTAAGACAACCGACATCGCTCGAAGGATTGCATCGCTGAAGTGGCAGTGGGCGGGACACATAGCGCGGAGAACCGATGGCCGTTGGGGCGGAAAGGTTCTCGAATGGCGACCGCGTACCGGACGACGTTCCGTGGGCAGGCCCTCCACAAGGTGGACCGACGATCTGGTCAAGGTCGCGGGAAGCCGCTGGATGCGGACAGCGCAGGACCGATCGTTGTGGAGAGCTTTGGGGGAGGCCTATGCCCAGCAGTGGGCGTCGTTCGGCTGATATGATGAAGGTGGGACGTTATGGTACGTCAGCGCTGCTCTAATGCATTCCCAGGGGAGGGTGTTGAATGCATTGGCGATATCTAATGATACCGCCACCACCACATCTCCCTGTGATACTGCCTCTTGCGCCGAAACCTTCACTCTATGTATGGCGTCAATGGTAGACCGCCTACACCTAAAACCAAATTGGTTCTCGCTGAGACCCGGTCCATCGCCGTCCAGGTGCTCGACGAGGCGAGCAGCTATAAGCCGCTCAAAGAGCTTATTAGCCTCGTTAAGCAAGACAATGGGTCGGTATGCCGACGGCGAATCCGGTGGACGGCCATTTTTTCGCAGCAGGACAAGTTTGCCGGTTTTCCAGTCGCGTGGATATCGGCCCTGTTCCAGACAGGCTGCAAATAGATGCCGGATCCGCGGCTCCCGGCCACCGTGCTTCAACGCTAGTACCCAAGGTTTTCCCGGGATATTGTCGGGTCCAGGTGCGGTATTTTTGGCTTGGAGCCTTAACACCGCTGCTCCAATTTCCTCCTCCGTGATGGCAGGAATACTCTCATCGGGCTCCGCACAGCGACCAGTCGGCGTAGCCATCGGTGGAGGTACGTAGTCCCCTCTGGATGGAAAGAGGGCTTCCACGACTCTCTGCAGGAGCAGTTGCTCGAGGGTTGTCGTCAATGGAGGGGCCCAAGGACGGAGTTTCTGCCTAACCATCTTGTAGGGCCTGCCCCAGGGATCTCTATCGAGCGACTCAAGAAGCTCTTCCCACGCTTCCGCCTTTGCCTTGGCTATTGCCACTTGAAGAGATTTGGCGCAGGCTCTATACTGGGCGTATAATTCCGCCTCTCTAGCCTCGTCCCGGCGGCGTCTTCTACGCGATCTGGTGTACTGGCGTCTGGCGGATACACAAGCGTTACGTAGTTGAGTAAGGTTCGCCGACCACCAGTACACTTGACGCCTTGGCGGACATGGCCGTGCCCTAGGCATCGCCGCATCACACACTGTCGACATCGCATTGTACAAAAAAGCAGCCTCTTCATCAGCATTAATGACACCATCTGGTACTGGTAGCCATGTTTGAACGATAGCCGCTTCCAGGAATAAATCTCTATCTTCCAGGAATAAATCTCTATACGATAACCTAACCTAAACCATATAAATTCATATGTGTATGGATACGCTTTAATATATTACCATATTAATAAAATACGTTTATTTATGATGTTTAGCTTTCATCTTTTTATTTTTAATATTGTAACGGATTTGCTGAGCATTCAGCTCAAATTCAAATATATTTATTCATAATTCACAATAATGGTACTTGAGACAAACAAATAGCCTAAATTTTTGAGGAACTGGTGCCTGAAATAGGTTTTAAAAAACCTGTAAAGAACCTGTCTTATAGGTCACCAGGCCACCATCCGCAACAAGCACAGTTAAAAATCACAATAAAGCTATCAAAATAAAAACAAAAAAAAACAAAATAATAATAATCAAAAAACAAAAAAAAAGTATCACGGGTCCCCACTTCCCGTTACCAGGGATTAAAATTCACAATTCGGGCCCATTCATCCGAGTTCATTCTACAGAAATGACCAGTCCACTCCGACTTCAATTTGGGTACTTTTTGACAAACTTCTTGAATGCCAGATTTGGCGTGAATCGCGGTATTCTTGCTTCTGTCGGTGCCCTTTATACCTAACATACTCCGCTCCATTGCCTTTTGGCAAACTTCGAGCTTTGACTTTGGACTTTCGGTCAGTTCACAGGCAGTATGCAAACATAGATATGTTTCCGTTTTAGTAATATTGGAAAGTCACCTTGCATACAAGAGCTTCATGGATACAGGTCCATGAAGCCGAAAATGTATCGAAAATTCTGAGGTATATCAGGAATTTTTGATATGACGTTCATGCCTGGTCTCAAATTAGACTATCTTCCTCGAAAACTTGCCTCGTTGAGTTCTATCTATGCATTATTTATTTATTGAACACAATTAAACGGGTTTAACCCACATAATTATGTAGTTTAGTAACTAGCGATTACAATGATTCCTCAACATGTTGTGTGTTGTGTCATTGTCCGCAACGCATCGGGTATTCGGTAAATAGCACAATGTCGTCGGAAAAACGAAGGTTGGTCAATTTCCTTCCTACAACATCGAAGTCTTCACTTGACCAGAGGGCTGTAAACGGGTTGCCCCGCTTAACCTCGCCTTATGGCAAATATTTAGCCTGATCATGCAATTTAATGCCACTTGTGCTTTGGTGGTTAATGAGCTGACGATGTTAATATCGAGTCGGTTTGACGACCGTCTTGGTGTAATTGTTGAGAAGTCGGCTACTACACCAAGGGTCGCGGGTTCGATCCCCGCACAGTACAAACATTTGTGTGCATGAACATGTCTGTTTGTATTGGTCTGGGTGTTTCCTATGTATGCATTTACAAAAAAAAAAGTATTTAAGTATGTTTATCCGTAATTGTCTAGTATCCATAATAACGGACTATAATTAGCCCACTTGGGACTAGATGGCGCTGTGTGGAATAATGTCCAACGGTTGATGATATGATTCCCCAGCGCTGTAAAAATGGTGCTAGACTATCTAAAGTTATTGAATTACCCCCAAAAGTTTGGGGATTGGTTTATTAAACTGAACTGACTAACTAAACTTCTGTATAATCTGGTTTAACGCTTATAGGGGTCGTAAGTCGATAAGTTTGGTCAAGAATACAAGTTCAAGTTGTTTTTTTTTGGAATATATTCTACCTTGACCTATTTACCTAAGCAGATTTTAAACTAGGAAACAGTAAAATCAGATAGAAACAATTTAGCTTTTGCAATTAGAATTAGGAAGCTAAATAAATCAATCATCATTGATCAATACCGGGGATTCTAGCCAGTGAACCCACAGTTCATCATCATAGCAATAAAGCTGAAAAATTCAAACGCTCAGACTAGCTACGTTGAATCAAGTCGATTTTTTTAAACTATAACATAATACAATGTTTGGCTTTACTGCGGCTGCAGCTGAATATAATGGATGTTTTTTCATAATAATTGATAGCAATAACTGCAACGGACATGTAACAGTCGAAGGGTAATCAACGAGCAATCCTGCTGCAGTTAGCTAATGGCGCTATAGTGCTGCGAGTCTCGACCGTGTCCACTTTGTTTTGGGTGGTAGTGGCACTACTGTCCACGGTGGCATAGCTTTAGAGACGCATCAAACAATTCTGAGAGCGGGTGGCCTAAGCTTTGTCCAAATGATATTATGTTATGCACTAGGAATTATATCAGAAACTCATTTCGTAAGAGATTTAAGTTGTCGTATGTGTAGGAATTGTATGAAAATGCATTTTTTTTTTCTTAATGGACTAGCAGAAGTTGGGAAATTCACTTTTGGAAGAATCATCGCTCTGAAAGAATGTGATCCAAAGTCGTGATTTCCTGAACGCTTTGTTGAACCCTTCTCATACAGTTGTGACATATGCAGAAATATCCCACTTTAAGGTATTTAAAAAAGTGAAGTAAACCTTAGCGATCAAGTCCTGAAGAGTGGCACCTATTCAAAAGTTGACCTGTGACCCAGTCGTCATACCCCCTCGACCATAATATGTTAGGGGATGAAACGCTATCACACAAAACTTGGTCTCTGGTTTTGGACCTCATCAAGAAGCGGTTTTCACGCAAGTGTATTAAATCATAGCTTATTAATCGTAATACAATGCATAGATATGTATCCATGCAGCTTCGTATTACGGTGAATACGCATCTATGAAGCTTCACAGCTATGCTTCCGTGGACAGTAGCGCGAAGGGAGATCTACTACTCAACTCTATCCTATCGCTTTATAGTTTAATGCAGGGGTTCATACGTCATATTCCCCGAATCAACCATAGTTTAAGCTCATCTGAATAATGTGTCGAACCAACAGCTTCCCGTAATGATTTGATCTCGCAAATTTTATTTCGACCAAACTGAAGCGGCATTTTTAATTGACGTATTTTGTCCTCGTCAATGTCTTAACAGAAGCAGTTTTTTTTTTGGCAATTATTTAATATTTTCTATTGAGTGTGTCGCAATTAGCAAATAGTACTTTAAAGTTATTTTTAACATTGTTTCTGTAACGTTTGATTATGTATACTCAAATGATTTACGGTACAATTAGTGTTTAATTCAATTCTTTGTTCTGACTTTGATTATTTAAAAATACTAGGAACAAGTCTGTTGAACAAAAATATATATTTTGGTTCTGAAAAACCACCCTGGAATCACTCTTGCTGGAGTGATTGCATAGCATTTCGTTTATTTTCGTTTTTACACACATCAAAAGTGTCTAGGGATATCTCAAGCATTTTCATACAAAGTATAGCTATTTGGGAGGCTGTAAAAATTAAAATATTGATACCAACGTGGAAATTTTGAGAACACAGAAACTGCTATATCTGCCCTTTCAGATTGTATAAAGATATTTATTGTAGTAGCATTATTGTACAATCGTAAGGACATTAAAAAAAAACAGATTTTTCTTTTAAAACGTGTCAAAATTTTAGCAAAATCAAACGTTTTTTTTTGTAATATTCCTAACCTTTATCTTATGCCACTGTCCTCGCGTTATTCTGAGATAATGCTCAACTTGTAAACAAACTTAACTTTATGAAATATTTGAAAAATGATATCCCTATGATATCCCTAGACAGTTTTGATGTGTGTATTTCAGCGCGCAATCGCAGCGAGGCGGCCTGCACTGACTAATTGACGGCTGACGCGAACGAACCAGGGCGATTTATATACTAAAATACTTGTTATTGATATTATTTCATCGCACAGGATTTTATTTTCAAAGCCAAATTTTTTGGTAATTAAATTTGATTGGTAGTCAGAATAGCTGGGATAATTAATGGCTTTGCATATTTGCTTCGTGAGCGTTCTCAATGAAGCTGGGTTGTGATGGGCTACTACAATGAAAAAAAATAAAGCTGAAATATTTTTGTTATTTCGAATTTGAGTGAGAGTAACCATGTGTTGTAAGTTTTATTATCAATATTACTATTTCCAGTTGAGGACGGCTGGCAGTAGCTGATTGGTCTACCTGTTGTAAGCCAGTTAATTAATTTCTCCGCCCTTTCCGCAAAAAGCTTTGCGTAGTCGCATCGTCGCAGCTGCCCGTCGATTTTCTCGATGGCTTCACTGAGTCTAGTAATCTGCTGCACTGTCAGTACTTTGATTGTTCTCTGTCTAATTTATCCAACCTCGGGAGCTTCCATCGGGTCAGTGCATTCTAAAATTACATAAAGACTTGTTTATTTCGTACCTACTCTTCGCGTTCCAGAGCTCTTTCTTCGTACCTGTCAGAGTGAGATGTCTACGCTGTTGAGAATTCCTCGTCACTAACCTGTTGATGTCGACGTTGTTCCTAGAGAGGTTTATCAGTTGGCCCCTTTTGATTCTTGTCCAGACCACTGATATATTATTAGACTGTCGCATTGTCGCAAGCCACGACGGCTTCCCATCTTTCGTTAATTTATGCTATAGTTCTACGCTCAATTACACTTTTGGTGATGTTATAGGCTATTTACAATCTGGGTTCCGGCCTCACCAGGTTAACGACAGCCCCTTCTCGAGAGGAATCATTTGCTGTCTCATTGCCACACTTCCCTTGTGTCCTGGAAAAAAAACAAGATTTTAGATACCAACATCAACCCAATTCGAAAGTCACTTGATGTTGGTGGTAACATGCAGATTGGTGAAACTATAAAACGTGCGGATATACTCTTGGGATTCCGAAATCAATCCCATGCTAAGATTGATTAGTTCCTATCGCGTTTCTCAACACCGTAAGCGATATTCCCACAAAACGCACCACCTCACCGAACAAACAGCAAACAGCAACCGAGACGGACGCAAGTTTGCTCGCGTTAACAAGCCACGTTAGATCGAACGTGATTCCTAACACGCCAACTGATTTATTTGTGTTCTCGCTGAACTTCATTTACGGACCCTTTTTCAGCGTTTGTTATTGCTCACCTATCCACTTTTATAGAGCCCCAACAGTGTTTGGTTTCGGCAACTTTTTTATTGAGTAGTAACTTTCGGCTGAGCCCGTGCCGTTGAATATTTTACAGCGAATACAAAGTTGGAACAGCAGTGCGGAAAATATCATTAAAATAAGTAGTAGGTTTTCCATGTTTTGTACATCATCAATATGATTGGAATCTCTGTAATCCTTGGTTCTCTAGGTGGGGCATGAAAAGACAGTACTTGTCTTCAAGATAGAAAAGGAAGAAAGATTTTTCATTATTTCACACAAAAGCAAATGATGAGATGCTCATCTTGAAGGCAGTTACTGCTCTGTAATAAATGTATTCAGGTACTCCTACGCTAAATGGCCATCTCCCAGTAACGACCTAAATTGAGGGTAGTTAGAGAATTCAGTTTGTTTTTATGGTTAAGGGTGGTTAGTCTTTGGCAAAAACTGATAAAACATTAGTATGGTTTGACTTTATTGAAATAACGAATATTATTAATCTATCTACATTTAGAATTATTTCTTAAACTTCAAAGTAAAAATATTACAGTAACTGCTGAACTCATCACATTTCCCTATTCTGTTTCGGGACCAGGCTTTTGTCGTTTCAAAAATAGACGTCGTGGATATGACTGCGGGAACCGCGCCATAGCAAATTGAAGTGGGAGTGAGATGATCCTACTCGCCAAATACAGGATGACACTTGGCATGACAGTGATGTTCGCACACCCGGTATCACGCACTTGGAAAAACGTGTAGCAATCATTTTGTGCGATGGTTTCATTTACAATTCAGGGCATTTCAAGGTAGAAATTCGAAAATAAAGGCTCTTTATCACAATTTGTTTGTTTATATTTTTGTTGAGAAGTCGGTGACGGCGGATCAGCACGGATCAGCAGGTGTGAGAAGGGTTGCGAAATCACGGTATTTTACGGTCATTTTTAAAATAAACATTACGGTTATTACCAGCAACTTATGATGTTTTAAATTTGAATTTGTTTTGAATCTCGCGCAGGCGTAGTATAGGTATAGTTTCGAATTCATTGGCAATCAAATGTTTTTTTTTTCAAATATAATCAGAAATTGGATTTGTTTTACGTTCACCACAAATTAAGTTAGGATTAAGAACGTAGTTCGGGTGCAATCAAATAATGTTTGAGAACTTTGTACCCGTGCTAAGTGGTCTTCGTAGCAAGAGACCTAATTTCATTATTTAAAGTAGCACTTACGCCTAACTTACAAACGTGCTTACTCCACTGGCTAAGTGTCGGCCTTAGAGATAAGAGAAGACTGGACTCATCATCATCATATTTTTTAGCCGAATGAGATCAACTGGCAGCCTCAATGGGCCTCCTCGAAAGTATTTCATCTATTCTTTATTACTGCTAGAGCGCTCTGAACTCAGTCATAGAGAAATCATCATCTAGAATGGTCTTGAGCAATCAGCTTCCGAGCCACAGAACCCGGGAGGTCCTAAGATTTAACTTTCTGTTCATTGCACAGTTGGTGGCCAAATCTTCGGTGATGGAAAACACAGCTAAACTACCCAAGCTTTTTTGAAGCTCGTAGGTGGCTCGACCCCATACCACCTTGGGTTTAAATTTGACTATCTGGGATAAAGACGTAAGGCGTTTTTTTTTAAATTACTACTGCTGTTTAGCCGCTGCTGACTTTGGCAGCTTCACTGTTAGGGTGTGCACAGAAAGCTCTTAGAAGGCTCGAAGGATCGTAATATTTAAAGGAACGAGCCTAAGATTGCCACGGGGTAGCATATACTTCGGCTTGGGGAGTTAATTGGAAAGGGCTATTTGACATACATGTTTGAGAAGAAAAGTGACCCGGCACGTGCTGGTCCGGTTGCGATTAGCTAAACGAAAAACGTGAGCATATATTGTACATACGCTCACATTTTTCAATCCGTACACAATTTAACGTTAATTTAATGCAAAATAATGTCTATGCTCAGGTGAAGGAAATTCTTAAGTGCGGACTTAAGAATTCCATTCATAGCATAGACATTATTTTTGCTCCTTATGGGGCCCTTTATGGGGTTTCAAATTGGAAACTGAAACTGTTACGGATTTAGATTACTAAGGTATTTTATGAATACCGTAAAATACAGTTTAGCCTAACTTTGCCATGGGAAACCTTCACCAATTTCTCTGATTATATTCCAAACAAGGTCAGCTATCTTAGTAAAAACATTGCTTCAAGTATTAAATTTTAAACGTAAAATGCGGTTTATTTCCCTGCGTTGTAACAAGCGTACAATAACTTGCAAAACTAGGAGAGAGGTAGTAATGTTTTAAATTTCGCCTGATAACGTCCGGCTACGAGTGGCCAGAATAAATTATTGTACATAAGAAACTTTGAGTTTTTACGGCTTTCGTTTTGCATGCGAGTCTGTTACCGAATTTGTGGGGTTTTTAAGCTCCGACCAAATTTAAAAGGGGGAGGGTGATTTTTTTGGAAATAATCATCTTAACCAAGTAAATTGGTTAGTCGTGTTATGGTTGAGAAGTTGGTTTCCACACCAAAGTCCGTGTAACAAATGTATGTAGTTTTGTCTGTTTTTTTTTGTCTTGTTGTTTTAACAAAAAAATAAGGATATCAGTATGTTTATCCGTTGTCTAGTATCCCATAAAAAGGGCTTTAGTTAGCTCATCTTGGGGCTCGATGTTGCCGTGTGGAATAAAGTCTAGGGATATTTATTTATTTATGTAGGACGGCAAGCCTACCCTTGTCCTACTCGTTTGGGATAGAGTCATTGACGCATGTTCTGTTCAATTACTTACTGTTCATTTACCATAATCTGTTACCTAATATGACACGAAGTTTGTTCTAACACGATGAAATTAATTAAAGTTTCTCCGACTATTAACCTATTTAAAACTATTAAGTACCAAATTGTCATAGCGTGTAGCGCATAGCGTGTCCGACTCGACTATAAATCATATATAATTTAATTCATGCCTAGTTTTCACTTTACGTGCTACATAGGAGTGTCTGTATTTGTTAAACAAGGGAATAAAATTAAGTAGGTAGTAAGGTGCTTGTATTCTTTACTAAAATAAACTTACATTTTTACGTCTCACTGCTGGGCATAAGCCTTGAAATGGAATTGTTACTAAGACTCTACGAGTAACCCCAATATTTGGAGTCAGTGCGAAGTTTAAGACGTGTATTGTGTAACCATTGTGTTAACAATTTTGAGTAAAAAAAATCCACCTCCATGGGTATTTGAAAAGGTCCAATTGAATACATAACTTGAAATCTTCCCATATGTGTTCACTCGTGAACAATGTGAAACCTTTTTTTTTTTTTTAGTAGGCGAAATGCCTTACGCATACCCGTCCACCGGGGGACGGACGGGTTATGTCGGACTCTCCACTGGAAAGGTGGTATACCAGTGGCCCTACCGACTAAAACCCCTACTACTCCCTCTGATCGTCCGTAGTGGGGGAATACGCCGTATAGCTACGAGGCCGTGTGCGCGTTCCCCCGGACGGAGCCCGCCTGCGTGGCGGGCCGGAAGCGACCCCCCCCCCCTTCGTGAGGGGAGGCCAGAAGGGACGGCAGAGGATGTCAAGCCGTCCCTACCAGGCAGCGGTGACCCGTGCAATGCTGGCGGCGGCACCCCCGTACCACGCGCCAGCTGGCCACCGTACGCAGGCCCTACTGGGCCCGCAACCACGAGCCACCCAAGGGGCGGCTCCGCTGCCGTAACCTTCGGTACGGCCCCGCCGGGCCGCGACGCACAGGGGGGATCAGCCTCGGGTTACTGGCCCCCGCCAACCGGTTGTGCGCCGCGGCCCCAACCACGCGCCTTAACCCATTCGCTGCCAATCAAAAATTACAATAGAAAATTAATTGTTAAAACGCACCGGTGCGTGCTGTGGCATTGAACCAGTTAAGGCGCTTGCAGGCCCCACTGGCCCCGCATCCCCGCATCGCCCTTACGGGCTGTAGCGACCCTTACTGGGCCCGCAACCACGAGCCACCCAAGGGCGGCTCCGCTGCCGTAACCGACGGTACGGCCCCGCCGGGCCGCGACGCACAGGGGGGATCAGCCTCGGACTACTGGCCCCCGCCAACCGGTTGTGCGCCGCGGCCCCAACCACGCGCCTCAAGGCGCCTGCAGGCCCCACTGGCCCCGCAGCTCCACGCCGCCCTCACGGGCCGCAGCGGGTGGGTGCTCAGTCCACCACGCTGCCACGCCTGGGTTCTCTTCGCTTCCCGGTGGTGCCCCTACCACCGGTACTAGGCCCCCTCGCCACGCCGAGGCGAGAACCCATGAGGGGGAACAATGTGAAACCTCAGTGTAATGTTTATGGAAACGGGTATCTATAGTAAACCTTAGATTAAACAAGAAGATACATTGTAAAACATTTTATTGCTTTTTTAGAGGATATTACATATCCTAACCATCAATATTAGTCTACGTACGATTGGCGCCATTTGGTACCATTTGTTTTTTTTAGACACAGTCGACCGCAGTATATTGTACTCGCAACGCACAAAGTCGACAATAGTGGAGAGACATCGCGCGACGTGCGGCTGCCAGCAGCAACGATGAGCGGTACCTTGTTCATCAGCAGCCTCGACCACTCTGCCAAGAGTGTCCGACTAAGAAGAAGGTTTTTTAGAACGAGGCGCTCCCTAGCTCGGAACCCGATTGGGTTCAGTTCAAATCAAACAGGAACACCTGCTTTGTGTTCATTGTCATTTAGGAAAAGTCCTGTTCACCGTGACAGCAAAAATCAGTGTAAGTACCTCTGACTATCCCGTCTGGGATAGCCAGAGTCATGTATGTATGAGGAGAACGCAGAGTTTATTATTAAAGAAAGTGGGTATATTGCACTTTTCTTTGGCTTCAACAGAATCGGGTGCGAAGTTTTTGTTATTCTAATAATGGAAAGTCATTAGTAACGCCACTTACAGCCCTTGCGTGAAATATATCATGTGACAAAATGCAAATGAGCCCAAAGAGGCCGAAAAATAATGAAAACAGACTTCGTTCAACCGAGTTCCATTATATTAATATTTAAAGTCCACTATACTGAATTTCAATGAGCTAAAGTAGGTAGTTTCAAAAATAGAGGGTAGAATAATTTCAGAGGCGTTAAAACTTTGCCCTAATTTTGGTTGTTTATCTGATATAGCCAGCTGGAAAATACAGTTCACATGGAAATAAGTAGGTACTTTATATCCGTCGTAAAATTGAAGATTTGCACATTAGGGCTTTTTTTTCATAATAGGTGGGTGCATTTCAAACCTGTTACTGTACATTTTTTTCTAATGTTACAGTATTACAATATACACTCCAAATATTACAAGAATGCACAGTTTGGAATTACAGACTAAGTTTGTTTCATATTCATCATCATCAACAGCATCACGACGTCCACTGCTGAACATATTTATCTATTATCTTCTCCTATGTAGATAGGACAATGCTCCCTACCCACACATAGGAACGGACGCGTTCGATGGAAGACCGTAAACTCCACACGAGATTCAAACCTACTCCTACCGCAATTCGGTTTACTTTTCCAAATAAATTATTTATTTAAATAAAAAATCAAACTGAAGAAGAAGAAGGTAAACCCAACTACTTAACTCAAGTACTTACTTCATATTCTTAATTGAAATTTATTTGATTTCTTTAAGCAAAATACCTATACCGTTCGAAAGTAATATTTTGACAAAACTTTATCCTTTCCATAAGCTAAGTGAAAGCCTGTGCCTATAGATCGTTAATACCGATGTTCAGATATTTCATCCATACAATAGTCTCAAAAATAGGTACTTTTCCTAGCATACAACTCGACAACAATATGAAAACTTCAAAGAATTCCAGCGATAATTGACTAGCAATTGCCGTAACAAGATCACAAGCCTGTCGCTCCTCCCAGTGACCGTGAAATCAACACTCTTTAGGGGCCAATTGGCTCATTATCGTCACCGGAATAGGCCTATGAGCCTTGTTACTGCTGATTTAGGAAAGGAGCCATGTAATGAGGTCGAATTTTTTTGGGAATGTTTTTTCGCAGTCCTTTGTTATGACAAAGACGTCTGGGTTTGTGGACAAAAATAGTTCTATCATAAAAGCTACATAGCCATGATCGTAATTGAACAGATACCTGATAATTTATGTTTAATTAGTTCTTTTTTACATAACATAAACGGCCTAAATACGTCCCACTGCTGGGCACAGGCCTCACCTCAACTTTGAGATGTAACGTCCAATACTCCAACACGCTCAGTGCGGATTGTTGGAGGGGTGTAAGGTTAGTGAGCAACCTTAATATCAGATGTTATCAAGCCGCCCTAAGGCCTCTGACTAGGCTTAACGACTGACATCTGGTGACGTTAACCGGGACCAACTGCTTAACGTGCCTTCCGAAGCACGGAGATGCCCGAAAAACACTTCACAAAATTTCGGTCGGGGTGGTCACCCATCCCATTTCCGACCCGGCGTGCGTTGCTTTACAACAGCGATCGTCGCCGATCACTGTCACAACTGCTCAGGGGCAAATTGGCTCATTATCGTCACCGGAATAGGCCTGTGAGCCTTGTTACTGCTGATTTAGGAAAGGAGCCATCTAATGAGGTTGAATTTTTTTGGGAATGTTTTTTCGCAGTCTTTTGTTATGACAAAGACCGTCTGGGCTGGTAGACAAAAATAGTTCTATCATAAAAGCTACATAGCCACGATCGTAATTGAACAGATACCTAATAATTTATGTTTAATTAGTTATTTTTTACATAACATAAACGGCCTATATACGTCCCACTGCTGGGCACAGGCCTCACCTCAACTATGAGGTGTAACGACCCATACTCCAACACGGGGGCTCAGTGTGGGTTGGATGGGTGTAAGGTTAGTAAGCAACCTTAATGTCAGATCTGACTAGGCTTAACGACTGACATCTGGCGACGTCAACCGGGACCAACTGCTTAACGTGCCTTCCGAAGCACGGAGATGCCCGAAATACACTTCATTAAATTTCGGTCGGGGTGGTCACCCATCCCATTTCCGACCCGGCGTGCGTTGCTTTACAACAGCGATCTTCGCCGATCACTGTCACAACTGCTCAGGGGCAAATTGGCTCATTATCGTCACCGGAATAGGCCTGTGAGCCTTGTTACTGCTGATTTAGGAAAGGAGCCATCTAATGAGGTTGAATTTTTTTGGAAATGTTTTTTCGCAGTCTTTTGTTATGACAAAGACGTCTGGGTTTGTGGACAGAAATAGTTCTAGCGTAAAAGCTAGCTATAATTAAGAATTAAACGAACTTACCTTGTGAAGTTCGATTCTAATTATACGAGTATCGCGAAGAAGATGATTACATTGTTTACATGCAGCAGTACGTAGTATGGTGCCGTCCTTGTCACACAGTTTAAAGCTACTAAGAGTAAAAACCCTATCTCCGTCTCACTCCCTCGCCGCCGTACTCAGCCGGTCTCCCTATAACCGGTGAGCGCCATTAATTTTAGAGCTTAATTGAAATTAATTTTTTCAACTGGGTGAGGATAAGGTATCCGAAATTGGGTTGGGAGGGAGTATGTAATCATCTTCTTCGCGATACTCGTATAATTAGAATCGAACTTCACAAGGTAAGTTCGTTTAATTCTTAATTATACTTCGTATCCCTCCGAAGATGATTACATTGTTTACATGCAGATGTTTAGAGTTCCAAAAAAAAATTATTTCATAATAGGATTCTCAGAAAAACTAAACAACAGAAATGTTCAAACACTTATTATATTATCTCTTTTCTTCATGAAATATAATCAGATAACAAAAAGCATTTTAATGAAAAGCATTTTAACTAGCATTTTCTTCTGTTAATGCTTCAAAATGATACATCATATTTATAAAATAAATCAACAAAAGAATTATGTTCTATATATTTCTAAACAAAGAGTTAGCAAACTCGTTATTGTTAACAGATAAACCAATATCTTCTCTGTTATAATATTTGTAGAAAACATTGGATGTATCACTCCAGCCTGCAGCCCTACGAACCACTTGGAGGTTTACACCGGCCCGACGTGCAGCAGAAGTTGCCGCATGTCGGGTGCTGTGCGCACTGAAGACATTTGTGTCCACACCACTTTTATGAAGGGCATCCTTCACCCAGTGGGCAAGCGTTTGTGAGCCTACCTTGTTATGTGGCTTTTTAAAACTTATAAACACATTTCCTGCTGATTTGCTTGTTCTGATATTTGCAGTTTTGTGCAAATAAGTCTGTAAAGACAGTGCCGGACATATTTCCGGATTTTCTTTTATGAAAGGTAGCCTGATAAGTGGTTGGTAGGTTCCAGGTCTAGATGTTTTAATTAAGTCAACAATTTTTATTATTAAACAATCGTCTTGTACAAGAATGTTTTCAAGCTTAACTAAACTTAAAGTTTGCATTCGGTGAGCGGATGCTATTGCAAGCAATGTGATTGTTTTTACTGATAAATCACGTAAACTTATGGTATCATATGGATATAAATCACTTAAATAATTGAGCACGACTGCTGGGTCCCACGTAAAGTCATATTTTGGCGTGGGAGGTTTCAACTTAAAAGCACCCTTTAACAGTCTGTTGACCATAGCGTGAGAAGATACCGATGCATCTAATACTAGAGATAAAGCTGATCTTGCGGTGTTCAATGTGCTATAGCCAACACCCGACTCAAATTTTTGTGTCAAGAACTGAATCAATTGCGAAACATTAGCTTGAGAATAGTTATAATTATTAACTTGACAAAACTCCCACCATGATTTTAAAGACGAATTATACTGTTTTAACGTATTTTCGGCAAAAGAAGCCATGAGTAAATTCAAGGAGACCATTGGGGCGCCTCGTTCCATCAGAGCTTGCTGGATAATCTCGCTGCCACCAGGGAAAGGTTTGTATGGAGTGGATGAGCTTCCCTGAAAGGAGAATATAATAATGACTTATTTGGTTCGAATACAATCTCCTGAGAAACTATCATTTTTTGATACATTGGGTACCATGGTTGTGATGGCCAGTATGGTACGACAAGAATGCCTTCTGCTTTGTCCAATCTAATTTTCTGTAAGACTTTAGTAATGAGACAAAAGGGGGGAAAAGCATAGAAATGTAAATGATGCCAATTAAAGGTAAATGCATCGATTACTTCAGATTGAGGATCTAGCTTCCATGAAGCATATCTCTCGCATTTGTGGTTTTGTATACTGGCAAAAAGATCAAAATTTGGCTGGCCAAATGCCTGTTTAATTTGTGTGAACGCATATCCGGCAAGCTCCCATTCAGTGTCAATATTTAATTGTCGTGACGCACGATCTGCTTCTATGTTATCAGCTGATTTGATATATGATGCAAAAACATGTAACTCACGTTGTTCACACCATTGCCAGATTTTTCTGGCTAAGTTATTAAGGTGTGTGAACCTCACACCACCCATTCGATTGATGTAGGATAATGCTGTACTATTATCAACACGAAGAAGTATGTTGCAGTCACGGAGTTGAGAGGTAAATGTTTTTAATGCATAAAAAGCAGCTTTTAATTCAAGATAATTAATATGATAGGCTAACTGAGGTTTACTCCAATTGCCACCGGCTGATTCGCCGTTGCATGCTGCACCCCATCCAGTGCGGGATGCATCGCTGTATACTATTATATTATATTCATCCTTTCGGATTGAAGAGAAACTGTTATCAATGTTATCTTTCCACCAGTTTAAATCATGATCCAAATGGCTTTTTACAGACATTCGTTTATTATAATTTTCAGAATGATTCAAAGCTAAATATTTCTCCCGTTCCAATAATTTCGTGTAAACCCAGCCATAACGAACGGCTGGACATGCTGAGGTCAAAAGACCAAGAAATTCAGCAAATTGTCTAATAGTGCATTTTTTAATATTGATGAACCTAATTGCCTTCTCTTTTATTCGCAATTTCTTTTCATCCGGCAATGAGAGTGTCATGTCGGCTGTATTGAATAAAAACCCTAAAAATTTACAATATCTACTGGGCACAATCTGACTTTTGTCCCTGTTGATTAAGAATCCTAATGATTCTAGAAGGGTTGTAGTGGTAGTGACATTATCAACACACAGCTCGTAGGATGAGGCAATACAGCAAAAATCATCTAAATAATTAACAGATAGGTGACCAGAGGAACGTAGGTGAGACAATACTGGTTTGAGTAGTTTCGTGAAAACATATGGGGCAGTACACAAACCAAATGGTAGGACATTAAATTCAAATAATTTGGTGCGCCATTGAAACCTCAACATCTTACGATCTTTGATATCCACTGATACTAAAAAGTAAGCGTCCTGTAGGTCTATTGTTGCCATGTAGTCATTATGTTCAATAAGTTTCAAAACCGTACGGTAGTCTTCCATCTTGAAGTGTTGAAGATCAATGTATTTATTTAAACTCTTGAGGTTTAAAATAAATCTATGCTTACCGTTCGGTTTTGGAACTGTGAAAATTGGCGAAATATACTGGCCTTCACAGGGGCTACAAGATGAAATAAAGCCAGACTGAATAAGATCGTAAATGCAATCGTCAATAATTTCAGCCTCAGATTGTGTACAGCACTTGTTTAGTGGTGCATTGTATTGTACTGGAAGTTCTTTAAAAGGAATTTTGTATCCTCTGACCCAAGACAATATCGTGGGGTCATTTGTAATATTAGTCCACTGTCGATGAAAATATTGTAATCTGCCAGCAACAGAACTAAGTACCTCTCTTGAATCTGAAGTCAAGTCCTCCTCCCACGCTGGCGCTGCATGTTCTTCGAGCTGTAGCTGAACCGGTCGCGTGTCGATGTTTGAGCCGCCTGTTTCCTCTGCGGTGTGGGGTACGCTCGCGTCTGGGCAGCTGGTGCTTGCGGCGCCCCGCTCCCGTTTAAAGTCCCACGACGAGCTGGCAATGTTTGACCTGTTGTAACCGGTTTAGGTTTTTGTCGATTAATGGAAGCTGTCGGTCTGAGCTCCATTCCGGACTTAGAAATCGCCTTAGATGACTTGAGGTGCTCAGCAAGGTCAGAGCTAAACAAATATTCATCTATTTTGGTATTTTTAATAGTATCTCGTGTCTGTTTATTGAGAGTATTAATTATCGCATATCTGCGTGATTGTGATTCTTTGTGGTGATAATCACACAACAGACGGCCGGCATCACTGAGCGATTTTATAATTTCGTCTGAAAAATCCTCTTTATTTTTAGTTATTGATAAATTTAAGGCTTTACCTAATGCTGATAAACAACTTGCCAATTGATTTTGCTTAGTCTGAGAATAGACATCCTTTTTGTTATTTATTTCTGTGAGGGCAGCCTTAATTTCTAGATTAAGTTTAGGAGCCCTCATGTTGGGACAGTTTTCTGGCGGTAAATACAGTTTTAGGAGTTCAGACCTATTATCATTTGATAAACCATTTAGTAAGATGTGTTGCCATCTGGTAGACACGTCGTGGTGCAAGTTGTCACCAAATTGTTTTTGTGAACGAGAGTCATCCCCTAATATTTCCAGAACGTTTTGGTCTAGTTCCAGTTCCTCTGGTTGAGACTCGTGTTCAACTAAGATGTCACCTGGAAAAAACATTGCAGTTGTTGAATAAAAGGTTTTTCAACACTGAATATGAACATTTTGACATGACTGAAATGTCTATCCGTAAAGAACGACAAACTACATAACATAATTATGTTACTGTGAGAGTAGGTACTATACTCGTATTTGTTTGAAAATTTGGCGAAATGTATTCATATAGAATACTTTAACGCTCAGACACGATATACGTGGAGCTCATGCTATGTGTTCTTGGTAATAATCACTCGACACGATATACGTGGAGTCAATAAAAATAAAAACAATTCTCAGCACGATTTACGTGGAGTTAAGTAAACAATGCTCGACACAGTTTTACGTGGAGCTTAGCAAGCAATATTTGCCACGATTTACGTGGTATATTGTTATTTGAACACATAAAAAGCTTATATGTTTCGTAATGTATAAAGCCAGCACAGTGATATCAGCATTAAGCAGTCATGCGCACGGCATATCATAGCAAAAGCCACTTGCAAGTCGAGACTTGATGGCGCCAACTGCGCGCGCAGGCGGCGCCAGAGTGTCGCGACAGCGCGGCGCCACGGCCGCAGCCGCGGCGCTTTCCTGTTGCCAGGCGCGACAAAAAGACGTCGCTTCACAGAAAATCAAACAAAGCAACGCTACTTACTGCTTATTTCTAATTCATTATCAGAATTCATTAAATTAGGCGTCTCATCATTTGAAATAATATCACTTCCGGAAGAGGTCGAAATTTTTCGACTGCGTCGTGACTTTTTTTGTACTTTTTCTTCTAACTTCCGAATTTTCTTCATAATTGCATCGTAGCCGTCGTCTTTTGAGCGTTTCTTACCGCCCATTGTAGCACTGAAAGTTAAATTGTAAGGGACGAGTGACTTGGACCGCACAAAAATACGTAATGGCGCTCACCGGTTATAGGGAGACCGGCTGAGTACGGCGGCGAGGGAGTGAGACGGAGATAGGGTTTTTACTCTTAGTAGCTTTAAACTGTGTGACAAGGACGGCACCATACTACGTACTGCTGCATGTAAACAATGTAATCATCTTCGGAGGGATACGAAGTATAATTGTAGTTGAACTTATAATATCTATGTTTATTTCAGTCTATTTAATAATAGCTACGTCATTGACAAAACCTATTTGATCGCCTAGTAACGTTGTCTATGACTTTCAACAAGGTCGCTCAAGTTGCATTTTATTTTCACTCTACGCATAGGTATGAATGATTTGAATTTGAATGAAGTTAGCCCACACCACAATATCTCATTATGGATACATCTAAATGTTTTAGTAATTCAGAGTTTAGTCATCAAACGAAACTATAAACTTGTGTTTATAGATAGGGCCGAAAAAGAAAGTTTTAAAGCACCCTTACACAATGCGACTTTTTTCACAGTCACACGACTGCATCACGACACCAGCATTCAACAATAGATGTGCAAATTATACTGATAGAAATCGTTTTTTTTTATTTAGTACGTCGAGAGCATCGTGGCCCTGTAGTAACATACTCTGGCTCGGAACTCGGTGGTCCCTAGAATGAATCTAGCCGGAACACACCTACTTTGTGTTTATTGTACAGAGGCGCTCACATCAAGCTTTACATAGGGGCACCTTATGCGGCTGACATTAGAACATTTTGCAATGGTTTTGTAAAGGATGATGTGTGTGCCTCTGTACAGTTTGCGGCTAACTCTCCGGTGATGTAAAAAAAAACAGATAAAACCCAAGCCAAATAACGGCGTCTAGTTCGACATGTCGCCCATTACTACTCGAGAGAATGGTGGACTTTTGCAGAGGATAGGGAGCGATGGAAAGGTTTGGGGGAGACCTTTGCCCAGCAGTGGGATCTTGCAGGTTAAAAAAAGTCGCAGTGTGTAATGGGCCTTCCAAAGCAGGCGTGTCAGTCCGAGAGCGTGCGGTGAGGACTCGCGGTCAGTAAGGAAAGTTCCGAACCGCTATTTACTAAATTTGGAACGGAATGAAATACGGTTTTCTGTAGCACAGTATGTTTTATAGGCGAACTTTTTTTTGTTTGCAAATTAGAAGAGATACCGTTGCAGATATTAAATCTGCGTAATATGAGTTCATTTCACAAATTGCGGCTAACTCTCTGAGAAGACAGCGCCGAAAAACCTAAGCAACCCGGAAAAAGTCGTTTCCTGTCGACGTGGTCTGCTGAAAGAAATCTCTTTTTAGAAATTTGTACCTGTATAGTTCTTAATATAGCAATAAATATTTTCCCTTTAATTATCAATTTTCAAGCGATGACCCACAGAGATTTTAATTTTATTGCCTGAATTCATCCTCGACACATCACATTTTTTGTCTCAAGCAACTGATTTACGATTACGTAAGTTTTCTAACTATTCCTGCTCTTATTGTATCGGTTTCTCTAATATTAGTTTGGCGTACAACCTTTATGAAACCACAAATACGCGTCTGTAAGCGAACGCCCACTCCAACGCCTCGCGGTAGAAACTTTTTAGGTGCTTTAACTAGTCGGAGCGGTAATTATCTGCTCCTACCTCGAGTGCTTATTAAAACTTGTACACACTTAATGAGCGGGGGTAATAACAGTTTAGTGGCAAACAATTTCCTGAATTTTGTCGCGCGTTGGTTAGTGAACTTAAACAAAATACGACAACCTTCAGACATCTAACTGTTAGGCACAGGTCACACTTCTACTATGAGGTATTACGAACTAAACGGTGTGCCCAGTGTGGATTGTTTAATACTGATGCTTACCTTTTTGTCATAATATGTCAAGCTTTTTCAAGGCCCCCGACTAGGTTTATCGACTGACATCTAGTGATGTCGGCCGCAATTCCACCACACGTAAATGGCCAAAAAAAAAAATTTTTTTAGAAGAACTAATGTGACAGTAAAAATCCATAACGCAGGCCTCTAAAGCCCCAAAAACACACAAAAGCTAGATTTTGCAGTCATTCAGAATGGAACATTCAGAAGTCCACACTTCATTTAACACTTTACGAGGCTGATAAATTACAAGCTGAAAATAACTTCAAGGCCTTCTCACTTTTTACTTGAAATTAAATAAATTAGTTCGTAGGTACATAATTGTATTTAGACTGTGAGCAGTCAAGTGAACAATAAAACAGTTATCTTCTAAATATAATGTTCAGATTGCCTAAATCAGTTAAGATAACAACAGTTTGGGTATAAACTTAGTCCGCAAGCGTTTGTTCTTGCCCAGAATTTACAGGTAAAATAGACGATCCAGCAAATACCTGCTTTGAGAGCGATTAAAAGTTGTTTAACTCCGAAACCCTATTCAAACTTGTATTTTACTTCAGCACCCGATATCTGTCTTATGGAGTTAAAAGTCAGCTACCTTACATCATTCAACACTATCCCACTTACTAAAAAACTTTACAACCTACTTTCTAAGTACATTAAACCACTGTGCAAATGTAACGCAGTTTGTGTCCTCGAGTAGTATGCAATTTCATATCAATGAGAGGTCACTTTATACTAGTTACATTTCTGATGAAGTGGAAGACTGTACAGCAGATAACGGGATGGCTAGAACAAAAGGAAGTGAATAGACCCTCGTTAGAACGCTGTCATGTTATAAAAGCCTCAACAGTTTCCGAGTTTTCCCGAAACTCTGCCCGCAGGTATCAGCGCCTATAAACTTCCAATACTTCAAGTATATCTATAGGATACTATTTAAATGAAACAAAGTAGCGTTTGTTTGAGCACTCTAGTACTGCGGGACAGATTTTTATGGTTTTTGATTTGTTTGATTTGTCACAGACAAAGCGAAGAGAAGACGTCTACGTTTACGAGACGCTGTCGTGTAACAAGTCTATTGTACCTAATTGTGTAGGAACACGTGTCAACAGCAAAAACATAAAAAATCAACAACAAAAACGTGTTTTACTAAAGATAGGAAAACCAGAAAAAGACATTCGGTCTACTTGACTTCGACTGCACTAACCACTGTGCTACCGAGACTATTTCGTTTTTTTCCGGTATATAAAATAACCTATTAAAAACACGTTTACTTGTTTTTTGTAAAGAAACGTGGTCAGAGATTACATTTTGTTTCATTCTTCATAGGTTTGACAGGCTCCAATATTACTTAAAAAGAATTTTAATTATTTCATTTTACGAAATACGTTTTCATACAATACCTGAGCTTTTTATTAACTAGACGTGTTTGACTACACATGTTGTATGAGAAAGCTTTTTGCTTTTGTTTGAATGTTCATTAACTGGCTCAGCCAATTCGGCTAAGAAAATTAACACAAAACGGCTCGGTTGGTATCAAATTCAACACTTTAAACCTTTCCAAAGTTCGCGAACCACCTGACCGCAAGGTATCGGCTGTATTTTGAAGTTCCCAACTTGTTCTCGATAAAACCTTTCAGGTGAGGTAGTTAATTTTATCGAAACAAGCCTAACAATTAGTCTGTGATTTCGCGCCTCCGAGTTAAGGTGTTTTATTGCACTCACGCCCCAAAACTTTCGAGTAGCTTACAAAGAGATCCTACCTTTCAAACTTCGTCTGACTCCAAAAAGAACCTTATTCCTTGAGTATACAGTCGTAGTTTAAGTAAAGAAGTTTTGTAGCAGCAAAATTGGGTTTGCCAGCATAAATATCTTTTTCCGGGAGATTCTTTATCGTGCTCGGAATGGTTCCGTTGCTGATGCAAAAATAATTGTTTGGAACCCTCCTTTATGCTCCCCGCCGGTTGGATTAAACTGATGCTGGGTTTTGCGGTAACTGTTAATTTCATGTGTGGCAAATTTTAAATTAGAAGATTTGAAATGAAGTAATGGAAGGTTTTTGCCTTTGCCTAAACTTGTGATTTAAAGTTACACAACTGTTAAGTATTTATTCCTGTAGTGGAAAGGACAGTGTTCGTTAGTAGGTAATCATTTTCTTCCTGAACTACAGTCACTTTGAGCAATCCAATTCTTCGAAACGATCTTATTATACCCACGCATTTATTTTTATTTCCACGCTGTGTTGTCGCCATGCTATATAACTTTTCTACTTGAAAGGTAATTAGTTATATTATACGTATGTGATTTGCTTACTTCACTGTCAGCGTACTACAAAGAAGATTTTGTTTCCACGCGATCGCTCAATTTTGAAGACAGTGGACCTTATTTATTTTAATACCGTTGTAACCAACTTTATGTTTTTAATAATATTTCAATGTACGTAATTACGCATGCACAATTTTGATCTTTATTGCAAACGACAAAAAACATATTTTGTTCACATTTGTTCGTCGCACGACCTACAAGAATCAATGTGTACTTATTTATGAAACACGGCGTCCGTCACTTAGGGGTCGAAGCTCGGCCTCCTTCGTCTATACTTCGATCGTCTACTGCGTCTATCTGGCAGACAAGAAAACAAAGATGCTGAGATGGTGGCTTTAACGTACACGTTTGGTGGAGGGCATCTAAGAACCAATTCTCCTTAGCGCGAAACGTTTTACCCCCTTATAAAAACGAACGCATGCATCAAGCAATAGACGTGTTGTGTCACTAACTCGCAAATGGCAACAAGAATGACAGTGACAGAGGGTTAGACTTTAGTGATATAGAGTGTAACAATTGCCAAAAAGGTTTCAAAGTGTTATTATAGAACTTACCACCATCGTGGTAAATAAGCTACGACCAATTGCCATCTTTCAGGAAGATCGCTTCTTATGATATGGGTTGAGAAAAAACAAGCGTTAACAAAGTGTATTACCAGTTGGAGCTCATAAATCTAAGCCTTGAAGTTCTTATTTATTTCATTTCAGCATCTTTCTATATAGGTATAAAGGTATCTTTTATAAAGGTATGCTACTTGATTGTAAAATAAACTTTTATATAGATGCAGTTAAAAGAAATTTGCCAACTTATCTATAGTCTATCCAACATCAAATCTGATTTATTCTGCCGATGTCCGTTCACACCCATGATCCACGATATCCATCCATACCGAAGACAGTCTGGCTGCCGTTGATTTATGAAATTGCAGCGGCGTCAGTCACTCCCCGCCGGGCGGCGCCACCGTCGCATCAATCTCGGAGACAAGGGAACAAACATGACTTCGCATGCGTCGTTCGTTAGAGATAGAGCACAGTTAGAACGCAGGCTGTGACTGGACTTGGCTAAACCACTGTCAGCACTGAAATGATGTGTGTACAGTGGTCTACAAGGTGTAACAAGCGTAATCTGAATCTAATCGTCGCCTGGCCACATGGAAAAATGTATGGGCCATCGGCAATCAGTCAGAATGACATTTATAGTGCGGTCCGTTTTGAGTCAAAAGTGATAATAACGCGCTCACACGCGTTCCGAATCGAGAAATTATATGAGCGTGAGTAACGTGAGCGCGCTATTATCACTTTTGACTCAAAACGGACCGCGCTCTTAATGTCGTTGCAATTTATTTTTGGCGCTTTTTGCATGTCACAGAACGGTACTTTGCTCATGGCTATCCCCTAATGGATGATTGTTAACTAAGATGCTACTTCAAATCCCTTCCTATTTTCAAATCCCGTGTCAAAGCTCACTTTCTATTGCCTTGACCCAATGATCTTCTTTTTCACTACTTAACGCAATCGTCCTGTTAATCCATACCGAATTGTTTGTATTATATTTATGTAGGTTTATGTAAGTTTATTATTTTGCTTGTAGTACTGTATGTATGTTTATTTTATAACTGAAAAACTAAATTTTGTTTTAATATATTCATTTTTTCTTTTTAATAACTGCCTTGCACCACCGCATCTACTTCCCTTTCCAGTTTCTCTACCTGAAGGTTGTCTGGAAGAGATCGCTCTTAGCGATAAGACCGCCTGCATTGTACATTCTAATGTCTATAAGCATCGTTATGTAATTGTTTTCTTTGTGCAATAAAGTATATCTTATCTTATCTTATCTTATCTACTTCATCATGAACAGTCACTCCCCGCCGGGCGGCGCCACCGTCGCATCAATCTCGGAGACAAGGGAACAAACACGACTTCGCATGCGTCGGTCGTTAGAGATAGAGCACAGTTAGAACGCAGGCTGTGACTGGACCTGGATAAACCACTGTCAGCAGTAAAATGATGTGTGTACAGAGTGGTCTACAGGTCTTAAAAGCACATGTACAAGCACAAGTCTTAAAAGCAAAAAGCACGAAAAATGTATGGGACATCAGCAATCAGTCAGAATGTCATTTAATGTCGTTGCAATCCTTTTATGGCGCTTTTTACATGTCGCAGAATGGTGTTTTGCTCATAACTATCAACTAATGGATGATAGACTTAAAAATTAAGGAATTGTTAGAATAAACTTGGTGAATTTTGACACTTACTGTACATACAATTAAAACGACGCTACTAAGATGCTACTTCATCATGAACAGTCACTTCCCGCCGGGCGGCACCACAGTCGCATCAATCTCGGAGACAAGGGAACAAACATGACTTCGCATGCGTCGGTCGTTAGAGATAGAGCACAGTTAGAACGCAGGCTGTGACTGGACTTGGCTAAACCAATGTCAGCAGTGAAATGATGTGTGTACAGTGGTCTACAAGGTCTAACAAGCGTAATCTGAATCTAATCGTCGCCCTGGCCAAATGGAAAAAGCACAAAAAAAATGTGGAATTTCACCAAACAGTCAGAATAACATTCAATTCATTTATGGCGCTTTTTTACTAGTAGCAGAACGGCGTTTTGCTCATGACTATCCCTTAATCGATGATAGACTTAAACATTAAAGAATTGATGGAACAAACTTGGTTTGACTTATTTTGACACCGACTGTTTAAACAAATAAAACGACGCTACTAAGATGCTACTTCATCATTAACAGTCACTTTCCGCCGGGCGGCGCCACTGTCGCATCAATTTCGGAGACAAGGGAACAAACACGACGTCGCATAGTCGGTCGTTAGAGATAGAGCACAGTTAGAACGCAGGCTGTGACTGGACTTGGCTAAACCAATGTCAGCAGTGAAATGATGTGTGTACAGTGGTCTAGATGATAGACTTCATAAATAAGAATTTGTTTAAATAAATTAGGTGTGACTAATTTTGACTAACTGTACATCCAATTAAAACGACGCTTCTAAGATGCTATTTCGTCATGAACAGTAACTCCCCGCCGGGCGGCGCCACTGTCGCATCAATTTCGGAGACAAGGGAACAAACACGACGCCGTCGCGTGCGTTAGTCGTTAGAGATAGAGCACAGTTAGAACGCAGGCTTAGTATTCCTGACTGGACCTGGCAATACGTCACCACTAAAAATGATCTACACTCGGCGTCAAAAAAATCGCACCTTATAAAAATCTTATTCAAAAATTCCTAAACCTTATATAGAGGATAGTGTTAGGTATCATTAGAAAGGTAACAAAAAGGAGCATCAAACAACAATTAAGTGCAATCTTTTTTTTAATTAAAATTATACAAAAGACATAAAAATTTGAAAAATAATAAAAAATCTTAATTCAGTCCTAATTAATAATCGATAATTTACAAAAAAAAATGTACAAAAAGTGTCTTAAAATTAACTTAAAATCTAGTGTTACCCCCCCTTGCCCTGATGACGGCTTCCATACGGTCCCTCATAGACCTCACCAACTTCAGGAGCTCTTCTTGAGGGATAAGACCCCATTCTTCAATCACCGCGGTTTGGAGTTCCTCTAGAGTCGAAGGAGCCGGATCCCGAGATCGAACCTTACGTTTAAGATGGTCCCAGAGGTGCTCTATCCGATTCAGATCAGGACTTCTCGCTGGCCACTGCATCACAGGAATGTGACGATGGCTGCAGTGTGTGCGCGAGCGTTGTCGTGCATTAATGTGAACCCCTCGCCAAAAGATTCGGCAAAGGACCACATGCACATCCAGGATCTCTGTGATATAGCGGCGCGCAGTCAGCGACCCTTGTCCGCGAGCACCTCCGGTCCGGGAGACGCAGACCAGGTCGGTTTTGCCGGCAGCCGACATACCGCCCCAGAACATGCAGGATCCGCCTCCATATTCCACCGTCTCCTGGATGCAGGCTTGAGCGAAACGTTCACCCTGCCTCCGGTATACTCTTCTTCGTCGGTCGTTGCAGAAAAGACACACTCGTGTCTCGTCTGAGAAGAGAACAGCTCCCCACTGCTCAATGGTCCAATCGACGTGGTCGCGAGCAAACTGCAAGCGGGCTCGTCGGTGCGCTGCAGTCAATTTTGGGCCTGTAGCAGCTCTGCGGGCTGCTATGTTCTTCTCCTTCAGTCTTCTTCTAACCGTGGATACACTCACGGTGCGTCTGCGAACTGCCTGGAGCTCCTGTTGCAGCTGAACAGCGTTTGAGAAGCGATTTCTCAAAGAGTACGACACAACGAACCGGTCGTCTCTTTCCGAAGTGCAGCGACGTCTACCGGACCCATGTCGCCGGATATAGCCACCGGTCTCTAAAAAGCGCTCTACGAACCGAAAAACGTCTCAGATTTAGTTGCCGGGCGACATCACACTGCCGCACCCCTGCTTGCAGTAGTGCAACCACTTGAGCGGCCTCATCAGCTGTAGTGTCCATTTTTCAGATGTTCTTTCTTCAGTAAAATCAGTGCGTGTGTCCCCTTCAACGGTTTAATAGCGAATGACCCACATTGTTTTTTTTTTTTTTTTTTTTTTTTGAATTGACTAGCTGTTAGTCCAAGGTGTGACTTTCACAGCTTTACCGGGCAATGGGGTGAGCGGAAGGCTCACAACCCCTAGCAGTTAAGTAACAGGCCTAAGGGTGCCCCCAGGGGGGGCCGAGCCTCGGCTTAGGGCGTTACTGGGACTAGGCAATCTAACGTAAGTTTGGGGAGAGAAGCGGCCGGGGACGTGCCGGTACCGCGAAGCATGACTAAAAGATTGGGGCCGCGACGCGCGTCCACGCCGGCGTGGACGATATCTCGGTCTTGTGGAGTGTTGGCTTGGCGCGAGCTGTTTGACGGAGGCGATGAAGCGGGTGATGGCATCATCGGGCTCTAGTGGGACATGTCTGGGACGACGATGTTTTCGGGACTTCTTGCCCTTAAGGGGCCTAGGGATATAATTAGAGGCTTGGACTACTAAGGGGTTTGGGTGGGTCATGGTAGAGTCGAAGAATTTAGAGGACAACTGTTTTAGATACTGCTGGATGGTAGGCAGATCTAAGTCTAAGTGGAGATTTTCATTGCGTAAGAACCACGGGGCACCCGTGGCCTTGCGCATGAACCTATTCTGGAGGGTCTGTAGCTTATGGATAGAGCGGGAGGAGGCGTGTGCAAACACGGGGCTAGCATAGGTCATGATGGGGCGGATACAAGACGTGTGAAGTCGAACCTTATTTCTAAGGGACAACTTACTACGCTTATTGATAAGACAGTGGAGGCGGCCTAGGACAAAGGCGGCACGATCGCGGACTTTTTTAATGTGATCTTGGAAGCTCAAACTACTGTCAAGTTGGACGCCTAAGTATCGAACTGTCTTTACCCAGGGAATAGGTTGTTCGAACATAGTGATTTCAGGGAGTTTGGGTGGGTCTTTATCGCGGCTCCTTTGGAAGAGGATAGCGGCGCTTTTGTCAGGATTGACTTCAATTCTCCACTTCCTAAACCAGTCACCGATTGTATCGGCGGCGGTTTGGAGAGATTTGAGAATGAGATCTAGTCTGGGGTGCGTACAATACAGAGCTGTATCGTCAGCAAAAAGAGCTATCTTAATAGGTGCCCGAGGGCAATCAAAGGTTGGGAGATCGCTAGTGAACAGCGTAAACAGGATGGGGGACAAGACGGAGCCTTGAGGGACTCCGGCTCTTATGGGGTGTGGTTGAGACAGAATGCCTTCCACTCTGTAGCGAAAAGAGCGATTTGAAAGGAAGTCTCGAAGGATGAGCACGAGACGATCTGGGACACCAAGTGTATATAGCTTGTAAATCAAGCCATTGTGCCAGACCTTATCAAACGCTTTCGCTACATCGAAAAAGAGGGCGCCGGTTCTGTGGCACTTTTGCCTACCAAAACCGGTTAGGACTTGCTCGACTATGCGATGCACCTGCTGGACGCAAGAGTGTTTGGGTCTAAAGCCAAACTGCTCGTCAGGAAGGAGGCTCTTGGACTCTACATAGTCCTTGAGTCGTCTAAGGATGATACGCTCGTAAAGTTTCCCTATGGAACTTAAGAGACTAATGGGGCGGTAACTAGTGGCCTCAGTTCGGGGTTTGCCTGGCTTGGGAAAGCCAATGACAATAGCTTCTTTCCACGCTTGCGGAAAGATGTTGTTACTCAAAGCTGCGTTGAATATCGCAGTGAGCACTATAAAAAGAGGAGTGGAGAAGTGCTTGAGCACTTTATTGGATATCCCGTCAAAGCCTGGTGCTTTTCGGGGGTGGAGGTCCTTGACGATAGTCTGAACTTCCTCGACCGTGACGCTAGCGAGAGGAGGATCGGAGGGAGGGGACCCACATTGAACCCGTGTTGACCTCTTTATACCCACAAAGTTAGCGCAACTCGCGACTCTCCCGAGCAGCAAAATTTCCTTAGAATTTTTGTGTCCCTTTATTTGTTGCTTTAGGTTTTATTTGATAATGAAAAATAATGTTTGTTATTAAGTTAATTAAGTAACCTTTTAAATAAAATTATAATTAATAATACGACTGCATGTGCATACCCAAAGTTAATGCCATTTGAACGTGATTTTCTTAGAGGTGCGATTTTTTTGACGCCGAGTGTATGTGTAAACAATATTCAAGGTAATCTGAAGGTTTTAAAAAAAGCAACCTAACCACTACTGCATTAGAATAGTGTAGAGTAGTGAGTTTTCAGACACCCGCATGGCTGCTGGCTGTCTCATTGATATCTGACACAGCAGAACAAAACTAAGCTAAACGGAAGTGATATTCGTAGAGTACAGAGTAAGAGTTTTAATGTTAGACCAGGGGAATGTGCTAGGGCCCGACGGCCTTCCGGCCAAAGTCGTCTCCTTGGCGGCGGGCCCAATGGAGCAGAATTTTAGGGACCTCTTTGACCGCTGCTTCCGGGAGAAGAGGTTCCCTAAGGTTTGGAAGGTGGGTCTACTCTGCCTTCTCCAGAAGGCAGGGCGGCCAAAAGACTCGCCTTCAGCATACAGGCCAATAATTTTGCTCGATGATGTTGGTAAGATGTTCGAGAAGATCATCTCATACCGCCTCATCGAGCATCTCCGGGAGATGGGCCCGGACCTGGTGGGCGCTCAATACGGGTTTCGTGCAGGGCGTTCCACTGTCGACGCCCTGACACGACTGCGGGACCTTACAAAGGAGGCCGAAGAGTGTGGGGAGGGTGTAATTGCAGTGTCATTTGACATCAAGAATGCATTTAACTCCCTCCCGCACGCGACCATCACTGAGGCCCTTGGGTATTTCCGGTTCCCCTCATATCTTCGGGGGATTATAGCGGACTACCTCAGGGGGCGAGAAATAGTCTTCTCAGACGGTGATAGCGTGGTTCGCCGCTATGCGGCTGAGTCCGGTGTTCCACAGGGGTCGGTGCTGGGACCACTCTTGTGGAACATTGCCTTTGACTGGCTCCTCCGCGGGTCCCACGAGCGTGCTATGTTATGCCGATGACACGCTCCTTACTGCCCGGGGGAAAACGTTTGGGGAAGCGGCCATAAAGGCCTCCGCGGGGGGCGACCTGGTCGCTAGGCGTATCGGCCTCCTGGGCCTCACAGTGGCCCTCGAAAAAACAGAGGCCATCTGGTTTCGGGGGCCACGACAGAGACGGGCGCCGCCCGATGCCCACATTATGCTCGGGGGCGTCCGGACGGCAGTAGGGGTCGAGATGAAATATCTCGGCCTAACATTAGATCCTGGGTGGCACTTCACTGCACACTTCCGTGCTGTCACCCAGGCTAATGAAGGCGGCTGATAGCCTGAGATGGCTCATGCCCAATTTAGGAGGGCCCGACTCTAAATGCCGGAAACTTTATTCCGGCATTTTGAAAAGCATGGCGCTTTGTGGTGCGCCTATCTGGGCGGCGGCCCTCTCAAGACGAGAAAACGTCCATCTTCTACGAGCACCTCAACGGGCGATTGCGCAGCGGGCCGTGAGAGCTTACCGTACAGTAAGCTTCTCCGCGGCCTGTGCGCTTGCGGGCACCCCTCCGTGGGAATTGGAGGCAAACGTATTGGCGGTCGTCTACCGCTGGACGGCCGCCAAAAAGGCTGCGGACGAGCCGTACTGCTCCGATGAACGGGAGGCCGTCCGCAGGGAGGCCAGCGAGGGTTTGGTCCGCCTTTGGGCGGCGGACCTCCGCGGCGCGGAATATGGCCTCCGCGTAACAGAGGCGATAGCCCCGGTCCTGGACCGATGGCTCACGAGGACACATGGCTCCCTCTCATTCCGGATGGTGCAAATTATGACGGGGCACGGTTGTTTTGCCTCCTATTTGCACCGCATCCAGAAAAAGGGAGCCCCACGCTGCTTCGAGTGTGGTGCTGCAGAAGATACGGCCCACCACACCCTAGCGGTGTGTCAGAGGTGGGCCACGCAGCGCAGCGAGCTTGTTGCTATAGTGGGACAAGATCTATGCCTTCCAAGCGTCGTCCTAGCCATGTTGGCGGACGAAGACGCCTGGAAGGCGGTCGCCACCTTCTGCGAAGAGGTGGTGGCCGAAAAGGAGGCCGCGGAGCGCGGGAGCAAAATCCCGCTGCTAACGCGCTCCGCAGGATGAGGAGGGGAGGGAGACGGCAAACAATCGCCCGTCATCTCCAACCTCTCCGTGGAGGAGGCCAGCTGGTGCGTGGTACGGGGGTACCTGCACCAGCATTGCACAGGCCACCTCCACTGCCTGGTAGTGACAGTTCGACGCCCTCGGCTGTCCCTACTGGCCGCTCCCCAAGAGGGAGGGGCCGCTTCCTGCCCTGCCCGCCTGCCCGGCTTCGTGCCAGTCACCGCAGTTCCCCCAACATGGACGATGAGAGGGAGTCCCGGAGTTTTTAGTGGGTATGCCACTGGGTGTCACCTTCCCCAGTGGTGAGTCCCACATAACCCGTCTGCCCCCCGGTGGACGGGAATGCGTAATGTCATTTCCTCCGGGTCAAAAAAAAAAGAAAAAAATAAAAAGGGGAAAGTGCTGACACTATGATGAGAAAATGTTCAGGTTGATTTTAAAATCGCAAAAGTACACGTTCCTAGTTCAGCTTTTGAGCTGAGTGTTTTGTTTTTTATAACGAAAAAAAAACAGTTTTTTTTTAAATTTTGTTTGCAATCAACCTGACAGAAGATTAATCGAGTGCTCTGGTACCTAAGTCCATGATACAGGAGCGTTGACACTAGACTTTCTTTCTAGAACAGAACTACACACATCAAAACTGTCTAGGGATATCATAGGGATATCATTTTTCAAATATTTCATAAAGTTAAGTTTGTTTATAAGTTGAGCATTATCTTAGAATAACGCAAATTAATTACAAAAAAAACGTTTGATTTTGTTAAAATTTTGACACCTTTTTAAGAAAAATCCTTCTTTTTGTAACGTCCTTACGATTGTACAATAATGCTACTACAATGAATTTCTTTATACAATCTGAAAGGGCAGATATAGCAGTTTCTGTATTCTAAAAATTTCTACGTTGGTATCAATACTTTAATTTTTACAGCCTCCCAAATAGCTATACTTTGTATGAAAATGCTTGAGATATCCCTAGACACTTTTGAGCAGTGTAGATATTTCAAAGCATTTGGTTAAAATATATTTGTTTTTTTTAGGTTAGTGAACTAAATATTAGTGCCTAGTATTTTTTATATTCCTTTTTTATTATGATTGTGATATTATCAGTGCCGATTTTGATTCAACTTCCATTAAACTTTAATCTACATGCCGTTAAATCGTAACGGTCACGGCATTTAAAATGGCCTTTTAATGCAGTTGCTCAATTATACGGTTCAAGCCAAGTTTCTTTTGCATAAAGCAGCAGGGTTGGTTTATTCGAAACGGGCGCGCGCAAAATTATCGGGTCGTGTCGCTGCGAGTGCGATATTACCGGTTATGGGCGGTTCAAACCGGTTACAGCGACAGGGGCATGCCACGTGACACGCGATCCGGTTCAGCCGACCTGGTTTCGCCTGAACTTAGGGCTTGGAACATTGCTTTCTTGACACTGATTCTTGGCGAGTGAACCATAAAAAAAATGAGTGAAAAGTCAAGGAGCTTACAAGTTTTTCGAAGAGGTGTTACAGTTTTGAACAACAGTAGCCAACGCTGGAATCCACAGAGCAATACAAATAAGATTCCGTTTGTTGTTTTTTGAATGGAGCAGCGGCGACAAGCAAACTTTCTTGCGCTCAGCCATTTGCAACAAGTATTTTTTTGGTATTTTTGCCTTTAACTCTGTCCCAGGCAAGTTACTTGACGGTTATGAGTGGATAGCCTTCACTCATTTCATTGTCTGGTAAAGCTAAAAAGCCAAAAGATAAGCAATAAAAAACGTTTTTGCTGAAAACCAGCGTCACAGTCTAGTCGTCACCAAAGATGGTGAAGTCACCACGAAGTCCGGCCAATGACCTCATGAATTTCCGTGCTGCATTTTTCTCTTCATCTTTCTGATTACAGTTTGTTACCTAAAAAAAATGGGAAGCTGGGTTTTACAATTATGAAATTAAAGCAAATTTTGGTTGAAATAAATTTAGTTTATTTACCTTGAAATCTTAGGCCTAAAATAAAGCTAGGCACAGAAAATGAAGCCCTATTGGAGCCGGCCAGACTCAGGAGCCTTTGGGTTTGGGTGACGAGAGGTACCGAGCGTTTGTTTGATCATAATGTTCAAAATAATTAAGATGAGGGGCGCCACCACGCTCTAAATGCGTGGAAAAATATAAAAAAAGAAAGATCCTACTTCTTTCTCCTGCGGGATCCGGTGGGACACAGCACTGAGGGCTGCAGCATGCAGGTCCGGACAGCCCGTGGAATGTTTTCGGCCACTCCACGGAGACAGTCAGGACACTGGCATGGACGGGCAGCCTTTGCCTGTACTTAGCACCTTACGGGCAGCCTTCGCCCGTACTGAACACCTCCTATTGGAGGTTAATGCTGACGCTCAATGCTTTCTCCAGCAATTCAACTCCGGGGCATTGTTCCGGGTTGAGAAAAAACTAACACTTTCACGTAGACCACGTCATCGGTCACGTCTACACCAAGCACATCACGAGCTGGAAAAAAGCGACACTGATTAATCAGCACACCACAAACACGATGGATTCCACTAATCCTGGTCTTCGAGCTGCAACTTACCGGTATCAGGGGTTTAAGATATTTGGAACTACAGCGCGTACGCCGGTTTCGAAAAGTAAAATGGCAGGGCGCAATGACCTACGCAAAATCGATATCGAGCCGGTGTGTTGCCATGGCAAAGACCAAAATCCTCCGAAAATGTTTGAATTGAAAAAAGTTAATAAGGCCATGCCTTTTAATGAATTTATAGAATTAGGCTCAGAAAAATATCTATATGAAAACTACCTTGTTTTAGAAGAACAAAAGCACTGAAATGAATTAAAAACCATAAAAATAGGATTATTTAGTAGTCTGAAGTCTTCAGAAGCTGTCATCCCTCGTGATCTCTAGTGATGTGAACAAGACAAAGCTGCTAGTGTTGTCTCATTTCAATTTCTGAAATCGAGAGATTTAAAAAAAACACAAATCGTCAGACTCCAGATAAAATAAATGAAAAGAAAATCGACCTCACGATTTTCTACGTAACAATACCTCCCCACCTACCAGAATTTTTCGACGGAAAGGAGAAAAATTCGAGCTGGCCCTCCAGCTCATCACTACCCTACCACAAAAGAATGGAGTCTGTCAACAGAGGCGGCGTGGTGAGCGAGCGCAAGGCAAGCGGACCACGCGTCCTCTGATAACGCAACAACCACACATCACGAATCCAAAGTAATTAGGGTGCAACCTAGACATCATCATACGAATTAATAAACTACACAAAATAAGCAATAGAATACATAATATTTCCTATCGAATAGACTATAATATTGTTCCTATCAATCAGGTGGGACAAACAATGCCTGGCTATGGCTAGCGCCAGTAACTGGATGCACCGACAAGAAAAGAAAATAAGTGACTCCGTCTGAAACCGAAAGTAACTAATTAGGGACAAGATAAGGGTGAGAACTTAAAGGTATAGGCTTATTTAAATGGAGTTACCTTCCGCTCCGGGTGGTGTGGCTTATTTTAAGAGTCACTAACCGCTCCTATGGCAAATTATGGAATAAAAATAAACAAGTAAATAAACTAGAACGTATTGTTTGAGAACACAAAGGGGTTAAGGCTTATTTTGAAGGAGTTCCCTATCCGCTCCTGGTGGTAAGGCTTATTTAGCGAGTAACCAACCGCTCCGAACTATTGTAGGCTCTGGCACATAAAACATAGACTACAAAAATATAAAATTATAACTGCAATAACACCTAAGCTGCACCACTATCAAAAAACTGACACTAACAAAATTTACTTTTTAACAACCAACGAATTAAACACTATCATCCTAAAAACTAACTCAATAGAATGTAGGAACAATACCATCTGAGTAACATGCAAAAGTTAAAAACTAAAATATCACTACAACAACAAGTAACTTAGTAGGCTATACTGGCTTCAAAAAACCACTAACAACAAACACAGACAGATCCTTTGATGTCGGACCAGGCTGCCTAACCCAACACTTCCACTTCTCAGACAACAACAGACATTTCAAAATACCTACTTTTAAACATCACACCACAAAACAGACAACTTAACCTAACAACTAACCAATCTTTCTTTCCTTTTCTGTAGCAACGCCTTCCATCCTGTAAAACAGGACAACAATCACCCGGGACAGATGTATACGCTGCCAACCAGCGGTCCAGGGGTTCATCTTTCTTTCCTACAGCTTTCCTTTCATACTATTTCTTCTGACCAACATTCCATCCTATAAAATAGGATATCAATCGCCCGGGACAGATCTCATCGCTGCCACCAGCGGTCCAGGGGTCGATGTTCCCTAACAACTAATTTCCAATAAAAAACATGCAACCTAAACTAAAAACTAACCACAGGGCGATCAGTGGTGGTGTGGTGAGCCGATGGTTAGCGGCGGACCACACGTCCACTGGACGCACCTGAAAATTAACCTAAACAGGACTCCAAACAGGAAAGCGCACCACGCCTTCAAATCCTTGGCGTCCATACGCCAAGGGCACTATCAACACATCACTATGAGAGCATATTGCTCACCACTTGTATGGCAGTCTGTCGCGCCATGCGCTACAGCTGCAACACCACAAACAACCCAACAACAACCTCTAAAAGGGAAGGCTTACCTCGCCTTCAAATTCTTCACATGCCAACGTCCAAGGGGTTTACCACTATCGGCATCTTCTAATTCATACACAAGGGAGCCCAATTTCTTGACCACCCTACACTTATCAAATTTAGGAGCTAACTTGGCCATAAAAAATTTAGAACCATCACTCAAGGGAAATGTTTTCTTCCATACCGTGTCACCGACCTTAAACTCGACATGACGACGAGATTGGTTATAATATTTTCTACTTCGGTCGTGCACCTTAGCAATAGCGGTGTTAACTCTTTCGAAGACATCCTTCAACTGACCCAAACCCTTTGCAAATCCAGTCCTAGGCATGCACGTTAGGGATACTGTCGGTGTTGTAGAACTTCCATAAACGGTACCACACAAAATAGGTTCTCTGCCATGAACCAAAAAATAGGGGCTGTAACGCGTGGTTTCATTCACAGACGAATTCATGGCGCATTGAATCTTGGGGACGTGGGTATCCCAAGTGCGGTGATCGTCCTTAACCAAGATCGAGAGTGAGGTTCCAATAGTGCGGTTGTAGCGTTCCACTGAGTTCACTTGGGGAGTGTACTTGGGTGTAAAGTGAATCTGAGGGATATTATACTTCGTGAAAAGCGCGTTTAGTTCGCTACCGGTGAATTGGGTTCCATTATCCAAAATCACCGTACGCGGCACGCCATGCACGAGGAAAACACCCTCTTCCAAGTGTTTAACGATATTCTTGCCCACAGCTCGCCTCAGAGGGAACAGAAGGCAGTACTTAGAGAAACAACACAACACGACTAGCAAGTAAGTGAAACCCGCACGGGAGCGCGGCAAGGGACCCACCAAGTCGATGCTTATCGTCTGGAAGGGACGTGTGGTTACCTTCGGATCGCCCATAAGTCCAGGAGTTACATCCTGGGAACATTTGTAAGCGGAACATACATCGCACTTGTTCACAAAGTCCACAACATCCTGGTACAAGTCTGGCCAAAAATAGCGAAGAGCCAACCGTTTGTAGGTCTTAAAAATTCCAAAATGGGGGGTTAGCTCACCACAATGGTTCGTTCTCAACAAGGACTCTCGAAGGGAGGCGGGGACGACTTCTTTCCAGTCGTAACCGGGATCACCACCGAACTTGTTTTTGGAGTAACGAAATAGTTTGTTATTTTTGATCACGAAGTTGGGACAAGCTGTAGGATAATTCTTACACTTTTGATAGACTTTATTGAACCAAGGATCGTCGGGGACAGGTTGAATATTCATGACGGGTACTGCCCGTGATAAAGCGTCCGGAACGACATTCTCTTTACCTTTTCGATGCTCGATGGAAAACTCATACGGAGACAACCGACAACCCCATCGGGCTAGCCGACCCGTTGGGTTATTCAAGTTGAAAAACCACCGGAGACTAGAATGATCGGTAATGACTTTGAACGGTCGGCCACCTTCCAGATAAGGACGAAAGTGTTCGATAGCGAAGACTACTGCCAGCGCTTCTCGTTCGGTAGCAGAGTAGTTACGCTCAGCTTTATTCAAGGAACGGCTTGCATAAGCTATAGGGTGTTCCTTACCGTCGTCCAGATCTTGCGTCAAAGTGCCAGCGATACCATAGCCCGAAGCATCACAGTGCACGGCGAAAGGCTTGTCAAAGTTCGGGCAGGCTAACACAGGGGCTGAGACGAGAGCAGACTTCAGCTCGTTAAAAGCAAGGTCAGCCTCCTCCGACCAACTAAAGGGTGGTGCGTTTTTCTTAGTACTGGTTAGAGCGTTCAACGGAGCAGCGATAGAGCTGAAATCTTTAATGAATCTCCGGTAATAAGACGCAGTACCCAGAAAAGCCTTGACCTCTTTACGGTTAGTAGGGGCAGGGTAGTCAACGATAGATTGAACCTTAGCAGGATCTGTACGTAATCCATGCTCGTCGACCACATAGCCCAAATACTTCAGTTCTTTTCTAAAGAAATTCGACTTTTGAAGGTTAATCGTGAGGTTAGCCATTCTTAACCGCTCATACACTTTTCGTAGGAGAGTAATATGCTCGGAGAAACTAGACGTAGCGATGACGATATCGTCTAGATAGACAAAAACTTTGTCGCTAAATTCAGGCCCAAAAAGCTTATCCATTAGGCGCTGCTGAGTGGCCGGTGCACCCTTTAAACCAAAACACATAACGACAAACTGGAAAAGACCGCGACCAGGGACAGTAAAGGCTGTTTTCTCGCGCGATTCTTGCGAGTCAAGCCCAATTTGCCAAAACGCTGCCTTCAAGTCGATGGATGACAAATATCTAGCCTCTCGGAGCTGGTCTAAGATGCGAGAGATGTAGGGGAGAGGGTATGCATCGCCTTTACTAACTGCGTTTAGCTTGCGGCTATCCAAGCAGAAACGCAACTCACCATTGGCCTTAGAGGCTAAAAGAACTGGGTTATTCCAAGGGCTGGTACTTGGTTCTACAACCCCCATTTCCAACATTTCATCTAACAACCCGTTTAACACCTTAAGACGTTCGGGCGACATACAATAATATCTCTGTTTAATAGGGAGAGTATCCCCAGTATCTATAGAGTGGGTAATTAGGTCAGTGCGACCGAGTCCCTTTGTTTCAGCAGAAATATCTTCAAACAGATGAACCACTTCAGTGGCAGTCTGCTTTTGTAATGGGGTCAGTGTATCAAAATTATGCAAACTCCTAAGTTCAGAGATCTGTGGAGCATCCACCAACCTCTGTTCAAAAGACAGATCAGGGAAAACTTTAGGGGCTAAATTAAAGGCTTTCCAAAAATCAACTCCTAATATGACAGGAGTAGACACTTCAGGTACAACAAAAAACCTAATAATATGAGTAACATCGTTTAGCGTCACCGGTAAATAAATATAACCCAACACACGCGCTTGCGAGCCATTCGCAGTCGCCACGAATTCAAAACCATCACACGACTGAAGCTTCACTCCAGCCTGAATAAAACTATCTCCCGCCGAAGAACCTAAAATAGAAACACTAGCCCCTGAGTCCAAAAGCCCATACAATTTATCTTCATAGATACTAATAACTAAATGAGGACGAACATCTTCGTCACGCTTAAAATATCGAATCGAAGCAACCTGGTAGGTGGACAAAAATATACGTAACTGGGACAGGTACGCTGCCCAATCATTATCATCAAAGTTTGGATGGGAAGGCCTGCCTCGATCCGGCAAAACTAGTTTTTTGAGATTGCCTTTGCTCCAGGTTTAGCACTGTGCGGTGAACATTTAGGACAGCGCGGGGTGGTGAAACCCTTGGTTCCACAACGGTAACAAACAATCTCCGTCGACCTACAGGCTGGCAGAGCATGCCCAACTGACCTACAACGAACACAAAAAGGTTTAGAGGCTTCAACCACTTCTACCCTTGCTGGAGTTTTTCCCTTGAAAGCCAGGTCAGAGGCCAGGGATGCAGAGGAAGGCCTGGCAGGTTCTACGAATCCAGTTGCCCGAAAGAAACTATATTCTAAAATTTTACACTTGCGTTTCAGATCAGCAATAGACGGAATGTCCTCCAGCGCTAGAGCAGTAATTAAATTAGGGCGCAAATTGTAACGAATTATTTTAAGTTTTTCAGCCTCTGGTAGAGGTTGGGACAAAAGGTTAAAGTAGTTAATCATAATTGCAATATACAAGGCAACTGACTCCGTAGCCCCCTGCGTACGGCTGCGAATCTCCACAAGCAACCGATCATCAAAGTCGTAGGGAGAGAATTCCTCGATCAGCATATTCCTTAATGAAGGCCAAGAAGTTACGGTTGGCTTCACACTACGGAACCAGGTGAGCGCGTAGTCCGTGAATAATTCCGCAGCACCCTGAAACAAAGCATCCTCCCGGACATTGCGTGTCTCGCATAACTCTGACAATCGCAACAAAAAGGAACGAACACATGTAAGACCGTTAAACCTATGGTTAAGCTTGGAGACAGTACGCTCTGTCGGTGTACAACACTGCACAACAATGGGGTCACGTAGGGAGCATGAAGGATCCGAGGACACAACGCTAGGCACTTCACGAAGTGGCTCCTCGAATGAGGCACTGAAGGCACGGAACCGGCGGTCTATCCTTTCCAGCAGACCAGTCAACCGGGCTTGCACAGCGGTGAAATCCTCGGCATCCTCATGAGAGGCAGACACACGAGACAGGCGATGGTATGCATGATGAGCAATAGCTCTGAGGCGGTTGAAGGTCTTAAATGACATGGAGGAGTCCTCAGATAGGCCTTTCTCAATCTCATTTAGCTTGTTCAGAACTACAGCTACCTCCTCGCTGGTGTTACGTGACGTCTCCAACACCTCGTCAGCAGGTATGGTACGAGCTAGCTCCCTTACTTGAACCCGCAGGGCCTCTACTGTAGTTCCAGGTTTGGTGTCCCTTATCTCAACCTCATATGACAGTTCCTCCTTTCTCAGAAGGTGATAAGCAATTGGTCGCTCCATGTTATTGAACTATGTTAATACCCAAACTCAAAGCTACTGATCCTAATTGGCTCTCACAAACTTTCAACTTATTATAAAATTGTATTGTAAGGCGGGAGGTTCGAAGTGCCTACAATAATAATTAAAAACTAGGTACACTGTATATAAAAGGTAAAAGTAAAATTGTAAACCTAAAAATAAAAAAAACACCCTGTATACCACTCGTGACGTACTATGCCCGCCTTACACACCTAACAATAACAGCAGTTATGAAATTATTTATACACTACAGTACTGTACCTTGAGTACCACTTAGAAATAATTTAGGTAGGTATACCAGAATAATAACACTAGGTACTTCTCATTATTGCTAACAAGTCCCAACAATGATAATAATTTAATAGGGCTATATTGGCAGAATATAACCAAGAGGTAAGTAGGTCAGAACTTGTTACCAATACACAACATAACCACAACACACAGCAAGCTAGTATACCTACAAGTTGCCCTCAAACACTAAGGCAATAAATGGAAACATTTACAGCAAATCACAGAGTTTATGAATAATATTAATTAATGGAAAATACCTAACATGTTTTGAAAAAACAAACGCTCAGCAACATAGCTTATTCGACATGTTGTTTACCTCAAGTCAAAGCCCCACGTATGGGTGACATTGTTACCTAAAAAAAATGGGAAGCTGGGTTTTACAATTATGAAATTAAAGCAAATTTTGGTTGAAATAAATTTAGTTTATTTACCTTGAAATCTTAGGCCTAAAATAAAGCTAGGCACAGAAAATGAAGCCCTATTGGAGCCGGCCAGACTCAGGAGCCTTTGGGTTTGGGTGACGAGAGGTACCGAGCGTTTGTTTGATCATAATGTTCAAAATAATTAAGATGAGGGGCGCCACCACGCTCTAAATGCGTGGAAAAATATAAAAAAAGAAAGATCCTACTTCTTTCTCCTGCGGGATCCGGTGGGACACAGCACTGAGGGCTGCAGCATGCAGGTCCGGACAGCCCGTGGAATGTTTTCGGCCACTCCACGGAGACAGTCAGGACACTGGCATGGACGGGCAGCCTTTGCCTGTACTTAGCACCTTACGGGCAGCCTTCGCCCGTACTGAACACCTCCTATTGGAGGTTAATGCTGACGCTCAATGCTTTCTCCAGCAATTCAACTCCGGGGCATTGTTCCGGGTTGAGAAAAAACTAACACTTTCACGTAGACCACGTCATCGGTCACGTCTACACCAAGCACATCACGAGCTGGAAAAAAGCGACACTGATTAATCAGCACACCACAAACACGATGGATTCCACTAATCCTGGTCTTCGAGCTGCAACTTACCGGTATCAGGGGTTTAAGATATTTGGAACTACAGCGCGTACGCCGGTTTCGAAAAGTAAAATGGCAGGGCGCAATGACCTACGCAAAATCGATATCGAGCCGGTGTGTTGCCATGGCAAAGACCAAAATCCTCCGAAAATGTTTGAATTGAAAAAAGTTAATAAGGCCATGCCTTTTAATGAATTTATAGAATTAGGCTCAGAAAAATATCTATATGAAAACTACCTTGTTTTAGAAGAACAAAAGCACTGAAATGAATTAAAAACCATAAAAATAGGATTATTTAGTAGTCTGAAGTCTTCAGAAGCTGTCATCCCTCGTGATCTCTAGTGATGTGAACAAGACAAAGCTGCTAGTGTTGTCTCATTTCAATTTCTGAAATCGAGAGATTTAAAAAAAACACAAATCGTCAGACTCCAGATAAAATAAATGAAAAGAAAATCGACCTCACGATTTTCTACGTAACAAGTTATATCCATTTAAGTATTGCTTATTATTTCAACTCTCTCAGCTCAGTCTTTAAATAAAAAACGATAACTTACAAAACTACTAACCATTTCCTTATTTTCTACCGCAAAGCTTTCCTTACTTAGCAATTACAACTGAAGAGCCCACAAATGTTTGCTTTTCTGCAATTCATTCTGTAATTAGTTTCCTTTCCACGTTTGCTCCTATAACAATGACGGTGCAGGAATTTAAGGGTTTCCTATATGTGTGTCGATCTACCTCGATTTATATTAATCAACGCACTTATTATCCTCTATTTATGCTCTGAACAATCTTAGCGGCAGAAAATTGATAGAACTTATGATATTCTGGTTTCCTTGTTGTGAGAAAGAAATACTTCACCATAATATTTTTGACTACCTATAAAAAAAAACAGTTAGTAAAGATACCTATAAAAACTTATAGCTTAACCTATTGTATAATTGGGCAGACTTGGATTTGTCAGGTTCAGTCCAGATGTCAGAGATCTACCCAAAATCCCTTCAGCGATCACTATCTTGAGTGAAAGTCTAAACTAAAGTACACAGAACAAAACACACATTGAAATTAAAGTAAATTATTGAAAAGAGGCAATGTAAAAAATTGCGAAAATCCCAATTTGAACCTCTCTCTGCTAACCACCACCAAAAAAATACATCACCCATCTAAGCCGTCCACCCGTATCGCCTGGCAGTAAGCGATGACGAGGCCAATGGAGGAACACGCTTACCCTAAAAATACTCTAGCCTTGAAGTCACCAAAGTTGTAGGAAATACTGACGCAGGGAGAGGGGTTCAACTCTTTAAGGGTGCGGAGCAGGAAGGTGCGTCCTTCCGTTTAGTGCGAATAGCTGAAAAGTCCACCACATGGGGTTGGAACTGCTTTCGGCGTCTAGTAAGGTGGTGAAAAGTACATGGATATTTATGGACTGTTGAATTGACAATAATTAGCAACAAAATAGTCTGAATCGCTGCTAAAGTCGCCATAATGGTACTGCTGATAAATTTACTTTTGCACACAATACTCTAAATTATGAAACAAGAGAATATCCATCAAAACAGCTCACTCATCGCTAAGTAATTACTTACTTTCCAGTAATAAATATCACTTCGCGAACCCTGACGAATCAAGTAGCTACGTCAAGTAGCTACCCAATTCACAAACCCTTTTGAAACGAGATCGTAAAATCAAAAGGTCAGCGTGAGAGATACACTTCTTGCTCATGTTAATGGCTTACTGAAGATCGACCTTTGTAGGGTGACCATTTCTTTGTTTTGTTGTTGAGAAATATCATAAATTGAGCTGAGAAGAAGTAGTTAGATCAATGGACTTTAAAGAACAAGAACTATATTCTTGTTTCTTCCTCAGAAACATTAGCATTTATTCCCAAATTTTCTCGGAGACAAATCGAATAAACCAGAAACCATGAGAATCAGTTCAGCAATTCTCGAGTTAAAAGTGTACCTACTAAACCGACTTTGTTTTCAAGGAGTGCGAGGAGTAAATTTCAAAGACACAATCCGAAATAGGTTTTCTCCTTTAAACCGACTGATTTGATTCCTGGCCATCCTCATACAGGTTTTTTTTAATTTTTTTCTACGGTTTCTAAGGTGAACTCTTGCTCGGAAATGTTTGGTTTGGAATGTAAGTACTTCTTACATTTTAACTGCTCAGTTCATTCAGCACGACACCTTTGACTTCAACACTACAAATATTCATTCAAATGATGGTCAACTTACCCTCGCCCAGTCACATATGACGGTTCCTCACGGAGTCGCATTAAATTTGGCTAATTTCCGGACTATCGAGGAAGTTCCACAAGTGGGGTCTGAGGAGACCCTACTAGCAAATTGTTATGGGCTGCAAGGGTTAACTATTATATTGCCAGTGTTTTGTTGTGGAATAATTGACCGTCGTGTTGTTTGTTATCAATGTAGCGTATCTATATTACTAGTTAAACAGTAAAACCTGCGTAATACGAAGCTTTCTTGTGTAATACGCCAATTTACATTTAATCACAAGGACCTAGTTATGTTTTCATACATTCTTACCCCCTTATTCATAAAAACTTGAACAGCTCTTCAACAACACTTTTTCATTTGTATCGCTTTGTCTCTTGTTGCTGCCGCCATTTGCGAGTAAGTAACACAACACGTCAATTGCTTAAATAATTATTTAGCATTGCGTTTTTTTTTATGAATAAGGGGGTTAGACTGGCCCATCTTCGCAATGGGTATGTGAACAACTACACGTGGTAAAATGATGCAAATTGTAAGAAAAATTTAGTTCAAAATGAAATTACTGAATTAGTCTGCTACTTCTATCATTGATAAACTAATTGACTATTAGTTGTAACGATGTTAAGAGGGCCACTTGATTCCGGTTCCCTTTCAAAAAGGTCGGGATTGAGCCTGGCACTTACTCAAATGTATATCGATAAAACAAATATTTGTTCTTCTGAGTCTGTCTATTCGTAGTGTCGTTTTAGCAGCTTTCCTTTGACTCAACAGAAAAAGTTACTTTAAAACTGGAGCAATTTATGTGATGTTTTTATATTCATTTCAAATGCCTGGAGGCTAAGTCAAGAAAAAGTAAACGCATGAGCATTTCTGATTTCTGTGTCGTTATAAGCGTCACTAAAATCTAAATCATGTGATACTAGGTTTTAAATCAGAAAAGATAAGGTTTCTTTTCTTTAAAAGGTACTTCAGACATACTCTGTATGCATAGATTTTGATACTGACTGGAAAGATAATCAAAATAATGAGAGCGGTGAAATATAATGTCTAAAATATTTGAGAAAAGCAACTTTATCACTTGAGCTTTAACACCATGTTTCGCTTGTTTTAGATTTTAGTTTAGTTTGCACACAATCGTTATTTTAATACTGACTGTACCTACATCCTATTTCAAAGTCATTATATTATTTACTGGCACGAAAATAGCTTAAAATATTGAGCTACGTTTGTAAAATTGACAAACACGAATTTGCGTGAATTATTTACAAGTCGAAACGTAACGTATTACGCTGTAATTACGTTATTAATTAGATTACGTAACGTTCGTATACTTAGTGACTATGTGTTGGCAATCTTATTCTGTAAGCTCGTTTTTTGGAACTTTTAATATCCTACATTTTGGGAATTTTACTTAAATAAAATAGTGCCTACCTAGTGAAATAAACAAGATGCAGCAATTTTAGTTTTATACTGAAACACGACACCAATGGTTTTTATAAAACGTAGTAACTTTTTTAAAGATAAGTATTCACTAGTTTTTTTGTCCTTTATTTGACTTTTAGTCTACCGCACTACCTTTATTAGTCTGTCTGACTATGTGGTTGACTGATAGAGATTTTTCCTAGGCATTAAGGCCGCCATTTGTACTTTACTTATGTGCAATAAAAAAAATAAAAAAAAGAATAGCTAAAACCATGCATTATTGAAATCAAGTTTCAGTCAGGGTTGTGATCGGAAGCCGTTAAAAGAAGAACTCATACCATAGAATCCGTGGGGTCCTGTACTAGGGTCTTCCAAACTCCCTTTAGAAACAACCAAAACAAGCAGCTTTTATACGTCTCACTACTGGGCACCTCAAATATCAGGTGGCGAGGGAGTGGCGGTGGTGATGAGTCTCAAATATATATCGCTTTTCAATGGCAATGCTTGCCGGGTCTGTCGGGAATGCTGATCCACTGTTACAACTGAGCTACGAGCACCTCCAGCTTCGAAACCCCCTATGAAGGTTAATACTAATCCTGTAATACGTAAAAAAATACTTTAGTACTTTCCTAAAAAGGTTGGACGCAATAGGCAATAGTAAGCAATGTATTATGTCACTTACTCGCAAATGGCGGCAGCAACAAGAATGATTGGGACCGATTTTGCGAGATAGTTCGGTTCAGGTTCGATCCCCGCACAGTGCAAACATTTGAGTGCTTCATGCACATGCCTGCTTGTACTGGTCTGGGTGTCTCCTTTGTACCTATATTAAGTATGTGTTTACAAAAAAAAACTATTTAAGTATATTTCATTCGTTGTCTAGTATATACCATATAGCACAAGCATTCAATAGCTTAATTTAGGGCTAGATGTCGCTGTGTGGATTAATGTCCAGTGATTGTCATATTTATTACGAAGGCTTTTCAAAACATTGAAATGTCTAATTTCATTCCCGTAATACCTGTGTTAAAATTATTTGCTTGCGAAATACAATTGACTTCTCATCTTTATTGCAAGCTTTCATTGACACAGAACCGTTCTCACTTTCATTACAAAAGTCATTGAAATTATCTCCTAAAGCCAATAACATCGGAATAAGCCTCTCGCCAGCCGCGGGTTTTCCGTTCGGAATAATTTATCAAGGGGCAATTAATTATGAAAGTGGAGAACATAAGTAGCTCATTACAGGAGTTCAAGTGCCGTGGAAATGAGGTACGTAATATAATTACTATTTTATTGGATGTTGGATATTAGATTAGGAGACTTCTTATCTGACTGAAGAAGGTTTTTGGCTGCCTGATAATAAATAAATAAAGAAATATCATTAGACACCATTCCACAGAGCGCCGTCTAGCCCCAAACTCAGCTAAGCTAGTAAGCTACTTCGCTGAGCTTATATAGTGCGAAAAGATGTTAGACAAAATGATACTTATTTACTTTTTTTTTGGTATGAATAGAAAACACCCTTTTTTAAATTGACCAGCTGTTAGTCCAAGGCTGGACTTTCACAGCTTTACCAACTAATGAGGTGGGTGAAAGGCTCACAATCCCTAGCATTTAAGCAACGTACGGGGGGCGAGCCTCATCTAAGGGCGTTACTAGGAGATGGCGATCAAAAGTATAGGAAACACCCATTGAATAAAAACAGACATGTTCATGTACAGTCGGGGAATGAAAGGGTTGACCACCCTAAGATCTGTTTTTGCTTGCTCAATGATGACATTGACAGGATCAATTGGTTCGACTTTCAATCGTGAGGAACATCCGTCTAATCAAATTTTGATTAAGTCAGTTAGACAATAAAGCATACTTTTCGACATACTCTAGCCTGTTACACAGTTTATTCAAAAAGGTAACATGTAGGTTTTTAAACTTTCTTGTTGCATTTTTACTATATAAACACTAAAAACCGGGTTTTCTACAACATTTTAACTACGGTAAAAACTACTATTCTACCTGTATTTGCCCGACGTTTCGGCGACAATTGCATGTGCCGTGGTCACGCACGGACTGGCGGCACGCGGCGCAATTGTCGCCGAAACGTCGGGCAAATACAGGTAGAATAGTAGTTTTTACCGTAGTTAAAATGTTGTAGAAAACCCGGTTTTTAGTGTTTATAAGGTAACATGTGTTTGAAAACTGGTCAACCTTTTCATTCCGCGACTCTACCCACAAATGTTTGTACTGGACTTGTACCTGCGACCTGTAGGTGTTATAGCTAAATTCATAACCGTTACACCAAACCCTCAGGCCGTCAAGTTAGGCTTTTTGCTTGGTTACAGAGCGTTGCGCGACAGTTTTTTATTTCTGAAAAGACATTAACAGCGAAAAGCGAGATGGTTAAACAGATTGATTAATCGGGATCAGATGGCAAACTTTAATATCAATATCGCTAATGATATTTGCTCTGAGCAGTCATTGCGCAGGATTATATTATGGAATTATTGGTGCTAAATTCTAACACGATTGAAATTCTAAATTTAATGATTGATTGAAACATGCCCGCCGCTGAAACATTTCAGAATACTGACACAATTACGAGTACTACTATACACTTTATGTTAATGCGGTAGAAATTAAATTAAAAGTTTTTTACCGTGTTTCTAAACAAACAAACCGTTCCGACCAAAGTATCAAAGAGTGGTCTATACTTGGCAAATTCTTGTCAGTTCAGAGAGGACGGGTGTCATAGTTTAATACGGACGGTTGTCATCACCATCATCATCGTCAGCCTGTTGCAGTCCACTGCTGGTCAAAGGCCTCTTCTATTACACGCCACTGGACTCGATTTTCGGCTGCTCGCATCCAGCTCCTGCCAGCCATCCTGCGCAAATCATCACTCCACCTTGCCTGAGGACGGCCTACACTACGCTTGCCGAGACGCGTTCTCCACTCTGAAACACGTTTAACGACAGTTGTCATATAAAAAAAAATATAAGTTAAAATTTTAGGTTCGTACGCAGAGGACAATTTTTGACTTCACAGCACTACTGACATAACCTGTCTACCTATATTTCATTATAATATCATTGCCGTACATTATATAGCCGTAAACAGTGTAGCGTTGTTTTTATCTGTGGTCGACCTCACAACAATATTTAGATTTTCTCGTGTTTTAGAACGCAGCTGTCACTGCTGGCTGTCAGTTAGGTTAGATTTCAAAAAAAGTGGATGGCTTCCGTCCCGAGGGTTTAAATAGTCTGGAGACAAGATCGGAGCTCATACCTTTGAACACCTGCGCCAGAGCAAGTTAAGCTCCCCAAGTACCAGAGCACCAGCAGTCGACATCGGGCAGAATCTGTCTGCGAGCCCGTTTTCCTGCATTTGGTAAGCCACCATAACCTATGTGGCCCCCGTCTTCACGGAGCCCTCGCTGTGTATTCCAAATTCACAAGAGTGGTGTTCTTTTACAGTGAATTCATGCCGCCACGTGCCCGAGTTGAAAATTGGTAGCGGAGACTCAAGCGGACCAAGTATCCTCCAACAGGTGAGTCTTGAAACCCTTTATTAAGTGCTCCCAGAGTATGTTAGGCAGTGTTAATCTCTTGTGTTAGATTCCCCTCGTGGTCCCCCATCTCATTTTATTGTCAGTAGACTAATGTCTGCATTTTTTCTCCTATTTAGGAGGTGTCCAGTTACGGCCATAAGCTGCCGAACCTGTTCCCCATCAGCTGTGCACCCTGAGGGAGGACAGGCGGACGCTGACACCCGTCCTAGGCCCACCACGTGGCCGAGTACCACCATCTTGCCACTCCGTAGCACCCCACCACCCGCACAGCACCCAAAGCACATGTTAGGGCATTACTTATCAGAGTTACCAACCAAGCCAGCCTAAGACCCTGATTTTTATAATTAGGAAGTAGGACTTCCAATGTATCTTTTATTAACTTTAAAGTATTATAGTCTTTATTATGTGGCCATGTGAGCTGAGCTCTCCGTAGGGTCATACTAACCCCACTAATCTTCCACCTGTACAGTCCACTAACCCTACTAATTTAGTTCACCGCAGACGGTTTAAGAACCGGCACTGAGGCTCAGGGCCCATGGCGAGTTAGGTTTCTATTTTATAAGATTATAAGTTTTCTGTAACCTATCTATAATATAGATCTATTGAGGTATCTAGAACATCCCTGTTTTATTAAATAAATAACTTGTTCCAGTGCTGCTAGTTTACATTTTATAACCTTCAGCCCCGCCCTTCAGGCCTAGGTTAACCGAGTAGTTTATGTCCTAAAATAATTACATTACAATGGCGCCCGAATATAGTGATTTTAGGCTGTGCTAGTACTAAATTCTGGTCGTTTTTAGCTCAGATTAGGTTGGTTGGTAACCATACATTTTTTTCTTGTGTCTTTTAATATTTTACCCATACTTTTTTTCTCCCAAACTGTGCTGTGCTTATCCACCATCTTGTGCTTATCCACCATCTTGTGCTACGCGAGTGTGCCGCCGTGTTCAGAGGTATCGCCCACCGCATTTTTCCACCCTCAACATTTTTTTCACCCTTCACATATTAGGGTAACATGTGTTTTTTAGGTTACAACTTTATACTTACTTGATTTTTGTACCCACTGTAGTTTATACCTACCATAAATAGAATAATTTTCTAAATTTAAGACATAGTTGTAACTTATTTAAAACTAATTATTTTCTTTTCTTGAAAAAAAAGAAACATATATTTTTTCAGTGCAAATAGGTATTTCCTAATATTTTTGTAATTGGTTGGTAACATGTGCGAATTTTACTTTTCCTAATCATAACAGTGCCATTAATAACCAAATTTTTTACAGCAGTGCTTTTAGTGTTGTGTGCTACCTGTGTGCTTAAATATAACTTAGACTTACAATAGTAACTTTAAATATTTCAATTTATTTTTTTATTTTTTTTTATTTTTGAACAATGGAGGAAAGGCCAATTAAATTTCACTTGCTCAACAAGGATGAGCTTATTTATGAAGTGGCAATTAGAGATGCAGTCCCTGAGACCACTGTTGAGAAATTGCGTGGCCAAATTAGGGAGTTAGCAAAACTCATCCCTACGGATGAGATTGTGGACTATGAGGGAGATTTGGGCTCAGAGTTGGGCACAATTGAAACCAAGTTAGCCGAATTGACAGGTCATTTGGCAAGTAAGCGTTCAACATTAAAATCTTTGAACAGAATCTGTAATTTAGGAAACCACCTATTCCATAGGCTAGGTCGAGTACAGCCAGTGGAGGAGCAGCATATTATTTTAAAGGATAGGCTGGAGCAGGTGTTGGAAGACGTCACCATACGGATGGATAATCTGATGTCCACCTTCAGGTCCAGTCAGGAACAAAAGCAGTCGATTATTCCAAATTTGGCAGCGACTGGTCTTGTTGGTGAGGCGTCAGACCAAAGTAGTGGTGATGTCCCAGCTCCTGCGCCATCAGCTCCTGCACCGACTGTTGTGGTTGTCCCTTGCGAAAGGAGCTCAGGTGTACACTCTCTTAATTTGAAGTATAACGGTAAAGGTTGTGTCATAGAATTTTTGCATAGATTAGAGGAGCTGTCAGTTTCCCGTGGCATTACTGATGCCAAATTATTTACATCTGCAGTAGAATTGTTCACTGATGAGGCTTTGTGTTGGTTTCGTGCAGCTAGGGTTAGTGTAAGCAGCTGGTCAGACCTGAAGTCCTTGCTGCTTGAAGAATATTTACCTTACGACTTTGATGACCGCCTAATGCAAGAAATTCGGTCACGAACCCAAGGCCCAGAGGAGTCCATAGTGAACTATTTAGCCACTATGCACAATAGGCATGATGACTGTATTTTTTTTTTGTTTATTATCGAAAGACCTTACATTTATGTAAACAATCCTCAAAGAATCACTTCATCTGGATCAATACCACCAGAGATATCACAATTTGAAATGCACAATTTTTGGACTTGCCCAAAAACGCTCCATACAAAAGCGACAGTGACGTCACTATCGCTGTCACTTTTGTATGGAGCGTTTTTGGGCAAGTCCAAAAATGTGCATTTCAAATTGTGATATCTCTGGTGGTATTGATCCAGATGAAGTGATTCTTTGAGGATTGTTTACATAAATGTAAGGTCTTTCGATAATAAACAAAAAAAAAATACAGTCATCATGCCTATTACTTCGCTAGATTGTTAGTTCCTATTTCAGATGAGCAGAAGCTTAAGATAGTGATGCATAACATCAGGCCATTCTACTTCACACAGTTAGCATTACACGGAGCGTCAACCTGGACACAGCTGAAAGCTCAGTGTCGCCTTTTGGAGAACACTAGGATGCGGGCTGACAATTTTGTGGAACCTCCGCAGCGCAAAGACGGTCTTCTCGCTACAGACCTGGCTTACAAACCGCCGGCGAAGACTACGGTACCCTGCTCAGCGGTTAGTAACACGTCAGATAGGACTTTTTGCGTGCGTTGTAGGACAAACGGTCATTCTTTGTCATCATGTACGGCCCCTCCAACAATAATTTGCTTCCGTTGTGGAAATAAAGGCGTCACTGCGGTAAATTGTCAAAATTGTGCGGTCCGTAATACTCATAATAGTCATAATAATTTTAGACATCAAAATAGTAAACAACAAAATGGCGGTCCAAAAAACTAGTCGGTCCGAATCGGGGTCACACTAAAGTGACTTTTCAAACGAAAGTTTTTCTAAATACTTATTTTAAAAATAAAGACTTTAATTCTTTTTACAAAAACAATTTTTTAAATTCCTTTTCTAAATGTTTACCTTTTAATAATAACTCACCTTCGTTTGATAAGGACAATGTGACTTCGGCACCAACTGTGAAGCAGCGACCAGTGGTTTACGTGATTGGCAGCAACGATTCGAGGCCTTTCATGAATGTAAACATCCTGGGTAGTGCGCACAGTGGGCTGCTTGATTCCGGTTCGGAGATTTCTATTATTTCGAATAAAATTTTGAGCACATACCTACCAACTAAATTTTTGATTCACAAATCATACGATTTGGAATCCATATCTACTGCAAACGGTTCTTGCTCTCCCGTCACAGGCTACGTGTACCTGCCGGTCACGGTGAAAGGCGAGACCCGAGATGTCAGGTTTTATATTATCCCTGGCGTTACCACCAAACTTCTTTTAGGGATAAATTTCTGGAAGGCATTCAAATTGGCCCCTGAAATTTTATCTTACTGTAAACCTACCGTGCCAAATTCAAGGCACTGTACTACAGTCTCTGAAGTCCGTCACCTGCATGACTTCGACTCCTTACCTGAGTACCAGAAGCAGCAGGCGGAGTCTATACTTCAAGACTTTAAAGAAATTTCATCAGAAACCAAAGGCTTAGGCCGTACGGATCTGATTACTCACCACATAGATACTGGCGATGCTGCGCCTATAAAGCAGCGTTACTACATGATGTCTCCGGCGCGGCTTACAGAGCTCAACAAACAGCTGGATGACATGCTGCGGGAGGATGTCGTGGAGCCAAGCTGCAGTCCATGGAACAGTCCCGTCACTTTGGCTCCCAAAGCTGACGGTTCTCTCCGGTTCTGCTTAGACAGCCGCAAGCTGAATGCTGTCTCCAAGCACGACTCGTACCCCCTCCCTTACATACTGCCGCACAATTTATAAACGCAGTAAAGTACATGCGAACAGTTTCGAGAAAAACACGATTGAAGTTGAAATTTTATTTTTGGTTGGCTTCAAAAAACTAGTCGAGAATATGTAAAAAAAATATATAGGTTTAAAGAGCGAATCTTGTAGATCATCCTGAAATTGGTTGTTTGCTATTCATTCCATATTTTCAATGTAAAAAAGGGGAAAAACTGTTTATATTTTGGCTTACCCTAGTTTCCACTGCTAGTCATACTGCGCATGAATGCAGTAAGACTGTTACTTACTGCGTTCATCAGTTGGTTCCTGTACTTACGGCACATATGTTAGATAGTTCGATGTGATTTAAGATCTTACAACAAAACATATGCGCTGTATCTTTGCACATACTGCATTAATGTGTAGGACTATTAAACAATATAACTGATCAAAACTTTTAATAAGCAGTAAGATCACAATCATACTGCGTTTATGATATGTCTATGACGCGTACATGTTGAATTTTACTGTTTGAGCTACAGGCAAATGAAACAAAAAATACAAATCATTGCCAAGGTTGATTGATTTAATAGATAACAGAAACTATCATTTGACCATTTTGTACTAAGTGGTAAATCTGAGGTTATAATCACTCTCATAACTTAAATATTTAATTGATTAAGTTATGAACTTATAACGTATTAAAAAACACTTTACTTGTTTTACAATAACATCCACTTAACTTAAAATATCATAAAATGAAAGCAATTCAGTAGTACAACTTCACGTATAGAGTACCTGGCGTACGGATGTACCTACGTTATAGAAAAATAACAATGGTTAACTACTTCGCACTCAACGTTTTAAAGTGACTTGTGCATAAATTAAGGTTTTACAAGTAATTGCTAATCTTGACTCTTGGGGGAAAGGAAGGAGTCGTTGCTGAACAGTTTCGTTTCAGGAATATTCTTGCACTAGCTCCTGCATGCGGCTTTCACGTTGTTTATTGATGATATTATCACTACATAGTATAGAACAAAGTCGCTTTTTCTGTCCCTATATCCCTATGTATGCTTAAGTCTTTAAAACTACTCAACGGATTTAGATGCAGTTTTTTTTATAATTTATTTGAATTGCAATAATTGAAGGAAGGTTTATGTGTATAATAACATTATTATATAACCTATTGCACCCGTGCGAAGCCGGAGCAGGTCGCTAGTTTGGAATAAAATGAGATTCATAGAATCAAGCTGTTTTTGTTTTACGTTTTACTGTGTCGCAGTTACAAGTAGGTACACAATAGACAAGAGGGAGGCGCACAAAAAAAAACTAAACCGTAACTACATTATAGCAACAGAACACAGTACCATACCGCCCAGTAAATTGTAAAATGTATGAGCATTGTTAAATATTATTCAACAAATGAGATAAAAAAAAACAGCTCTCAGTAAAGTAAAGTAAAAAAAATAGTAATTGGTATGATGAATGTTGATGATATAATGATGTCATTTTTTCAGCATGCATCTTGTCAATAAATACTTTTTTCAGGCATTAAGATGGGAAATGAAGTCAGTTTCATGAATTTTCCTAACACAAAAATAAATATTTGTATTAAAAAACATTAAAATAGAAAGCACATAACACTGGGTGATCCTCTAGATTTTTTCTAGTGTTAGGCAAACATCTTGCATGACAAAAAAATATTAACAAAATATAAGCAAATTATTTCTGTGCAATTTTCTTCTGCATTTTTCTTTAAGTCATGCATCTTAGCTAAACACAGCTTTGGTAATGTACTAAGTGCGTAGATGGAGCACGCTAAATTGAAACGTTGCTTGCTAGGTTTAGTGGTACCTCGGAAGTACTGTTGCCGTGCTGTTGACATGTTGTACCTTCAAATCTTTATACCATTGACAAGAAACATGTGGTGTAACACCTTTTACAAGTGCTAGACTTCATGCGTATACTCGTCAAACCAGCCTCTTAATCTCTATAGCCCATTGTTATAGAAATGAAGGCTATCATTAGACATCCGCTCCCAAAGCTAAGCTAAGCTAAGCATATTCAAAATGCTTGTCATAGAAATCCAATCCAAGAACTTTCCTATTGAAGTGCATCCAAAGTTCTGCCTTCTGAGTAAGTGGCATCACCGATTCGATGAGTCCATCGTTTGCCTTCAGCAACCGTATCGAACTGATACCGAAAGGGTTCCCATAATCAGTTTGGTAATCAAGAATTACCAAACATGCTAGAACGATCAAGTTTCGTAATTCAATCTGGAGAGTCCCAGTATGCATCGATGAAGCTGAACCGCTTCCTGATTTTACCTTCAGAATCTGGTCCTGTAGTTGGCACAACGTTGCATTTTCGATTTAGCCGGTTCTCCAGTTCTCCAACTCATTCTTTCTGATTTTCAAGTCGAGCGTCTTTTTGACCGGCTTGCTTTTCCTGCGTTCGCACAGGTCCAGTGGTTGAAGTACTTGCCGCCGCACCTTTCCACGAATCCGCCGTTTCCCTCCTTTACACCTGCCTTTCACTGCCTTCCCAAGGCGTAAGTAATATGTTGAATTGCCCTTCTGACACCGATGTTTTCGTAGAATACGATAATTTATTTGGAAATAAAATAACAAAGTCTAAACGCAAACAAACAACGCTCATAAAACGTTGTGTGAGAACACGCACTGTATACAATTCACTGACAATCTAGTCACTGTCGCACTGATACCACTTAAAACCGTCGAGTGAAGAAAAAGAGAAACTTAAGACTAACTCAAGAGCCGCCTCGCATCTCTTTCATACAACCACACCCGAGATCAATTGGGCTGGTTTTTGATGTTTTCGTGTGTAAAAACGTGTGGAACGTGGATAACTACTCAAATATTCATAAAATTCTCATAGATATCGGCCATAACATCGTTTTTTAAATTAAATTCTACAAAAAATGGGTTTCTTAATTACATTCTGAGGTACTGAATCATATACGAGCAGGTACCATAAATGCCGTATTTGCCAGTTGCTGTGTTCATAACATGTTGCACCTATATGCAACATGCTGACAAACCTAACCATGAACGCAGTATTTACTGTAGTTACTGTATTTATATTAGGTACGCATTATTTGCATGTACTATGAAAACATATTATAAAGTGTTTAAAGTACACTATACTGCGCATATACTATGTGCAAGGTTTAAATCGCAATTGCTGAAATATGGCAAGAATGACGTAATTGGACATACTGCACTATTGTTATGTAGCAAGTCAAGCTAGAACGAGTGTTCACGTAATATTTTGTTATTAAGTGCTATTACTGCGATTATGTTATGTGAATAAAATAAAATCTGTTCTTTACTGCGTTTATGAGAACTAGTATCTCGCCTCCTGTGCAAGATAGCAGAAAACGGGTCTTTGATTCTGATAGAGCGTGATGTCAGCATCTCAAATATATAAAACAACTATAAACACAGTAAGTGTTACTTACTGCGTTTATAAATTGTGCGGCAGCATAACACACATATTGGACCAACTGAAGGAGGCACGATATCTGAGTTCCATCGACCTCAAATCGGCATTCCACCAGATTCCGCTTGATGCAGCATCAAAAGAGAAGACAGCATTCACTGTTCCAGGCCGGGGTCTGTTCCAGTACAAGGTCATGTGCTTTGGACTGACGTCAGCACCAGCTACGCAGCAGAGATTGATGGATAAGCTGTTCGGACCTGAGTTTGGTGGGAAGGTGTTTGCGTACCTTGATGACGTCATAGTAGTTCATTCTAATTTCCAAGGCCACCTGGAACTCCTGCGTGCTGTCCTTGAGCGATTCAGGAAAGCCAACTTAACTATTAACCTTTCCAAATGTAAATTTTTCAGGAAACAGCTTAGGTATCTAGGTTACATCGTCGATAAGGAGGGCTTGCGAACGGATCCTGACAAAATTAAGGCGATTGCTGACTTTCCGACCCCGTCGTGCCGGAAGGACGTCAAGCGATTTTTAGGTACAGCCTCTTACTACCGTAGGTTTATAAAGAACTTCAGTAACATAGCCGGTCCGTTGAATGCGTTAACATCAACACGCAAGAATGCTTCTTCTTTTAACTGGTCCCAGGAAGCACAGAAAGCTTTTATGGAGCTCAAGACTGCCCTATCGACGGCCCCAGTCTTAGCTTGCCCTGACTTTTCTCTTCCCTTCACAGTTCACTGTGATGCGTCTGATTTCGGAGTAGGCGGTGCCCTGACTCAGGTTCAAGATGAAGAAGAACACCCGATAGCGTATTGGAGCCGCTCATTGCTGCCACCGGAAAGGAACTATTCAGCCACGGAGCGAGAAGCACTTGCAGTGGTCTACGTGGTAGAACATTTCCGCCCATACTTGGAAGGTGGTAAACAGATCAAGATAGTGACTGATCACGCGAGCCTGAAGTGGTTTCTGAACTTGAAGAATCCCACTGGCCGCCTGGAAAGATGGGGTTGCCGCTTGTCACCCTACAACTTCGAAATCATACACCGTCGTGGCTCTGAGAACATAGTCCCCGATGCCCTCTCTCGTTCGGTTCCGGTGGCTGTAGTAGAACCTCAGACCAAAGACGACTGGTATTTAAGCGTTTTTAAACGTTGTAGAGAACGCCCTGAGGCGTCTCCTAATTTTCAGATACTTAATAATAAATTATTTAGGTATACAAAAACTACAAACAATCTAAGGAAGGACTTTGTATGGAAGGAGGTCATACCAAGTGAGGAGCGACAGTCGATCCTGGAGGAAAACCATTCAGCACCAACTGCCGCTCATCTAGGTATTTCCAAAACGTATAACAGGCTGAAACTGCTCTATTTTTGGCCTGGTATGTATAAGGATACTACCAAATTTATTTCTACTTGTGACGTGTGTAATGCGTACAAGTATCCCAACCAAACCACACCTGGTTTGATGGGTGATCCCAGGGTATGCTCGCGACCTTTCCAGTGCATCAGCATAGACCTTGTTGGTCCACTGCCAATGTCGCGACAGCAAAATACCTTTGTTCTGGTTGTGGTGTGTTATTTTTCGAAATATTGTCTAATATTTCCGCTACGCAGAGCAACCGGCAAAGTGATTTGCCAACGCCTAGAGGATCACGTATTTCTTGTTCATGGTATACCGCAAACCGTCATGGCTGACAACGGATCGCAATTTACAGGTCATGAAATCCAATCCTTGTTTGCTAAATATAATATCCCACAGGTGCACCTAGGCCCCGTATATTGCCCCCAGGTGAACCCAGTGGAGAGGCAAAATAGAACGGTGGTCACAGCTATTTCCAGTTTCGTGGGCTCGGATCATCGTACCTGGGATGTCAACATTCATAGGATTCAGTTTGCCATCAACACTTCCGTTAGCATGGCTACGAAGTTCACTCCGTTCCTGTTGGTGCATGGTCGCGAAGCGGTACCAGACGGTAAACTGTACTCAGAACCTGAAGACATCGATGATATTGTATTTGGTTCCCGTCTTGATTACCAGGATAAGCTGGGAGAGCTACGGCACATCTTCGAAGAGGCACGAAAAGAAATGCTGAAGGCTCACGAAAGAAACGCAACATACTACAACAAACACCGCCGTGATCTGGAATTTAACATCGGTGACATTGTATGGAAGCGTTCGTACAAGCAGAGTGACGCAAGCAAATACTTTTCTGCGAAATTAGCGCCCAAGTACGAAAAATGTCGTGTTATCCGCAAGCTATCCCGGTTGGTCTACGAGCTAGAAGTGAAAACGGTAAACCAATTGGAAAATGGCATATTAAGGATTGCAAAGTTATTGAAGACAAAGACTGAGGAGTCAGAAGCGCAACTCGGACCGCGGGTGACAAGCATTATATAGGTCAAGGTCAAATGTTGCATTCCTTAATTTTATTTTCTTTTCTATGTCAGTTGTTATTTTTGTTACAATATTTAGAACTTGGACAAATGGTCTCAAGCCATTCGCCAAGATAACAGTTTTTCACATGATGTTTTTTTTTAGATGCAGCGATGACACTGCTAGTTTTGTAGCTTATCCAGCTCGCTTATCTTCGATCCGAACAGGGATCTTAGCATAGCTGAGTTCGTAAGGTTTTTTTTGTCTCTTTTTGTTTCTCTTTCCTTTTAAGATGGAGTCGCAACGGGATTTGCTTTTATTTATTTTTTTTCAGAATTCATTTCTAACATTTTTTTTAAGGGTTTTGATGGCTTATGGTCGACGTGGGCGTCGATCGAATTCCCTGCGTGAATTCTTACCGTGGTGAGGGGAGTGTTGTAGCGTTGTTTTTATCTGTGGTCGACCTCACAACAATATTTAGATTTTCTCGTGTTTTAGAACGCAGCTGTCACTGCTGGCTGTCAGTTAGGTTAGATTTCAAAAAAAGTGGATGGCTTCCGTCCCGAGGGTTTAAATAGTCTGGAGACAAGATCGGAGCTCATACCTTTGAACACCTGCGCCAGAGCAAGTTAAGCTCCCCAAGTACCAGAGCACCAGCAGTCGACATCGGGCAGAATCTGTCTGCGAGCCCGTTTTCCTGCATTTGGTAAGCCACCATAACCTATGTGGCCCCCGTCTTCACGGAGCCCTCGCTGTGCTTTCCAAATTCACAAGAGTGGTGTTCTTTTACAGTGAATTCATGCCGCCACGTGCCCGAGTTGAAAATTGGTAGCGGAGACTCAAGCGGACCAAGTATCCTCCAACAGGTGAGTCTTGAAACCCTTTATTAAGTGCTCCCAGAGTAGGTTAGGCAGTGTTAATCTCTTGTGTTAGATTCCCCTCGTGGTCCCCCATCTCATTTTATTGTCAGTAGACTAATGTCTGCATTTTTTCTCCTATTTAGGAGGTGTCCAGTTACGGCCATAAGCTGCCGAACCTGTTCCCCATCAGCTGTGCACCCTGAGGGAGGACAGGCGGACGCTGACACCCGTCCTAGGCCCACCACGTGGCCGAGTACCACCATCTTGCCACTCCGTAGCACCCCACCACCCGCACAGCACCCAAAGCACATGTTAGGGCATTACTTATCAGAGTTACCAACCAAGCCAGCCTAAGACCCTGATTTTTATAATTAGGAAGTAGGACTTCCAATGTATCTTTTATTAACTTTAAAGTATTATAGTCTTTATTATGTGGCCATGTGAGCTGAGCTCTCCGTAGGGACATACTAACCCCACTAATCTTCCACCTGTACAGTCCACTAACCCTACTAATTTAGTTCACCGCAGACGGTTTAAGAACCGGCACTGAGGCTCAGGGCCCATGGCGAGTTAGGTTTCTATTTTATAAGATTATAAGTTTTCTGTAACCTATCTATAATATAGATCTATTGAGGTATCTAGAACATCCCTGTTTTATTAAATAAATAACTTGTTCCAGTGCTGCTAGTTTACATTTTTATAACCTTCAGCCCCGCCCTTCAGGCCTAGGTTAACCGAGTAGTTTATGTCCTAAAATAATTACTTTACAACAGACGGATGGTTAACCGCCTACAATGGTTTTAACGCTCAATGACGCTGCCATACTTGCGGTCGAATTCGGATCCAATAGTTCAGTATCGACGTAAAGTGACAGAGTACTAACGCTAACGGGCCCTGTGATTAATTAAGGGTTTATTGTTAACATGTGGGACCTTGCCGCAACAATGCTCTGCGCGTACCTACCGATTTGTTAGCTGTCAAAATGATCGTTTTTCTGTATCGTTAAATAAACGGGTTGGCTCGGCGAACGTGTAAAAAATGGTTCGTTTAAGCGTCGAATAATAAACATTTAGCAAAATATGGCGTTTTCTAAGGGAAATACTTGAGCTTTTTTCGATTGCTGACCTGATTATAAGTTTCCCACTACCTGATAGTTTCTTATTAAACATAACATACACTCACGACCATATCATTAATGGTAGTCCCTCAGAGGCACACTGATTGTTGCCGTCGTGGTGAACGGAACTTTAGAAGCCCACATTTCGCCGAGGGAATATGAACCCAACGTGATAAAGGGCGAGCTTACCGCCGTTATCTGGGTTACTTGGGTTTTATGTCGGTGTTTTCCATCACCAGAGAGTTAGCCGCAAATTTTCAATGAACACAATGAAGTAGGTCTGTTCCGGCCAGATTTAGAGTGTTTAACCACTGCGCCACAACGCTTTTAATTCATACTTACAATCTAAAAGAAAAGGGTAATGTTTTGTTGTATAACAGATACTAATCTTAATTGAATGGGTCTCTACTACAGGTATGAGCGTCGTTCAATTGTTGCTGTTCTGAGAAGGACTGACATGGAACTCAATATTACGGCCCTTGTAGAGAGCCTATCACTTTATATTTCGGTGCGATGAGAAAACTAACTCCAAACTCCAACTCCAACAACCCGCACAGAGCTTGCGTGTTGGAGTATGGCTTGTTCCCCCCATAGTTGAGGTGAGGTCTTTGCCCAGCAGTGGGACTTATATAGGCAGTTTATGCGAAAACTAGCTTCCAATAAATAGGCTTTTTGACTCATGCTGAAACTTGCAGTACCTAAAACAAATAGAAGGAGGAATATGTTCGGTGGCAAAAAGCCGAGAACTCCCTTGAGAAACAATTACGTAAGCCGACTCGTTTCTAATGAAGCCATTTCTGTTTTCATGGAACATCTAGTAGCCTTGTTTATGGTGGCAATATACTCGTTGAAAATCTGCAGCATAGAACGCAGAACCGCAATGAGAAGGTACGATCTGAAGGTTGCATGATAGATTTAAGGTCCCTATCACAATAGTATGATTATTTACTAGAGTGTAAACGAGACAGGAGATGTTGCGCAGTGTCGTCTCAAACTGGCAACACTGAATGTTTTGCTCAGGTACACGGTAGGCAAACAGTAAGCGGCCGACTGTTTGCTGCCAGTTTGCCTCCCGAAACATTTTAGATGGAGAGTTTAGTTTGAGACGTGTCGCTTGCCGACTTATTTTGTGAGCGGGCTGATTCGCAGCGAATGATGCGCAGTCGGCGGGGTAGTTTGTTTACTACGCCGAGTAAGCGACCTATACACCACTCAGAGTCTGCTGGCGGACAGTCAGCCACTCACTGTTTGTCTAACCGGAACGCGCTCTTAGACAGGCTGCTTCAGAAAGATACGGGGTTCACATCGGATATTAGCGTAAAGGTAAACTAAAACCAACTACAAACGGCAACCGCAAGCTTCTTTTAGTTTTTTTAGATATTCATAGAAACCAGTAGTGTAGCTTGCAGTCAGCTACGCAGTCAGTGGCCTGCATTTTGCATTTGGCAGTCTCCACCGCTATCAGACTTGTACCTTTACGAACCGGACTGTGATGCACACCACGAGAGAAGTTGTTACGCGTTTAGCTAGTGCACTGCGTTTGTTTTGCCACCAGAAAAACCGATGAATAATTTCGTCGCGGTGCCCGTCTTAGTCCCGCAGGTGTTGTTGTATGAAGCTTTTGAGGTAACCAAGGCTTGAGATTTCTCGAGGAGGCCGAGTATTCAAAATCAAAAATAGCTTCATTTAAATAGACCTGTTACTAAGTTCTTTTACATCGTCGAATCTAATTAACAAACAACAGATACTTAATAAAAGACATGAATACCATGGCTGTCGTATTTGTATTAAAAAAAGATACAAAATGCAAGCTCATTTTTTAAATAAACGAGCTATTTTTTCTTGTAACCAAATTAATGTTGTTAATTAAAGACTTATATATAGCTTTTTCTCGTGTGAGTGAGAAGGGATATCACTTATCTCTAAGGTAAGATAAAGATGGGTAACTTCACACTGAATAATGAGCTTCCGCTGGTTACAAATTAGAGCTTTCGTGTGCACTTTTGCCAGCGCTAATGCAAACACTATAGTCCGTTCGCATTAAGAATGCAGTGATTTCATACTTGTCCTTCGACCTAGCACGGCCCCTTACTAAGCAAATCGTTCCTAATTAGAAAACCAAGTCCACAGTGACCAGCTGAATTCATAATTTTGAAAGCAGAGCTTGTGGATCAGAGTTTTTTTGTGTGCGACAGAATTAAATTAAAAAATCACTGCATTCTTAACGTGGACGAACTATAGTATGGTCTTAGTATGTTGACAAAATATTACCATGATACGACGCACAGTTAATGTTTTTGTCGTTTGTTTAATGTTTTTTTTTTTAATGAGTTGGGAGCAAACGAGCTAAAGGGTCACCTCATGGAGAGTAATCACCACTGCCGATGAACAACCTCTACACAACATGTTTTTAGTGATAGAAAAATAAGTTGCTTCGTATTAATAAGTTGTCTTTTTCCAGTGCATGTGCTTATTGCAGAAATTGTCGTTTGATAGTATTTTCTGTACTTCTGCTACAAAATGCACATCCTTTCCTCCTCTTTGATATTAAATTATGATTGATGTTGATGAATATTATTTTGTTTGTAGACTGACTTTGAACAGCAACTTACCATTAAAGTAACTTACTCATCGTAGGACGTATAGATCTGAACGATTTACTTCAAAACTGAAAACAGTTTCAAAGTGAAATTCTCGTTGCGACGGAAAACTTATGAATCAGCTCGTTAATCAACCGTTAGTGACGCTTAACTATAGTTAGGACTAAGTTTAACGAAGTACTTTATTCATTTAAAATAACTTCTATGGCTGTTGAATAATTTGTCCTTAATGCAAATTATGACGTTGATCCCCTTCAATTTATTTTTGATGGAAAGCACTTAATTTAAGGAAATAACAATTTCACTGTCTTTTGCACTAATCTAAATCTGCAATACACACGATATATACTTTTTTTATTAAAATAACTATGTGTCTCGATTTTTAAAATATTGATTTTGAACCAAGCATGCCTGTACTTACATGGCAACTGGATAACGGATAAACATAATTTAATTCTTTGTTATTCCATACATAGGGAACGCCCAGACAAGCTTGTACTTATTAACCCAATTGTGCTAGATTTTTCAGTAGGTATTTCTATTTCTGAATTAGTTTTCGCTTTGAGCCGCCATACATTATTATTCAGACTGTGTTGTCAGGGTTCCCCTTTCTTTTTTCCCTTTACGACCCATTGAATTTGGGGCCAATCCTTTAAATAGGACTCCAATTTGTACCTCCATCTTTTTGTGGCTGCCTTTGTCGTTGCCTAACATTTGAAACCCAGACTGTGTGTTTCCTTATTTTATGTAATAAATTACTGTGGATGTTCGTGGCACACAAACTTGTGTGTTGGCAAAATGTTTTGTGATAAATAAAATAAAATAAATATTTTGTACTTTTGACATAAGTTTTTTAATCACCACACAACACGCCAATTGCTGAAACTATGTTTCAGCTTTGCGTTCGTTTTTATGAATATGGGGGTTAAAAATTCTAGGCCTCTGCGCGGAGCACTCCTTTTGCAATTGTAATGAATATTTAAAATCAAAAAGGCACGGACCAGACCATAAATCTGTTTCATAATATTACAGAATAAAAAAAACGAAACAGTGAGCGTTTTCTGCATCCAACAGCTTCTCGCAAACTGCATCAGTCATTGGTCTACCGCGTTGAAGGTACTCCATGCGACGCTGCATATTATTTTTCCTTCTAACAGTTGTCGGTTCTGTAAATGGTGTTCACGTTGCCATGTCCATCAGAATCTATGTTTAATTGTTTATTTAAAACCTGCTAAGGGTCGCTACACTGGGGCCAATTGCCATAGCGCGATTCTTCATACTTATACTACTAGCTTCTACTGCAAAGATACCTCTGTAGCTATTTCTGGCTTCTTGTGGCGGCCGCCACAGCTACAAATGTGGCATGTGGTCCGTGTGCAGGGTCGCCGAACAGTATTTGCAAGCAAGTAAACGCTGAAAAAACATTGAACACCTTAGGGGTGTTCAATGTTTTTTCCGGATTACGGACTCCGGATGATTGTAGTAAGTACCCAATCTATTAGTAAAACGAGGTTATGTTCGATTGGACGGTCAGGGTAACCTAACGGCACCTTCCGGAGGTCGATCGTTTTCATCCTGATGTACTTTAGTGATTGGCGCAAGCCGCAAATATTTTGGGTCCAATTTATCTCGTTAGATGGGACCTAAGTATTTTATCTTGAAGGTTTACAAGGGATTTACCTTTAAGCACTGCCAGTATGAGCCATGATAGATTGTACATTATTATAGTTTGACCATGATCTGACTGTTCATGCTGCCTTTAAGATAAGGCTTGATTAATATCTGAAAAGCATTTGTGAACTCAAACTTTTAAAACTAGACAAGTGCCAAAAACGTTGGGTCGATGAAACGAGCTTACGCCGATCCAAGAAACGCTAGGTGGAATAAATACTAAATTGGTAATGCCGAATGTTCGGTTTTAGCATTACTGGCTCGCTCAGCTGGTGCGCTGTGGTCACTACTTTAACCTTACTGCTATCATAAGGGTTGTCATCCTCATATTGTATAAGTCATGGTGTCGTACTGTTGCGTTTCCGAACGGTAACTTTTGCAGAGCACTTAAAATGTGATTCAAACTCTTTGCCGTGCGTACTGGTGATACCTACGTAGCAGTTCTTCAAGAACGGTTTTAAAAGATTGGTATAATATGGTCAAAAACGTGCTTTTTGACCCTGTTCTTACACGTATCGAGTGCAAGGTAGGATGCAGCAAACGCATCTTCAAGCAGTCTATACGCATGGCAAACAACTGTCGTTGTATTAAATAAAAACAATTTGAATGCTTCTTTGCCAGTTTCAATGACCCCTTCTGTGATCAAAATGGACTTGACGTACCTATTAAAATAGACTTCTTGTATTGTGATCGTGACAGTTAGGTATATAGTTTCTGTATCACATTCTGCTTGTAACCTAGTTGAACAGTTTTACAAAGCTCACGTATCCGTGATAAATTTTGCTTGAAGCCTTTAAACAAATTCAGCACTCATCATTATTCAAACGCTGTTTATTCTAAGCACAAAAGTGGGTAGTAATTTGAAAAGCGTGAATTCGCAAAATTCGAGAGGCAATGAAGTTGCAGACAAAGCACCCAGCACGTCGGCTACCTGATCACCTATTCTGTGACGCAATCGATACGCGATTCTATTTAAAAACATTAGAACGAAAATGGGAAGTCATTTTCGTTCTGAAAGTTACTATACGCCAGGACCTTATTATATTGTTATCTGGCAGTGATTTCCCAAAATCGCCTTTACGCCCCAAACAAATCGTTTCAAAGCTTTAGTGTAATAAATATTCAGTAGGCAAGAATCCAATATTGTAAGAACGAAAATATTACGCAAATCGCCTTATAACTTAGGTACACAATTATTAGTTAGAGCCTGTGATTTAAATTTAAAATTATATGTAATTGGTTACCTAATTTAATAACTGCAAAAAGTACAGAAATAAATAAGAGATTTAGAAATGATTAAAAAACCTAAGGTTATGTGTTTCTTTGAGGTTCCTAAAAGCAATTAAATTAAAATTAGCAAGCTTTTTAGCAAACAGCTGGCAAGAAAACGTGTAGTAGAAAACTGGGTGATAATCACAATAAAACAGAAGGCAGAATAGTAAAGAACGTCTAGAATGTCTAGACGTTTAGAAATTTAGTGTGATATATTAACGCGAAAGACTTTTTTTCATGATATAGGGAGTAAACGAGCTAGATGGATACCTGATGGAGGGTAATCAGTAACCACTGACCATTTTTTTTTTTTTTTTTTTTTTTTCGTGGGGAAATCCTCATGGATACCTCGCTGCCCGGGGGGGGGACGAGGTTATGTCGGACTCCTACCGACTAAAACCCCACGGCACTCGACCGTGGCACTTTGGCGGCGAAGCTGGATCCTACCGTAAGTAATACCGCACTGCTCCGCCGCCAGTGCTAGCCCCTAATGGAGCCCACTCCAACCGACCCCCCAACGAAGGGGGGTGGCCACGAAAGTGCCTGGAGTACGCAGATACTTTCGCCGTCTCGGTGGACGCCGTGCAATGCAAGTCAGAGCACCCCCGCACTCCGGCCCGCTGGCACCCACTGTACGCAGGCCCTACTGGGCCCGCAACCACGAGCCACCCAAAGGGCGGCTCCGCTGCCGCAACCAGCGGTACGGCCCCGCCGGGCCGCGACGTACAGGGGGGATCAGCCTCGGATCACTGGCCCCTACCAACCGATTGTGCGCCGCGGCCTCCACCACGCGCCTCAGGGCGCTTGCAGGCCCCACTGGCCCCGCTATCCCACGTGTTGCCCTTGCGGGCTGCAGCGGGTGGGTGGCTAGTCCACCACACTGCCACGCCTGAGTGAGTCCTCTTCGCTTCCCGGCGGTTGGACGCTACCACCGGTACTAAGCCCCCTCGCCACGCCAAGGCGAGAACTCATGAGGGGGAGTAACCACTGACCATAGACAACTGCAACACTAGAGGTGTCACGAGATGCGTTGCATAGACAACTGCAACACCAGAGGTGTCACGAGATGCGTTGCTTCATTCAAATAGGATCAAAAAAACAAAAGATCAAAAATAATTATTTTCAGATTGTGGAATTGGAAGGGATGCACTCCTACTTGCAACTAGTAATAAAAACCATCTTATAGAGCTGCGAATAATGGCGATGATTCCTAAAAGGCTGAAAATGTGATTGTATAGTAAATTGGAGACTGTGTAGAATATCTTGTATTCGGTTCACACAGTTTTTAAACTACGCTATGGTTTAATTGGAGAATAGAATATAGCTCGGTACATGGCTCGCACTGCCGAAGTTTGTATGCACCGGGATACACCGGTGAATTTCAATAGAAATCCAGGGTGGTATATTCAAATAATTTCTCTGCTCGATTGCATACTGGTCTGCATTTCAGCTTTCAAAATGCCCTAAATTAACGGTTCATCACCTCTATACAAGTTCCGTTTTATTGTTACTATTCGGATAGCAAAGATATCAATAGATATTAAACATGATATTGATTATTATGCGTGCCTAACTAATTTTCGATGATACCAGCAGTAAACACATTTTCGAGAATTCTTACTGTTAAAATTGAACATTATAAGAGTTTAATTAAAAGCCAAGAGGAAAGAATAAACCAAGTTTTTGTAACGACCCCGATAGCTTCAAATGTGCATCTTTTCCATCACATTCTGCCGACATTTCGACATATTCTATACCAAAAATAGCGAACGTCATTCCAAATTAATATAATCGGAACGTTAACTAAAAAGTACTTAATGATTATGGCAAAATTCGATAAAAGCACCTACTTGAAGTATTAATAAGCTCTATATTCCCGCCTCGGCTTACCGTGCCAGAATAGGCACGTTCGTTTGGGCCGTGAATAAATTGCAAGTTATTTTCCGGCCCGTCGCCGCTGTATTGACGTTGACACTTAACGGGACATAAATCTGTGGAGAAATAATTAAGCGAAATAGCTAGATAGACTGTTTTGAATGAGGCCCTGATGGGGATTTTAGTTTATTGAGTTTAATTATTTAAGAATGTTGGGGCGGAAAGGTTCTCGAATGGCGACCGCGCACCGGACGACGTTGAGTGGGCAGGCCCTCCACAAGGTGGACCGACGATCTTGTCAAGGTCGCGGGAAGCCGCTGGATGCGGACAGCGCAGGACCGATCGTTGTGGAGATCCTTGGGGGAAGCCTGTGCTAAGCAGTGGGCGTCGTTCGGCTGATAATAATATGATGATGATGAAGATTTAAGGATGTGAGTTTTTATATTATTTAGAAATATGAAGTGCCCGTGGCGCAGTTGTGGCAGAGTACAGAGTGGTCATGATATGTCTGAAGTATCTAAGTGAAGCAACTCGAATTAAAATAGAGTATCACTTGTTTTCGATTTGAGTGTCGCTTCAAATAACACACGAACCTGACATTTTAATTTTACAGTTGCTTTTTACAAACCGTCAATACATTTTTGAGCACTCTTATTTTGATTTGATACTGACTGTACAAAATCTAGAAACATTTTAGATTTTTTTGGATTATTTATTATTTTTAAAATTGATTCGCCTATTCGAAGACGAGACGAATCCATCAAATCTAAAACCTCAGGAATCGGCCCAAAAACTCGTCTTTGTTTATTAATAGATTCAAAGAAGAAAGAACAAACAAATGGGCGGTAATCTGAAACAAGGTACAGATAAAGTAAACTCCAACACGAGTCACCAAGTAAAAGCCGTAACAAAGATCTGGAAGTACTAAAATATTCACCAAATGCTCCATTCCTTTCCACTAAAACGCTATAAATTCTCTACGTAGTGCTAGTGGCCTTTATTCGAGAAATTTAACGGTATTGAATGCGTCTTACCTAGGAATTGGACGTGCACTTTGTGAAAACAGTGTCATTTCGCACAGTAAATTTAAAATTCACGCTGACGACAATAAACTGATAGTCAGTGCGGATTGTTGAAGGTTAGTGAGAAACTTTGATGTCAGATGTTATCAAACTGCCTTTAGGCCTTCGACTAGGCTTGACGACTGACATCTAATGACGTCAACGAGGACCAACTGCTTAACGTGCCTTCCGTAGCACGAAGATGCCCGAGAAATAAATCACTAAATTTCGGTGGGGGTGGTCACCCAGCCCATTTCCGCTCTGCAGATGTTACTGTATTGATTCAACATTAAATATAAAGATTTTTGAATAAATTTAAATCCCTGAAATGCGTTTGAACGCTTGGGAATTTATCTGGAAACATTTGCCTATGATACGTTGATTGTAAATATGAATAACACTTCAACCTTGCACCGTTCGCGTAGTCTGGTTCAAGAGTTATCGTGCTGTTAAAACAATATGCTTTTGTTTTTATCCACCATTTTGCTTTGTAGCACAAAAGATAGGCATTTTACTGATTTCAGAGTAAATAAGCTGTAGCCATGATTTACAAATAAAATTAGCGAAAAAGGAGCCAAGGAGTCACTGCTAAGCTTCTTGCTGGCTTTTCACAGTGCAGACCTTCCGACACCAGTGGTGAAGATACATTTATTTAGGTAGGTAATATTTTTTTTAATTTTACGGTATACAGGTCACATTTGAGTTCCCCGCGACGGTTCCCCCCCCCCCCTCTGCCCCGCCGGTCGTGCACACACTGCACACGGCAGAGGCCATTTTAAGTGGCCCCGAGGAAGGGTGGCAGTGTAAGAGTGACCTCACTCCGCCGTACACACCGGCGGGTGAAGATGGGAGGCATAACTCCCCTCGAGCTGGGCTGGCTATGCCAGCATAGCGCACCAGGGGTCCACCGGCACTGAGTTCTTGACCAGAGATTACGGGGAACTCTGGATACGCGCTAAAGCAGGTCACCGGGGGGTTTAGAGAGTAGTGTCGAGTTTCACACACCCCTGCCCTTCCCCCGGAGGGCGGGAAGTCCATAAAGAGATGGCCGCCGGAACCAAAAACAGTGGGGTTTGCCGATTTGAAAGAAATTTGTTACAGATTTATTTGTTTAAAGACATTTTAATTCATATTTGAAATTTTGAAACGATATAATTAGGTACGGGTACTTTTCTCAAGTACGTTGAACAAGCGTTAATAAAAATAATAATGTTTTTTATCAACCATTGCTTTAATTTTGTATTCTTTCTGAAGAGAAATTCTCAAAAGGCTATAATGCTCTTAACACACAGTCGTGGGTGTTCCTACGGGTAAATAGCCCCTTGAGACTTTTGTCTGAAATAACAAAAGGAAAATAATATTGTATTCAAACAGAAATATAAGGAACGTATATCAGATTAAGTTGGTAATACGAGTATATTTTTATTCAGACAGGATAATTTTAACAATATCAGAGGAGGAAGACCAGCTTACTAATTACTTGAATAAAGCATAATTGCCTTACGTCCCATTGCTGGGCATAAGCCTCACCTCAGCTACATATGAGGTGGAGCGAGCCATACTCCAACACGAGGGCTCAGTGCTCACACAAACACAGTACACTTCACAACTCCAACGTATTTATGTATTTTATTATATTACACAATTTTACACTAGGTACACATTACATATAAAACATATTATTACCTACATGTATTTTTATATTTAATTTATAACTTTAACGCATAGTGGATTAATTTGAAAGCCGCTGCGAGAATCTGTGTCTTCACTCAGTTGGGCCCACTGAAAACCAGCGCCTAAGCCTTTCAGGTCCAGGCATTAGCTGAGTGTGCTCCATTTAATTTTGGACATACAGTGATATCGATGGGTGCCTGGAACAATGTCGCAATATTCATAGTAGCAGTCTTCCGATTAAGCCATTTTCGTATTCTATACACCCTTTTACACCTTGTGAATTTTTCTTAAAATTGTATAATGAAACCTGCCTGATTTAGCAAAATCAGTATGGCTGTCACCTCGTTATTCCTCGCCCTACACTCGAATTTTGTTTACCGGAATAAACGCCTTATGTCCAACGATAAAACTTTTTTTCATTCTTCTACAAGTAATGGTTATTGCGGCTATGCTCCCTAAAATTAACTTTGTAAGAAGAGAAACAATAAACATTGCCATACAAATATTCAACCAACCAACGGATTAGCAGGTTGAAGTGGCAGTGGGCAGGGCACATAGCACGAAGAACTGATGGCCGTTGGGGCCGAAAAGTTCTGGAATGGAGACCATTGAGAGGGTGATGACCCTCGAAAACAGCTTGTAGACATGGCTCAGAAGCGAGATGGGTCTATAGTTCTTCAACAGGTTGTTGTCTGCTTTTTTGAAGAACAGCACCACCTCACCTGTGTTCCATGCCTCAGGCGTTGTGCCCTCGAACAACACGGAATTAAATAGCCGCTGAAGGACTTTAAGAACTGGCTTTCCACCTGCCTTCAGAATCTCAGCAGTAATTGTTGTTGTTCTTGAGCTGTTTGAGAGCCATCCTAATCTCGTACAGGCTGATGTCCGGGATGTCCTCAGTGTAGTGCCGGGTTAGCTTAGCTCTGGGATCTTTGGCCGTGCTATTAACGGATTCTGGCGACAGAGGTATAGAGCTGCCCGTAGAATTTTTCAACCTCCCTCAACACCGCTTCCTCCGTCGACGCCAAGCCGCCATCCTCCGTCTTCAGCTTTGTCAACCAACTCTGCCCAATAGACTTGTCTCTTGCGAACACTTTGGAACCTTTGTTCCGCTCAATTGTCCAACATTCTGTCGGCCAGGCTTAAAAAACCTAGATCCGACTGCATGGACAGCTTCCACAAATTCGTTATTTATCTCGTCCACTGAAACATGATCATCCAGACATGAGAAGCGATTGGTCAACTCGAGTTAAAAGCTTTCGGGGTTTTCGATATGGGCGCGAGTAGGTCGGAGGGTAGACTTCATCAGACGCGTTCTTTCAAGTTTGACGTTCAGATTCAATGTGCCTCTTACCATTCGGTGATCGCTATCGGTTTTCACCCTGTTGATCACTGAGACATCATTGAATATGCGCCTCTTTGTCGTCATGATGAACTCATTTCTCGTGGAACCATTGGGACTCAACCAGGTCCATTTCCGGTGAGGCGGCTTCTGGAAAAAGGAGTTCATCGCGAAGAGTCCCTATTTCTCCAGAAATTCGGCCAGCCTCTGGCCCCGGGGGTTCCACCGCCCATATCCAAATTGCCCCACCTTCAGCACACAATCGCCTCTCCTGCCCAGCTTTGCGTTGAAATCCCCCATAACTACACTGGAACGGGTCTTCGAGGCATGCATGACTGCACTAATGTCCTCATACATAGCCTCTACCTCCTCATCTGGGTGTGTCGAGGTCGGCGCGTATCTGACCTTCAGCGAATATCTTTTGGATATTCTGAGTATAAGGAATACCACCCTGCTCGGCACGGACTTGTGGAAGAGAAACCCAATACCACCTTGGGACTTCTGGTCGCCTTCCCGGTAGTACAGTAGGTTACCAGACTTCAGGGTTATCGAGTCCTCGCCCTCTCTACGGACTTCAGATAGACCCATGATGTCCCAGCGTAACCCACTGATCTCTTCTTCCAGCTCTAAAATCCTCTCTCGGTCCTCAATGTGCGGACATTGTGTGTCACCAGGGCCAGTTGTCGGTGGGGGTGGTAGCACGATCCACTTCGGGGATTCTTAGCACCCCCCGCCCCGCCGTGACCATGGCTGCTACCAGGGCCAGGAATAGCGGGGCTGCCGGAGACTAGGGGCCTGGGCTTTCTTGTACTCATCATGTGGGGGGATGTGCCGGTACTCGCCACGCTTGGCAGGCGGGTTGGCGAGCGCAAGATTACGCCCGTGATGAAAGATTTTCGTGATGCTTTTAATATTAATAAATTTTGTAGTCACTCTAATACAAGCATATTCATACGATGCATACAGCATACGCGAGAACGTTTTTCAAGTCCATCATTGAATTCCTGGAATATCAGTGCTAAACGTTATTACTGTATGTGCCATATATCCTTCAGATCAACGCACAACGCTGCAATATACTATTACTGTTCGAATTATTTCACGCCTTTTACAGGAACAAAACCACAATGGCGTCTTACGGAAACCACTTTCGATGCATGAAGCGACTATATGTTTTTTTACTATTTTTTGGTATTTCCTAAGTATTAATAAGCTTTTGTACACTTTAAGTCACTCCAGCAAAAAATACCGCATTGTTTGATGTATAAACGGTTATGATATGACTCTTAGTTTAAGATTTATTCAAGATTTTCACTAAATCTTTTTTCCTGCACATTTGTGTTTTGTCGCTTGCGACATTGTTCCAGGCACCCATCGATATGTATTTCGGGCATCTCCGTGGGGCACGTTTAGCAGTTGGTCCTGGTTGACGTCGCTAGATGTCAGTCGTTAAGCCTAGTCAGGGGCCTTAGGGCGGCTTGATATCATCTGACATTAAGGTTGCTCACTAACCTTACACCCCTCCAACAATCTGCACTGAGCCTGCATGTTGGAGTATGGCGCGTTCCACCTCATAGTTGAGGTGAGGCCTGTGCTCAGCAGTGGGACGTATATGGGCCGTTTATGTATGTATAACTAAGCTCCATGGCTCATAACAAAAAACTGACAATACATTTGTTTTTATCATCAAGTGCACTGAACAATATTTTGTTATTTCGACTTCATTACTTTTAGTTTGTCACAATGCTCTTTTAATTACAAACGTTCCCATCCTGTGGGATCTCTTATCGGTACATGAGCACGCATGTCAGCTGTCCACCAACTTGTATGTACGAGTAAATCATGCAGGTAGCTTGTTGTTTAATTCATAACATAGAGTTTTTCAGGTATTTAATAGAATGTTATAGTTTTTAGGGTTCCGTAACGATGTGGCGACATCTATCTCGCCACACGGGACCCTATTATAAGGCATCCGCTGTCTGTTTGTCTGCCTGTCAGTCTGTATCCCATAAACCGTGATAGCAGGAAGCTGACATTTTCACGAATTATTTTCGTTGCTGCTGTAACAATAAGCTGCACAATAAGCCCCACCCAATAACTTCATACAGCAAACGTGATTTTCTTTTATAGATGATGGTATGGAACTCTTTGTGTGCGAGACCGAGTCGCACTTGGTTAGTTTTTTTTAATCCTAGCAAATAGTATTACCCCATGACGTGAAGTGATGCCCCAGACTATACTACTACTACTACGCTATAATTAGTTAAGCCGCAGACGTAAAGGACAAAACTGTAAACTTTCGATGCTGTTTATCAAGCCTTGACGTGGACAAACAGGTCATTTGAAAAAGTCAAGCTTCGGCTATCCGTATCTGTAAGAAAATCAACCTGAAAATAAACACGGCACGTATTACATAGGACCGTGTCCATTCAGGCGTCGCTCATCCCACACAAGAGCAAGTTTACATAACCGTTTGACATTGACCGATGTGACCCGTAAATAAGCCAGTGCAGATATGTATCAGTGGAATTACAGTTATACACAGCGCTGATAGCGTCTCGCTGTATCAGCCCGTCACGCACGCACGGCTACGCAGCGTATCAAGTGTGAAATACTCTTTATATGGCGACATTTACACCGTAGTGGACATTCATTTTGGCAACTCAAACGAGCTACTCAAGTCTTTACACCATAAAGCCACCCAAATTGTATATAAACATGAAGACTTTACAAAATATTATTCGTCTAATCTTCAAAGTATACCGTTTACCAACTCGCGTTGAGATAATTCAAAACGCTGTGGAGTCAATAATTTTTAAGTATTCTTCTTAAAGATCTCATTCTCATTTCTCATTCATTCTCATTCATTCTCATTTTTGCGCAATTGGCGGGAAAAAGCACAGAATTCGGCAGCAGTGGAAACGGGATGGGGAGGCCTTTGCCCTGCAGTGGGAAATGACAGGCTCCTAATAATAATAATCTTAAAGATGACTGTACCGCACCTTATGAGTAACAGTTGTGAGATCCGAATATGGGTTTACACGTCCAGTAATAAAGTTACCACTAAGTTCGTCAATCACATCTTTAGGGGCTGCATTATAATGCAGTAGAGAGGTGTAAGGCTATTTATAGCCATCCTAACAGGACCGCACCGAGCCTGCTCGTTGAAGTAAGGCTCGTACTGTCTCATCGGTAATTGACATGAGGCCTGGCCCTTGCGGTCTTTATTTTTGTACATCTTCTGATCAGCCCTGGTGACCTGTAATTCAGGTTATTTTTGTACCTACTTCAGGTACCAGTATCTCTTAACTCAACTGGCATTCTCTTTCTTGCTGTCTTTGTGCTTCTCACACAACTCACACAAATTACTTTGTAGCCTTACCTAATTAATAATATACATGCCATTGTAACGCTCACCCTACAATTAAATTAATGGTTTAATTGTTACTAGCGCGAGGACTTAGGTTTAAAAAATTTAATACCTATATCTCAATAAATTGTAGCCTATGCCCTATCACGAAGCATAAGCTGTATATCGAAATAAAACCGTAAAGTTCCGTAAGGTCCGTAAAGTTGTTTTATTTCGGTGTATAGTGTTCGCGTAAATATAAGAAAACATTATAAGCTGTATAATTGTAATTTTTCATTAAAATCCATCCAGTAGTTTTTACGTGAAAGAGCAACACAGCACATACTTCCATACAAACTTTCACATATATAATATTAGTAGGATATAATTATTTGAAAGTTTCCATCTTATCAGGTTGACTGTCTACAAAATAAAACAAATGATAACCAGTTGTGGACAGAAATAGCTTCTCCCATTTACCCAATATTTCCCTTCACTGCTCTGATCCTACTGATCGTAGCGTAATGAAAAGTATACTATAACCTGCCTGCCTTTGTTTCTAAGACAGACAGACAGACAGACATACAAAATTTTACTGATTGCATTTTTGGCATCAGTAGCGATCCCTAAACACCTCTTGATAGTTATTTTTAAATATATTACATGTACAAAATTGGCCCCTCTACAGATTGTCTATACGTAATCGTGACAATTTTTCTGATTTCTTTGACCTTTCCTTTTTTTTTCTCTCCCTTTTTGCCTAACAATTTACCCTTTTGCTTTTACGTATTGCGTTTAGTGTTTCACGTCACGAATACGTGGCAGAACGTGAATGTGACAACAGCTGTCAATGCTGTAAAAGCCAAAAAAAAAAACCAATACCAGCGTCACTGCAGTGCCAGTTATACTGTACTGCAGTGACATAATGCTGAGGTAGGGTTCTGATTGGCCCATCTTGACGTTTTTTGTTTCTTTATGTTCTCACTAATATTTATTTCTACTGTTTGTTATTTTGTTTTGCTGCGTTTTTTTGTTACTTTGGGCCTTTGTAATGTTTTTTCTTTCCTCTTCTTTCTTTCTTTCATTTATTATTAGGTGGTATAGATATAGATTAAATTAATCATTTTATTAATATATTTTTTATCAGAAATGTATGCAAGACAGTCATAAAATTAAGTACAAACTATATCATTCAATTTAAAGTGTTACAGAACGGTGTAAAAGTGAAATATTTACACGAAATCAGGCAACCCAGTCTGGCTCACTTCACGCACGTTTGCCGAGAAAAATGTGCGGACCTTTTTCAAAGCTTCGTACCAAATTTACAGAACTGCAGAACGTAACCGCGAGCGTTACGCCGAATACATATTGATAGCCGTGTGACGGATGGAAACGAAAACTGAGATGTTTATATTAAGTAACGAACAGTTTGAAGACTGGCCGAAAACAGAATGGATGTTTCTTTTTTTAAATAAAACGTTCTTTATTATATCCCGAATGAGGTAGAGACTGCTGTGATGGTGAACGGAACATTCAAAAATTCAGAAGCCGTCTTTTGCCGAGTGTATTTGAAATTAACGTGACGGGGGCGAGTCTACTGCCATTTTCCGGGTTGCTTTTGTTTTTGTAAGTGTTTCTCATCAACTTCTATTTACTACTCTGCGTGGTGGACTTGGGTCGGAGGAGTTTTCATAATTTAAGTTATCATGAATATCGGGACCACTCGATTGAGACTCGAGACTGACTAGACAAGGTCGGTAAAAAACCGCAAAACGACGAAAGAGAATGAAGTGATACTTTCATCAAAAAGGCCGGAATTCTGCAAAGCTGAACAGACATCTCTGAAGAGTTCATAATATTTTTACAAATTAACCAATGGACGAATCAACATCAGGTAAACAGCCTAACACATCTTGCGCACCGGAAAAATAAGCGAACGTGAAAAACAGGTTTGTAGCAAAAAGGCCTTCTGTGAAATAATTTTAAATTCTCCAAGTCCTGGGAATTCCCTGGACTTTTATTGTGGGCTGCCTCGTGTTCCGGGACTTCGAAATTGCCGGGAATTCCCAGACCAAATCTACATGGCCATCTAAAATACACTAATAAAATTATTATTTTCTTTTCCTATAGAATAATATGCCTTTACTTATTTAGTTTTACGTTTTAATGTAATGAAAATATTCTTAAATGGTTCTTTACCAACTGCGGTTAAAGTACCCATTCATTTTAAAAAAAAATCTTGATATTAAGGTTTGTTACATTTATCTTACTTATCATTGACATTATCGCGTACTAGAAAAGTCTGAATTTATATTGCTTTTGCAACAAAACATTTTCGCTCTAGACGCAGTTATCTGTTTAAATCTTGAGAAATTAGAAATGATATGTTAAACATGTTATTAATCTTTGAGAGTAAAAACAAAATGTGCTAAAAATAGCTGAAAATCAGCGCTTCAGCTCAGACTAGAGCACAAAGATGAGCTGGGGACCGATTCGACTACACACTTTCTTTTTTAGTAACCAAACTATCCGTCAACAGATTATAGCAGGAACATTAAAAAACGCTTAAAAATTAAGTTTTTGTATGGGAGCTAACCTTTGATAACTTTATTTTCAATTAAGTATTTATTTTGAAAGGTAGTATACATTATTATTATTTATGATTTATTCATTTTCAGCCTATGTAAGTAAGTAAGTAAGTAAATATTCTTTATTGCACACAAAATAACAATAATGGTTACAATTATGGTAAGAACAAATAAATGTACAATTTGGGCGGTTTTATCGCTAAAATGCTGTTCCACTGCAGGGCAAAGGCCTCCCCAACAACAATACAACTACATATTCTAGGAAAATTTTAAGCGTTTACCTAAATCGTTATAAATTTGACTAAAATACGAAAAATAAACACGTTTACTTTATATTAATAATAACATTTAATATTTTTCTTTTTTTAATATTTGTTATAGCAGCAACAAAAAAAAAGTACCTTGTGAAAATTTCAGCTTTCTAGCTATCAAGGATAAGGAGATACAGCCTGGTGACATACCCTCCATTTTCATCTTTCAGGTAACGTAAAAAATTAGAAAAAAACTTAATAACTGAACTTGTTTAATAATTCATATATTACCTAATTCCATATAACAGCCAAAAAGCTCAAACCAATCTGACTTCAACGCCATGCTAATATATATTCAAGCTCACATCGGCCAGTAATCCGTAATCTTCGTGCCATAAAAAGCGATTTACTGAGAACTTCAAATGAGCGACGCCTTGTTAACTCAGGGCAGTGTCGCGTAAAATTGTATTAGTATCGGAGATGAGTACTTTTATCGTGAGATCGGCGACGCGAGGAGATAGGGACGATTCAAGTGTTTTGAGACTCGAGCCCAGAGCTAATTTATTTAAAGATAGATCAACAAAAATACTTTTCGAGTTTCGAGTCAGTTTGTAATCAAAGGCTCAGTAAGTAGCGATTATTTTTGCTAATTTGCGGTTCGATTCCCACCCAAGGCATACATCTTGTGTTTTTTCGAGCCTGAAAGGGGTTTTAAAATGTTTCGATATTTGTTCATCAGAAGAGTCTGATTAACATACGTCATTTTAGAAACAACTTCCATATTTCATATTTTGCCTGGCTGCTGCTTTCGCAAGCTGTACGAACTCTGTTTAATCATCAGCATCAAATGTCTGTTTGCCACCTATTTAAATGGCCATGAGATGAAATATTTAAAAAACTTGTAGTACGTTCAGTTCCCTTCAGTTCTATCATGTCATGAACTTCTTTGGCTTGAGTCAGACGGCGAATTTAGAATTGAACCTTTCTCCTGTAGAAAGGACTCGAAAAACTCGATTCTACCCAACACTATGCAAAACAGCTATTTATAGATTAGATATAAGTATTACTTTTTATGTTTCTTAAAGCTTACTAAACTTGATGAATTTATAAATCGCATAGGTTTCTTTTTGCAAGAAAGTGTAGTTTTAGAAAAGTTGTATTTATTAACTTTAACTGTGTTCTTTTTATAAGAAAATCACAATTGGGGATAATGTATTGTATGCTTGCTTGTGTCAAATCTCTTTTCTTTCTAACATTAATATCAGTCACCTAAACCAACAGGGTTCGGGGTTTTCTACAGACAGGTTTGCAACAGTGGTATTTTTATGTACTAACTGACTTTGTAAAACCACATATTTACAAAGTTTCACTTGTATACCTCAAAACGTCCCCAGAAAGCTATATTTCAATTTAGGAAACTACTCTTTTCCACGTATTTGTACTTCCATATTATCTTTGAGCAAAGTTTTGATAGAATTGGTTCTGTTTCACTAAATGTTCGATGTATTTCATGTTTTGCTACGTGCTTCTCAGGGTTAGATAAGATAAGGCTACACTAATAAATTCATTTACAGCAAGTTATTAAAATATTTAAACTCAGTAAATTATCAATAAGTATCAACGAACATATAGAATGAATTTCTTAACTGAGCTAGCGGGCCAAATCGTAATGTTGATTTAAAATGTAATACAGGAAAACAATTTCAGGTACACTTTGAACACTAATCACATTACGAAATGTAAGCGTCCCTGCACACGTCATATTCATATAGTTTAGTTCACCGTGTGCGCCGAGTTCATACAAAAGGTATGAAATCTGCAGCAAAAACGCGTGTGGCTGCGTTTTGTGGAGCGGGCGTGTGGCCCGTGTGCGGAGACGCCAAATGACATGATGCTCTGCAGCAAACCCACCTTTTTTTTTTACCTGGTGAAATACGTTTACGTACTTTCCGCTGCTTGGGGGGAAGGCAGCGGAAGAGTGTGGGACTCGCCCACCCCAGAAGGGGGTGGGAGTACCCACTAAAACACTGAGGCGGCCTTCTTCTGCGCGTGACCAGGGTTTCCCGAGAACTCTCCTGAGGAGCCACTCTACCGGTGAAACCCTGGCGCGCTGTGCCGGCAGTCCGGCTCTCCTCGAGGGAAGTGGTGCCTCCCCTCTTACTACCTTCCGCCGTGTACGGCAGTGCGAGGCCACCCTACACTGCCGTCCTCCTCGGGGTCACTTGTGCAATGGAAGCACACAGCCCCCGTCGTGTGCTTTCCGAGCGACCCCAAGGGCCCCCTTTAGTCGCGTCTTACGACAGGCGGGGGTAGACCTTGGCTGCATTCTTACGCCCCAGACCACAGGGCGAAGCAAACCCACCTAAAGCTTTTTATGTTTTATAAACAAGGTGATTTACATTTTATGTATATTTTTGTGGGCTAAATTTTAAATTTTGTAAATCTATAGTTCCGATGTAAAATTCAAATCAAAGTGGTCATTCTGACACGTACGTCTTTCCAGATATATATTTGGTGCTTTGGAGCTGGACAATTTATAGGCTAGAAGGATTAGCCGAAAAAAAGTGACCAAATTTGCAAAGCGTAGTGAAGCTCTGCATTTTTAGTATTTTGTATGGATCAGTTGGAAATTGAGAATATCGAGAAAAACTTCATATTTTTTGTACTTTTCACACTATTTGCTCTCCAGGGCCTAAACGGTATTTTTTTTTCGAATAATGGATTCAAAACATTAACCGTATTCAATTACCTACAATTTGAGCCCAATGCAAAACTATTGACGCTATAGGGACTACGCTATGGCTATTCGAAGATGACCTAATTTTCCCGAAAAAAAAAAAGCTTAAGGTGGGTTTGCTGCAGAGCATCACGTGCTAAATGTTGATGTTTCAATATTCTCAATTTCATAATTTAACAGGTGTCAAACACTAATTATTTTTGTTCTTTCATAGGACCAATACTCAAAAATCTAGGCCTCTGTGCTTTCAGGTCCATGGTCTAATTAGTGCATTCAAATCGTTTAGACAATTGCATCTTGTTCGGGGTGGAATGTGTCGCATATCGTCTGAATGAATTGCCCAATTAGAAGGAAATCTAGGTGGGATTAGTTGAGTTATGGGGCTCACTCGACTTTGGAACTCATTACGCGGCCCAGTTTGTTTCATTACACTTTAATTAGCTTTGGTATTCTTATTATTACATACGTATACACGCTCACGACCAAATTCTAAACGGGGTATACAGATTTTGCAGTAAAGTGTTTTTATAAATCATTTCATCTATATTAACCATTTTAGAGTAAACGCATTGTGGGGCCCCCACTTATCTATGGGATGCCCATGTTCAGCAGAGGACTTCATCCGGCTGCCAATGATGATGATGATGATCAACTTAGAAAATGTGACTAGGATAAATTAGTAATTTTCAACTAAAATGCTCTCGGGGTTTGTCAACGGGCAATGGAGCTCAGTATTTTGGGAATACAACTTTTCTATCGCGTAAGGAAAACGGTCATACGTTCCAGGACTCAGGTTTTTTTTTATACTACGACTGTGGCAAACAAGCATGCGGGCTGCCTGATGGTGAGCAGCTACCGCAGCCTATGGACACGTGCAACACCAGGGGCATTACTCGTGTGTTGCCGACCCTGCAGGAACCTCTTCAAACCCCTCTTGAAGAACTCCATGCTATAGCTCATCGCGAAAACCTCGGCAGGTTGCCGATGAGTGACGTACGCTGGCCAAGCTTAAATGGAACTGAACTGGTCATATGTGCCGCGTGGCAGATGTGTTCTGGGCGAACCGTACGACCAATTGGGTTCCCAGAAATAGAAAGCGGTAGGGCCAGAAAGAGATGGCTGGACTGGCCAAAAGTGGCTTTGGACCGCAGAAAGTATAATTTGGGAGGGGAGGCCTTTGCCCTGCAGTGGGACAGCATAGGCTCTAAATAAAAAATTTTTTTTAATGAATAACTATACTGCAATGTCAAAATACCTGTGATTGAAAAGAATAGCATCTGAGTTTTTATCTGTTTTTTGATGTTTTGTATTATAATTACGTCTTTGCACATAGACTTAATAGTTTTGAATGTTGACGATGGAAAAGTATTCTGTACATTATGGTTTATTTGAACGCAAAAGTAATAAAAATATTCAATTTAAAAATCAATAAATAACCACATAGTTCTCAAAAACTCTCCAGCATACAAGTCACAAAAACAGCGCCTTTATTACATGGAACATAAAGTGCATACTCGTAACATATTTGTTTAATCCAATGACATGCAAAAGCCGCCAGTCGTTATTGGCTCCGTTTAAACACATTAATTTCACTCGGGAAGTAACACCGCGACAAAATTAAATGTTTTATTCATGAAACTTAAATTTTTACGCGACAATAAAAATATCTATTGTGATTTATGAGCTAAGCATTTATGACGTCATGACGGATTAGGTTAATGGATATAGGCCAAGTGGAGCATGCATTTAAAATGTGGAAGGGTTAGAAGCCGGACGCATTGGTCTCCGTTAGAAATAAGTAGTTGCTTTTTTGTATCTGAACGTAAATGGTGCCCGTTGCTTAGTTGTGACAGTGGATCGTCAACAATTACCATGGTAAAGCAACGCGCACAGAGTCGGAAATGGGATGGGTGACCATCGAAATTAAGTTATTTATAGATAGATAAACACTTTATTGCACATTAAATTAACACATTTGTAAGTTTTGCTGCTCTTCCAGACAACGTATAGGCAGAGGAAATATGAATGTGATATGTACCTACTCTCTTGGGCATCACCAGTTTTCGAAAGACATGACATGTCTTACACCTAATATCAAAATGGAATCACTGTTTATTTGAATTACTTTAGGGTTTGGCCTACTGAAACGCTTTGTTAAAAAACTTGAAACCGGAAAATCATTTTGGTAAGAATTCGTATTTTAATGCAATTGCTTAAAAAAAAACAATATTTGATTCAGTACAGCGGGAGCACTTTTGAAATTTCAGTAGCATCATCATCCAAGTAAACAATCAGAAGTGAGAATGAACTAAGTTTTATGATATTGTGGTGTGTGCTGCATCTAGAGTAAGTTTTCAAATTCGATCTGAACTTCGCCTGCTCCGTGTAATCGGCAGCCTGGCTGGGTGTACCACGAGGAAAGTTTGTATGGTCTAAGAGGTAAGATATTTAAAAGACATAGATAGGTTATGTCAGTACTGACGCGTCAAAAAATTTCCCCTGGCGTAGGCACCTATAATTTGACCGGGTGTACAAGATAGCATGATTATTTACTAGAGCGTAAACGAGACAGATACATTTGCGCAGTGTTGTCTCAAACTTTCAATGCTTTGCTCAGGTGGACAAAATTCCTAATTTCGGGTGAACCTTTTTTGTACAAGTAACCTATCTACGTCTTGTAATATAATATCAACCAACAAGCGAGTCAGAAATCTCTCCTTTCCTCAGATGAGCAGGATAGAGAGATTCCGAGAGAATTAAAAATAGACAATTAGAGCCCAATGCATTAAAAGAGCGTCGATTTTACAAAGTAATTATAAGTATGATCCGGCTATTACACTCTCTGTCCCTCTCTCTCAGCTCAGCCTTGCATTAAATATAGTGCTTAATTACAGCTACTTTGTCTCGTAAGCTGGGCCTCCTAAAATTGTCTTTAGTCCAGTAAAAGAGAAACAAGGCCCCTAGGCACTCAAATTAGGATTTTAATAAAACATCAAGACTAGACTTCGCAATTAGTTCTCAGCAAGATTAAGTTAACTACATTTATCTACAAGCAAACCAACTAAGTATATCTTATGTTGGATAAAATAGCTAATAATTTCGAAATTTCATATTGGTATGCCATGTTTCACTATACCCTAATTAGTTTAAAAGTAGGCAGATATATAAACTCGTTTTTATATTTTCTACAAAAGATTTACGCAAATATTTGCAACTAGCTATTTTATCTCTATTTATGGTTTGAGTTTACTAGAGTTAGGTCATCATCATTTTTACAGACCATCCAACCACCGTGAAAAAAACCATTATTTGAAATACTTATGTGTAATCGGTCTCGATATCAGGGTTTCATACCCGCATCGTAAGGGGGGGCCGCTTACTGCCCACTAGCGCCGCCAATAGTTTTTTATTAAAGATCAAACAAAAACTGTCCAATTGTGAGTCTAAAATAAGATATCCTCTGTGTAGTAAGATGTTTACAGAATAAAATTATCTCTGTATAAATGAACCACACACAAACAAACCTACAGCAAAGCAGCCTACAGCCTGCCTTTAGCAAACCTGGCGGCCGCTCCAACCACTAAGCCAACGAGACCTTAACAGATCGGTTGAATCAGTGTATTTTCGCTATAAGTAGTATTATTAAGTATTATTTCATCAATGAATTCAAAGCAAATAACTATTAATACTCGTAACGTTATTTTTATACTTCTGCTTCCGACTAAGATGAAACAAGCTTTTTGATTATTTTACTCTGCTGTACCTTTCAGCAGTGAGTGGCGATAGAGTTATTCAAATTAAAGAGGGTAAAATGAGTTCTACGGAAACATTGACATAAGTTACACAAGTTTTCATTTCAATTAGGACAGACATACAAAATGCCATCTAATATTACAAATTCATGACCCTTGGTTACTGACCCTGATCAATTTCATGCTTTAATAATATTATGCAGGAGAAATGTGATACTGATGAAACGTTGAATTTACCAGAGGAGATTCTTACCCTCTGAAGCCTAAATCGAAATGCCCCGACCTAAAGCTCTTATTAATAATTCACGATTTGGACACTGTTGTCCAAACTAGCGTCGAGGATGTGCGAAGATTTGACAATAAGAAGCTGATATTTTACAGCTTTTTGTCGAATGTTGAATATTGAAAGCGTCGTAGCCCTGTGGTTAAATGAATACAATAAAGCTGTTTTGGAACTGGTCCTGATAAAATCTGGGTGTTTATGGTCCTTTCGTTATTTTGGTCATAAAAAACAATGAAAGCTTAAACAACTTTTTCAGAGCTGAGGGTTAAGCGCACAGGCCATGAGAATTTTTAAACAAGTCGTCTAATGGTAAAAATATTATATATTGGCACCGGTTGTTTTTAGACATTAATAATATGGAAACCTCTATGAAATTGATGACCCTAACTGTGAGACCTAGAGAAAATAGGCCATAGAGAAGGGAAAGAAAGAACAAGCATGAGGTGGCGCGCAAGCTATACTCCAACACGTAGGCTTAAGATTCCTTCCTGTCAGATGTTGTGATACCACCCTAAGGTCTCCGAATAGGCTTAGTGGCTGACATCTAGTGCCTTCAGCGACCAGTTGCTTTATGTGCCTTTCGAAGCACGGAAATGCCTGAACAATGCTTCACTTAGTTTCGGTCGGGGTGGTATGGTGTCATTTTTTTTTACTTGTCTTAAATTATCCCGCTGCTGAGCAAAGGCATTCGCCATATCTTTCCAGCCATCTCTTTCTTGAGCTAAAGTGTGCCTCTCTAAAATTTATCCATATCATCTCGCTATTTCTTTTCGGCCTACCTCTTTGACGATATCCATCTTGAGGTTGCCACTGAGAGACGATCCTAGCCCACCTTTTCGGGCCTAATCTGAATACATGGTCCGCCCAATCTCACTTGAGTTTGGCTGTCTTTTTGCCAACATTAGCAACACCGGTTCTGAATCTAATGGTTTCGTTTTGGATAAAGGGTCTTTAAAATAAATCTTTATCCAGAATCAGAATTATTTATTTGCATGAAAGTGGCACATTTTGTTTTTCATATTTAAATAGGATCACACATTACACCATAATATGGCATCCAGAATTAAATAATACATACCTACTTTTAATACTAAAATAAGTTCAATATCAAATACACAACTTTACAGATAGCGAGAGTAAAAGATTTTTTAGAGATTCTTACGGATAGATTTGAACCTTTAATTTATGCCACATCCATTTGGGATTGTCGCTTCTGTGCTGCTATTTAGCATCTGACCTCCTGCCCGACGCCATTATGCCGTATAACAAACAGTGACCCTGTAAGTGAATAGATAATATGTTGATACGTCTTATACTAGGTAAATAGGGCAGTTAGGCTGTGTTATCTCTCTAATCAAGCTTATCCTTTGTGGAAAAATTTCATTAGATAAGTAGCCTTTACTCGGACATTATTCGATAGAAAATATGTTCAAATTCTTTTTTTAATTGTCTTTATGGGTCGCCCTTAGTTCTGGTGAATCCATATTTTTCGGATGTTTTAGCAATTTAGCTTTTGGTTTTGTACGCAGCTGTCTTGGAGTCTCAATTCTTGATCGCATATCCTGTCACCTTGGTCTGCTGGAAGAAATTTCTTTTTAGAGATAAGCTCACCTGTACTTTTACTGACCTAAGGTTGGGTTGCACCATCTGACTTAAACAATAACAAACATCAAAATTTCAGTTAAAGTTACCGGTTAGAACCAAAAATGACGTCAAATTGTCAAATTTGACAAAAACTTTAGTTTTAACTTCTACTATGGTGCAACTTACCCTAAATATTGTCTATTGTAATTTTCTTTTTGTGTACAAACTGATAAATAAGAGTGCTTCGACAGTGAAAAGGCGCGGTATAGGTACCTATTACTGGCGGGATCAGTTCACACAGTTCACTCGCACACTTCCCAAAATGCAGTCAGTAAATCAGAATCAGAATCAGAAATATCTTTATTTAAATAGACCTGTTACAAGTGCTTTCAAATCGTCAAAAACTTAATCAAACAAACAAAAATACACTTAATAATAGACTTAAATACTATAATAGAAATAATAAATAAATACACAGTATACAAACATAATGTGACTCAACAACCGGTGTCGGAAAGTTGTTTCTGTACTGAGAAGAACCGGCAAGAAACTCAGCAGTTACTCTTTTCAATATGTTCTGTACAATAATCCGTTAGTAAATTACAATTTTATTAAGTACACATACAGTTATACAATTTCAAGAAAATGGTTAGTGCCGTAAAAAACCGACAGCCTCGCAACTTTACGCCGGTGCTTGAGATCTTGCAACCCGGCGGTTTTCAAACAAGCGCGTTGAACCCAACAAAAACATTATTCCGCTTTATAAGATTCCTACCCTGATTATTTCAAATCATTATAAGTGAATTGAAAGCAAAAAATTGTCTAAATAACTTAGTTTGAAAAGTAATTGTTAATTCAGGATAGATTCGGCGTCAATTGCCTACAAAGGAAATATTAATATCAGTATGGAAACAAACACAAACTAATCTTAATACATAGTTCTGATACAAGTTGTGATTGGATATTATAAATAACTTATTGTAGTGTAAATTCTGGTTATTTGTTTTGGTAAGATCCGATACTACATAAGGTATTGATAACTCTTCGGTAGCAACCAAGCAGGAATTTGTGCTATGGGAATTTACTGGGCAGACATGTCGTATACGAGATTTTGAACTAACGACTGCCTTACTGCAACTCTAAATAAAACGAAATATCATTTCCTGCAATAAGACATCCTTTGCTGAACAAAGACTTCCATCAGTTCATCAGTCTGGTCTTCAGAACCTTCTAGTCCCAAGTAGTAAACAGCCTATGAGGTGGATTGAGCCATACTCCAACAGGCGGGTTCAGTGCGGATTGTTGGGAGAGTCTGAGGTTAGTGAGTCATCTAGCGATCCGGGACCAACCGCTTAAGGTGCCTTCTGAAGCACGGAGATGCCCAAAATACACAACACAAAATTTCGGTCAGGGTGGTCACCCATCCCATTTCCGACCCGCGGCGTGTGTTGCTTTACACCAGCAATTGTCGCCGATCACTGACATAACTGCGCCACGGGCACCTCTAGTCCCAAAGGTTCAGCGAATCAGCCTATATGTAAAAGACATAATTAAATCGCTAACTTCACGTGTAAACCCACAACTAGCTTCGATTATTCGGATTCGTCCACAGTACGTACTTTTTCTACAACCATTCCAAGTAATTGTCGAAAAGAATTTTCTTGCCTGCGGTAACCCGTGTGTCGTGACTGGAGTTGACATTTTAAGAAAATATGGCTAGTTTGATTGTACAATAATTATGGTATTTTATCAAAATGTGCTGCTGTTGAGCAGAATGGAGAGAGTCAGCATGGAGATGGGCCTATCCATAAACAGGTCCAAGACAAAGGTGATGGTGATCGACAGATCTGGTAAGCTGGAGCTCAGCGGTGCGATCGATCTGGAGGTTCTGGACAATCTCGTCTACCTGGGCTCTAGCATCTCCAACAGGGGGTCTTGCGAGAACGAGATACGGCGGAGAATCGCCATGGCTAAAAACGCGATGACGCAGCTACAAGTTATATGGAAGGACAGTAACATCTCCCGAAATACCAAGTTGAAACTTGTGCGCACGCTGGTGTTCTCCATATTTCTCTACGGTGCCGAAACTTGGACCATGAAAAAGGCCGACCGAAGTCGCATAGATGCTTTCGAGATGTGGTGCTGGAGAAAAATGCTTAGCATCCACTGGACAGCCCACCGTACCAACGTGTCTATCCTACAAGAGCTCAAGGTTGAGACCAGGCTATCCACCATATGCCTGCGTAAGGTACTTGAGTACTTCGGCCACATTGCCAGAAAGGGGAGTGATAATTTGGAGAAACTCATGGTCACTGGCAAGGTCGAGGGGAAACGGCCAAGAGGAAGAAGCCCTTTGCGTTGGACGGACCAGATACGCGCCACGCTCGAAACAACGGTCCACGACGCTTTCCACACTGCTGCAGATCGACACCAATGGCGATCAATAATAAGGCACAAGGTGCTACAAAAGAGAGGTCACGACCCCCAGTAACTGGGGTATCGACGCAAGAAGAGAGATCAAAATGTAGTTTATTTAAAAGAAGAAAGAAAAAGTTCACATCAACCTTTACAAAACCATTGCAAAAGGGGGTTGATGTCAGCAATATTAGGTGTCCCTAGATAAAGGACGAAAGGCTCGTCCTATTAATCCATACTAAATTGTTTGTATTATATTTTTATAGGTTTATGTAAATAAATAAATAAAATAAAATATTTATTTTCGTTTACAAAGTATAACTTAGGTGGTAGGGAATGGTGTCTTCATTTAAGCCGGAAAGCCTGTAGCCTGTTATGTGTTTTTATTCATTTGCCCATAGTGCTTCATAATGTCTATTTTCATGATTAGAAAACTAAATTTTGTTTTAAGTTATTCATATCTTTTAATAACCATCTTGCAACTCCACCTACCCTTCTCCAATTTCTCTACCCGTAGGTAGTCTGGAGGAGATCGCTCTTAGTTCGTGGCCACAACCTATTTCATACACAAAAAAAAACCTAACAAGCCATATTTATTCAGGAAAGCCCAAACAAAAAGCGCCAGTTCCCATTCAGGAGCGAAGTTCAGCGGTTACGCCGACCCAACTTGCTGGATTAAGCGGGATCAGTGGAAAAACTACTTTGTGGATCCTGCATCTGTCTAGTTTCAGGATTAAAAATACAAAGCCTTCTTTTTTGTAAACTTCATACCAATCTGCGGAATGGTGCAAAAGTGGTAGAAGGAAGTATTCGCCTCAATTTGTGATTTGTTTTCCGATTATCGATTGCTTTGTGCAATCAAAAGTATTATATTTAAAAAATATGAATAATGGACCTTTTGCACACTAGGTACACGTTACATCTGAAACGTAATTAAGTATTCTTACATTTAAATCAAATTTATTACTAGGTACGTACTTAATGAATTATTTGACAGTCGCTGCAAATGTCCGTGTATCCACTCAGTTCAGCGCCTGAGCCTATCAGTTCCAGGTATTAGCTGAGAGTAGTCCATTTAATTTTGGACATAGTGACACTGCTGTCTGGTGGGTTTCATTTGTTTATTTTTATTTATTTTTTTGTTTTTTTTATGCTATTTTTTTCGTATTTTTGCTTCATATTAATAAAGGTAACTGATAAATGCTTAAAATGTTCTTGATAGTAGGACGGAAATCTTTATGCGTGAGTCCGACTCGCATTTAGCCGGTTTTTTTTATTCCCCAACAATTAAGCTTATTTTTCATGCTATGCGCCCTGCCAAATGCAATATCAGCTCATAGCTTAGCTCGTACCATTTAATTAAAAATAAAAAAACATGCTAAAGTACAAGCCACATGCAAAAATTACAATTTATCCGACAATTGTGCATTCAACAAAATAAAACGGCACTTTATTTCAATGCGAGTGAACAATAAAGCTGACTAATTGTTAGTTTGCGTGTAAACTTACGTATTTATCAGGCATTTTTCTGACGAAATGTGAACTGGCGACCACGGAAATGTAAGAACAAAACATGACTAAATCCTTAGTTATTTTTAACTATTTGCAGTGCAATAAACCTTTAAAATCAAATTATAAACAAAGTGTTCTGTAAAATAAGCTCTGATTCCTACGCCCGAACCGACTACTATTACTAAGTAGAAAGGTTACTTGTGCTAAAAAAGTGGCACCCGAAATCAGAACTTCGAACACCTGAGGCAAAGCATTGACAGTTTAAGACGACACTGCGCAACATGTATCTGTCTCGTTTACGCTCTAGTGAATAATCATACTAACTTGTACACACGGTCAAATTATAGGTAATACGCCAGGGGTCAATTTTCGACATCGCACCAGTACTGACAAAACGTATCTACCTCTTTTAAATATCATTGGCTCTGATTCCTACACCCAAACTGACTACTGCTACTTCTAAGTGGCAAAATTAGTTATAAAGAATAACATGAGATAATGTAGTAAATTATAAAAACACAAGTCTTATAAATGAAGTTTTTTTGGAAGTTAATAAGATTAAAATAATGAAATAGAGTTACATTATACAAGTATCTTTGCTCGCAAGTGTAGTGTAGTCACCTTTAACACACCCTTTAGTTAAAATGATTTATTCACTTGTTTTAAATAATTCAATAGTAGATAAGTTTCGCGTGTTTATTTAAATGAATTATTGATAAATAGACTCTTTAAAAAGTAAATCAAAACACCATTACCGAAAATTAGTGGACGGACGACCTGATAAGTACCGAGGGTCCTCGTATAGGTACTTCGTAACAAATGATAGTTTACCTCCACATGACATCCTACTAATATTATAAATGTGGGAGCTTGTATGTGTGGGTGTGCCATGTAGGTCTTTCAAGTAAAACTACTGAATGGATTTGAATGAAACTTTACAATAATATAGCTTATACATCTGAACAGGCTACAATCTATTAAAAAATATTACTTTCTTCTCACTTTAGTCGCGAGCGGCCGCGTGTAACAATATTGGCTTCCATTGAATTACTTTCCAGAAGTTACAATCAAGTAATCATGAATCAAAGTCTATTTGAATCCGTCCTGAGCTCACGTCTTTGTAAGGCCCGTGTTATCTGCCTGCAAACCGCAAGTTAGATTGGTGTAACCTGACTCGCTGGCACGAGGAAGTTCTACCCGACCTCAATTTAAGCACAAAATAGGAGGTAACCAAATTGAAGTGGGAATATAATACGAGTATATCCACCGTGTAGCAAAAAGACGCTCTTCTGATTTTGAAACTCGAATGGTTTTAACGTTAATAAAGCTTAAGTGCTCTTAAAATATGAGGAAGTATTTCTCGAATACAAGCCTACAATCCCACTTCACTTAGCGTTTACGAACTTTTTTGCCAATTTTCTATATTCGCTTATATCATCCTACTGCTGGGCAAAGGTCTCTCCCATTCCTTTCCAAAGAAAACGATCTTGTGCCAAGCTCTGCCAATCTTTCTCATGATGTCTCAAATCAGCACTCCAACGTATCCTGGGCCTTACTTGCAACGAAAACCTACTGAATAAAAAATAGCTTTCCAAAAAATTATTTAATGGTATAAACTCTGCTTAGTTTAAGGCTGGGCGGCGCTTTTTGTAATAATGTGCAACCAAATACAAAAAAACTCAACTCATGTTCAACCTTGACTCGCTTTAGTACGGAGCGAAAACATTATGATTATATTTGTCTAGTAATGAGAAAATAACAACTTTTATTATTTAACAACCATGATCCAATTAACTGTTTACTAGAATTTCTCGGTTGAAAATCAGCTAATAAATGAAACAAAGGTGCAGCGAGGCTTGAATAGACCGTCTATAAAGAAACAGTCTAGAATTCAATTCGTAGGGATTTGTATTTCACAAAGTTATTATTTGCAAAAAGGAGAAAAAGTACTCGTGTAATAAACGGGTGTGCTGTTCGCACTTAATATTGGGATAGGGTTGTTTTTGCCTTAGGTGATATTTGGTGATTTGGAATGTAGCTAAAAGATCGAATCGAAAATTAGGGAATCTGTCAAGAAAAAAAGAAGAGAAAATTTAAAATTATACTCTAATCCTATCGATGGCACCTAATAAATAATTTGATTTTGTATTGTGTCACTAACCCCCGAATTCACAAACGTCAATCAACGCTAAGCACGCGCTCAGTCTCATGCTGTCTCTTAAAATGTCAATAGAACTTAAAGGGACAGCGAGAGCGTGAGCGCGTGCTTAGCGTTGATTGACGTTTGTGAATTCGGGGGTAAATGAGGTTTTTCTCACTTTCAAAGGTTTCTTAAGATATGTACCTACTCGTAGTACCACGTATTAGTTCTTTCCTAATTTGATAACGAAGTTCTTTGGAAGAGTTTGAACCGTCGTCCTTTCCTGCTTGCTTTCATGGAACTCATATTTTCTTAATTAACAGCTCCCCGAGCCGTTCTGTGGCAGTTATTGGAACTAATTGGAATAGCGAGGACGTAGTTTGATTAACTATGAGATCTTTCTGCTGATAATGGGTTTAAAAATTGGTTTAGTTGGAAAAAAGAGCATACTATTACCTAATGACGACCTAATGGGAGTAACGGTTAAGCACTACACTAGAAAAGATCGTGCTCATGCAGTGGACATGTATGTTTGTAAAAGTCTGTACACTATTGCTATGCACACAAATTATTATTCTTTCAAAAGTGACAAATATAATAACTGTACTTCCATAAAATATTTTAAATGAAAAGAATAAACGAATCAAACGATTAGACGCAGAGTTTAAAGATAAAATAAGTTTTTCATTACTCATACCCTGAAAGTAGGTCATTAATGACCTGAGAAGCGGGCTGAAAGTAACACTTTTCATCCCTAGGGAGAATCACTTTCAACTGACAGCTATCAAATTGTTTTTTTTAAAAACTAGTTATTTTTCACATATCTATTGAACCATGTTCCAACTTTCTATACAGCCACGATGTAAAATTGAAATAACTTAAAGTTAAGTATTGATTAGAGAATGTATATTTTATAAATAACTTTATTATAATTCAGTTTCAACAATTTCTTCAAAATAACTAAGCTTAGAGCAAAATATTTACCATTTTTCCAATGAAAAAAAAAAAAATAATGGCTGAATAGTGGGCCCGCCACAGAAAAAAAAAACAAACAAAATAGGCGGGATAGCGCCAATTCGATCTTCATTTATTTTTATCTCTTTTTCTTTGGCTAATTCATGTTTTATTTTTACTTTCCTTGTATTCGTAATGAAAAGCACAGTGTTTACCTCGGGTGAAAGACTTATTTAGTCCCTCGAACTATTGGCGCCCTCACTTCGTTCCGGGCGCCAAACCCCGTCTCGGGACTAGATAAGTTACTTTCACCCCTAGGATAACAATGTACTATTAATTTCAGTTTATGTATATTCTTACAATAAATTGGCTACTAAAATAATTACATAGAATAATTTTCTGAAACATTTACGCCTTTTTCCAACAAGAATGAACATAAATAACTAAACAGATGTTGTTTATAGTCACCAATATGAAAAACTGAACAAACATCTTAGATTTAATTTAAAACATCAGCTTTAGTCACGCAAGCACAGTAAATCATTTGAACAATTCAACACATTCAAGTCCTAAACCTCTCGGCAATATCAAAAATATGTTAATATCAACTCGAGACACAATATCGCAGAATAAAACTAATGTGGGGCGCATCTGTTCGCAGTTGGATAATAGGGCGGTACTAATAGTCGCCCATTCCTTTTCTTTTAAATATGTTCCGTGTTAAGGGGAAGCATATTTTGTTAGACAAAAGAATCTAAGGATACTTCTGAAAGGAGAAGTTGATAATGTTGAAATGAAAAAATATTACTTTTTAATGGGATACCTAATAAAAATAAAATCAAATCAAGTGGCATATTTTATATAAAACTAGTTGACTTGACTATTGTTAAAATAGTCGTTAAGTTTAAGAAAAAAAAACCTTTCCATTTCTGTCTGTAAAAGGTACCCTTTGCAAAGTGATAAATAAATAACTTAAAAAACCAAACCGAGGCCTGTCTTATATCCACCGTCATTCTCGTAATAGAGTCAAGAAGGTCTTGACAATTAATTTACCCATTTCATGGGTTTTTACTTTACTAAAAAGTTATAATCATAACGATATAAAAGCAGTCTATAAAAGTATAATAAAGCAGTGAAAAGATTACCTATTTATTTTTTGTTTGTACAATAGGGCTTCGATTCAACTAATAAGATATTTTCTATTCTTTTCATGGAGCTTTAAATACATAACTTACCTCTTTCCTGAAATGAAAATGTTAAATAGTGGACTAGTCATTAGTATTTCAGTTCGATTCTCATTTTACTTTCGCAACAGTTTATAAGTAAACACACTCAAATAGCACTTAATTATGTACCCTCCCAGTCTCCCTCACGATTAGTTTTGTACAATGTTGTCTTGCCTTAGAACTGTCTAAACTTCAATATAACGATGTGTGGCTGATCCTAAACACACACGAAAAGTTTCACCACGCCTGAGTGAGCCTTCATGAGATTATTACGCCGTGGTTTGCCACGAAGAATAAACAAATGCCTAGGTCAAGTTGTTATAACTCTTTCCTTATTGAATGGTTCAGCTCTAAGAAAGAAAAAGTATAAATAGCATGTTATTAGCATTGCTAATAGCTTGTTATTTTTGCTCAGTTTTAGTAGTAGCGTTATTGGGACACGTGTATGTTGGAAGGAATAATCTATTAAAAATAACAAGTATCTGAGACATCATCTCACTAAAAACACACATCACACTAAAACGTGCTCATAATAAGGGTTTCAAAAATATCCTTAAATAAATACATGGGTGGATTGAATTTCCAGATACAAAACTAAAACAAATGACGAATCACTTATGAGTCCAGAACTGAAATATCATCTTTACTTTCAGTCAGTGGTCAGCGTATTTTGGTATGAAACTAAATGCGGTACAGTATACCGTTTAATCTAACGATTTAGGCAGTTCTCAGACAAGACCTCAGTGGCTGGACACTTCGGCTTGAGTGGCACCGGACTATATCTAGCGCGATAGAGGCCGGCCGCAAATTGGCGCTCAGTCGAAATGCTCGCCCGATTTCTCGCTGGTCAGAACTTGCTTCAACTTGTCCTTTATCGCAATACAAAATCGATTGATTTGATTTAAAAGTTAGTTTTTAATTTTATTTCATCTAAAACTGGATGTCGAGCTGAAAACCGAAATTTCTAAGAATACTAAACAGTAGCAATTTGAAAATTTGGTAGACTTAAAAACAAGTAGCCACAACTCTATACTTCCTGGCTACACTAACCATTATGATACCGAGACCATTAACAGACCGGCCGATTTTTTCTGGTGTATTATACCTGGCAGCCAGGTTTATTTCACCAATGTTTAGGCACATACCTTAAACAACAATTCGGTCTGCCAAGACCGAATGCCTTTTTCTGGTTTTACTATCTTTAGTAAGGGTATGATTGTTATACAAAAACATTTCTAGTGAGAACAAAACAGCCTTCTCCTTAATAGTTTCTCGGTACAATATGCGGTGCACGTCGTTTGCAGCCCTTGTCTTTTAAGAAATAGTGTATCACAGTATTTCGTATCTTTAATTTAGGGGGACATTCTTTAGGGCCTGTCACACACAGAGCGGTGCGAGTGACAAATAATAATATTGTTTTTATTTTTTCTTACAGATTGTAATGTGTCTAGAGATGTGCCTGCAATGAGACGTAAATACAGATGTCAAATAGTTTTGCAGTGTTGTATTATCTTTTCTATACCCGCGCCAATTTTAGTGATACCACTAACAGTAAGTACTCACAGTCCGAGATTTCGGAACATTTTCTTTGAAAAGTTGTAAGAAACTCCATTCTGTTATTATGTTTTGTCACATGTTGTGACCTTGTGCTTTCTTATGAGGCCCTACAGTGAACACGTCTTAAATTCAAAAAAGTGGTTGTTTGTAAAGTAGGTTTACGATCGAGATGGTTACGTGATAACGTCTTATTGGTGATTTGTTTCACTGTTAAACATTCAACGAAAACTTAACCGCACTAGAAAATCTCCATTCGTTTGTATGCCGCTAGAGTGAGAGAGACGGAAGATCGGTCCACTCACTCGAACGCTATGCCTGCCTCCGCTCGTGAGGATTCCGCGTGACAAGTTTCACGGAATGACTGGCAGCGCTCGAGATGAGACGGGAGATCGGTCCGTCTCTCTCTCGTTATACCTGCGATCGCGCTCGTAAGGTTTTGGTGTGACACAAGTTTCTGATCATGTCACCCGACTAAAACGATTTTAAAGACGTTATCACGTCAAAAATTATGACTGGTAGCACACAGATGTAGGCCTTTGTCTTTGGGCCCTCACTTCATGGCATGGCCCAGTGGTCAAACACCCGTGTGGTCTCGGTTTTAAATCTGACGAGAACATCTACTTTGCGGCTAACACTCCAGTGTAGGAAAATACCGATAAAAATGACAGCAACCGGCAGCGCCTGCCTCGCTAGGTTCAAACTTCGCTCGGCTTGGCAAAACGTGGAAATCTGAGCATACCGTTCACCATGGAGGGCAACAGTAATTGTGTTCATAGTGTGTCTGTTATTTTATAGCAACACACAGTGCAACCGCCTTTACAAAAGCAATAAATTAAGTACTGATTTCTAATTAACAGGCGCTAAGAGGGGAGCCAGTCAGCTAGGGCCAATATCTTTACAATTAAAATAATTATGCTAATTGGGAATTAACTGCTTCAAACTTTTATCGCTAGACTTAGATTTATGGACCATTTTTGGGTCCTATTAACTGGCAGTGACAGTTACTTTTTGCGTAAGGGATGAGAATAAGACCCGGAAAATGCGACGATATTTCATTTCGCCGCGGGAGGAATTATAAATAGCAAACGGTATTTTTTAACGGTAGCTAATCATCATAGCGAAGCATAATGAGACCTTTCAGAGTGGTTAAATATAAATGTAAAATATTTTAAAAAAGAAACCTTATCGCTAAAGTCAGCCGATTTGGTGTAATTCTTCAGAAGTGGGCTATTACACCAGGAATCGCGGATTCGATTCCCGCTCATTACAAACATTTGTGTGCATGAACAGACATCTGTTTGTACTGGGCCGGGTGTGTCCTATGCATAATAAGTAAGTATGTGATTCCAAAAAAAAAATTAAGTATGTTTATCCGTTGTCTTTTAGTGTCCCACATCACAAGCCTTTAGTTCCTTAGTTTGGCGGCTAGATGTCGCTGTGTGGAATAATGTCCAGTGTTATTATTTAAAGAAATAACATGCTCAGTACCCCGAATTCACAAACGTTATCAACGCTAAGCACGCGCTCACGCTCACGCTGTCCCGTAAAATGTCCATAGAGCTGAAAGGGACAGCCATACTTCTGAGAGATGGTTCAACGTTGATTTGCGTTTAAGAAATCGGTAGTATAATTTGGAAAAAAATAACTGTAATACGGAATACTTATGTCACGTTACTTTCTCTTACAATAAACAACATTTTTCCATGACCAACTTCAAAACAATGAGATCGAATCGTTTTCGTTACGACCTTCGCCAATGACAGATGTATAAAAAGAGGTTTCAGGGTTCCCTTGTTATGAGAGGGACAAAACCTTAATTTACATTTGGCAAAACACACAGGCTGCAGTTTGATAAAAACTCTCCCAGTTCGGACCTAGTTGGTATTTAGTCTTCTATTTGGCCCATGTTTCAAACCTTTGTATAATATGTTTGTACAGTGAGTAGCATATACTAAACTTTATTTCTTTTGTATAAGGTATCCAATTCAAAATGCTGGTTTGATTTAAACGTTATCATTTTAATAATTGTAATGTTGTAAAGTTGGAATCTATAACTCAAGGGAATATTATCAAGTACATCTCAATTACTTGAGAAAGGCAACCTTGCTGATACAATAATTGTCTCATTCTTTTCAGATATTAATGACAATACAAAAGCAACATACTCCTGTAACAGAGTTTTATAGCTGATTGCCGACTGTTTAAACTGGTCGGTTGCTCATTTAGGACTGCCTACAAATGCCTTCAACCCGTAGTTTTAAACTGTGAATATTGGACCTACATAGTTTTTTTGCTACAAGGTTTGTCTATTTTATATTTACTCAAGATCAGATAATTGTTTACGTTATGTTCTTGAAGAAAATAATACTGAAAAAAACTCTGGCAAGGTATCAGACGGAATTCTGCATTTACCGCACAAACCTGCGGAAAATACACCAGAAAGAAAGATTTTTAAAATTTTAATATTTTTGATACACCTTACACCTGATAAAGAAAATAAAACGGTTCAGACCTTATTCATTCTTCTACAACTAATTCATTAGAAACAATTCACTTCCAAAGTGAATGCATGTTCTGTTAAATCTAGGAATAGCTTACCAAGTCCACTGCATACCTTACCTAAGTGTTTCGTCATTCATGGAATCCTCAGCAACTGTTGTTTTCTGGGTCACATAACTCAGCTGTTGCCGAGTTGAACTTAAGAATTACTATTGCTTAAAAATATTCCTTAAATCCGTTTTAAGATCTCTTTAGCTTTACCTTTATAATTATCTAGGTATTTCAATGGAAAATATAATAACAATTTATCAAGAAAAAGCTATTATATTCATGGTACCTACTTCTAACGAAAAATTGGGTTTTGTAATCACTTAATATACATTGAATATGAGTCTTTGCCAGTTCAATTTTATTTATTCCGTTGAAAACCCAAAAGCCTGACATCCTACACTCGATTACTTCTAGATGTAATTTTTAGTAATTAATAATATATCATAATCATCATCAGTTGTATGTCTACTGCTAAGCATGGGCTTCCCCTTTAGAATCCAGAGCTACCAATTGCAGGTACCCTACACGTATGTCTAAATCTGTTTGAGGTGGGCGCTAACAATTGCCTCTCAGTCTTTGACTATTGCAATTGTTAACGTTACATTCCTTGTTTTTGTTTTAATTTGATATGGTTTCAAATAAAGATTTGTTATTTATTATTATTTCTAATTTACTACCCTGCATCATCATCCGTCCACTTTGTTGGTAGGCCTTAACAGCCATCAGTTTTTGTTATAAGTGCTTCGCCTACTAAGTACCACTTCAACCTACCAACCCACTGTAGTACTTCAGGCCTTCTACAAATATCATAATCATTTTGAATAGCCATACCACGTTGTAGACCTTGACCTTTGTAATGATTTGTTGTGAATTTCAAATGAACTTTCTTATCACTGCTGGGACTGGTAATCACGCACATTGATTGCCTTTGTCTTTAGGCACTGAGGTATATTAAAAGAGAAAACGTTACCTTTGTTTTCTTGAACCTAATGTAATCATTTCACCGAAAACGAGAGGCATCACCTCAAATTATAATAAACCTTACCCAAGCATAGTTCTAGTTTATTCCACTGGCTAAACATTAGCTTTTGTCCGGGTTGACCCTTGGACCAATAAACAATAATTCCAATTCGTAATAACAGCCAAACTGTGCCGTTCCCTCCCATTCTTATCTGAGAAATAACAATAACAATTCTGCTTATGTTTACAACTTCGAAGTCAGCATTTTGAATCTCCGGATTTCGTAAACATAAATAGAGGAAGCTGATTATCATAACGAAGTTTGAACTTTGACTGTAAAATGTTATTGCTTATTTACACTCTACAGTTACGCTTCATAGTATTGATAATTTTAAACTCGGAAATAGCCTACTGAAGAGCAGAATTTACTGTTGATTGGATTAAAAAGCCTTCTAATGTTGCCAGTACCCACAACATCAAAATAGCAGCACGATTCAGAAGCAAAAGACAGGTTTTGACAGGTTTTCTTGAGCCCAAGCACCACCAAGTCTGCTATACGTTAAAAACGCTCCGATTGGATTGTAAGTAATTGAGTCTCAATCGTCTTATTTGAACATTTGGACGGATAAATATTACGTCAATTAATTAGACTATTGAGACACAATTACAATTCAATGGAATCATTCTAAAATTACCACAACCCCTGTCTTGTCAGCGGAAAACATCGACCTGATAGCCAATAGACGGTTACCTAATAAAACGCATAAAATTTTTGGTCATAAAATCATAATGCATAATGTTGATAGCCATAATCATCACTTGCCATAATTCCTAAAAGCATAACTTCATAACGCATACCATAACATGGCCGAATTCCCTAAGGCATACTCATCGAAAGGCATAATTTCATTAACCATAAGTATCAAAAGGCATAATTTTTATTTGCCATAATATTCGAAAGACATAATACTCGAAAGGCATACTTTTGATAAGCATAAGTGTCAAAATCCATATTTCCATAAGGCATACCAATCATTTACCATAATTTCAAAAAGCATACATTTCTTATGCAAGCTTACAAATATTACATGTTCAACGCAAGCAGCATGTAATGTAAATGTAAAAAAATCTAAAGAGCATTTGTCCGAAAACTGCCTTCTTTTAGTTTAATAATAAAATTCTTATATATCATCTGTTCATAGTGATGTATATTAATTATTTTACTCATAGTGGAATGTAGACAGCAAAAGAATTCTGTCACAGCTCCGGCATTGCGGGGCTCCGGCGGTCCCACGCGTGCTAATCGTCACAGATGGCTATCGCTCAGCCGTGGCGCCTCGCTCATAGCCACCTGCTCCTCAGCCCGCGGGCCGCCTCGCCCCTCCATTTCTACGCGGGTTTAAATTACACTCTTGGGGTAGGGCAAAACAAGTACCACGTGGTGTCGGGGTTGGCTGAGTCGGATTTGCCCTGAAGTAGAAAAAAAATCTTTATTTATTTATTTATTTATTTATTAATCATCTCTTACAACTATCATTACAGGTTTTTTTCACCTAATGCGATAATGTAACTATTCTCTAAGCACATAAAATAAAACTAAACCTCTTAAAAACAAACAAAACTCAAAAATACTCTTATAACAAACTACAATTTATAACATATCACATAAAGTGCCGTTCTTGCGAATTCACTCAGAGGACACGAGAATATGTCCGTGAGCTCAGCCACCGCGTTGATGATGCGCATGGCGCGCGTGAGCGGCGCCCGCGCCAGCAGGTTGGTGCGCGCGCGCGGCACCGCCAGCAGCGGCGGCTTCCGCCGGCGCTCCACGTACCGGTCTGGTACACTAAGGTGTAGGTGTCCCAGTAATTCGGCATTGTGTATTCTGCCCCTTAGCACTTTCACTATATAAGCTACAAGAGCAAAATCCCGTCTGACCCTGATCTCGTTGTATCCTACCATACCCAAAACAAATAGCGTAGGATACATAAGAGGGTAGAACGGGTAAACCCCATACAATTTTAAATATAAAAATCTGACAAATTTGTTTTGTATCCTCTCCAGCATAAGACTGTATTTGGTCTCATGCGGTGCCCAAATCATTGAATTGCACTCCAGCTGACTTCTCACTAAGGCGTTGTATAGTGCAATGACCGCCTTTATATTTGTGAAGTCGTGAGATCTACGCAAAATGAACCCTAGATTACGATATGCTTTTTTACAAATGTTTTTAATATGATCTCTGAACGTGAGATCAGTAGTCACCCGTACCCCTAGATCTCTGACCTCTGTAGCTCTTTGCATGGGTACCCCTGCAACCTCGTAATCATACCAGACAGCCTTATGTGCGCGTGATAGTGTCAGCACAACACATTTGGATGCGTTAAATTGCAGCCGATTGGCCACACTCCAAGCTACCACTCTGTCTATGTCCCTCTGCAACCGCTGCCTGTCCTCTGAGCTTTCAATAGGAAGATAGAGCTTCAGGTCATCTGCGAACAATAGGCACTTGGAATCCTCAACTACTATCGGCAGGTCATTAATCATGATCAAAAATTCAAGGGGCCCAAGGTTGCTGCCTTGACTTTCGCCTGACCGGGTGTAATACAGCTCTGAAACATGCCCAGCGTTTTCCACGTACTGCTGCCTATCCCTCATGTAGCTGGCGAACAGTTGCAGCAGGTGCGGGGTGAAGCCGACGCTCGCAAATTTTTTAAGCAGTGTCAGTGTCATGTCATTGTCGACTAAGTCGAAGGCTTTTTTGAAATCAAATAAGCGGCGTCTACCTGCCCCCCCGCATCCACCACCGGGATCACATCCGCCATGTAACTGAGCAAGTTAGATGTGGTGCTCGAAGCTTTGCGGAATCCATGCTGTTCGTTAGCGAGTTGTACACTCACCTGTTCGTACAAACTCGCGTGTATGGCAGATTCAAAGACCTTAGATGGTGTTGACAGCACAGCCACCGGCCTATACCCTTCCACACTTGTAGCTGATGCACCCCCCTTCGGTACCGGGACGACGCGTGTCACCTTCCATCGCTCCGAAAACACCGCAGATGTCAAACATAAATTAAATATATGTAGTAAAGGTCCTACAAGTACCTCTCTACAATCCCTATACACGAACGGGGGGATACCATCGGGCCCCGCAGACGTCTTCGGCTTGAGTTTCCGCAGCGCGGCGCGCACTTCGTCCGGGCCGAGCCGGTCGAGGTGCACGCGCGCGGCCGCGTTGGCGCCGCCCGCGCTCTCCACACTCGCGCGCACGTCCAGCTTCGGCTCCTCTGTGCTGTACACCGAATGGAAATAACTAGCAAACTCCGATGCAACCTGGTCCGCACTCAGTACCGTACCGTTTTTTGTTATACTGCGCGGACTGCGCGGACTCCTACTCATCTTATATGAATTATGCTTTTTAATATTATGTCAAACCAAATTATGAATATTAATAGTTATGCATAGTGTCATTATGTCGTTTGATAGTTATGCGTACTGACATTATGCGTTTTAAAGTATGCTTATTGAAGTTATGGGCGATGAAAGTATGCATTTTGATGATTATGCCTTTTGATATTATGCCTTATTACTATTCTGCATTAAAATGATTATGCGATTCAAAACATTTGCCAATCAAAATTATGCGTTTTGATGTTTATGCCAATTGATGTATGGCAAATGAAATTATGACAATAAATGGTATGCGTTCTAAAGTGTCACTCCAATAGAGTCCTAACAACAGGCAAAAGGCTATGGTCACAAAGCCAGAGAAATGTCAATAATTGAAGTTGCCCCCCGCTTCAGGTAGTTGACAGGCTTAATTTCATACAAGAAATCAATCGTCTAGTGGCTGTAAGGTTGATGGCGGTAAAAAGTTAACTTTAAAAAATAGCAGTTTGTTAAATTTAACTAATTTGGTCAACAATTGTGGGACATTAAACCCAACTTATCTACTATATAAAAATAAGTCGGGTTTTCCTTCCTGACGCTATAACTCCGGAACGCACAAACCGATTTCCACGGTTTTGCATTCGTTGGAAAGGTCTCGGGCTCCGTGAGGTTTATAGTAAAGAAAATGCAGGAAAATTTCAACAGAAAAGCGGGAAAAACGCGGACGAAGTCGCGGGTGGGTGCTAGTTGTTTATAATTTAATAGTTAAACGAACTTACTTGTAAGTGATGTTCAACTAAAATAATACGAAGCTCCTTGTCCGAGACGGATTATTAATGTAGTTTACGCTTTCATGCGATAACCATCACAATATTTCCAAGCCTCTGAAAAAAAAGTAAAAAACAACAACAACGGTTTCCGAACGCACCTGTCAAACATCATTACGTTCAAAGTCTGTCTTATGTTATGAACAACCCTTCCTGGTACGGGGTGGGTTGGGTAGGGAGTGCCGTCTCGGACAAGGAGCTTCGTATAATTTTAGTTGAACATCACTTACAAGTAAGTTCGTTTAACTATTAAATTATACTCTCTCCTTGTCCGAGACGGATTACTAATGTAGATGTTCAAAGAAAGGGTTGTGAATCTAAAACAAGTAATTTGATTAAAAAACATATATTTGTTTAGTCACATTTATCAAATAATAATCACAAAAAAAAGAACAACAACAGAGCCATTTAGTAACATATTTTAATATTTAACCATCATTATTATCATTTAAGTTACATATAGTGGAAGAAAAGGATGATGGGTCTTCTGATACCGGTCTGTTATAAAACCTTGCAAACACCGCTGAATTATTTGACCAGCCAGCAGTTTTTCTAATCAGGTCTATACTCAATCCAGCTCTATTTGCAGCAGATGTTGCTGCATGTCTGGTGCTATGCGCCGAAAACATGTATGTATCTATTCCAGCTTCCCCTAAAATGGATTTTATCCAACGGCTTATACTTTGAGAAGTAGCTTTTTTATATGGTCTTTTAAAAGTTACGAATAAATTCTTAATGTCACCCCTAAGAGGTTCTGTGATACTTAGATATGTCTTCAATACATGCACAGGACAGATTTGTAAATTGTTACTGTAGGTTTTTAAATGTAATATTGGCTGTAGTGAATTTTTCTTAGAAGTTTTAATATGGTCTGGAATCCTTATTTCAACTCCACTTAGAGTGAACTTAATATTCTCTAATTTTATTAACGACAACGTCTGGACTCTATGTCCAGTAGTAAGTGCTAAAATCACAACTAATTTTTTGGTCGCCTTTTGCAGATCTAGAGTTTCATTTTGATAATTTAATCCTAAATAATTTAACACTAATCCTGGGTCCCATGTTACATTGTACTTGGGAGTTGGAGGTTTCAAACGAAACACTCCTTTAAAAAAACGTTTAATTCTGTCGTCAGCACCTAGTTTTGGTCCAATTAGTAAAGCAAGTGCTGATCTAACGGTATTTAAGGTATTATAAGAGGCACCAGATTCGAAGCGTTCACTTAGAAAATTTAAAACAAAGGGAACTGAGACCTGGTATGCATCTAGCTTTAGCCTATAGCAATATTGCCACCATAACTTGTATGTACAATCGTATTGATTGATAGTATTAATGGAAAGGGAGTTAAACATTATGCCTAAAGCTGACTTTGGAGTGCCCCGTCTTATGAAGGCTTCGCTGATAACAGCCCTGCTGCCAGGATAAGCTGCCGGTGCAAAGGATGAGTCTCCCTGGAAGAAGAAGTTAATAATCTTTCGTCAGGTTTAAATTGAATGATTTCATCAACTAATAAAGGCATTAACATTGGGAACCAGGGTTGGGATGGCCAGTATGGAAATACTAGAATACCAGTCGCCTTATCAGACTTAATTTTCGGTATGCATTTTAATAACAGTGAAAATGGAGGAAATGCGTAAAAGAACATCTTGTTCCAATTTAATGTAAATGCATCTACTGCCATAGCTTCAGGATCTATTTTCCACGACACAAATTTTTTACATTTATTATTTATTCTTGAAGCGAATAAGTCTATTTGTGGAGACCCAAATTTTCTTACTATTTCCTGAAATGCTTTATTTGAAAGTTCCCATTCTATGTTAGTTCTTCTAGATTCAGAATCGGCATCCACATTTTCTTTAGTATTTATATATGAAGCATAAACCCAAATATTTTTACTTTCACAAAACTCCCAGAATTGTCTAGTAATGTCATTTAAATGGGGGAATTGAACACCCCCCATCTTATTAATATAAGCAACTGCTGTGGTATTATCAACCCTTAAAAGAATTTCACAACTATTTATCTTATCTGTAAAACATTGAAGTCCTAAGAAAGCTGCCTTTAATTCTAAATAGTTGATATGGTACAGTCTCTCAGAAGAAGACCATGAACCAGAAGCTCGCTTTCCTTTACAAGCTGCTCCCCATCCTGTTTTAGAAGCATCTGTATGAATTTCTAACAAAAAAATATGTTGTCTAATGGGATTGCGGTTGCTAATGTTCATTTTCCACCAGTTTAACTCATTACTTAGAAAACTAGGCATCTTCATTTGTGCCTCATAGTTATCTTTTGACTCTAATAATGCTAAATATTTTTCCCTTTCCAGTAACTTAGTGTAAACCCTTCCATAGGGAATAGCTGGGCAAATTGAGTTTAATTTTCCTAACAGCTGTGAAAATTTTCTTATTTTACAGAAGCTTTTACTTTCAAAATATTTAATTATTTCCAGTACATTTGACTGCTTTTCCCTTGGAACAGATAAAGACATTGTTACTGAATCTAGTATTAAACCTAAGTAGGTACAGGCCTTCTTGGGGGTTAATAAACTCTTTTTATAATTTATGATAAAACCTAAGTCCTGGAACAAATTACAAGCCAGCTGTACATCATTACGGCATTGTTTTTTCGATAAGTTGAAAAAAATTACATCATCTAAATAGCATGTCAAAATAATATTCTTCTTTCTGAGATAAGTACAAACCGGTTTCATAAGTTTGGTGAATACAAATGGAGCTGTACATAACCCAAATGGAATACAGTTAAATTCATACAATTTATTTTCAATTTTAAATCTTAAAAACTTTTTAGAATGCTCACTTATTGCCAGACTAAAGTATGCATCTTTCAAATCTATTTTCGACATGTAACAATCCTTTGAAATTAGTTTACATGCAGTTCTTTGTACTGCCTGTGCAGCTTTTATTTGCTCTCCGCAATCTTTTCCAAACAAGAATTCATCTGCCTTAATATTTTTCACCGCTTCTTTTACAAGTGTTGTAGTGCCTGCTAGAGAAAAGAACTTCCTGGAGGATGAGTTCTGATACATTACTTCTGCTGCTAATTTTGCAGAATCGTTCAGTTGTTCTACTATTTCTTTTACGTTAAGGTTGCCTTTCAGGACACTGGTCAACGCCTTTCCCAAAGCAATCATCATTTTGCCGATGAGCATTTGCCGGTTAATAATTCTTCTATCTCTCTTTATTGTGGCTTCGGATAATGATGCCGCTATCTCCACATTCATCTTTGGAGGAACTGCCAAAGGGAAATTTTTTGGGGTAGGGTACTTCTTTATAAGGTTTTCTTTTATTTCTTTGGGCAGACCTTGCTGAATAAGATTAGACCACTGGCTAACTAATTGGGGTTGAAGTTCTTCTCCAACGACTTCAATGTCTTGACCTTCCTGTCCCAAAGCCATCAGTAGTTCTTCATTAATATTGTTTCCTTAAAACATCAAAAAATATTTTTTACTATTTATACATCTCCATAAATATCTAACAACAAGGACCGAATCAACTTTTGTTAGTCTCACACCACTCTGTGTTAGTTCTATAGTAAGGCAATAGTTCTTAATTTTATAGGGGTGGTCACCCACTTGGTAGTACTTAAATTTCCTTAGAGAAGGATGTGTTGGCTAGTTATAACCCCTCAAATATGAAATAGTCTATCCGCTAGTGATAGTGCTCAATTCTTTTTAAAATCAATTGTCTACCCGCTAGTGGTAGCGCATGGATTTTTCCATAACAAGTGTCTACCCGCTAGTGGTAGCGCCTAGATTTTTCCATAACCAATGTCTACCCGCTAGTGGTAGCGCACAGATTTTCCAATGACAAGTGTCTACCTGCTAGTGGTAGATAGTGCTGAGCCTTTCCTGAACCTGCCTGAATCTACCCATTAGTTTAAAGTTCTTTAGTGGTACTGACCTGCTATTTCTTCCATTTCGTCAGGGGAATTAATAGCTAGTGGAGGAGTTCCAGGCCTTGGCGGCGTTCCGACAGTTGGTGGAGTCCCAGGACTTCGTTCTCGTTCTTCCAATCTTTTTTCTAATTTCTTCAGTCTTTTCCTTAAATCATCGTTTTCTTTGTCTCTTGAACGACTAGAGCGTTTTCTCTTGCCCATCTTTTCACTCGGAAACACTCAATAACCGTTTATAAGACTAAGACGAGTTTTTACAATTTGCGACGAAGTTTAACCGACCGACGAAAAAAAAACATGGCTTCCCAAACGGACACGGAACTACGGAAGTACAACATTCGTTCGCCAACCTAAAAATCTAAATCGCTCGAATATTCCGAATTTGTATCTATGGTTATGTACCTCATTTTGAATTTGCCGCGTGAAAAAAGGTACACAACCTTAACCTAACTTGTCAACATAGCAACAATTAATTCTTCAAGTTATGAAAACTTGTTAGATAGGTACTCAGACCTTTATTTCAGATGTATTATCTTTTATATTACTGACCTTTCATCTTGATTTTCTTTAGTGCAGCTTCCCTTTTGTTTTGTTCTTGTTCTTACCTGCCGGATACTTAGCATGATCAACCTGTAGCATCATGATCGATTCCATTTTGTCGAAACACAGTATAATAGGTGGTGCTGCACATTTTGTGATATCTTTCTACACAAAACTTGTTCAATATCTTCATAAATAACACTTTTTGAACCAAAATAAATAATTTGCGTGATGGCATTTCTCGCACAACAAGACGTACAGTCCTACCAACTTATCTGTGAACTGAAAGAGGACGACACCGTCGATTCAGTGTTGCTAATTAATATAAGGTGCCCAAAATTGAGTAAGTTTTAGAAGTAGGTAATTTGTCATAAGAAATAAGTATTAGATAAAAATAATGAAATTAAATATTTTAATTATTTTTAAATAAAAATAAAATATATTTGTAGTTAAGTAGGTACGCTAAACAGTTGTCCTTCAGGGGCTTCAGGATTTAAAAAATGGCTTTATTTAGAAAGTGATCCAGTGAAATGGAAATCCTGCAGATATTAAGGTTTGAGAGCTAAAACAGTTAATAGAGAGATGAACTAGAATCTGGAAAACTTATCAATCATACTAAATGTTCCACACTTAAAACTTTCATTCAATGTGATTTATGTACCCTCCCTGCATCAGGTACCTGGTACTATTTGCTGGTTTTAGTTGAGACCGTACCTAACCCCTAACAACGATATATTAATAATAATTCGCAGTGGTAAGTACCTAATGGATGTAATAAAAAAAGAAATTGCTTTACAATTATTTATTAAAAACCAGATTTACAGTAATGATCTTTAGATGAACCTGCACTACCGACATCATCATCGTTGTCCTGTGTAATTTATTTCTGTCTTTAAGACCTCTAGAAGGTTTTTAACAGTAGGCACCTCGTTTTTAGCAGAATCAAATTCATGTACTCTCCTCCGTATAACTCCCATGTCAAAATCATCAACGTGCATGATTTCACTTCTATCCTTCCTTGCCTGGTGTCCGAATTATAGTAACAGTGTCTTCTGCTGCGTGCCCCTCTTTATCTATTTTTGAAATGAGTCCTTGAGTCACACCTGAAACATAGATTTATGTATTTTTCATCGAAATTTGAAAACCAGCAGGTTAGTTGGCTCACCCATTTAACAGGTAACATATTAGATGTGCGTTACCGTTGCGTTAACCTACAGTAAGAATATACAGTGTGTCTGGTCACCGATGTCCGACCCGTTAAGGTGAAGTAATATGATCTATTTTATGAATAAATCCACCATAATTAAGCACTTTGCCCCAGTTGTTTTAAAATGGCCGCCATTTTTTTTTTTTTTTCTCGGGAGTACGGCTGGGTTATTTTAGTTTGCAATATCTGCCGATTTAGAGGTCCTACAGTCACAAAAGTGGTATCGTTGGACAGCTACAAAAGTAAGCAATAAGCTGACAAAAAAGCATTTTTTCATAACTCCCTTAAAATACCTCAAAAAAATGTTTGAACTTGAAAATTGTGATAGAATTTGTTAGTTTTTTTTACATTTTTTTTTTTTCAGAAAAACTAAACTGTCAACATACATTTATTTTTAACTTTTTGGATACCCAAAGACATCACCTAAACACTGAAGTAAAAATCAAAGTTCCAAGTAAAATAGTTTAGAAGTTGTGACAAATTGAATATCACCCTGTCATCAGAAACCCTTTGAAACGCAGGTAAAATTTACCTGAAATAAATTATTTTTTTTTTTAAATAATTAATTAAAAGTGCTTAATTATGGTGGATTTATTCATAAAATAGATCATATTACTTCACCTTAACGGGTCGGACATCGGTGACCAGACACACTGTATACAAATATTCCGTAGACTTAAAAATTTGGTTAAGTATATAGGTATTTATGAAAATAAAGTTGACAACACTAACCTGTTGCAGCCGAAATTCGTTTGCACATTTTGGTAAATGGAATAATCGGAGACCTCGCCTGATCTTCTGCTTTGAAAAAGGTTTCAACCTCAAGAATAATGTTTCAAGCATCACTTTTAATGGCTTTCGGCATATTCAACTTCATAAATTCCGAAATATCACAATAAAACAACCATAGTACTCAAAATTAGTTGACACGGACAATCGTATGACATTTCAACATGGCGGTCGTAGTTCCAATTTTCGCCATTTCACAGATAAGTTGGTAGGTCTGTAATGATGTTTGACAGGTGCGTTCGGAAACCGTTGTTGTTGTTTTTTACTTTTTTTTCAGAGGCTTGGAAATATTGTGATGGTTATCGCATGAAAGCGTAAACTACATTAGTTATCCGTCTCGGACAAGGAGAGAGTATAATTACCACATGACCAACCGTTTTTCTATACACAGCGCACGAATTTACTGCTGTTATGCCGTGTCAAATATTTATGAAGTTACCTTTTTTATTTCAGTATTTTCCCCTTTCTCCTGTCATGGCTTTTCATCTTCATAACACAGCTGAAGCGAAAAAGTCACAAAATGTTATTCGAGTAGAATGCTTAATTATTAACACAAAAATTGGGCAAGAATATATTTTCTACTTGTTTACCTTTTCACTGGGGCTGACAGTTGGTTACCTTGTTGACATTCCGACAGCAGTCGCCAACCCTGTTCAATTATTATTATTTTCCATATTTTTTGCCTGCAAATGTTGTGTTTATGGCGATACAAATTATGTAGCAAAAAATATGAATAAAAACTGTTATAATTTAGAACCCATGTAGTTATTCATAAAGTCACCATCAACAGCCACCTGACGTCCACTGCTGAACATAGGCCTTCCCCATAAATTTCTAGAGCGGCCGGTTGTAGGCGGCCTGCATCCACCGAAGCCCGATATATATCTAATCATACGATTATTATTTATTAAGTATTGATTACTGTAAAATATGGACAGCTGAACTGTTGTTATTTAATCTTTGGGTAAGAGTAAATATGTTTTTGTAATTATTTAACAAGTGTGGGTTGAGAGAAATCACTGTATTGGTTGTACGTTTATCAGTTTGCCAGTAGCTTTACTGTGTAACCAGTAAAAGCTTGAATCAGTAACAACTAAACTTTGATATAATCAAAAAGTGTAAGATTCGGCAACCGCGTACCGAACGTGGACCTACAAAATCGGGACTAATGACCAATGGACCTGCTTAAAAGACTTTTATTAATGGCCTTACCCTTTGTTGTCGAGGGTATTTTGCCAATATCGAGTGAGGATAGGCTGCATGTTAACATTCAAATATTGGTATCGAATATTTAAATGCTTTGTGGAGTTTTTGAGGTTATTCACGCAAGCCAATATTACTCCGACACGTGCATGTACATGTACATGCTCGTCATTCATACGTCATTGTCATGTCCCAGTTTTCGAATTCGCGAAGTACTCAAAGCAACCAAATAACGTTTTCAGTGACTTTAATTTTCCAAAAATAAAGAACTGCAGCAACTCTAGTCCGTTCGCGTTGAGAATGCAGCAATTTCATATTCGTCCTTTAATCTAGCACGCTCCCTAACCAATCAAATCGTTCCTAATTAGAAAGTCAAGTCCACAGTTGAACGCAAAGGTGTAGTTGAGTTTTTTGTGTGCAACAGATTAAATTTGAAAGACACTGTATTCTTAATGCGAACGGACTATAGTCTTAAATTAAACTTAAAGTTCGTCACAGAAAAAAAATGTCTTTCCTAAACGAGAGTCAAAATTATGCGCTTTTGCACGTATTTAATCGTCCGTAACTTTCAATGTAGGTAATAATAAAACACTTTTTGCAAAAGTATCAATTTATTGTTTTCACACTTTAAATAGAATAGAACAGTAAAATCATTGTTTATTTACATTGCTCTTAGAGTAAACAAAATTAATTCGAGTTGGTAATAAATTATTAAGTTTTGTTTTAGCAATAATCTTTGGTTTGTAAATCACTGTTGTTTTGCATAAATTAAAATAAAGAATACAAACTCATGGTTTATTCTATACTACACAGTCTTCACAATTGATGCAAGATTTTTCTAATTAATACTTTAATTTGACTGAATGTGAAAATTCAAATGTAAAAATGTAAACTTTACTCGCTTAAAATCTAAAGTTAGAATGTTAAAATAAGCAAAAACTAAATTAATTAGGTACAACATTTTTTTAGAGATCAAATACAAAACAAATAACCTGGGTTCCGTCACAATTTACACACTTAATATTTATAAAACCTTCAAATATGTGTGGACAACTTTCAAGATTTTACAAAACAAAATTACCTACACGTTATTATAATTTTGAATGTACTTCATACATAAGTAACCAATTGAACGGCGTATGTTTAAAGTAAATATGTTAAGCCATTATGAATATTATTGGTAAACTATACCGGGGATATGCATAGGTTTTCAATGTTTACCTTTCGCTAATTTGATTTTATAGTCGAGTGAATGGGTGTTAATGAATTAAATAAAATGGGCTCATTAAGGGCAAATTATGGTGTTTGTTTTAATTAAAATAAACAATGTATCAATGTATTTTAATAAACTATGCAATAAAAAATCCCAAATAAGACAAGAACTTCATGAGACATTATGACAAGAAGAAAAACAGTCAAATATTTGAAAGTTTCTCAAATCGGTTTCTTCTGACTAGCGCTGAAATACATATAATTTTGTTTGAGGCCATGTTTTAGAATATTACAAATACACCGATCTGATTGACTAAGGTAATTGATCTGATACTCTTGAATAATTAGTTAGCAACTTCACTTTATACAAAAATATATTTTGCTTCGGCCCGGTCCTGTAGGACCGCGAGACAAACTACTGTCTTTTTCTCGCGGTACTACAGGACCGCGAAGCAAACGAGTGGATAAAGGTAGTCTCAAATAGTACCGACCAGTATTGCTATTAAACAAAGTATTGGTGCAAAAATGTGACAAACAAATTAAAGAAATTCCTTATAAAATAAGTGCGAACAGATTGAGTTTATTGAACTTAATGATAAGTACTTATTTTAACTATTTTACTTCTGTATGGTAATTAATTATGTACACACTTTTAAATCTTGGTTTTGCGTTTAAAGTAGTAATTGCAACCAGAGCGAAACATATTTTAAATTACTTTTTTTTTAACAAACAAGCATATCTTTTGTCCCATATTACTTAATGTATTCTCGAAACTTACTTCAGTAAAAACTATTTCTATTCATAAAACGTAATTATTTACAGTAATTTAAAATTATTATGCTACAAGATATTTGCAAGTGCTAGTAATGTTATCCAACTCAAGGATTTTAAGTTCTCACTCGATGAAGTCTTGTAGTATTTCACCTCGTCTTGCGTGGGTGGTGAATAGGATGCTTCGTAGCTAAGTCTGTTAGGGCAAGGCAGCATTTCTGTAGGGATCTCTAAAAGCTTCCTTCGATACTCTATCTTAGATTCTTCAGATTCTGTTTCCTGATCTTGCATTGTGTCATCGTAAGTTTTATCATCATCAAAATCTTCACCTTCATCGTAATTGTTTTTAAACATAACTGGGTTGATTTTCTGTGGTGTTTCAATCTTCTCTACTTTGATGCCTAAGTTAATTTTCAATTTGCTGTCCATTACGCAGACGAGGCGGTTCAGGGAGGCTTTGACGCGCTTGCTTTTAGTTTCGTTTTTCAATTTGTGGAGCCAGGACAGCCGGCAGTCGCAGTTGAGCTTGTTTCCTGCATCAAATAAAAAGGAAACTGTAAATTATACAATTTAAGTGCATTAATTCAACGGTTTTATTTTGCTGAGTTCCTTTGGATTCAATTGAAATCTTTTGAATCCGAAGTAGTGCAACGCTTAAAATGTTAACTAACTCAAAGTTTTCTGACCTTCACTTTTAATTTATATTAGATGTATGATGTACTCAAAAACTGGCAATTCTTTAAAACCGTTCTTAAATCGAGGTATAAACTAATTTTATGGAACGGTTGCCTAAATTAGTTTAAAAAACTTAATTTCAATGAATCCTATTTTAGCATAATCCTGGATCTACTTAAAAAAGGAATGGCCGCATTTTAAAGTGAGACTGTTGACCAAGTATTTGAAAAGTGTTAAATCTTAGAAAGAGACTGTATAACCATGAAATAACAATAATTTTAAACTAACACAAAGGTATTGTCCAATGCTCAAATAGACAAACAAATTTGATTCCATTAGAACATTATATTGGTTCGTCAGAAACAAAGCCGTCCCAGTTACAATAAAACAATACATCAATAATAAAGCAATTTAAATTACATGATAGCCATCAAAAGTTAATTAGGTCGAGTCATACGGTTCGTTGGTCCACCAAAAGGCGTCAACAACAGTAAGACCACGGAATAGAACTAATAACACTGTTATGAGGGCGGTGAAATGGATCGTAAAGATCCTTATATCCAAAGAGCTATGGCACTTTCAGTTGGACGGTCTTTATGTAAGGCTGGTAAAGACAAAGAATTTGAAGACACGATTTCCTAATTCGTAATTACAAACAGCTAGAATCATTGTGAACTTTTAGAAAAGAACATTTTGAATAACTACACAATTAAAATTGTATTTTATTTGTTTCAGATTTGAGTACGACATTCAATTGTATTTAGCATTGTTGTATTACAGCAGATGTTTTTCTAACGGTGTATCTAAATATGTTGGGCTACTAGGAAAAATCACATGATTTTTATGCTGAATGTACATGATATTTCAATTCAATAATATAAAAAAACCTTGGATCTGAATATTTAAAACTCTATGCTTTTAGATCTTAAAAGGCAGACCCATAACTCTGCTGCTTTCCCTCAGAATATGGAGTGAGGTAATTTTAAAGCGCACCATAAATAAAAAAGTTAAGTGACATGAAAGCGTAATAGATCGGTGCAGTCAATTGCAAAAGAATTAGCATACAAATGAAGGCCCATAGGCACGTCCCAAAACCACACCTCAACCACAAAACCACTACTGATATTTACCTAAATTCCAACAATTACAGGACTTGATTGTAGAATCCATTGCATCTATCATACATTGTGAATGAGTTTTAAGTGATTACACCTTCAAACAACCGTGAGATTGTTTATAGGTTTATTACATAACTTCATTGAATGCTATAACTTGACCTTGATTCACAGCATACTCGTAAGTATTATTTTTTTCATCCTTGCAGAAGGTACAAGTTTTCTCGCTCTCAAACTATAAGTAGATTAATGCTTCATACGCATTTCGCTAACCATTTGGCCTCGAGATAAGTAGCCATTTTATTGTCATGTTCTATTATTTACACAAAACTCCCCATTGCGTAAACTACTCTTGATATTACTCGAAGAGATGGTACAAGGACGGGATCATCGGATAAATATAAACAAATATGAGTTTATTATCATTAACTGACAACAAAGTAATCAAAAATTGCACCAGTGATGACCGAGACTGGTAAAAACGAAAAAAAAACGGACTTTATACCTCCCACTGCTAGGCACAGACCTCTCTTCAATTATTAAGTAGTGTGAGCCATATCTAATACAAGAGCTCAATGTGGCTTATGGGCTAGTGATAAACCATACTGTTGATGTTATCAAGCTGTCCCAAGGGAGGGTACCGAAAGGCTTAACGATTATTATGAGCTACTTTAACCGGGACCAACTGCTAAACATGCCCTCCACGGGCACTGCACTCAACTTACTACCAACTCAAACACGAGTAGTTTGATAGGCGTTGGTCAAATAATATATTAGTGTATCTTTATACAGGGTGATTTTGCAGGTTGCAAAATTTTTTGTATCGACTTGGTATCAGTAACTAACTAAATCGATGTGCATGAAGATTTTTCTTCCATCTTTCTTACTTTTATCATCTATTTATTTATTTTTAATTTACTTCATTCATGATTAAATACGCCAGCGCATGTCACCACGATATTATTGCACGAGTCGAACCACAAGTGGAAAAGTCATTTTATGCTAGCAATAAGCCTAATCCTTTACCGACTTTTTTTTTCAGATATTATGAAACATTTAAAAGAACCATTACGTTTGAAGATAATTAGCATACAGACATAGATTCATATTATTCTATAGACCTCATATTTAAAAAATTGCGACACCGTGCCAAGTCACCCACTATATGAAATGATAAAAGGTCTTGTAATCAATGTTTCAGACCAATGAACTTGTATATACTTAGAGGTGTCCATGGTTCTCTATTTACTGAGGATCGGCAACGATCCCGTAGCGAATCAACGCACCCGGACTAAAATTTGATAATGTATTTTTCGGGGCCGGCCGACGTTACAAGATGTCAGTCGTTTTACTTAGTCGGCGGCCTTAGGGCGACTTGCAAACAAGAATAGGCGAAAAATTATCACTAACCTACACCCACACTTAGCCTGTGTGTTGGAGACTCGCACCAACTCATACTTTGTTGAGGTGATTATTTTGCCCTACAGTGGAAAGCTTAAAGCCTCAAAAATCTAAATATGTCAACTTGCAATTTCTCCAACTCCAAGGAGGCATTCGTACGAATAATTGTAAAAAACACCACCCGAATGAATCAGGCGCGCTGCCCTGTGACATTTTAATAGCACCTATATTTTGCGGTCGGGGGATGTCATATTTCCCACCAAACTGCTCGCCACTGTACAGCATTGTTAGCAATGATTTAATAGGCTTTGTGTGGTGTTAATTTGGTTTTGCGGTTTGTTTATAGCTGTGCGCAATCTTATTATGGTGTAGTGCAGTTCGCTGTAAAGGTGCACGTTATGGTCAGGTTGTAATTCTCCGTTCATAGACGTCGAATGGTCAAGAATAAAATTCTGAGCATAGTTGGGTTACCCGGTATAATATTAACATGCAAAATTGCTTGTAACTAGAGTCCGACCGAAACTGGTTTTCCGGCCGAAACCGAAACCGAAACCGAATGTTCGGCCTGGGCTTCAGTTTCGGCCGAAACCGAAACCGAAACCGAAACTCACGTGGTCAAGTATAAAATACCTACAAATACTAAATTCTGAAGAATTTTACTCATTATTCTTCTAATAACAACAAAACTAAGTTACAGACTCATTTTTTCAACACAAGATCCCACCGCTAGGCAAAGGTCTCCCCCAAGTTTTTCGATTTACCCCTGTCTTTTGCTCAAGTCGGCCATTCGCCAGAGTAATGTACCAGGTGGTCGCACCATCGTTTTTTAGGCGTCGTCTTTCAGTGATATCAGTCTTTGAGGAGCCATTGGGTTGTGATTCAGGCCAGATGCATCTTACAGATTACAGACTGCTCAGGGCTCACTCCCATTTTGTCAGTTTGGCGACTTTCTAGCCTACGTCTTGAACGTCAGTTTTGGCACGGATCGTGGTGACCATTTTCTGTCTGTGTGTTTAATGTCTAACACACTCCACTCTAATACCCTTTGACCCATTCCGAGCCTATGCTTAGGGTTTTCCATGGGCAACCAGGCTTGTGCACCGTTTGTAAGGATGGGCAGAATGCGAACGTCGAGAAGTTCTCGCTTTAAAGATTTCATTTTCATGAACTTCATTTATTTGAGCTAACTTTAAAAGTTAGCTCCTCTAGGTGATTCGGCATTCGATTTCTTCATCCTGCCTGTTCTCGAAGAGGGAATCTCTTCATGGACTGGACTGGTTCTGGACAATCCAGAGGTTGGGACTCTGAGGGAAGGCCAGAGGTGCGTGAGGCTCGCCTGCCGTGAGGTGGCAGACATTACTCACCAACGCCCCCGGTGACCTGCTTCAGCGCGTATCCAAAGGTCCCCGTGATGTCTGGTCAAGAACTCTGTGCCGGTGGACCCCTGGCGCGCTATGCTGACTAGCCCACCTTGAGGGGAGTTACACCTCCCGTCTACACCCGCCAGTGTGTACGGCGGTGTTTGGTCACTCTTACACCGCCGCCCTTCCTCGGGGCTACTTGGAATGGAGGCCCACAGGTGAGGTGCACACAGCCCCCGCCATGTGCACTCCCAGTGACCCCGAAGGCCCCGTTTTAGTCGCCTCTAACGACAGGCGGGGGGGAACCGTCCCGGAATTCTAACGCCCCATACCACAAGGCGTAAGGGGACAATCTGGCCCAAGTCAATATAGGTACTCATCAAAGTTGCATTTTCTGTCGTCTTTTTGTGCCGTTTGTCGTCAGTTTCGTTTTCGGCTGGTTCATCACCAGTCCAATGCGATAGCACGCTATACTTAGTTCTTTGAAAATTGTCTGCCCTGCCACTCGGCGGATGTGTTGGCGAAAAGCACGATGTCGTAGGCATAACGATAGGTCGATTTCTAAAATTCGACATCGACTCCTTCATTAGACTAGGGTCTTGCCAACTGCCTAAAAACTTCCTACAATGCGATAGTAAATAATCTGAGTGATCCAATATTGAACTATTTACCTAATTCAAGTACAGAAATGAAACAAGAACTTCATCAACAACCACGCGCACGACGTCCAATTGTAAACATCAGGACTCCCCCTTAGATTGCCAGAGCGGCTGGTAATGGGCGGCCCACATCCACCCAAACCCTGCAATCTCTATCAGGTCATTCTGTTTCTTTGCTGGTGGGGGTCCTACGCTGCGTTTGGCTTCAAACGATATCCCCTCGAGAACTTTTCGACCCCAAACTGATGGCCAAGTTTCTCGTGCAATGTGCCCTGCCAACTGACACTTCAACCTACTTTCTTTAGTGCCCAGCGGTGTTGGATGCAACGATCAACCTCTCCCTCGAAGGTGGACCTGCCTACTTGAATCATTTGGCCAAGACATACTCATTGACAACTTCGAGAATCGAGCTCCCAACAGGACAGTCTCAACGAAAACTGACATGTAATCAGTTCCGTCAAAACATTACCTCTAAAGAAGTTTTGCGTCTGGCGATTACGCACTGACCAATTTTTGTGATGCTACGGAGCCATCCGAATGTCCCACGACAATTCCCGACGACTGTTAAGGTCGCCAGGCGCTGCCATAACGTTGTCGCGAGAAACGAAGTTATACGAGGTCGCACGACATCTTCCGAATTGAGTTTCGGTTTCGGCTAAAGTTTCGGCCGATTTTGGCCGAAACCGAAACTGCGGCCGAAACTCGATTTTTTGGCCGAAACTGGCCGAAACCGAAACCGAAACCGAAAGTTCGGTCGGACACTACTTGTAACTAAGCTTGAGCTTCATAATAAAAGCACAGTCAGGGGGGCTAAAACGGCAACATTTTAGGTGTTTCATATATGAATCATCTAAGTGACGTTTCATCTGGTGAATTGCTAAAAACGGTAAAACGGCGACATGAAAAGTGTTTCACCTACTTGACATTTCATATCTTAGACATATTTTTCTTTTTTAAATTTATTTCATGGCTTGGACTCTTAGACATAGTTTGATGACGACATTGCTACACCAAAAAAAATAGTGTCGCGCCTAATAATTGTAAACTTAACGGTTTTCATTAAACAAATATTTTCATCATTACAACTAATAATTTAAGGCTTAAAAAGTAGCTTATTATTGAATTTGTGTGATTTCTTATCACTAATAATTGTAAAATGTTTTTAATTTACAATTTTTATGTCTGGCAATGAGGACCGTGACAGGTGGCCTAAGAACAATAATGTCACAGCTGTCAATCGAGATTGTAAATAATGTTCGTGAAAACTTGTGATAAAAATCATTTTCCGACCGGAAACTATGAATGAAGACAAGAAATTGGTGCTAGCTAGGCATGTTCTTGAGATTGAAGATATTTGCAAGGAGACATGACTCTGTAACAACAAAGACCGAGTGATTTGCCAAACTTCTGCCTCGGCAATGGCGTACAAGACGACTTTATTTGGGAGCAGATTTTTAGGTTTTAATGCCGCACATTTTTTAAATAATACACATTATAATAACAAAAACGTTTCTTATTTACTCGATTATATTGGAATATTCATCAGAAGACAGCTAGTTAACGTAAATGTGATGAACTAAGTTCTCAGGAATTTCATTCAAAATGTGATAAACATTCAGTGTCGTTTCCACCACGGTCTTGGAAATTGGTTCAATTTATTGTCGCTATTATGTATTCTTGGTGTCATTTTAATAATTCACAGTAACACATTTTACTAGGAATAATTAAATTTATCCTAAAAACGATTAAATAATGTTTACTGCTATGTGAATTTGACAGCTCAGCGCTGTCACCTAGTAGGGTAATTTCGTCTGTTCGCGTCCATTTAGTGCAGTTGCCAAACTTGACAGTGAATCAAAAAATGCTCCAGCACTGATTTATATAAAAAATATATATAATGTATCCAATATATTCTAGTTTATTTTAGGATCAACTTAAATATTTTTTTCGAAACATTGCATTTTTTTAATAGATAAATTGCAGAATTAGGTGTTTTTCCAAAAATGTCAATTAGCGTCCACTGTAGACCATTTTGCGGGAATAATTTATCAGCAGCTTTACTGCCAGCATTAACTCTTGGCAGGGGACCCTTGCACATCCAATTTCCGCTTTGCCAGCTAGTCTCCCTAGCGCTGATTTGCATTCCTCGACAATCGCTGATGTTGTCGCTGGTTGTTGAATTACTCTTACCTTGCTGTCGCTGTAGACCGTCACTTTTGTGACATCGTTGTGACGCTTGCCTGCTATGTAAGCGCAAACCAGAATGCATAAATTTTGGTTTCAAGAACGCTGGCCAGCCTGCCCAAGCGTACTGATCTCTTTATCACCGAGCCATCATCACATAGTGCGTCTGTGCACGCCAGCAACCAAGAGTTTGATTGATTATTTCCTGAATCCGTCTGTGTAGCATATAAGTCCACCTGTGTCTGTTCTCCAGTGGTCTGTCTATGAATGAATAAACAGTAATCAGGTCTCTTCATTTCGCATTTCATTTTACGCTTTCTTTAAATGGTCTTCAGTTTATGTTCTCTCTTCATCATTATTTCTTGTCACCGAAGACCTAATTAATGTCTTGACTAATAAAAATAATGAAAAAAAATACTTCTTTCATTTAAAAATATAATTATTAGCTGTAGTCTTAGTTAAAAATGTATCATAATTATGAACAATCCATTTGAAATTATTTTTACAAGCAAGTTAATTTTATTGCATTCAAGAAAGTAGTGGACGCAATTTGGTTTATGATTATCTCCTGTAGGTATAGTTTGCGGCCATAGCGGACGCAAACGCTAAGTTCTAAATAAGGTGTATTTAATTCGCGTCTACCTCATTTTATTCGTTAAAAATGTATCTTAAAATTCACATAAATCGTTAAAAAACATCCGAATGCACCGCTGCACACTATTTGTCCTTATGTGCGTGTGTCTTTGAACTTAACTTTGAAGGATTAGCATTAGTGACGTATTTTTAATTGTTGTATTAGTTTACTTAATTTCGCAGATTTTCCGTAAAATGGACGCGAACGGGGTGGTGGACGCGAACAGGCGAACTGACCCTAAACATCTAACATTCCTGCAATTTGACGTTTAAAAGTGCACCATTTTACGAATTCCCATACAAAACTGTCAAATTGTATGAAAAACAAATATGAATCATAATATGAACATAATATGATTCACCTAATAAGTTGCCATTTTAGGATTTTAAAAAGTGTTTCATATTATGTTTCAGATATGAAACGTCAAATGTCGCTATTTTAGCCCCCCAGAATGCGCACTACGTACGCTTTTTCAGAGTGGCTAACTATTTCTAAAGTATTTATGGAAAGCGACCTTATTTAGAATTTAAATTGTATTTTATTTGATTCAGATTTGAGTGATGCTTCAAACTAAAACCTTTTTTGCTATGTATGCATATAATAAATTTTATACACACATTTTGATTCAATCTGATTGATGATCAATCTAATAAAAAGGAACAACCTAGAAATCATTTTAGTTACGCAAACCATTGTTGCCTAAGTGCTTTTGTCAAATATGATTTACGAAAAGACTTATGAAGGAAAAAACATATTCAAGAGACTTATCAACAAAATGGTAATATTCATCAATAATGCAAGCAGTACAAAGTTTCGTGAGTCGACAAAACGTAGCACTCAAGACTGTTCAATAAAGATAATTCAAAACAAAGTTTCGGACGAAACTTACCATCGAGAGCGATTAAAGCGTAATTCGTCTTCATGTTTTCCAAAACATTCTGAACGACGTCCTGCCTAAGCGTCTCCAAGTTGTTACTTCTCAAATCCAGAACAGTCAACTTGAGATTATCACTCAAGACTCCATCGTCTAATGTCTCCAATTTATTACCGACCAGAGAAAGTTTCCTCAGTTGACTCAATCCGCCAAAACCCCGGCTGTCTATGTACTGTATTTCATTACCGTCCAGGTAAAGTTCCTGGAGGCTCCAAAGTTCGGCGAACGCCAGATCCCCTATCATTGTCAATTTGTTATTTCTCATATCCAGCGTAATCAAATTGGACAGTCCTTGGAAATTTTCTCTAATCACAACCGTCAGAAGATTGTTATCAAGATCCAATCGAATCAAGTTGCTTAGATGTTTGAAGCATCCGTCATGCAGAACGCTTATCGTATTTTTGGATAAGTAAAGCCTTTGTAAATTCGGCAGGTAGTAGAACACGTCTCTGTTCAACTCGGATATTTGATTCTCGGCTAAGCTGACGTTTGACAGCCTAAGGAGATGAGCGAACGCGTTGCGTTCAAGTTTGGTTATTTTGTTCTTGGGCAGGGTTATTTCCCGCAGCGTGGTCGAGTTTGTGAATGCGAATGAGGGAATACTGAAAATGTTTGCATACTGGATGTTGATATACTGCAGATGCTCGAGGCGGACTATCACTTTAGCGGGAATGTAAGTCAGCCCGCCGTCCGCTCTCACGTTAAAAGTCAACTTTTCTATTTTGGGCTGTGAATAAAAATTTGACCAAAAGGGATCGTCCTCTGCGATGCCGCCGTTGAATACCCAGCAATCAGCCTTTGTGGCGGTTTTTATCTTTATGCTCTCGCAGTAGCAATGTACTTTGGACACTCTATCTTGGATATCGCAAATGTTGACGTAGTGCGAGTAGCTTTTGTCGTTTTTCCATCGCCTTTTGTCATTTTGCCGGGACTCGGTAACGTTTATTTCGACAGTTGCGAACGCGATCATTAAGATCAGATATTTAAGGTCCATCTTAGCTCCCTTCGCATCGGCTCGATCTTATCTGCAACAAAAGAAAGACGGTTAGTGAGTGCTTCTTTGTTTTCTTTTTATTGGAGACTTGGATCCTGCATTAGCGTTGTCTTTGATTAGATTGTGTTGAAGTCAGCCGGCAAGGTGCCATTATAGAGCGTAATTGACTCTCCGCTGATAGTTCAAGAGCGAAGTAAAAGTTAATGCTTAAGTAACGGAGCTATTATCATACCATTTCATCGTTGAAATATCTTAGAGAACCATTTTTCATGCATTGTTTAAAATTCTATTGAGATTACGTCTAAACTGCTTTAGACGTTAACGTCGATGGAATATAAGTTAATGTATTTCTAATATTGACGTTTTAGGTTAATGGCGCGATATTTTCCAAATTATTGTTGTTTGTTTGATCAAACACAAACTATCCAATAACTATTTCATGTTATGTCTATCAAGTTTAATGATAGGGCGTTTCAACATAATAAAAACCGTTTTTTCTTTGTTTTCCGATGTTATAAAGTTCTTCACACAAGGGCTGTCAATTATTTCATGCTCTCAACACAGCTTTAAATAATCTCTTACCTAAATAACTTTTGATCATTTCACCTTGAAACAAAAACTAATACATTGCCTAAGCGTTTCATTTATGTTCGTACTTGCAGTCTTATGATAAGAGTAGATCGAACTCAC